>JAYKKT010000065.1:4610000-5257500 GCA_036023115.1 Brasenia schreberi
GGTTCCACTTTTCATGGAACAGGAATTGGCCCGAAACCAGAACCAGTAGTTCCAAATCAAAAGTTCTAGTACTTTTATGTTATTCTTTAAAAATTTTAATTTTTAAAATGTTTTGTTGGTTTCAAGCAGTTTAAGACTCAAACTGAAACCATAACGAGAACTTGCCTCGGAATGGTTTAGTGACAGTTTCAGGTTCTGAGGTGAGTGTACATACAGCATTCTCACTAGAACGTTGGGCCAAACACATGGGATTAAAGAAATTGGGGGCACTTAGAAAATTTTCCCCAAAGAATTTCAGTGGCATATCTGTTGCAAGTTTTTAGGGAACACAAAACAGGGTACTATTTGTAACAAAAAAAAGGCCACAAAATTTACCATATGTCATGTACAATGGCCCCATGGTTAACACCACAATGGGTTATATGTAGACATGACTGGATCGAAACTGGCCCAACAGTTCAAACCAGAACCGGTATCGAAACTGTAACCAAAACCGAAGACCAATACCCTCTAGACATGACCAAATGGAAACCAACCCAGTAGTTTTAACCAGAACCGGTCTCGGAATTGTAACTGAAACCAGAGACCCCCGGTTCAGTTATAGGTCATGCTTTCAGTTACGGGTCATCATATAATGCAATAGACTACTATTGTTTCAGTTATAGTGTGTTGGATAAATAGACCACGATCTTATGGTAGCCTACGATCGTAGCCAACAATTATACTTCTTTTTTTATTTTACAAATATTTGGTTGGGATGGACTCCTGACCTCAGTGTCGGGTCATCTTGAGGAAAAATTACGTCCAGACACCAAATGACATCGCGAAATTAGGTTTACCAACACCACTTTCCAGTATTTAGCAAGGGGTGCGCTATCTTTAAGGAAATCAATCATTTATTTTCTTGACATTCTCTTTAAATTGTTCATCCTTTCTCTAAGATTAACTAATTATTTAATTATTTAAGAAATAAATAGTAAGAAGTGCCAATTACTTTGAGTAGGTAAGTAAATAGGCAACACAGACAACTTCATGAAAGGCAAGAATTCGATGGAGAAGCAACGCTTGTGGGTAGTGGAAGACTTAATGGTGTGGCGAGGTGCCCACCCCACCCGAAAGAAACCCATCTGAAGATTTTGAAAATCATTTAGAGCAGGTCACCTGAATTTCACCCAACCCAACCGGACTTGGTCTCATTCCAGAAAATCAACTAGGTCTGCCACCGTTTCTCTCCCGGCAGTTTCTTGAAAGATTACACTTTAGATTTAAAACTAAATAAGGCTATAAAATGAGATGAGATGCTCCACACACATATATATATAGAGAGAAAGAGAGGTTGAATTTTACCCACCACGGATGCTGCTAATTCATGCTTAACTGTTCCTTTTGAGAGAGATTAATGTAATAACATCGTCCAATATACTTTTCAAAAACCTTAAAACTTTTTAAACAAAACTCATACCACAAAAAACCAATGTGTAGGAATGTGTGGGTTAATGAATGGTCTAGATTAAAAGAAACAAGCAAAAAAAAAGTACACGATCTCCATTGTAATTTTTTGTTTTTCTTGAAATTAACATAGACTGTCTACAATGAAAAGGGTCTACCAACTCCTAATATATATATATATAATGAAATACTTAAAGAATGTATGAGATAAATAAAATTTTATCAAAAAAATATTAAAATATAGGGAGATATTTTTTCTTCTAAGTAGTGATGACATAAGATGATATTCAAAAGGAATGAAGAAAGAGAAGTTGCCTAAGTAGTACTTATTAAGATGCTCGTATCCTTTTTCTAAGAAAAATGTATCTTCGATAAGATCATTAAGGTTCTCAAGTAGGTATGCACAAATGTTGCACGACATTTCTAAATGTTAAAAATATGACACATTAACATTTATTTGGTATTTATAATTTTCTCACTCATTTTATTGGTGTGCATCATATTATATCCTACAATACAATATCTAGTGTAATACATTGTAACCCTTTATCTATTGTGAACTTAATATTGTCATATATTTGGATCCTTGTAGAACAACACAACAATTTTTATTGAAGTCCAGGGTCTTTCATTAGTAAAGATAACCCCTTATAAATTTTGCTAAGATACCTCTATTAGAGTTGTAGCATGTAAGGGAGACATGCAATTTTCAAACTATTCTCAACAAAAGTGATTATTGCTTCCATATAAGTTATTTTGCTTACTTGACAATTCATACAAACTTTTGGAAACTTTATCATTTTTTCTTCTGCATCACACAACGAGGTAGAGTAAAGGTTGGCATATGTTGAGCATGACTATGTGTCAAGTCATACTACCAAACCCTTTGACCGTCACAATTTTGGTATCAGAGCAAGATTCGATCAAAAGAGGAAACTCTTGGAATTGACGAATTTGGTGTGAGTGTTGGAAGGAAGTTGGCATGACAATGACTTTGAAAATAAAAATGAATCTTTAGCATGGATTGAGGAGGAGAACCTATAAGAAAAAAGATTACGTAAAAAAAGCACGTCTATACAAACTTATACGTCATCATAGTTTTGGAGACTCGCTTATATAAGCTTAAAGAAGAGTGTGCTTCCTTAAGATAGTCGTTGGCATGAAGTGCAGTAAACAATTATAGAATGAATGTAGTATGTCTCTCGGAGAATGTGTATAGTCTTGAGACCAAGACTTGCATGTTGCTCATTTGGTGGAGGTAAGTAGAAGCAAAGTATTGGTGGGAGAGTCAAGGCCCCTAGGTTGAAGGTATAATGATTGTGAAGTTGAATCTTGGGTCAAACGTCGCATTGCTATGTTTAGTGTAGGGAATCATTTTCTTATGAAACTCTATTCTAAACACACAATATTTTCATGGGCAACATATGATATTGTTATGCAAGTATGACAGTCTCCACAAAATCATCAAATGGGTAGGGAATTGGGCATAGAAACTGAAAATATCAGTGCATGTGCATACGCATAACCTAAAGGCGATGCAATGATCCAACACAAGCACCACATAGTTGGACAAAAGAGGCGGAGACGATCTTAAATTATGTATCGGGAGCATTGGCAAGACGACAAATAAGATACCTCATTAAGTAGAAAGGACATGACACAAAGCAGGCTAGTTGGGAGAAGGAACACATAATATGGCAATTCCCTAGAGCCATTGGTGGATCGTAACATGGTTGCGAATGTCAACAATTTCAATAGTGGAGAATGTAACCCTCTATCCACCATAAACTTAACTATGGTGTATAATTAGCTCCCTTGTGGGATAATCTTTTAATTTTATTGTAAGTTTGGGGCCTTAACAATCCTTACTTATAACGTTTTGCTAAATACTCCCACTTTAAGTTATAACATGTAAGAGAGACACGAAACTTTCATCCTATTGTCAATAAAAGTGATCTTTACTTCTATACAAGTGTATTTATTTACTTGAGAACTTATACAAACTCTTTTGAATTTTAACGTTCTTGTTTTCACACCGTGCAATTAACTAGAGTGTTTAGGCATGACTACGCATTTGCCACACTACCTTTGACCATGACAATATACTCTGCCATAATAAGGTTGATCTTTTGCGTTGTTTTTATAAAATATGGCATTGATGTGAAAATAAATTTTCAATACATAACAAGTTCACTATGGGACAAGTATGAATGTACCTTATTCCAACTTGAACTTGAATGGGGTGAGTATGGAGCAATATATATATATATAACCAAATCATGCCCACCATTGGTATGCTCACTCAAATGTACTCATTGCAATTTGGTTAATCCAAAATGTTTTAAGAGTTTTTTAAAAATATATAGGATAATGTTATTACATTTATAATTTAAAAAAATAATGATCGAACATAAGTGGACGGTGAGCAAGATTCAACCTCTCTCTCTCATATATATATATATATATATAGAAAGAAAGAGAGATAAAGAGAGAAATTGGTATACACACACCATCTATGCTCATATCCTCTCAAAGATCTCTATTATTCGATCGGTGTGATCTACTGTAAGATTTGAATTTAAAAAGTGAAAAGTATCATTGTACTTTTTGTAATTGGCATTTGGTGCATTATATACTTTTAAAATTTAAATATCTATTGTTGATTAAATTGTGAAAATGTTTAAGTAAATTTAAGTATGAATGGTGGTGCGCATAGAGCTTGTTCTCTCTCTTTCTTTCTTTTTATAATATATATATATATAGACATAGATCGGGGCAAGTAACGGATTGGATACCGATTGAGACATGTTATCCCCATACCCAACACAATCATTTCAAGTTTGAGTATTTACCACCCCGTTGGGGTCGGGTCTAGTAGAGTTGAATGGATCGGGTCAATATTATCATCCCTATTTACTGCAATATTGTATGATGCATATCCCAGAGTTTAGGTTTTAAGCCAACTAATCTAACCCCGAAGGATCCGATCGGTCCTTTCTACCTGATTTTAAGTTTAAACCCCACCGGACAAGGGTAAATACGTCATTTTCAGTAAAGAAGAGGGGCCAAGGTGGAAAGCCGAAGAAGAAGTTCAACTGCCCATTCCTACGTAATGAATGCCAGCGACGACTCAAACCCAGAGATTCCCTTCGTTAGAGAGAGAGCGAGCGTCTTTCCTCTCTCCCCTTTTGCTTCCTTCGCTTCGTTTTCGATTGCCGGCGATGGAGAGCACCACCAATCTGAAGGCGCCGGCGTCGGGGTCACCTACGAGCTCTAACAGTAATAGCAGCACAAACAGCAACTCCACCCCGGCGCCACCATTACCGTCCTTTTCCAAGATCCCGGCCAAACCATCGCTCATCGTACAGGAGACCCCCCCACCGACTACCTTCATCCAGGCCGGTCCATCCTCGTTCAAACACGTCGTCCAGATGCTCACCGGCCTGCCCGAATATTCAGCCTCCCGGAAACCCTCTGCCGATCCGCCTCCTCGGGGAAATCTTCCCACTTTCAAAAAGAGTTCTTCCTTCCGGCTCTACGAGCGCCGACAGAAGACCCTCCGCATGCTCAAGCTCTCCGATCGCGCGTTTTCCATCTCCAGTAACTTGTCTCCAGCGTCGGCGTCGTCTTCATCCCCGGTGCCGCTCTCTCCGAGCTCTCTTCTTGATCTAACAGCGCTCTCTTTAAGCCCCGTCACGCCGCTCATCTCCGATCCGTTTACTGCTTCTGCCACCGCCTCCTCTGCTGCTGAGGAGAGGGCGATTGCAGAGAAGGGTTTTTTTCTTCATCCTTCGCCCAGAGTCAGCGAATCGGCGCAACCGCCACGGCTTCTCCCACTATTTCCGGTGACTTCACCGAGGATGTCTTCGCCATCGCCGACATGAAGATCTGCTCCAATTCTTCCGGCAATTGCATCCAGTTGTGGTTTCGTTTTGATCGAAGATCGAAAACCCCGTCGATATTTCTCCTTGCCTTCCTTCTGTCCCTCTTTCTCTTCCTCTTCCTCTTCTCATTAATCATGATTAGTAGGCTCTTAATCAACATTTGGCTAGTAGCTAACTTGATTGTCGTTCTTTCTCCTTCTTTTCCTTCCTGTAATTAGTCGTGATTAATGGTGTGATTATTCACCTAATCTGCCTCTGATCTGTTCCCACTGTAAAACTGTTCACTAGATGGTTACACTGTTGGGGACACGATGTTCATTTCGGAATCGCTCTTTGGATCTTCATATCGTGGGTTCTCGCTTTCTGCCGAATGGACGAGCTTCTCCCTGGCATTGCTAGTGGACTGTGTGGTGTAAATGCGTCGGGTTCTATCCGGATTCAATTGCTCTCGGTTTTCATCTCTTTGTATTTTCAGGGGTACAAGTAGGGGGTGTTAATAGATATCAAACGGTTTGGTTTTAACAGGAAAATTATTGAGCGGTTCGGTTCACGGTTTCAATTCTGGAATCGAACTATGAGACCCGAACTGAACCGTGGAGAAAAAAGAAGGTTAAGGGTTTGAACAAAGCGTACCTTTATTGACCTTTGGTTAAGATCAAGCGCTGTATATGTTCATATCAGAGTAATATATGATTCGTATAAGGGAGGTGCTGTTCACAATAATCTTTAGTCAAACTCTAAATAAGTTGAATTGTGGTTCAGTTCGGTTCTGGTTATGTTACCGTTTAGTTTGATTTTCAAAATATCAGGCCGAACCTTGAACACTCCTAGGCAGAGGGAAAATTTGATCGAGTTGAATTCATGATTTTGCATTGAGGTTGGGATATGATCCGATCCGATTATGCATAATTAACGAGTCATTACAGTGGACGGATGTATGGTAAGGTGAGGTAACGTGTGTCCCTCATTCAAATGAAAGAAAAAAAAGAGATCTAACAATGCGGGTCACGAACCAAGCTCAGCAAGTATGTGTGTGGTCTTCCAAATCCTCTCCAAGCTCTTTGAAATAAGGTTTATGAGTTATCATCTATATAAAAAGACATGTGAGATTCTTTCAACCATCAATATGGCACTAAAGAATGTACAATGATATTCACATGCACAAAACCCTCACAACATGTGACCTTCACACTTTTAGACTTTCATGTTAATCAAAAGTATATCAAATAAATATTTAGAATGCTTAATATGAATTAAATGAAATTAATGTCACATAAATTTAATTAACCCAACCATCATTAATTAGTTATTAAGTCTAACAATCTTTCAAAGTCTAAATTATGAAGTACCCTACCGAATCAACCATCATATTATATTTTTACTAATAGTACCTTTCAGTTTTAATTGTTACTTAAGTTATCCAATATTATCCTTACAAAAACTAAGTGAATATATGTCTTGAACTAAATCTTGAGTGTGGCAATATCTAATACAATTCTCCTCTTATAGTCTCATAATATCAATAACTTAGTTGGTCATGTATTGATAACATCCTATCCTAAAACTTGATTCATTTAGAAAAATCTCTTACTAACTTAGAGTCATGACACTTTAAGTTTACAAAAATAGACACATAAATATTCAAAGTATCACTTTTATTATTAAGTGTCATCCTATTCACCAAACAACTTGTTATAACTATATTAAACCTACTTTGTGAGATCCCCACTTAGTTAGGTTGGGTTGCCACATTTTGTAAATAACTCATGGGTTTCAGTTTAATCTCTAACTTAGATTTCTCAACTAGAGCTATTGCTATACCTTTGGTCAAATGATTAGCTGCATTATCTTTTGATCCAATAAAATCTACATTCATACCCCCATTAAACACAAGTGCTCTTACATACTTTTGCATCACTATATCCTTCAAAAACTAAAGGATAACTAAAATATACCAAAATTAAACCATAATCCATAGTTCCTTCCAAATATCTCAAAATTCTTTCCAAGGTAATCCAATGCATATCACTAGGATTATGAGTGTACCTCCTCAATCTATTAACAACACATGCAATATCAAGTCTAGTGCAATTCATCAAGTACATTAAACTACCACTAATATGAGCATATTCAAAATGTGATATGCTATCACCATCATTTTTCACAAGATACAAACTAGGATCAAAGGGTGTAGAAATAGGTGTGCAATCAAAATATCCAAATCTCTTAAGCATACTTTCAACATAATGTGATTGAAACATAATAAATAAAACTATAATTTCTCTTGAGCAATTTAATTCTAAGAATGACATTTTCAACACCCATATCTTTCATGTTAAATTGTGAAGCAAGAAAACTCTTAGTATCATTCACAATATCTAATGATGTACCAAATATAAACAAGTAATCAACATATAAGCAAATAATCACACTAACACCATTATCAAATTTGCTATATATGCATTTCTATATGATTTATTAGTAACATAATGATTAGATATCATGACACTATCAAATTTTTTCATGCCATTATCTTGGAGCTTGCTTCAAATTATAAAGAGATTTAACAAGTTTATATTTAATGGATTGTGAGATCATATGCAGAAGGTAGTGCTATAAGCACTCAAATTGTGATCATATGGGAAACCAGAAAACATATATCAAAATAGTCTACTCCTTCCTTTTGTGTATATTCCTTGGCAACTAACCTGATATTACATTTATTGATAGTCCCATCTGCATTTAGTTTTTTCTTAAACATTCATTTGCAACCTACAATAGAATAACCAAGAGATACATCAACTAATTCTAAAGTAACATTCGAGAGAATTGATTGAATTTCATCATTAACGGCTTTCTTTCAAAACTTAACCTATAATGAGATAATAAACTATTAGAAGGTGATATGATTATACTTACTATTGAAGGTAATAAAATCACTTCTAAAGTCTTTGAATGTGATGGCTTGTTTACTCTTAGGTTTAGTTATTTCTTCAAAGTCTTTTGATATGGAAATAACACAATCATGGCCATCACACATTAGTCATCTTTTTCACGTGATCATGAATGAAACCAGTAGTAGGAATATAATCTCTAGAAGATACACTTTAAGGTATACTAGAGTTTGTGAAAAACATATTCTCAAAGAATATAATATCATGAAACTCTACAATCATATTAACATCTTTGTCAGATATATTAGATCTAATGACTAAGTATTGTGCATAAAT
Source organism: Brasenia schreberi (assembly GCA_036023115.1). Lineage (NCBI taxonomy): Eukaryota > Viridiplantae > Streptophyta > Magnoliopsida > Nymphaeales > Cabombaceae > Brasenia > Brasenia schreberi. Next base: position 4,618,564 of record JAYKKT010000065.1, read on the forward strand.
AATATCTATGTACCCAAAAATATGATATCCACAGTTGTAAGTCCCAATTTATTTCATTTATATTATGGATAAATACTTTTGCAAGATACCCACACTTTGAGATATTTGAGATTAGTTTTTTTACCATTCCAAAATTCAAAATGACTCATTTTTTTATGCTTAGAAACTCTATTTAGAATATAACAAACCATATTCAAAACTTCTCCCACAAGTATGTAGATAGCCAGAAAGTTTATAGTAAAACATTAATCATATTTATAAATGGTTCTATTTTTTTGTTCAGCTATCTCATTAGAGTGAGGTGAATAGTGAGCAATATACTCATTTATAGTATCAGTATTTTGATACTATTTTTGAAAAAGGTTTGAGGTATACTCTCCTCCTCTATTAGACCTTAATCATTTAAGTATCCTACCAATTTGTGTTTGAGCCTCATTTATAAAAATTCAAAACTTTTTTAAAACTTCAACTTTACTTTTAAGCAAGTAAACATAATAATATCTACTATAATCGTCAATGAACATAATAAAATATATTTCATTTTCCTTAGTTGTCATTCCATTTAATTCACAAATGTTAGTATGCACTAAATCCAATATTTCAGTTTTTCGATCAAAAGTGTGAAAAGGTTTTCTGGTTTACTTCGCCTACAAATATATTTCACATTTGTGCTTTTAATTGATGACAAGCTTAGAAATAAAATTCAAATTCAACATGCATTTCATGAAATCAAAATTAACATGACTCAAACTTTCATGCCATACATTAGATTCAACACTTAACACAAAAGAAATAAAAAAAGAAGAGGCTTTACTAGCATCAAAATTCATAAAAGAAATAATTACAACTTCTATATGAACTTTAAAAAGTCCTCTATATTAGACAAATAATCCTTTTCAAAGAAACAACTACTACTAAGTCGTGTAATTATGACTTTATTATATTTACAATATAATATTAAACCCTTCCTAACTAAAAGTGGATCACTTAGGATATTTTGGTGAATCGTACAAATATGCCTAACTCCTTAAAGTGTCATGATCTTTCTTGAAGAAAACTTCAAATCCACATGCTATTCAACTATGACTTCAATAGTTAAATGATCCCCTAAGGTCATAATTTTGCCACATATTACCGGATAAGATACAAACAAAGACCAATCAATATAAATAGAAAGAATTTTGGTTTAAGAGAAAGATACTTATTATTGACTATAGGTGTAGTGGTTACTATGTTAACCATAACTCTCTCAGCGGCTATAGATTTCTTTGCTTTCTTCATGGGATACTCCCTAACCCACCTAACCACAAATTTGACATAGTTTGTTTTTTAGTTTCTTTTAGATCTTGACTTTTGATTTATATTTTACCTGTTTTCTCTTAGGATCACTAGGTTATTTCTTTCTGACCGTAAGGTTGAGCTTAAGGGTACTATTAATAGGCATAATAGGTTTTTGGCTTCTATACTCTTCCTATATTGCTAAATCTATCATGAGATCATCTAGGATTATCTAACCCTTTTTATGCTTGAGATCTAGACTGAAACCCTCCCAAAAATTAGAAAATTTCTTAATAATAGATATAATAATAAATTTATCAGAAAACTTCATCTCATCTTTTGTAAGACCAACAACAACAACAATGACAACAACAACTAAGCCTTTTCCCATACTAGACGGGGTTGGCTACATAGATTCTTTGTTTCCACAGATCCCTATCGTGTGTCATGTTAGCAATTAACTCACAATAAGCTAGATCATTATTTATTGTTTCTTTCCAACACTTTTGTGGTCGTCCTCTAGCTCTTTTAATACTTTCCAAATTTAGTTTTCCTAACCTTCTTACAGGTTCTTCTTTTGATCTTCTTTCTATATGTCCAAACCATCTTAAACGATATTCTCTCATTTTATCCTCTATTGGTGTCACTTCTAATTTGTTTCTAATAACCTCATTATATATACGATCTTTTCTTGTATGGCCACTCATCCATCTCAACATCTTCATTTCTGTCACAGACATCTTTTGTACATGTTGATGAGTAACTGCCCAACACTCAGAACCATAAAACATGGTAGGCCTAATTGTTGCTCTATAATATTTACTTTTTAACTTTAATGGTATCTTCTTATTACCAAGAATAACGGATGCTCCTCTCCATTTTAACCAATCAACATGAATTCTATGCGTAACATCTCCATCAATTCTTCCATCACTATGAAAAATAGAAACTAGGTATTTAAAACTTTCCTTTTGGGGATACAATGTGTGCCAATTTTAATTTCCATGTCCTCTAAAGTAACCAAATGATCAAACTTACATTCCATATATTCTGTCTTTGTTCTACTAAGTCAGAGGCCTTTGCTTTCTAATGTTTCTCTCCATAGTTCCAATTTTCTATTAACTTTTTTCTTAGACTCCTCCACTAATACAATATCATCTGTAAATAACATACACCAAGGTACTTCATCTTGAATATGTTTTGTTAACTCATCCATCACCATTATAAATAAGTATGGACTTAAAGTTGATCCTTGATGTAACCCAATATTAACTTCAAAGAAGTATGTCATTTCTTCATGAATCCTCACACATGTTTTTGCACCATCATACATGTCTCTTATAAGGTTAATGTATGTCAATGGGATACCTCTTTTTTCCAAAGTTTTCCAAAGAATCTCTCTCGGTACTTTATCATAAGCTTTTTCTAGATCAATAAATATCATGTGAAGGCCTTTCTTTTTTGCTCTAAAATGTTCCATAAGATGCCTCAAAGGTGAATCACTTCAACAGTAGATCTGCTTGGCATGAATCCAAATTGGTTCTCTGTTGTACTTGATACTTGTTTTAACCTATGTTCGATAATTTTTTTCCATAATTTCATAGTATGGCTCATTAACTTGATACCTCGATAATTCGCACAATTTTGAATGTCTCCCTTGTTCTTATATATGGGTATAAGTGTATTTGCTCTCCATTCCTCGGACATCTTTTGGTTTTTCCATATTTTATTAAATAGTCTTGTGAGCCAAGTGATTCTTATTTCTTCTAGCATTTTCCAAACTTCTATAGGAATATTATCTAGTCCTACCGATTTACCACCCTTCATATGTTTAAGAGCCTCTTTGACTTCATTCTTTTGAATATGTCGGTAGAAATTGTGGTTTATATACTTTTCTAATTTGGCTAACTCTCTTAAGCTAATACTAACATCTTTATTTTCATTAAAAAGCTTATAAAAATAAATTTTCCATCTATTTCTTATATCATCATTTGCCACTAGAATTTTTTCATCATCGTCTTTGATGCATCTAATAGAATTAAGATCTTTAGTTTTCTTATCTCTAGCCCTAGCTATCCTAAAAATATCTCTTTCACCCTCTTTTGAGTTGAGTTTTTTATATAAATCCTCCCAAATTTTAGCTTTTGCTTCACTCACGGCCTTTTTCACTTCCTTCTTTGCTTTCTTATAAGTCTCTAAAGTTTCACTAGTTTTCTTAGCATAATGTAATTTGTAACATACCCTCTTTGCCTTGATTTTATTTTACACTATTTCACTCCACCACCAAGCTTTTTTTTGTGCTAGTACACCTCGCTTAGATACACCTAATACATCTTTCACCACTTTCCTAATATGTATGGCCATATTGTTTCACATATCACAGGGTGTACCAACATAATTCTAAACATCTCCTTGAAGGACTTTCTGGTTAAATATATCTTCTTTCTCGCTTTTGAGGTTCCACCATTTAGTCCGAATAGCTCGATGCACTCTTTTCTTCTTTGTCCATTTTTTTATTTGTAAACCATTACTAAAAGTCGATGTTGGGTGGTCAAGTTTTCTCCTGGAATTACCTTGCAATCTTTACAACATGCTCTATCTTTTTTTCTACAAATAAAGTAATCAATTTGTGTTTGTTATAAGCCACTCTTATAAGTAATTAAATGTTCATCTCGTTTTTTGAAGATTGTATTGACTATAAAGAGATCAAATGCTATAGCAAAATTTAAAATCTCCCTACCTTCCTCATTTATATCCCCAAAACCAAAGTTTCCATGAATCCCTTGATATCCTAATGCCTCTTTACCGACATGTCCATTTAAGTCTCCTCCTAAACAAATCATCTCCCTTTGTGGAATCTTTTGAATCACCTTATCTAACTCTTCCCAAAAAGTTATCTTTATACTATCTTCTAGTCCTACTTGGGGTGCATAAACACAAACTATATTCAAAACCTCTGCTCCATACACTAATTTCAACGTCATGATTCGGTCACCATATCGTTGTATGTCTACTACACTATCCTTTAAATCTTTATTTATAATAATACCAACTCCATTTCGAGCTTTTTCTTTACCTGTGTACCATAATTTAAAACCTGTATCCAGTATCTCCTTTGCTTTTTCTCCAACCCATTTTGTCTCTTGTAAACATAGAATATGAATCTTTCTTCGAATCATAGTATCTACCACCTCCGTTAGCTTATCGGATAATGTTCCAATATTCAAAGAACCAATACGAATCTTATTATCTAGGACTAGTTTCCTTACCCCCCGCATCCGTCTATAATCAAAATGTGGAGACCCTCTCTGAAAATTATTCACTACATTCGGGCGGCAATGTAGCGGGACTAACTTCTTTACCCACACCCGAGCTTTTGTAAGACCATAGCATAGAAATTGAAACTCGTGTGCCTACTTAATAGGTGCTCTATTGTTGAGGTAAGGCTTTGGGTATTGATTGTTACTGTTAACATGAAATGAACTTTGAAACCTCATTTCCACTAGACAATTGGCTTACACGTTGTAGTCACCAATAATTTTATGATTTGTCAATGGAGTTATTTCGTATATTTTTTACTGTCTTTTTTCTTTTATGAGATACCAATACAGTTATATATATATATATTCAATGTATAAAAAACATATCCCTTTGAGTTTGTAGTGTATAAAATACATTACTAAGAATTTCTTTAAGATGACTAAAACTAAGTAATATGTATTTACCTCTTTTGTGTTTAGGCGTGTGTTATAAAGAAATTCATGATATTGCATGAATGAATATATATCCAAGTGGAACTGCGAGAAAGGATGGATTAGCTAATCTAGCTAGCTTCAAATTATTTCATCGATAAAACTCCTCTCATGTATGTACTGTAATCCTATTCTACTAATAAAATGGAATGTATCTCAAATATATCTTTTGTCTCTGTGAATCATTTTTTCCCATTGTTTTAGTGTTCTATAATGATTTGAAATGGTATGCAGCCATAGGAGTACCCTAACCTAATTCACGAATGAATTTTTTTCACAAGAGGAGGCCGAAGCCTCACACACACTTCGGCAATTGAGTTCCCCACCAGCAGTGATGGTGCTAGAGGACCCTGCCGTTCAGCTAACTCTGCTTAAGCGAGAAATGAAATTGGGAGCGACACAATGCAACCTAATTCACGGTGAAACGTTTTTCTTTCCATGCGAGCATTGAAATTGGAGGGGACACAATGCAAGTGAAGTTTAGGGTTTTCAGGCAAGACTTAAATTGGCCCACAAAGGGAACAAAATGGAATGAGCAGCGATCCTCCAAAGTGATACCCCCACATGTCTTCTGTTTTCAGCCAGGTCAATTATGTGCGGAAGATGATAGATCCCCGCGGGACCCACTTCTCTCAATCATTTCAATTTTTCAAGCTGTCATTTCAAGGTCAAGAAGATGTTGGTGGTGGTGGGTGTGACCTTCAGTAGTATTTTCTGCAAGTAAAACAGAATTTCATACTATTTGTTAATAAACACTATCAAAATCAATCTGAATCAGCCTGAGTGGGGCTAGTATCGACCGAGTCGGCATGAAAACGATGTGTTGGCTGATTCAGTCCTGGTCTCTCTCTCTCTCTCTCTACTATTCTTACAGTTCAAACTCGCATTGGCCTCCCCGTTATTACCAAAAGAGAAAAAGAAAGATGACTAACTTTCGTTTCCTAGAGCAAGAAGTCGGAGCCGCTTGCAGTGGTCGAATTAGAAAATTTAAAGAGGGTCACAATATAAGCCTTAGGATCGCATTAGATGTGAGACTGACATGTGTAAAAAAGTTAACAATTATCATCAACTCAAAAGAATATATACATTCTATCAAAATATAAGAGATAATGAAAACATTATATATATATATATATATGTGTGATGGGTAAGAACAATGTGGTCACTATTAGATGCATATTTGGGTGTGTGTATGTGCGAGACTAATTGAATATGTGTATGAATGTTGTACATTAGTCTCCAACTCTTTCATTGTAAAAAACTTTAAAGGCAAATATAATAAAATTGGAAGCTAACAATTGAATGTAAAATACATTAGACGATCATGATATCCTCATTAGAGTGACTATAAAATTGGGTGCAAACAAACACTGCACAAAATAAAAATTGGGCAATATGTGGGAGGGACATCAAGCGGTCATGTTTGATATGCCCAATCTGTACAAAATCTTATTTGGCTAGGTACCTAAATCGACCCATATCATACTATGATCAGACTTTCATGGATAGACTTAATATATGGAGTCTAGCACGGCATAGGGAAACTATTTAGGCAAAACCCACACCCAACCTGCTTGAGTTTAGATTATCTAAAAAACATTAAAGAACATTTGTTTTCCAAATATCATTGGTCAAAAATTTGCAAGCTTTTTGTATAAGATCTAGGTATTGATAAAGTCTAAAAAATTCACATCCTTCTTTTTTAATTGGCAAAACTCATATAATTTATATCACAAATGATTAAGTACCTATATCAGTCTTTCGACTTATTCACTAAAAGATTTTAGTGAGGCAAAACTCGGATAATCTATATCATAAATGCTTTCATTAGTTTTCAATACATGGCAGAATCGTCCATGTTCTTAAGTATGGACAATTTTCAGTTCTCCAATTTCTTGCTAATTCACATACGATCTGAAAAACACAATGAAATAAATTATCAGTAAAATAAATAACACAAACAACTTAAATAAAGAAAATAACCAACAACAAAATGATTCGTCATGTGTCATTCCATCAACATATGATTCCTACAACAAGCATCATAACAAATATATAAATGATTCATGTTATTAATTTAAATCCAAGGTAGGAGTACCAATTGATAGTTGATACCATGAATTAACGGAGGTAATCAATATTGTAGCCAAGAAGCAATCGTTTGTTAGCCTTCCGCCTTATTGTATGAGTCTCCGACGAATACATAGAGGGATCGGCTGCCAATAGGAGGAGGAGGAGTGTCACCAGCCACAGCCCCCCTAAAGTGTGGGACTCCAGTTGAACAAGAGAGAGAGAGAGAGGAATTAGGGCAATAGAACATATTGGTTCGGATTGGTTCTTTCTAAAAACCTGATCTGAAAACATCATTGATATTACTAAAGGGTTCAAATTTTTCAGGCGGATGGAAAGAAACTTTCAACTTCCTGAGCTCTTTTGTAAGATTCTAGACGAGAAATGAGACTTTAATTTTTCTCTAATTTGAACTACAATTCAAGTTTTCTAACAAAAGCTGATTGATTTGGTCACCATGAGCATTTCCTTGTATCAATTTCAAAGATTAAATCAGCTTTAAATAGATTGGTTGTGGTGGGTCCTAATTGATCTTGTTATCCATCAGAAACTGTATCCTCTAACCAACCAAAGTTAATGACCTTTAACTGTACAAGGGTTCAAGAGTCACCTTACAATGGGAATCTTTTGAGTCCACAGTCTCGTGCTGGAACATACGTCTGATAACGATTCACTGACCGTTTACTGTAGGCACGATAACTGGTAAGCAAGAGGTGCGTCCTTCCCGGTCTTCCCGCACTAAGGAAAGGTCCTCTCAATGCTCTAACACCCACACCCGAACTGTGACAACGGGAACACCCAAGTATGTTAGTGTTAGGCAGATACATCTTGGTGTTGCTTTCACCAAGCATGCTTAACCAAGTGTTCTGAGTATATCCATTTCAAGTGTTTAAAAGACCACGGAATGTTGAATAATTCAAAAAGAAAAAGTTTGGCCTGACAGAATTAGCTATCTAGTAACCTTTACAGTAACCATACCCCAGTTTTATGTGAGAGAGAGAGAGATTCAAGCTCAAAAAGCACATACTTCTCCTTAACTCATGTATGGGAGACTAATGCAATATTAGTGCACCATGCCACCCTCATGCATTATGAAGTGCTGGAAAATGCTCTGATGTGTTTTTTATTGTAGATACTCTTATCATTTAAGTTGATGCTTATAAAAACAGCACCATAAGAAAGGCCACTATTATAACAATGAATGATTTAATTAAGAAATCTTAGATGATGACCTAGTGGTGATATGATAGTTTAGGTAGCAAAGTTCATGGGAGGATAGGAGGGGGGTTTAGGAAGTTAGATGCTTGTTTTCTTGAAAATGTTAACTCTAACAATAAAAGTTAATACGTCATCCATCTACAGCTGCAAAACGAGATGATTAGTTGGATATACATACATCAACAGGTCAAGATTTCCATTTTACAACAATATTGCATTAATAAGCTACATTTTTAACTTAAAACGTAACGGTTTTACTTTTTTCTGCTAAAAGTTATATAAAAATAAGTTCTAAGTTTCCATCCCGCATAGGTAATGAGTGTGGCTCGTTGATAATAATTTATTTATTTATTCATTCATCTGTAAGAGCTTGCTTGGGTTTACATGAGATTTGCAAGCTGGGGTTAGGCACATCAAGGATATTGAGCTGATGGTCTTCAACTTGAAAGGTTCTTTAGAGTCGATCCCTAGCCAGGAGAGCTGCGCCTCGTGCATTGCATCCATCTATATTTATGATACCAGCATGTTTATGCTTTATGCTCAACACACCATCCTGTTATAGGTAAAACTAATAACCTATATTTAACATTGATGTCTTTATTAAATAGTTGACTTCATTCATGCAGCTACTCCCTAACTGCACTGAAACTCCGGATGTGTGTGCATGCGTATCTATGTGCTCGTGTGTGTGTGTGTGTGTGTGTGTGTGTGTGAGAGAGAGAGAGAGAGAGAGAGAGAGAGAGAGAGAGAGAGAGAGAGAGAGAGAGAGAGAGAGAGAGAGAGAGAGAGAGAGAGAGAGAGTAATCCCAATAAGCAATGGACATGTTTTAGTGATCAATGGAATGGTACAACATGACATCCAAGAAACAGATAATAAACATTATGATCAAAAGCAATGCCAATAAAAGGAACGGTAATGTTGAATGAGTACTTCAGCCACACAGCGTGGCAGCCAGAAATCTAACATGAAGCATCAAGGCCTATTACATTCACTAGACGTGTATGCACACAATTCAAAGTATCATAGGGCCCGAGCGACATTCTTGAACTCACTCAAACATGACTGCAACATCTTCTGCCGCTTCTGCAGTTCAAAGTATATCATAAGGCCCGAGCGACATTCTTGAACTCACTCAAACATGACTGCAACATCTTCTGCCTCTTCTGCAGTAACTCCATTTCATTCCTCAGCAAGTCAACAGCTCCTGGGGCGACAAACATGTCCATGAACTTCTCATCATTGACAGCAAACAGATCCAACCCCAACGCTACCACCAATCTATCTCGGCTGTCAAAACAAGGAATCGAAGAAGAGAGGAAACCGCATTTAGTGGATGGAAAGGTCAACTTCATAAGAGATTGTTAACGAAAGGCTAATAGCAAATAAACTGAAGGAGTCACATCTTAGATGGGGTTAGAGATATCAGGAAAGGCCAAAACAATGATTCTTTGTGAAGGCTTGAGACGATGATATAAAAGAGTGTCGGAAAGAAGCCATAAAATGTGATTCTCTTTCGGAGTTAACTGCAAGACGGTTAGAAATGGTGACCAAGGACCATATAGCCAAACCTAGGTGAGGAGAAAAAGATTGTTTTGGTTTGGGTATCGGGTATTATTTTTTCTAAGGATTTTGCTACTCTTTCAGAGTTAACTGCAAGAATGTTTTTATTAAATGTAGCATTGTTTTGTATCTCTTGCCTAAATTGTAAAAAAGACCTTCGAAAACTTGAAAGGTGCTTTAAAACAGACCATACAAGATGATCTTGCTCGTTGTAAATGAAGGAATATCAGAATGGTAACTATTATATTTCATGAAGGAAAAAGCCTTGGTTTTGATTCTAGTTATTGGGTACTTTTTTCTATACTCCAGGCAAGAGCAGATCAACCGACTTGGTAATTGCATTCAGCTCAGTTACTCATTGTCTAATCAATGTGAAATTAATGGTTGACATTGAACTTTCTTATTGCTAACCATGCCCTTGATATTGTGCATCCTTTTGTGTATGTGCGTGCAGCCACTTATATGCATTTCGAACGCCTATGTGACATGAACCACGGAGAGTGCGCAGAGGTTGCTCTCTGGTTTGATCTTGCCTTAACCAACCTGAGTCAATTTTTGTTCAGAGACCTAAACTATTTAGGCAACATTATAGAAAGCTAAAGATCCAGAGCTCACCATGGAGTTAGGAATCCAGCATTGAGGGTCGATGGCACGCTTCTTTCAATAAGAACCTCCCTGATTCTGGCAAAATGTTGTGATGCAACAGCACAAACCTCTGCATAAGCTGACCCTGATTTTGAACCATTATCATCAGAACAGCCAAAAAGGTTTCCATTTCGATGGTGAGGATCCATGCTGTTATTGTTGGGCATGATCCTCATTTGCCTCTTCCTCATTCCAATGTCACCTTGAATACCAAGATCTTTCTTCTTGCCCCCATCACCCGGTTGGTCAGGAGAAGGTGTTTCGGGAATGGTCAATTGGCTCTCCCTCAGGATTTCCTTGTCTGACATTTTTCCTGGTGTGTTCTGCTGAGCGGCATCGCACTTTGGTGGCAAATTCTCCTGATCATCCATCATACCGACTTGAGCACTCCTGCTGGATATGTCAAGACCAGACGAAACGAAAGAGATGCTAAAATTGAATCTGGGATATGAAGTTGCAGCACTAAAACCCGAAGATCCAAATGAATCGCCATCATAATAGCATATCTGTGAATATGGACTTGTAACTGAATCAAGGTGGTGCCGGACCAGTTGCTTGCATTGCTTTGACAAGTCATGAATGAACTGATTGTACGAATGTCGCAGGGCAGCATGAAAACCAACATATCCATCCATGCTTCCTTTCCATCTGTCGTCTGTCCATAGAAGATACGAAAAGTTACATATTGAATCTAAAACCAGGAATAACTTTTGTACTTATCATGGGTGAATGAACAAGCGCATGACAAACTGCGAATAAAGAGAGCTTACAGCAAATTTGAAATTTATCACAATAAAATTCAAGTACTCATGGTACTTCTGAAACCAGCAAATAGGCAGATAGATGAACACAGATCGCAAATCTTACCATCTAAGGATTCATGGTTCCTGTTACGCTCAGCAGCAAGGTCAAAAAGATTCTTCAAAACAAATGCAAGCCGATCACAAGCAGTGTCCAAAAGAGGGGCCAGCCATGACCGAGCTGCTGTGCGAGCTATCTCTGCTGCTGCGCCAGCAACACTTCCACCCCCTCCTCTACCAGCGTGGGCAAGTAAAATGTTCGCAACCTATTGTAAATCCACAGATATCAGTGATGTTACATGTAGTCAACTACAATAACACAAGCAATTGAATAATTTGATATTGGTTTCATAGTCTTAAAAGGCAGCATTCGCAATAACCAAACAAGCAATTTGAATAATTTGATATTGCTAAGTACTTACCTTCTCCTTCGATACTGTCGGGCATTCTATAGAATATGTAGCACATCGAAACTCATGCATTACCCTCTCAAACGCTGCTCCACCATAAAGTTTTAAAACAGAGTTTGGTGGCTTTACATCTCCAACGACACCAGGCCAACCTCCAAGGGCACTCTCATGCCTTTCTTCATCGGTTGTCTTTCCCCATTCCTCTGGAGCAGGGTCAGCTGCTCCATCTATGAGTACCCACTGCATTGGGCAACAATGTTAAAAGAGTGATCTCAGTTTCTTGGCTTAGTTTTAGCAGGAACTTTTATTTCTTTTCAAAAACAGAATATATTATTAAGTAGATAATATGAACAATACATACCACATGTCTGCTAATTGAAGCAGCATGTAACATGGCTAGTCTCCGGAGAGATGAAACATTAGAAGTAGCTCGCAACTTCGTCTCTGCTCTTGCTAGTTCACTTGCAACTTCGGAACAACGCTGCTCTAGTAGGGCCAAAGTTGCAGGAGCAGCCTCCTGGTATCTCTTCTGAAGCTCTGACTCCAAGTAATTTCTTAAACATCCAAAACCAATAAAAGGTCCATATTTTTCTTCATCAAATCCTCCATTAATGTTTTCATGGAGGTGATGAATAATTTCCATGTCCACTTGGGAGATCTGCCTTCTGAATTCTTCATTTGAGATAGTGCCTCTGTCCTTCGGCAGAGCGACAAAAAAGGGACGAGTACTGTCACCAAGATAACCACTCGCACTCAAATATCCATCAACCTCCCATCGATCACTGAATTCCTATTCCATTCCATTTTATTCATGTTAACATCCAATCCACTTGAATCATATATTTCTATGTTTAGTTCGTACCTGGCGTCATATCAACTCAAAATTTACATCGAATTGAAGTGAATTAAAAATTGCAATACCTTGAGCCTATTGTCAAACTTCGAAACAACAACTATTGTGCGGCGGAGGGTGGGGTCAACAATACGAACGTCATCTAACCATAAGGAAGAACACCATTCAACACTGCTTTGTTGGAGGAACAAGATCAGACGATGTGGAGGGCCTGCTAAGGCTTTCACCATTGATAGAATCTCATCAGGAGTGCTATCCGGCTCACCTTTTTTTGCCTAATAATTTAAAGACTCTCAAAACAAAAAAAGGACGGAAAATGGGAAATTCGATCAGTAAAGTGCTTGTCAATATAAATCACCTTCAAAACAAATCCAGGTGTGTCAATAATCGTAAGATTGGGGCAATGTGCATATTCTGCTCTCATCACAATAGGCTTTGAAGAAACAGCAGCTCGGGTCTTTTTCAAGAGTGCATCTGTTCTGGACTTGATGACTTCGGCAATAGCGGCAGATGACGTGACCGGGGTTCCATAATCATCAGAGTCCTCTTCCTACATTCAAGATACAAATCTTGTCAAATAAGTACATAAACATGACATGAAATGCATCACTTTTTTACAAGTTTGTGTTGAAGCTAATATAAAGTGCCCGACATGTTGGCAAGTACGCACTCCTTTGACGGTTTCAAACATCTATTAGTACACATGAGTAATTAGGTACAGTATAAGAGTGCCCTATTAAGATTGAATGCACTGATTCTTCCGCGTAACTGCAAGCAAGAGAGAACAGCATCAAAGAAAATGAAAAGTACTTCAAGATATGAATTGCACAAAGCACGATGAAACAAACTAAAGAAGAAACACTTCCACAGTTGATACCATGAAAAATGCTCAATGAATAGGTTGACATCAAGAAAATCGTTAATGAATAGGTTAGTAAATGAATAGGCCCACCACGTAATCTAAGAGTTTTTTGTCAATTCATGAAGAAGATATTACATTTTTTTTTATAAAACTTGTGTTTATAAATCCATCAGAAAATTTTGATTAAAATCAATTTGGTTGATTATCTCAATCAATTTTTCAGTAACAATACAATTGTAAACCCATTCTGACAACATTTGTTTTGAATAATCCAGTATTCCTGAGACTATTCAAATTCCGCTAAGATCTCAAAGGTTCACAAATGTTAAAGTGCTAAGAAACTGAAGTCTCCACATCGAAACGTAGCTGCAAACTAAGAGAAATGGTTTCCTCAATCCCGAACACGCTAAAAAGTAAAAGAAATGGTTTTCTCAATCTCGAACACGCTAAATTTGAAGTACCTCCCAAGTTTTGCTAAGAAAACGAGAAGTAAAACCCATGATACTGCAATTCCCTAAATTATCAAAAGAGAACAACAGAAGAAAGATCCATCATTTCTTGATAAACGGACACACCAGAAACATATATCGGCCAGAATACACGCCTGGAATCGGCATCTCGGATCGAGCGCGGATGGGTCGTGAACCATCTGAAGAATGAGCGGTCGCCGGGTTCCCATTTCCACCTCCCGCACATTGAATCTGAACCCCAGAAGCGCTTCAAGAAGGGAGCTCTTGCCGTCGGATTGGCCGCCAATGGCGACAATCTCCGGGATAGGAAGCTTCTCGCCGAACGCCACCGCAGCGGCCTGCAACCGATTGTAGGCCTCGAATCTGGACCTGAAGGAATCGGCGGTGGATGATGATGGATTCATGTTCTTTGATTGGGAATCTAGGGACAAAGATGGTTGCTGCTGCCTTCTGGATTTTTGGTTTGAGGTCTTCGTGGGTGTCATCAGAGGGCTGTTGATTGCCATTAAGCACTTACAAGAGAAGGAGACGAGAGAAGCAGGATGGCGTTCCTTTCTCTCTCTCTCTCTAAAAGGAGTGCGGCGTTTGAAATTCAAAAAGTTTAGACCGTTGAGTTCTCACTGGATTGGGTTTGTCTCTGTTATTCACCCAAACCGAGCAATTATTCTCTCAAAATAACGTTCAAGGACATGGGTTGGATTCAGGAAGCATGCACATTTGATAGCGCCTAACCCCGGCTTGCGTATCAATAGCAACTAGGGGTGTTAAAAGGAACCGAGAAAAAGAAACCAAGAACATCGAATAAAACTAGCAGTTTGGATTGATTATATTAGTTGGGCAGTTTGGTTGGTTTGCTTCCAAAAGACACAAAAAGTTGTGGTCCAGTTAGCGGTTTAATGGTTGGAATCAAACTATGACAACCAAACCAACACACATCATCTCTCGTATTTTAAAATGATTCGTTTTAATACAATTTCAATAAAGACTTAAATTTTGAAAGAAATATTCTGGGTATTTACACTCATCTACTTTCTAGAGCATCAATAATTACTTAAATCTGAACTTGAACAACTAAGATACAATAAAAACAATCAAACTCTATTATAAGAATCCGAGACTTCAGTTGACTGAGCATATCTTTCCAAGAAACAACTATAACTAAGTGTTCTCCTTTCGTGAAATAAAAAATCGAACAAATTGGAGTTCAGATGAGAAAGTTATACTAAAGACAAGTCAATCCTATGAAAAGGCCCGTAAACAGGTTGTCAACTGAATCTCATTAAAATTGAACAAATTATAAAAATCAAATTCTTATTAGAATTGCCTGATTTTTAGTTGGTTGAATAGCTCTGCATGTTTAGTCTCCAACACATTAAAAACTACATCAATAAGAACTGTATTGAGTGATACATCCAAAATACAACTCCGTCAAATAGTCTACAACCGACTCGATTTTCATCCCGAGCTAACTCAATTTCAAAACGTTCCTAAGGTCTTCACTTGAATCAAAACCAAGTCTCGGTAGGAGCTCAAGGAAGCTCAGGAAGACTTTTAGAAAGCTTGAAAAGCACTTTAGACAGCCGCAAGAATTTCATTTGCAACTAATCCTAGATAAGATGCTCACAATCAGATTTCCAGTAACCTCAGCAGCTTGTTCGATTTTCTCGTATAACGGAGGTTGACATTCTTTGACAATGCCCTGCACCCAATCCACTGGCAGATGCTAGATCTCTCCACTGGCAGAAGCGGAAACTCTACCATTTCAAGGTGGTCCATGAGGTTGTCCATTTCGTCGACAACATATATAAATAAATGGAGTTACGTCGATTGAGATGTTAAAAAGAAAAAGAGCTAGAGGTAAATGCATGACAGTGATCGTTGCAAGTGGGGCTCACCAAATGGAGCTGCGACAGAGGAAAGGAGAAAGAAGAGCGAGGCATGTGCTCACAACGCAATCAAGGCAATGAGATGCGCACCAAGAGTCAAGATACCAGATTCGTAAATGATGAGACCAACAGCGTTTACTGTAAGTTCCCTCACTTTTTCCCCAGTTACTAAGTAATTAATGCCGCGTCGGGGCTCGTATTCCTCGACAAAAATTTTTGACAGGACTCACTGAAAAGCCATACCAACCAAAGTATTTCGCTTGTGGGCTCCTTGACAGGGGCAGTCTGTAGAGATTTTACATCGACTTTTCCTCAAGCCAAAGTCGAATAAGCATAGCCACTCGCTGATTGGATTAACAAAGATTAGGGATTATAGGGGTTGATTCCACGCAGTAACAAACGCCCAAAACGGAGGTGTAAGAAAATAAACCAAACAATGTACACAATAGATAATCAAAACAACTTTGGTCTGAGAATTCCCCACAAATGGATTTCCTATCTCCGAGACTGCCTACCACGTTCATCTTCCTCCTGGTGTCGAGAAACAGAAAAGTGGCTTTCGTGTCCGACCTGTTTCTTGCTTTCTCGCCTATCCGTATCTTCTTTTGGATTGGAAGCAGACTTGCGGGAGGACTTGTATCTTTCAGGATCATTACTCCCAGCTCTAGACCTATGGTCATCCATGGCATGCCCTCCTGATCTTGAACGATGATCATCCATGGAATCTCTATAAGGATCATGACGACCTTTTGACGACCCCTCATATTTGTCATGGTCCCATCTTGATTCACCATCTTTAGGACCCCATCCTGTGTTTGCGGATCTCTAAATATATATGAAAAAATGCAATATAAAAAATGTCAACCTTGCGCCAAAGAAAAAGGTTCACAACAACAAGAAATTCACAATGACCAGCAAAACATTCAGAAGAAGATGCAAATGCAGTCACTGTTCCGCTAGAAAGTATTGCAGTTTCACCAGGTTAATCAAACCGATTGGACTGCTGAAAATGGTTAAACTAATGAACAGCAAACTAGGGCATCTATCAGAAAGATACTCTGATTTAACTGAATCTCTCTGGGAATCTCAAAATCAGTAACAGCTAAAGGTCTTTGCAAGGATGCACCTAAAAGTGACAGATTACAAACTATCACATATGTATCCTTGTTATGAGACAATTTTCATGACACAATTTTTATCAGATTTTCACATATGCAAGTGCAGTGTTTAGTTCAAAAAACTCGTTTCAAACAACTTTCATGGTAGTTGATGGTTATTTCAAATTTATGCACAAGGTTGCTTTCTTGTAACACATATGATCTTAGAACCATAAGAACAAATAGAAAATGAAATTAACTTTATACAGAATTCTTGCATGCCAAAGGTCGCATAAAACAAATAGGAAAAGGATAGTTAAACAAAGTAATTCATGAAGTCATTAGCTCTTACGTGCTCATCATGCAAAAATTTGCATGAAGCTCCTCGATGGCATTCACCTCTCTGGTAGGCATGACAGAAACCACGCTCTTCCCTCTTCTTCTGCTCTTCTTCCTCTTCAATCGCTTCCCTCTTTTTATAGTCAGCAACATGATCAACCCGGATTATTCTTCCAAGCACTTTTGCTCCATTGAAATTGTCTGCAATAACAAAGGCTGTAAGCCTGTAACTTAGACCTCCCCTGAATCATCCAGCAGTGATATTGCTAAGTGCAGACCTCAACTAGTGCATGCAATTACAATGAACATTTCCCACCAAAAGAAATCCAGAATAATGAAGAATATCTGCATGTCTTCTTGCATCCAGATTGTATTTTGGTGCATGGAATAGAGAAACAGCCCCTTACCTACTGCAAGGATTGTACTCCTTTGGTCCTCATACGCAACAAAGGCAAAACCCTTGGATTTACCAGTACCTTTATCTCGAACAAGGTTGACATCAACAATTTCCCCATACCTGAAAATCAAGCTCAATCTATCAGCCTACTTTAATTGAGAAATCAACTGACACATCGTTTATTTTGAAGGTTAACAGCTTCACAAAGAATGGTGGAACACAACATGGGCATGGATAAAATAAGTTGAAATAATGATACCATGATAAAGACTGCAAACAATCATACAAATTTGAGATACATATTATATCAGCTTTCACCCACAACTCAGTCCAGTAGTTCAGATTAATCACGCACAGCATTTGTTTAAACAAATGCAAGTACTATGTGTTGAAGAATATGCTTATCTAGTGTTCTTTATGTTAGTTTTATAATTTTTGATGTTTTGAGGTATTATTGTACTTGCCAGAAATACTAGGGGCATTTTGGTAATTTTCTGTATTGGGGGGTATTTTGGTCATTTTCTGTTTTACAGCTCCTTATATAAGAGCTGGTAGGTTGCATTAGAGTTTAAGACGTTGTGTGTAAGAAAGAGAGAGAAAGAGGGGGGGTGGCCTCCATTGGAGGTTTGCTCCTTCCTTCAATCTCTCATGTTTTCCTCCTTAATATTAGTCATATTTTTTTTTAATCTTGTCCAGCACAACTCTGAATTTCAACATTGTATCAGAGCATATTTTGATATCTGGGAGCACTAACAGGTGGTGGCAGATTTGCTAGAGCGTGTGGAAGGTTTAGAAACTACCAAAACTGGTAGTCTCAAGCATTAGTCATGAACGAAGCTTTTGTGACTACGAAAATAGTAAGTTACTTTGAGTTACTAGAAATGATAGTTGTGTTGTGGAAGATGATGAAATGAAGATAATGACCAGAAGGAAGACGTTCTGGTGTTTAAGAATACAGGAATCTCCTTTAGTCAAGAGCTACAATATGCAAGGATAGAGTTGAGGTAGGTGGTTCGTAATGACAATGCTTTCATGGAAATGTGCAGAGTCTGCTATGACATATTCAAAGTCAGGGATTCATTTGCTATGCGTTATCTAGACCAACAGGAAGAGTGGAAGCCAAAGTTGCTCAAGGATGAAGATTCACTAGATTTACAAGCCATACCTGAGAGATCAAGGTTATAGATGATCAAGTTTGAGTGGTATACTTGGAGATGATAAAGTTTTGAGGTTTGAAGATGATGATAGTTTTGTAGAGGAGGATATAGATGGTGATCCCATGCAAGAATTTGACGCACAGGCCAATAAATCTGCAGTTGAGAGCATTGATTGAGAAGAAGGCATAGTATGCACTAATAGTTCTAATAGAGATGCTTCAAATAGAAGTTCTTGCTGGAAGGGCATATACAGTGATTGAGTAAAGCGAAGAGGTTGCCGCGAAGGCATTCAAGCATTTTTAAGGAAGATGATTCCAGCGATAGATACACCCGTTTTGCAGATTCAATGAGTATTCTTTTTTACAAGTATCGAAACACTGGCTAAGGACAGTTGATCTAACAGAGGAAAAGCTAGCTTTGGAAATGTCAGGATGCCATCGAGGTGGATTTATATTTTGATGGTCGAAGCTGCAGAAAAATCAGCATGACTAAGTCTAGTGGATAACAGGCTATATTTTTGGTTCATTATTCTCTTGATTGACTTCATCAATTGCAATCTGCAGATACAACATTTATTGCATCGTGAATACACAACATTTATTGAATATAGCTGTTGTGAACTGTTTGTATTCCCAAAAAGGCGTGCACGTCTGCCTCTTTCATATGGCTGCATATGGTTGTTGTTCATTTATTAAGCTATGCATTTATTGCATATGGTGGCAGCAATTATTGGAATATGAACTGGATTTACGGCTGGTGGCTGCACACTAATTACATATTAATGCACTATTCGTATTCTCAAGAAAGTGGTGCAGGACTTTAATGAATTGGTTATATGCATTTAGTGCATTTGGGCAGTGATGGGCCTCCATATCCTGCAATTTGGTGCCTTTCATGTCATCCGTAGACAACTTTATTCCCAAACACTTAAGACTCTTAAATATTGTAATTATAGATTTGAGAAAGCATGCGTGGAATTTGATGAAGTGGAGTTAAAGCTCACATACAAGAAACGTTGGGGTGTACCAGGGAGATTCAATGCAGAGATGATGAAATGTTGCATGGATTGTTTTATCAAGATAGATTAGAAAAGGACGTAAGACCATTCATGTTTCAAATGACCCATCAACTGAACCCATTAACCTTATTTTTTTTTAATAACTATCACATAGAAGATGGGGACGACAGTCAATCATCAACTGAGAAGTATATTGAGCAAATACTTGACCTTCAGAAGCAGGGTGCACCAGTTGGTGGAATAAGAGTGTAGGGTCATATTGACAGTCCTGATGGACCGATCATCTGCTCTGCATTGAATAAGCTAGGCATACTTGGACTTCCTATCTGGTTTCTGAACTTAATGTCTCGTCTATAAAAGAATATGTAAGTGTTCATGAATATAGATGGTCATGCTGCCATTCTTGGTTTACTCCAAGAGGAAGAAATGTTTGATGAAATGGTTGCTATGTTTGAAGGAAGAACCATTTGAGAGGGGCATAAAAGGGACAGAGTCATTCTTTGCACACTTTCTAATCGCCTGATTAGAAGTCAGTGAAGCCATTGAAGATATAGTGATCAACAAGTTATGTTTACTATCAAGAATGCTTGAGCTGCTTGCACGGGAGAATTTTATGAGTAACACCAAGTGTTTGAAGAAATGCCAGTGAAGATATAGTGATCAACAGATTTGTACTTGAATGAAGCGTCCGGGAAAGCAAACCAAGTGTTTGAGGAAATGTTTAAGAGAGATATTTACTGCACATGAAGTATTTGATGAAACAGCCAGGAAGGCTGAGTTGTTGTTGATACAGCCAGAATGGCTGAGTTGATGTTGTTACAGCCAGGATGGCTGAGATGATGTTGTTACAACTAGGAAGGTTGAGTTGATGTTGTTCCAGCCAAGATGGCTGAGATAATGTTGTTACAGCCAGGAAGGCTGAGTTGTTGTTGATACAGTCAGGATGACTGAGTTGTTGTTGTTACAGCCAGGATGACTGAGTTGATGTTGTTACAGCCAGGATGGCTGAGTTGATGTAGTTAAAGCCAGGATGGTTGAGTTGATGTTGTTACAACGAGGATGGCTAAGTTGTTGTTACAACCAAGATGACTAAGTTGTTGTTACAGCTAGGATAGTTGAGTTGTTGTTACAGTCAGGAAGGCTGAGTTATGTTATTACAGTCAGGATGACTGAGTTGTTGTTACAGCCAGGAAGGTTGAGTTTATGTTGCAGCCAAAGATGCTGCTTAGGATGATCAGCCATAAAGGCTGAGTTGATGGTGCAGCCAGAGATGCTGCTTGTGATGATCAGCCAGGAAGGCTAAGTTGAAGACGTTTCAGCCAAAGAAGTTGTTGAAGATCAAATCAGTGATGAAAACAGATGAAGAATGTGAAGGTGGATTGGCAGAGAGACCGCTTGTTCTATATTTTCAGGTATAAATTCAACACTAGCATTTAATATGAACCTTTTATAATACTTAGACATATCTTCATATGACACATACTAAGAAATAGGATATACACATGTTCTCTATACTTTGCTGATTGCAATCACCAACTCTAGCTCCTCTATAGATAAATATGAAGGTGGATTGAAGCACTCGAGCATGATTGTTTGTTTAGGAAGACAATATGCTTGACAAGTCAACTTTACTTCTTTTTATAAACTTGGAACAATAGGCATCACTCGTTCTTCAATACTAACAAATTTAAATTGTGCTTCTTCATGGATAACCATAATAGTATTGAGACTCAAAGAATGAGACATCAAGTGAAACATAAGTTTTTCACGCTTTGGGGTCATAATATTTATATCATTTTTTAGATAGAGAGTAACCAATAAAGATACACTTATTTCATGGAGATAATGTTTATCTCTATTATGGGTATGAATGTGAACATAATGACACACAACCAAATACACGAGGTGTTGCAAAAAATATTCTTTGCCCAAGTAAAAGTATTTAAAAGGGAGACTTCTCATTTAGCAATCTACTAGGCATACAATTTATTAAGAATACAAATGTTAGGACAACTCCTAGAAAGATTTAGGAGAGCAATGCAAGAGAAATCTCTAGAATATGTCTATTTTTCCTCTCAACTACAGTGTTTTGTTGAGGAGTGTATGGACATCTGGTTTGATGCATAATGCCATCGTGTCATAGGTAACTACTTACAGTCTGAGATAGATACCCCCCTCCATTATCAAAGTAGAGTTTTTAATATTTGCGTTGAATTGAGTTTCAACAAATTTTTGAAAGATATGAAATATGTGTGACACATCATTCTTAAATTTTAACAAATATATGAAAGTGAAACAAGTGTAATTATACATAATAACTGTACCAAGAAATAAAGGGAATGTATCCAACATCTAGGATCCGATATTACTCAACATCTTCAACACTTTGTTCATACTTTTGTATTTTCCAAATCATATTTTTTCCTCTAGAGAACTCCTAGTCACCCCATCTATGGGAGATAATGGAAGTCTATTATCCCTATGTAAAAGCTCATGATCTGCATTAGGACAAATTTATATCAAGATGTTCATCTATTTTCTTAATTTCACTATGCAAGTGAGTTCTTAAGATTTCATCCTAGTCACCCCATCTGTGGGAGATAATGGAAGTCCACTATTCTTGTGAAAGTGAGTTCTTAAGGTTTCACTACCATCCAATGCATATCAACATGTTCATCTTTCTTCATGTCTCCATTTAGTATGTTACGACAATGATGCCTAGTTCCTATGTTTTTGTACCTGTGGAGAGATCAAAATTCTAAGGGGAGGTGGGAGATCTAGACAGAAACTTTCAACGATTCACAATTCAACCTGCTGTGGAAGGAGTTCCAATCATGAACACTTAAGTTAGAAGGTACCTTGCTTCCCAACTTAAGTACTGGAATATGTGACAGGCTTGTCTCCATACTTCAAAATATTAATCACGAGATATTTCATTCCCCAGAAAGGATAATGCATGTAAACACAGCAAATCTTAACGATTATTATCAGAAGACTTTTCCTCTGAATCTTTGCAAAACAAGATTTTCCAAGAAGCAACTATATGTAAGACTCAAAAAGTAAAGGAACTTGACAAGAAATATTAGCACTCATACCCTTACGAAACATTAAGGATGAAAGGGTAGCAAAAGATTAAACATGCGTACTGTGCGAAAATGGCAAGGAGGTCGCCTTCGGTGAGATTGAAGGGAATGCCACCAACAAAGATGTAGGCAGAGTTCTTGTACTTGGCATGCCAAGATGCATCCTCAGATATTCCCAGCTCTGCCTCCTTCGCTGTGATCTTCTGTGTCCGCTTCACCAGTGTCAATGGATTCATCCTCTCTCTCTCTCTTTCTCTCTGAGTAATCCAAGTATCCAAATAATCAATATATACACAGAGAGAGCTAGATTTTCTCCAAACCAAAACTATTTCTAGGTTGCCCTGAAAAGTGCTAAGATCAGCATTTTTTGTTCTGAACCGATATCAAAATGAGAAGCATTGTGAAACGTCCAGAGAACATTTCGGAGTTGATTCTGCTTTATTAACCTTTAAAAAAGTGGCCTTATATGACAATATCTTTCCTGATAGCTGGTCGGTTTGTGTCAATAGGTCCCTCCCTTTTCTTAATTGTTGTGTTTCTATGTTGTTCACATGCATCTCTTAATTTTTCCAGGTATTAGTTCTCATATATGCATGGCCGGCAGTGGCGGATCTAGAATTTTTTTTATATGGGGCAGAAGATCGTTGTGGACAAGATGCTATACAAAATCAAAAGTTTAATGCCACAAACGAGCCCCAGTATTAGTGGTTCATCACCATGCAACTGTTTGAAGAGTGAGGTGTAAATATTCGTCGATAGTCGAACGTTGATGCTTCACGAATCAAGTCCAACAAGTCGCCAAGAATCAAACGGAATCATGGATGCCAAACTTCAAGTATATCAAATAAGAGAGCGGATGTATACAAAACCAAGTCAAAAGTTGTGCCAAGACAATATAATTTATTCATGGTTTGAAGTAGTATTTATAGATTTTACAAGGTGTACATTACGTGTGAAATGAACAACAAAATGAAAAAGGAATTGGACTAGTGCTGGCCGGCCAGCACTAGCCGTTGGGCAGGGCTCCCAACGGTAAATGGCCCTTCTTTCAAACAGGGACTGCACAAGCCCTAATGGCCCGTACCCCTATTATATTAACACCCCTCTCAAACTTACGAGGTATACACTGAAAGTTTGTCTAACAAGAATTGAAATCGAGTAGCTGAAAGGGACTTGGTGAAAAAATCTGCTAACTACATCTCAGATGTGACATAACACAGTGAAAGCTTCTTGTTCAGGCATTCTTCACGAACGAAGTGGCAATCCATCTCGATATGTTTTGTCCTCTCATGGAAAGTATTGTTGGAAGCAATGTACATGATGCTTTTGTTATCATAATATATGATGGCAAGACGTTGCAAAGTAACTCCCATATCTGCTAGAATGGTTGTGATCCACGAGATCTCCATCACAGCCGTCGCCATGGCTCGATATTCAGCTTCAGTGGATGAGAGTGACACTTTTTGTTGCTTTTTGCACTTTCAAGAAATGATAGGTTCACCTAAAAAAACACAAAAACCAGTCGTAGAGTGTCTATTGTTGACATCTCCACTCCAATCAGCATTCGTATATACAGACAAATCAAAAGATGAGGAAGAAGTTAAGAGAACCCCCTTGTTAGCAGTATTTTTAGCACATCTAATAATGCGTAAAACAACACTCATATGAACAGAAGTTGGTGCCTGCTGAAATTGACTTGCTATGTGGACTGCATGAGAAATATTTGGTCTGGTAATAGTAAGATAGGTAAGAGCACCTATAAGCTGTCGATACGGGGTGGGATCAACTAATTTCTCACCGTCAGTGGATCTTAACTTGGTGCCTAGAACTTCTGGTGTGTCAACGATTTTGATATCTGTAAGACCAGATCTTTCAATGATATCATTGGCAAATTTTGTTTGAGACATAAAGTATCCTCAATTGTTTTTAGTTATTTCAATGCCTAAGAAGTAACTAGCTTCGCCCGTATCTTTCATGTCAAATTGCAAGATTCAAGAAAACATTTTGTTTGATGCATCTATGCCATGGCTAGAAATGCGAAAATTAGCATATCATCCACATATAGACAAATAATCACACATTCATTATTTACTAATTTCGTATATACACATTTATCAACTTCAACAAGAAAACTATCACAAATTAAAGTTTGATCAAACTTTTCATGCCACCTGCTAGTGCTTGTTTTAGACCATATAAAGATCGGTGTTTATACGTACTTTATTTTCGTCTGTAGAACTACACACCCCTCAAAGTTGTGTTTCATGTAAATTTCTTCATTCAAATAACCATTCAAAAAAGCATTCTTAACATCAAGTTGGTATATATCCCATTGCCTAATCGCACTAATGGTTATAAGAATTCTAATTATGGTCATTCTAGCTACTGGGGCAAATGTTTCATCATAGTCAATTCCATATTCTTGAACCTTTAGCATCTAGTTTGGCTTTATATCTCTCGATGTGACAATTGCTATGAGTTTTGATTTTATAGACCCATCGACATCCAATAACTTTCTTATCCTTTGGTATAGGTCTCGGGTGTTGAGTTCATCTTTTATAGCATCTTCCCATTTTGAAATACCTTTGGCTTGATGATAGAATCTAGGTTCTTTAACTTGACAAAGAGTGGCAATCAAGTTTTTTCGTCGGGGTTCAAAAGATTCATAGGACGCAAATCGCTGGGGAGGTCTTAAGACTCTAGGTTTTAACCTGTATTATCAGGTTTTATATGGGTATCATTGGTTTCTCTAGTGCGTCTTTTATAATGTGAAGGAAAGGGTTTAACAACAGGTGTATGCAGAGTATCGCTATCTTCAACAGGGTTGTCTTGATGATCTATTGAGTCACAATCATTATCTTCTTCTAGATCAAAGAAGTCTTGAGATATGGAAGATTCAGAATGTTCTAAGGGTTTAGACTTATAGTAAGCATTCTCAAAAAAATTTACATCCTTAGAAACATATAATTTGTCTTCTATGAAATCAACCTTCTTGTCTATGCCATAACCAAGAAATACATATTCAATTGCTCTAGGTGACAGTTTATCATTTTTATCTGTATACATAAAACACCTACATCCAAAAACTCTAAGTTATTCATAGTATGGAGGGATATTATATAATTTTTTAAAAGGTGAGGTATTCTCAAGATTAGACGAAGGCATTCTATTTATAAGATAAACTGCAGTAAGAGTAGCTTCGACCCATAAACATTTAGAAACACTACTAGCAATTAACATAGTTCGACATGTCTCAATAATATGTCTCTGTTTTCTTTCTCCTAAACCATTTTGTTGGGGTGTTTTAGTGCATGACTTTTGCTGAACAATTTCATTTGATACAATAAATTTTTGGAATTCATTTGACATATATTCTCCTCCCGAATCCGATCTAAAGATCTTAATGGTGGCCCCAAATTGATTTTGAATAATATTGCAAAAGACTACAAATTTTTTAAATACTTCAGATTTATGTTTTAAGAGATATATTCAAGTAAAACGAGTAAAGTCATCAACAAAAATAACATAGTATTGAACTCCTCCTTTAGAAAGGATGGGCGTGAAGCCCCAAACATCCGAATGTATTAAATCAAAAGCTTTGTTTGGTACATAGTTTCTTTCTCCAGAAGAAAGATAATACATTTTTCCAAGGATACAATCTTTACATTCAAACTTTTTCTCTCTAATTGTTTTCATCAAATGAATATTACATAATTTTTTAGAGTCCAAGTGTCTAAGTCTTTTATGCCAAAGAGTAGCATCTTGGGCTACATTACAAAACTCAGAGTTTGGCATAACAAGATATTCCATTTTGTATAGTTCACTTTCTCTATTGCCTTGACCAATCACCTTCCTCGATAGGTGATCATGCACCACATAATGTTGGGATGAGAAAGTGATTATATAATTATTGTCACATATTTGAGCAACCAAAAGCAAGTTTAAATTAAGTTTTGGTATAAAACTTACGTTTTGAATCTTAAAATTTTCTTTTTCAAAGTTTCTTATTTTCTTGATTTGAAGTTTTGTTCCGTCGACCGTAAACACATGTTTCCCAATAGTTTCATGAGATTCAATGAAAGAGCTTTCACTATGTGTCATATGAAAAGATACACCAGAATCTAAAAACCAAGACATACCTTGAGAAGTGGATAGGGCATTCTCGGAAATGCTTCATTTTTCCTTAAAAATTTCTTCAATGTATGCTTTGATGTTATGGGGCAGGACTCCTCCTTCTACGGCTCCCATGTTTCCACTCATTTTCCGAAATAGAGGACAAGTGGTTTTAATATGACCACTTTCCTTGCAATAATGGCAAATGGTGTCTTTGTTGGGCCACGGTTCCATGGGCTTCTTTGACATGCCTTCGTTGTTCTTTGCATGTGAAGACTTGTAAGTCTTTAAGTTGGCTCCCGATTTTGATGCGGCAAGCACGGCTTCTTTGGCTACATTCATATTCTTCAATCTTGTTTCCTCCATAACAAAATCGACCAAAAAGGAATCCCCTCTAGGTCTAGGTTTTCTATGTATAAAGTTTAATCTAATATTTTCAAACTCGTCTCTTAACCCACGCATAACCAAAAAGAAATATTGGTTGTCTAAGAATTCTTGAAATTCATCTAGTTTGTGAAGATTTCTAAATTTATCAAAGCTTCTTAATTGAGTCCATAACTCCAAAAATTCATTATGGTAGTCTCGAATGCTTAGATTTCCTTGTTTAAGCATAATCATTCTTTCCATTAAATCGATTTGGAATACAAAATCATCTTGAGAATGAAGATTCTTCAAGTATTCCCAAGTTTCAAAAGCGTTTTCAAAAGCACTAATTCTATTTCTAAGTTTTTCATCCACATTTTGACAAATAATCTATGTAATTTTTGCATTCATTTTTTTCCACAATTTCAAATCTTGCTTGTATTTTTCGTGAGCTTTGACAATTTCATCGTCATCCAAATCATCAATATTCAAAATTGGTTATTTTATGGTTTCATCGATGTAGTCCCAAAAATCTTTTGACAAAAAATACTTTTTCATGGTCCTAGCCCAACTTTGGTAACATTTTGGGTCTAGGATGCATCTAAATGCCTCATTTTTGCCTTCTATTTTGTGTAAAATAAAAAATTTTGAACTAACCTTAAGTTTAATATGATTCTTCAAAATTTGCACCCGTGACATGCTTCCCAATGCACTCGATTTCTTTAATCCGAGGCTCTGATACCATGTAAATATTCGTCGATAGTCGAAGGTTAATGCTTCATGAATCAAGTCCAACAAGTCACCAAGAATCAAACGGAATCCAGTATGGATGCCAAACTTAGGATATCAAATAAGAGAAATGAAGTATACAAAACCAAGTCAAAAGTTGTGCTAAGACAGCATAATTTATTCATGGTTTGAAGTAGTATTTATAGATTTTACAAGGTGTACAGGCCAGCACTAGCCGTTGGGCAGGGCTCCCAACGGTAAATGGCCATGCTGGCCCTGGCCCTTGTTTCAAACAGGGACTGGACGGGCCCTAATGGCCCGTGCCCCTATTACATTAACATGAGGGACTGATTAAAGGGAACAATAAACAGAAATAAAGAAGTCCTCTTTCTCACATCTTTTCCACCTCAAAAGTTTCACTTATAAACAATAAAACCAACTTCGTTTGAAGGTTCAACCTTAATTGTATGTGACGCATAAAGCTCAAGGCAACTAACCATGACATTATATACATAAAAGAAATCCTCGCAAAAGGTTTAGATCAGAACAGGTAGAAGCAGATGTTTTTTATCCATGAAAATTTGGTGGTAACAACAACTCAAACTTTCAAGCACAGGGGGCACACCAAACAAGGCGCTGACATAGCTAAGAAAAACAAGATGCTTGTTTTTCATATTAACATATAATGCATGTAAATCTTTTAGAGTTAAAATTATCGTGTGGAAGTGGTCACAAAGTCAATCAATCAGTAAAGAACGGATTTCTTTTAAGGGTCACATGAAGTCAACTGACATTTAGAGATTCTCTTCTTGTTCTAATTAAGTCATTCCTCAAACAGCAAATATAGCCGAAATCAAGCACATGCAGCTCACCAAACATCAGAATAACTACGAACCTCACAAATTGAAAAGTGGGTTAAAAAACTGTAATAGCAGTTCAAGGTAAACAGTGAATGAGAAAGTTCTAAGTTTCTCCCTTGCAAAAGATTGAATGAACTGACAAATCAGAACACCATTATTTCTTGTTGATTGTGATTGAAAGAGATGTCTTAGCTGAAATAGAGAACGTCATATCCACCGTTTCTATTTTTTCCGTTCTATGAAAAAAAAGATGTATATGAGAACAAACGAATCATAGGGCCTGAAGTTCAAGGCAAAAGATATCTTTTCCGTCGAAGGTTTGTAAAACTATGCCCAAATTTTACTATCGAGTGTAAAGAAATATAAGTTGTACAGTAAGGAAGGGACTTATAGTTTCTTGAGCATCAGATGGTTATTCTTTCATGTCTATGTGGCCGGAAAATTCCTCCAACAAGGAGAGCTCACTTTTGTTGGGAGGCTTCTGATCAACCCCCTGTCCCCCTTCTGCTGCTGATTTGAGGGAGGAGAATGCTAGGCGTGCGAGAGGAGAAGGGAAGAGCTTAAACCCTAGCATTACTCAATATAGATCACAGCCTCGTTTCATCTTTCAAGACCAATCTTTGGAAAATCTGTTTATATCAGAAATAATAAATAGAATTCAAAATTTGCATTTTCCCTTTTTTAGGGTTGTAAAACGTAGGTGGGGCAGATTGGAGATTTGTGTGGGGCAGCCTTTACAATTTTGAAAACTTTTCGATTACAGAAGGTAAGTTATCATGTAAGGAAAACGATAAGCAATGCAAACCTTCCAATTCACAAGCTTAACCAAAGTTCAAGGTTGAAATCCCAAATAAAATATGGGAAACAGGGATGCGAACCAAAACAAAATTGATCGTTGATTGCTCAACCAAAATCACCACATATTAAAGATCGGTCAGATGATAAAAACCAAAGTCTAAAACGGAAAGAAATGATTAGATGATGCAAAGCGAAAAAGGCGAAAGCAAACCAAAATCACAACATTAGAAAATTTTGGGAGACATGTTACGATCCCTTCATTTCAAATAAAAAGACTGGTCTGACTATGCAAAGAAAAACCGAAAGCAATGATCCGATTCATGTCACACACACAGAGATTGATCGCTTGCGGGGTATGGAAGAAATATTCCAAAATATTTCTGCTGCTAGAAGCTGCAACAGAGCCCCCATCGATGTGAGAGAGAGAAATGCCTACCTTAGATGAGAGAGATAGGTACCCGAGAGTGACGAGATTGTTGGCTCAGCACCGACGGAGATCCTACGACCTTCGTTCAGCGTAGATGAAGACGAGAGGAACGGGAGGGGGAACGTGAACAGAGGCCGGGAGGGAGAATGCACGTACGGGGGAAAACGGGGGAGTCATTGGACTTTAAAAATGTCCAATCTGCACCGAGGGCATTAGCTCAACGGCAGGACGCTCTAGCGCCGTTGTTGCTGGGAATTCGACTCCCATGTGGGTGTTTGTGTTAGGCTTCGGCCTCTTCTGTAAAAAAAAGATAAATCTCAACCATTATCGTGTTCTTGACAAACGGCCGTCATGGTCATGGAAAGTCTGAAGAGTACAAAGACAGACGGATGCGGGAGACGGAGCAACACAGAGATTATCGCGAGACTGTGATGTTTTCATTTTAAATTTCATGTTTTCAGTATGGGAAAAAATGACTGCGATTTTAAAATGTATTTAAAAAAATGATTTTTCCGATAATTAAATTCTTAATTAAAGAAAAATGCATTCACGCAATAAGAAAGGACGGCCTTTTTGCCAGATTTGATGGAACATGATTTGAGGCAAAATGCCTCTACACTTCTAACTCACATCTCTCACTTAGACCACTTCAACCAAATCATAAATAATGGTTTCTTTTCATTATTTTGTGGCTTATCATATTGTATCAATTTTTCTCAATTTTACCAAACATGATTTGGAGTTAAATATGGTCATTGTTGCACATTCCAACTCACATCTCTTATTTGACCATTTGAACCAAATCATGATATAATGGTTTCCTCCCACTATTGTGCGACTTACCATATTGTATCAATTTATCATTCACACAAAATTACGACTACAATAATACTTATATAGTTCTTAATAATTAATATGTTTTTCTTATATAATAATCCATATATGAGTTTCCACACAACAAAGACTTTTAGGCATATCTCAAACCCATATATGTAATATGTTTAATAAAGAGCCATGCCTTAATTTAAGGGTCTGTTATCACATCTTTAGTATACATATGAGATACGAACATTTCATTCTTTTGAAACCTATGATGTATATAATGATACTTTTACTATTATATACTTACTCTTAGAGCTATTAGTTTCACTTTTTATTAAACTTATAAAATTAATGACAACTAGTTTGTTAGCTATACCCAACTACAAATCATGTATAAAATCGCTAAACAAAGCTAGTTGCAAGTCATGCTACCAGCAATGTAATCAGCTTCTTATATATGCAAAGCTACACAATCTTGTTTCTTACATGACCAAAAAATATCACCACTCCCAAACAAGAAAATTTGGTTGAATATTGATTTGCTATAATCTTTGTTCACATCAAGGTTAACATCTAAGTATCCAATGACTTTTAGTTCATATACCTCATAACATAATTTTAAGTCTCTTGTTCCTTTTAAATATCTAAAATCCTATTAATGATAACCTGGTATTTCCAACTAGGTTTACTTTTATTTACTCACAATACCAACAACAAAAATGATATGTTTTGTACACAACTTGAACATAAGGGATATTTGTTTTTTCTTATCCATCACTAGGACAATTGACTTTACTTAATTTGATCTCTTTTATAGCAGATGTGCTTACAAACTTGTAATCACTCATTATAAACTTTTGAGGATATAATCAATATATTTCTCTTGAGTTAAACATAGTAGTCTAGATATTATATCATGTTTAATTTTTATACATAATATATAAGATGTTTCTCCCATATCTTTCATTTCAAACTTTGAACTCAGTCATAACTTGGTTTTGATAAACATATCATTGTCATTTAAAGTCAACAAAATGTTATTTATATATAAGGATAGAATTACAAAGTGACTCATAGCTTTAAATATAAGCACACTAACAAAGTTGATTAACTACAAATCCAAGTTCTATGATGACATTTTGAAAAGTCAAATATCATTTGTGAGGTGATTGTTTAAGGATGTGTAGGGATTTTTTTAAACATATAAATTTTGCCTTCCTAATCTTGAACAACATACACATCTGTTTATTTGATATATATAGTTTCATTTAGGTCACTATTTAGAAATGCAACCTTTATGTATCTAAATCATAGAATCTACAAATAACCAGATTTATCCTTATGAATGCAAAAATTTTGCATTAGGAGAATATGTGTTCATAACCTTTCTCTTGTGAGAAACTTTTGGCAACCAACTTCGCCTTAAATTTATCTATTCCATCAATTTTATATTTTTCTTCAAGTACCATTTACAACCAATTATTTTCTTTTTCTTAAGCAAATTTATCAATTCCTAGGTTTGATTTTTCTTAATAAATTCAATTTATTCATCGAATGCTTTTTCCTAGTTGTTTCAGAGATACCTATCACCTTGGCCTTTTGGTCAAATTTTGTGGGTGGCAGACGTACCCGAATTTCAGTACGACCGTGAAAAGCTCATTCAAAGTCATTCATCGACGATAGGTATGCGCCATAAAATGGTTGCTTTTGCCTTGGAAGCACGCACGCACGCACGCTACCCTATCCACTGGTGTCTGCTAACTCATCCAGGGCAAGTCATGATGACACTTCTCGATTGTGACCAGCTCAATCGTTCTAAATTGGATCAGACTAAGTCCATTTCAGGTCTTAGGCTTGATTAAGGTTGAACTAGCAACTCAATGTTCCTAAGCATGATTAAGGTTTAATGTTGTTCAACAATTAGATTATGAGTAGGTTATTATATAATAATCACTTAGTACTTGCGTAGAGATTGAATGAGATGACTTGAATATTTCATATGCCCATTATGGGTTTGCATGATGCATTTGGCTACTGTCTCAGGTTGGTGGAAATGCTTTTCTCCATAGGGGTAGGATAAGGGTTGTTTTGCATTATATGTATAAATTTTGCTTTCCGTGAAAAGAACTAAACTTGCGATGCATGCAATTACTTTAATTTTAACCAAATATGGACTTCCTCTCAAGTGACATGTAACACATAGGAGAGATTGGCTTCATGTTAGCTGCTGGCTGTCTCGAGGAGTTCTGCAATTCAACCCATGGAGAGAGATGGATGATGCAGGCGCTTGACTCTCAAGAGAATAGGCAGATGGCACATGGGAAAGCTTCTTTAGCTTTGATTGATCTCGAAGTTACTTTGTAGCTTTGAAATTCGTTTAACAACGTTGGGGCAAACTTTTGAAATTATAGCTTGAAACTAGCATGAGAAAGTGTCTTCGATATCTTAAAGTTTGAATTTTTGAAGCTCATGAACTTGAACCTACAAAATAGAGTAAACTATACCCATTAGCAAGATCAAGTGAGATATTATCAAATATAAAGAGATAAATCCAGTAATACATCTCAACAATAATGAGCATATGAAGCATCATTTTAACATAAACATGAAGCACATGTATGAATTATTCTCCAAGGGTTCAAGTAGCCTAGAGAACATGAGAAGCACGAAGCATGTATATCCTAAGTTATCCAAGCATGAAAAGATGAAGCATTTAGAGCATGATTAATTAGATGGCACTTGCTGATCATTTAATATCAAGTCCAAATGATATGTCAATAGAAGCAAGCATAAGATATAATGAAGACAATAGTATCAAAATGCCCTTGAATTTTAAAATTTGCCAAAAATCATAGGATCATTGGGAATTACTAAGCTTTGGAGGGATGATTCATCAACGAGTTCATCATGTATATTCTAAGATCCTGATTCTAACTCTAATTGTAAGCAGTGTTATCCATATCACCCTGTATCATACGATATGGATGATACAAATCGTATCCTAGAAAACCATGATACAATACACCTTAGTGTATCGTAATAGGCAATGTATTGGCTTGTATCATGTGATACAGGTCATATTTGTTTTAACTCCCTCACTCGAACAAAACCTTGTGTTTCTACGAGGTTTATAGCTTCTCTTTGAGACTTTGTGTTCTCCAACTACTCCACGATGACTTTTGGCTAGGAAGAAGCATCACCAACGGTCTTTAATGATACCATGACTCCGATGGCGACAATAACAACAATTTGGTGGTTGTGGTAGGTTTTTTTTCTTTTCTCTATGTGTATTTTGTGTCTTGTTGTGTTATTTGTTTTCTCTTTTTCGAGTAATAATATATGAAGTGAATGAATATCTTGTGTTACCAATGTAGCGCGTTGGGCCCTGCACTCCCTTTTGCTATTAATAAAGTACTTGGCTTATGACTTGCACTTCATGTTGCTTTGTTGCTATTATCTCTTTTTTTTTTGTACTGCATAATGTGAGTAAAACAGATGCCAATGCCTACTCTAGGCCTTAGAATCCGAGGGAGGAGCCCAACTTACATTCTCTATCAGAGGTCGTTTGAACTACTTATCTGCTATATAACTTTAGAAATCTACCAAGACTCATTTAGTTTGCTGGCCGACTGTCGATCAAACTAGTTTGCCTGATGGTGCAGGTGTGACAAATTTGGTATTAGAGCATGTTTGGTCATGTTGAATATTAGTTAGTTGAAAACTCATAGGAAAATATGGAGTTACTTAGAGGCCTAATTCAATATATGGTGCTCGTGTAATTCATTAACGAGTTCAATAGGACCATGGAGATTAGAAAGGATGATTAAAGTATCGACATAGAGGTGTTGTTCCTTGGGTATCCTAAGGACCATAGCCGACCGTAGGCAAGGAGGGTAGTTAGATGGATAAATACGTTTGTGTGATGGGGGCACACTGAACCCCATCACACCTTATGCATTGTCATTGTGTGAGTCGTGATTTGTAGCACATAGGTGGGGACTTGCAATTGTACCTTAGTGGCCAAAGATGTACTATGGCGGATGTCTGATGTCACCTGCATAAATTATAGCATAGAATGGTGTAATTTTGCAGGACCCTTGTGCCAATTACCAATAGGGCCATGATTGTAGAGCCATTCCAATATATAACATCGATGTTGTCTTCCTTAAGGCAGGTGAGGAATCTTCATGCCATCATCAGTTTTGGTACCTTTGACTTGGTGAGTTGCATCATGCAGATTCTAATCATGACCCAAGGCATGATTTAATAACGTGATCATAAAAGCGTTCAATTGCACGTAAGTTGCCAAAGAGAGTATAGTGGCCAAGGTTGTCTTAGTGTGAAAGGTACGTTTGATGAGTTGGAAGGACCATCAACATGCCCATGGAGATGGGATGATGACAAGGTGGATGCATGCCGTATTTGGTGATGTAAAGCAATGCCTATATGTAGTGCCAAGTTCTTTGATGATGCCCCATGATGTAGGTCTCGTGTGGGTTATCGGTCTCTAGTGGTTGCCTTTGATGATGCGTAGTGCCAGACTTCAAATCCACATATACGTGGTAGGTCAATGGATGCAGCTCCTCGATTATGGTGGACTTCAAGTGTGTCATCTAACCTTTCTAACCATCTTTAGTGATTTGAGATATCAAGAGAATGGTAGTAGCATGAAAGATCATGCCATAAACTCTTCAACCTTCCAAAGGCTCACATCCATACAGGAGATGCCGAAGGAATCAATTTTGAATTGCTTTGCAGCGAGAACAAGATAACTTGATTGGATTGGTCCCACATAGGGATGCAGATGAGGACATTATTGAGGATGACAATGATTTTGGGTAGAGGAGAATGTGATACTCTAACCATAATACCTTAATGGCTTAGTACCGCACCTTTGTACAAAACCCTCTTTTATAGAAGCACCCATAATTTACTAGTGTAGCATGCTGGAGCCATGTACTCCTTTATATTATCAATAAAGTACTTTCCTTATGACTTTGTACTTCATATGTCTTGGTTGTCTTTTCTCTCTTGAGTTTGCCATATTGTATGGTGTGAGTGAAACAGATTTCAAGGCCCACTCTAGAACTTACCATTCAGAGGAGGGACCACTCACATTCTCTATTGAAGGTTGTTTGAGCTAGTTATCCAGGAAATACACTAAGCTTGATCTGGTATATTGAGCGGGTGCTAGTTACATTGCTAGGCTCAATGACTCACTTGACGGTGCGAGCATGCCATTTTTACCAATCTTCTAAAAAGTCTAATATGTATATTATAAACACCCAAAAGTTTTCTCAAAACATTTGATTTTTAGAAATTTTGCCTTTTAAAGAAAAAAAATGTGGTCTTGGGTCTTTTAAAGGTTTTCAAATAAAGACACCTTAAACAAACTCATTTTCACACCAAAATTTCGTGATAGCCTCAAAAAAAGGGTAAATGACACCCCTCTAAAAAAAATCCTATTTTGACAAAGAGCCAAAAAAATGATTGCTTTGCCCTCAAGCCCAAATTGACAACATTCTACCTATTCAAATGATTTCATTCAAAGAAATGATGGTTTTAAATAAGTTTCCTCAAAGAGATAAATGAGAATGAAATATTGGAAACCAAACCCAAAAATATTGTAAAAATGTCAAATTTGCAAAAAACTTTTGAAATATAAATCAAATCCAAATCAGACAAAAAAAACTCGCTCGATTGAGAATAGTCCTACTCAGAGACCCTACACCCATCAAAAGGTTAAAGTGGTCCGACACCCTACACCCAACAAAGGGTTAAAGTGGTTGAAACAATAAAGACTAACTCACAGAGCGAAAACAGGTCACCTGTGCAAACAAACATTGAGAATGAGACTCAATTATTTTCCAAAAAGAATATTTGAAGATTTCGTTAAAATTCAATATTTTCAAATATATCTCAAATGAAATGGTTTTAAATCAAAAATGAAATATTTAAAACCAAAATGAAAAGGGATGAAGCCCAAGTCAAACAAGAATAAGAACAAATTAAGAGGCGAGCGAGGATCAAAGCGATAGACGAGTTAAGCTCACATCAAGCAAGAACTCACTAAGGTGGGTTGAGCTCACCCACTTAAGTTTGAGGCGGCTCATGGAGGGGTTGTACCCAGCCCATGCACATTAAGGTACTAGGGTTGACACCTTGGCCAATTGTGACTCATTTGATTTAACAAGCACACGTAGCCGGGCCATGCCAAATCGAAGCAAGAGACCACACCTTACCTAGCCGAACTCACCTCGAAGCAATGGGCTGCACCTTGACTAGGCGAGCTCACCTTGGCTGGATGGACTCACCAAAGGAGGACCACAAAGGACCACATGATGCCATGTGAACCAGCCCAACAATTGGATCCAAACTTGGGCCAAAGAGGCTCCACTCAATCCACATCATGGAAGCCTCTAGCAACCCCCCCTTGGCCTATAAATAGAGGCCTTGGGGGCTCATTTCTAGCATGAAAGGAGGATTGAAAGAGGAGCTTAGGGCCTAAGAGAGAGAGAGAGTAGGTGCTGTAAAGAAAGAGAGAAAGAGAGGAAAGAAAGAGAGAGTGAGAGAAGGGTATCCCCTTTGTTGGAGCCGTGATTTGTAAAATGTGACGAGGCTTTCCTTGACATGTTTTCAAAGGAATCATCCAAACTTGACATTATAGGCACTTACATTTCCTCCAATGGCTGACGACTCCAAGAAAGGAGACGCCCTTCTCTCCTTCTTCTTTCACTCTATTTCTTTCCTCTATTTCTTTATAGCACCTACTCTCTCTCTCCTAGGCCCTAAGCTCCTCCTTCGATCCCCCTTTCATGCTGAAAATGAGCCTCCAAGGCCTCTATTTATAGGCCAAGGGAGGCTGCTATAGGCTTCCACGATGTGGATCGAGTGGAGCCTCTTTGGCCCAAGTTTGGATCCAATTGTTGGGCTTGTTCACATGACATCATGTGGCCCTTTGTGGTCCCCCTTTGGTGAGTCCATCTAGCCAAGGTGAGCTCGCCTAGTCAAGGTGCAACCCATTGCTTCGAGGTGAGTTCAGCTAGGTAAGGTGCAGTCTCTTGCTTCGATTTGGCATGGCTCGGCTACATGTGCTTGTTGAATCAAATGAGTCACAATTGGCCAAGGTGTCAACCCTAGTACCTTAACGTGCATGGGTTGGGTACAACCCCTCCATGAGCAGCCTCGGACTTGAGTGGGTGAGCTCAACCCACCCTAGTGAGTTCTTGCTTGATGTGAGCTTGACTCGTCTATCACCTTGATCCTCGCTCACCTCTTAATTTGTTCTTATTCTTGTTTGACATGGGCTTCATCCCTTTTCATTTATAGTTTCAAATATTTCATTTTTGATTTAAAACCATTTCATTTGAGATATATTTGAAAACATCGAATTTTAATGAAATCTTCAAATATTCTTTTTGGAAAACAATTGAGTCTCATTCTTAATGTTTGTTTGCATAGGTGACATACTTTCGTTTATGAGTTAGTCTTTATTGTTTCAACCACTTTAACCTTTTGTTGGGTGTAGGATGTCGGACCACTTTAACCCTTTGATGGGTGTAGGGTCTCGGAGTAGGACTATTTTCAATCAGGCGAGTTTTTAGGCTTGATTTGGATTTTATTTATATTTCAAAGGTTTTTTGCAAATTTGATATTTTTATAACATTTTTGGGTTTGGTTTCCAATATCTCATTCTCATTTATCTCTTTGAGGAAACTTATTTAAAATCATCATTTCTTTGAATGAAATCATTTGAATAGGCAAAATGTAGTCAATTTGGGCTTGAGGGCAAAGCAATCATTTTTTTGGCTCTTTGTCAAAATGGGATTTTTTTGAGAGGGGTGTCATTTACCCTTATTTTGAGGTTATCACGAAATTTTGGTGTGAAAATGAGTTCGTTTAAGGTTTCCTTATTTGAAAACCTTTAAAAGATCTAAGACCGCATTTTTTTTCTTTAAAAGGAAAAATTTCTAAAGATCAAATGTTTTGAGAAAATTTTTGTGTGTTTACATATATATGACACATATCATAAAGCACATCCAAACCAAATGAATTCGACTTGTACAACGTATATATGTATATATATTTCTATATAAGCCCTATATATGTGTTTACACATATAAATCATACTTATATATACATGGAGAAACTAGGAGTTGCTCGACAAACTCTCATGCTAGCCTTTACTATATAATCTACTCCCTTCGTGCGATCATACAAATGACGTAGATCGATATTTACGTCAACATTGACATGAAGATTGATAACATTTAATGCATATGGGTGCAATGAATACATATGTATTTACACTTATAAACCAAACTTATATATATATATATATATATATATATATATATATATATATAGGAAAAACTGGGAGTTGCTAGACAATGCAACCTCCCATGCTAACCTTTACTAGTTGATCTATGCCCTCAATGCGATCACACATATGATGTAGATCGATCTTCATGTCAACATTGACATGAATATCGATACATTTACTGCATATGAGTGTAATAATACGATCTGATGATCACATGGATGATTGTGATAGTCAAATAATGTCTAACACTAAATATTATCTAGCAACTTCCACTTCTCTCTCTCTATATGTATATATATTCTATATATGCAAAGAGGGATGCTTCCCTTGTGCTCTTGTATATATTTATACATATACATGTATAAAAGATCCATATTTATATAGATATATCTGCAACCTTATATATAAATAAATATATTTCAACTGGGTACATGGGCTAGGTTCAATTCAGGTTGTTTGAAGTGGGGCTCAATCTTATGAACTCAAACCTATCAAATGGGGTCGAGGAACCATGCTCAAGGTTTACTGTAGACTTGGATAGCTGCTAGAATACTTAGCTGATTGCATTGAATTATCTCCTAGACTCATATATGTTTCATTCTTGGCAAAGTGGATTAGTATATCTCCAGTAAATATCTACCTCATGTCTATCCTCTTAAATGGACCTGAATTTGGATCTGTAGCTGAAGATGAAATGCTATAGAGACCCAAATTATAGGCAAATATGATACTGCTCTTGTCGCAAACTGCTATGCGAGCTCTCCTTGTGAGAATTTAAAACTCAAAGTACCATCACATGTGCCTTAAAATGGGACATTTAAAACACGTTTTCTAAGTTAAATAGATTTTCCTAAGAAAATCTTGTGCGTTTAGAAGAAACTGGGTTTACCAACCTTTGGATTAAGAGGTGACTATGTGTATAACGACAATGATCTTCTCATTGATAATAGGGGACGAATCTATGGATACTTTCAGCTAGAGATAGCAGTGGATGCACATTGAGGCAAGATGGGACGACCACCTCACCCCAAATTTGGGAAAATGTGAACTGAGTGCCTAAAATTTGGGTAAATTATGAGTGGTACCCCACTAGAATTTCAGAACAAGAAAGGCGGATACCAATAAATAAAATCATTTTAACCACCTAAATATAAATTTTAATAGTTATTTAGAATCAAATATCCAATAATTTGATTGGAAACTAGATTCTAATCCCAACAACCAAAATTAGGTTTCTAGTAGCAGCCCAAATCATTCAGCTTTTCCTCTGCCCCTGCATTTCTGTTATACTCCTCACATTCTCTTCTCAACCAAATCATCTGTCTCTACAACTCTCCTCTTCGCCTTTGGCCTCTTTGTAGATCATCTGGCTCTACAACTCTCCTCTTCGCCTTTAACCTCTTAGTGGGTTTGCCTCTTCGCCTTCAACTAATCATTTTTTTCTTTTTAGTTATAGGTAATGCAATGATATGGACACAATAGAATTTAGGATTTCATAGTTTTTCTTTGCATAACTCTATGTCAAATAAGGCCATGTATCATCATGCTTTCACTTCCCTCTTTATTTTCGGTACCATTATTTGTAACTTTCCCATTCTTGAATGAGCCAAACGCCATCCTTCTTCGCTGAGGAAAACATGAAGGTCATGACGGTGATTGGAATTTGGTAGTCTTGCTGTCTTTAAGGCCACCATGAGCTCTTCCTTCCTTTTGTTTGGTTACATTTCTCCTTTCCTTTTGATATAGATTTTTGGTTGGATATATCACAAATCTCTTGACAATAAGGGTTATGCTTTGTAACTTTGGTTTCTCTAAGCAAAGGTAAGAAAATCAATGCCACATTTGCTTAATCTGATTAGTTTTTTATTTATGGAGGGCTAATTCAAAATGGTGTTATGAGTTTAGGTAGCTGATGAATAACAATTTCTTTTCAATGCGTATGCCATATTGTATAACTAAAAATACATGGTTCTTTTTGGTTGTGTTTGTTTTATTGTATTTCTTGGATACTTTTCTCAATAAATTGAGCATGCCTCTCACTTTATGCTGAAAGCAAACATTACATAAGTGAACGATCATGCTAATTAGTCCATTAATGGTGGTGTATGGACTATGAGCTCAATTGTATGTCTTTAAGGCCACCATGAGCTATCTTTAATTGATGCAAAACATAATGCATATTGAAATATATCATTTTATATCTCCTTTTGCATAAATCCATTGTATATTCTATGTTTTAATTAGGGATTTTCAATTGTATGTCTTCTTTTATGTCATATGTGTGTTGGGCTAGGTAGGGGTTGGATAATTGTAATATTTAATTATGGTTCTTTAATTGTATATTTTGGTTTTTCATTATATATAGATATGAAAATATTTTTTAAAAGAAGATCAATTAAAGATCCCATCTTGGTAGGACCATCATGTTTTGCTAATCAAAATGAAAACAACATCGAGATCTTAGATACTGATAAACCCCACTTTGAATGAGAAGTAAAAGATTTAATTGTTGATCTTGGATCGAGATCATTGATTTCAAGTTATAGTATTAATGATCAAGATAAAATTTAATGTGCTTACTTACAAAAAGGTCCATACCATCCACAAGGTCATCAATTTCCATGGATTGATAAATGAAGCAATAGGTGCCTTTTTATTTCTACCTAGTTTAATGAGTTTCAATGGTTAGAGTACAATATAGAGAAAAAAGCTACATATTGTTTATTTGTCTATCTCTTTCTAGATCCTCTTACTGGTTGTCCACTTTAAAGAGAAATAGTATAGAGAAAAAAGCTACATATTGTTTATTTGTCTATCTCTTTCTAGATCCGCTTACTGGTTGTCCACTTTAAAGAGAAATAGATATTTTATAACCATGAAAGTACTAAATGTAGCATACATCATGAGATGTGATGCTTTGATAAATGAAAAACAAGCAATCACTACCAAATTTGCTATGTATACAACAAAAAACAAGAAAATATATGATATTCACTTGAATGCTTCTATTGATGTGGCACGGTTGCTCCTATGTCAAGGTCTTCTATTTCATGGTCATGATGAGTCACATGGATCCTCAAATAAAGGTAATTTTCTTGAGATTGACTTTCTTGTTAATCAAAATGATAAAATTCGAAGTGTTGTGCTATATAATACACATGAGAATTTGAAAGTCATAACACTTTCAATTCAAAAGGATATTGCCAATACAATTTCAAGTGAAATAGTATACAAAATTGTTAAAGAAATACAAAATGATGTTTTTAATATTTCAATTGATGAATCAAGAGCAACTAAAGAGCAGATGACACTCTAGTATTAGAATATATTAATTCAAGAGGTGAGCTTGTTGAATACTTTATTGGTCTTGTACATGTTAGTGATACTACAACAACATCACTCAAAGCAGCCATGGTAGATATATTCACTAAACTTGGTTTAAACATTAGTCAATTACGAGATCAAGGATATGATGGTGCCAACAATATGAAATATGATTTAAATGGCCTAAAAACATTGATATTAAATGAAAATACTTCTGCTTTTTATGTTCATTATTTTGCTAACAGTTGGTAGTTATAACAATTACAAAAAATTATAGATATGTAACCCAATTATTTGATGTTGTTTCTACCATAATGAATTGTATAGGAGGCTCTTGCAAAAGACTTAACATGCTTAGAGAACTACAATTAGATCTAGTTAGAAACAAACTTAAAATTGAGTCTATTAAAAGTGGTAGAGGTTTAAATCAATCACTTGGAATCAAGAGGCCAAGGGGAGAGACATTGGGGTTCGAATTATTTGACTTTGTGAAATTGACTAAGAGACAACTAAGTATGCTAAGAAATGAAGAGAGTGCTTAGGAAGATTTTATTGAAAATATTTATTTATTTTGTAGGGATCATCATATAAAAGTTAAGAAAACAGATGACCACTTTATAGGACTAGGTGGGAGATGAAGAGAAAGACGCATTGAGGTGACAAATTTTCGATTTGAAGTATTTAATGTTGTTATTGATTTTGTACTAAGTGAACTAAATGATAAGTTTAATAAAAGAAACAGAGTTGCTCTTGAGTGCTTCATGTTTTGATCCAAGTGATACTTTTATTTCTTTTGATAAGAAGTTGATTCAATTTACAAAGTTTTATTCTTGTGACTTTTCTCCTAGTGATCTTTGGTATCTTAATCATGAACTTGAGAATTATATTGTGGACATATGGATGAGCAAAAGCTTCAACTTAAAGAAATCAACAAAGTTGCCAAGATGTTAATACAAAAAAAAAGAAGATGAGTGTTATTTTTTAGTTTATCAACTAATAAAATTAGCAACGCTTTTACCTGTTGCAACATCCAAGTATAGAATGGGTGTTTTCTCTCATGAATATTATTAAGAATTGCTTACGAAACAAGATGGATAATTAGTTTATGAATGATTGTATGGTAACATATATTGAGCAGGATGTGTCGTTAGATTTAGATAAAGAGGGAATCATCAAATACTTTAAGAGTATGGAGACTCGATGGAAACCATAGGTAATGTGAGCTTTTTTGGTTGTACGTACTTTATAGATGACTATTTCTATTCTCTTTAAAGTTTCTTATGCATGTAGAATTGTGTGTGTATTTAATGTATAGGGATATGTAGCTTGAACAACATTTTGGAAAATGATGCTAATAAAATGGGTATGTGTAATATTGTTTAGGTATATAAGGAATTGTTTCTCATATACTTTATGATGAATTTGTTGTTTTTGTTATTATTGAATAGTACATATTTGGTTATGTATAATTTTATTTTAGCTTAAGTGTTATTTTTAGTGTACCTTATTTTTTCCCCATCCAAAATAAATTCCTAGATCTGCCACTGGCTAGAGAGAAGTATCAAACAAGGAGACCCTTACTCTCCTCTCTTTCTACTTCATGTAGAGGGTTTGTCCTACTTGCTACGCAAAGTTGAGCAGGATGGCGAATTGGAAGGAACCAAGGAAAGTAGTGTGCCTCCATGTTTTACGATGCTGAAAAATTTAGAAGACATTAAAGGATTATGGCCAATTTTGGATGGGTCAACGAGGAGAGGAATGCCAAATGCACCGCATCAAGTAGCGAGTGTTGAGTTGAAGAAAAAGCTGATAGACAATAAACAAAATGCTCCTTGATTGTATAACCAAGAGACGAAAAATAAAAATGATATATTGAGTTTATAACTTCATTACATCTATGGGCAACAAATGATGCAAAAATAAGAACAAGCATTTATGGTTTACAAAGAGATTCCACGATTCTTGTGGTAGGAAATTTTGAGGTTTCTATCTTAAGGATTCTAATATTTTCTCTTGTTACCTAATGCTTATAGACGACAAAACACACTCAAGAATATAATCTTTAGAGGTTGGCGTCGATTAGGCCAGAACAAATTTATATATATATATATATATATATATATATATATATATATTTATAAACACAAATATATA
Organism: Brasenia schreberi; assembly: GCA_036023115.1. Taxonomy (NCBI): domain Eukaryota; kingdom Viridiplantae; phylum Streptophyta; class Magnoliopsida; order Nymphaeales; family Cabombaceae; genus Brasenia; species Brasenia schreberi. The sequence goes on from JAYKKT010000065.1 coordinate 4,663,373, forward strand.
AATATGTAAGTAACATGTGGTTGTGCGGAACTGGATTAGGACAATCCTTAAAACTTTATTGAGTAGCTTCAATATGCACCGATAAGCTGAATTGATAGGCCAAAGTCAATCAACTGAGAAAAGTGATAGTTGAATAAAATTAGGTTTTCCAAGCCCGAGAGAGTAAAGAAAAAGAGAGATATTGATGGATGGCTAGAGAGGAGAGAGAAGAGAAATATTTTCTTAATAATTTATGAGGTCCACATATGTCCATCTTATAAATATAGGGCGTTTTAGTCTTTTCATAATCTATCCTCCATAATGGAAACCCTCACTAAAACATCAATGAAATTCAAACATCAATGGGAGTGCTGGTTAGCTCTTGGGACGTCACGTCATTCCACTATACCAAATTGAGGCTCATGCATTTAGGGCTGGTTCCAGTTGTACCAGATTCAACACTCAAGTTGAACTGACTTTTGCAAGGCTTCTTGTGCATCACCTTGGTCTTCAACTAGCTGCCACCAAACTTCATGAGCTCTTCTAGCATATGGCTAGTTCGTGCTGAGTCAAGGTGACCTTCTTCCGGTTTCATCATCTCAACTACCCTTTCCTTATGTTGGCCTGCCAGCACCTTCATTTGGGTGCCATCCAATATGTGGGTTGAGGTTTGTTATATGAAAGATCGGATGAATATTCACACCTTCAAGCAATTCTAGCTTATATAGTGACCTACTAATCAGCTTTATGATCTCAAATAAACCATAATACTTAGAAATAAGTTTGGAGTAGGGTAAGTTGGTTGGATTGAAAGCATGGCAAGGATGAAAGTTTAAGCCACACTGGATCTCCAACGTTGAACTTTTCTTTGGATGACCCTTATGAAATTGAGCATCATGCATTTTTGATCGAGTGCAATCTTCTCCCTCAACCTCTTTAAAAATATCATCTTGATCCTACAAAAAGAGGTCAAATTTCTCATATAGTGTGGTATCATGTTCACATGCAATAGGGATGCATAACCATGGAGAGCCTTAAAAGGAGTGATTATGGTTGAAGTATGGTAGCTTGTATTATATAAAAGTTCAACACAAGAAAAAAGAGTTGACCATGCATTATTCTTACCTACAAAGCGATGGAAGTATCCAAAATATGGTTTACAACCTTCGTTTGGACATCCGTTTGGGGATGATAGGTTGTATTAAAAGAGAGTTTGGCCACATATTCACACACACACACACACACACACACACACACACACATATATATATATATATTACTTCCAAAACTTGAAAGTTGATAGAGTATCATATCACTCATAATATTTTTAGGAACAGTATAGAGACTAAAGACCAATTTAATAAAAGACTTGACAACTTAGGTGACTTCTTACATAGCTTGGAGAGGTTCAAAATGCATATACTTGGTGAATCTATCAGCAATAATATAATGGGCAGTATTCAGTCTTTCTTGACCGGCGTGAGAATCCACTAAGGATGCGGGGACAGGGAAAAGAGTTGGTCCCCATTGCAGGAATGAGGTGGGGCTCAAATGAAGGTGGGGGTGGGGACTTCGATCCCAGGCCCATGAACATCTGTATGAATGTAAACACTAATCAATCTCTTAGTTTGTACCTAAATTTTATATGTCAAGAAATTGTAATGCAAGTCTTGGTTCTTTCATTAGGACCAAATTTGCAGATATAGACACAAATGAAGATAAAGGTAAGAAAATAATAAGAAATGAGAGCTTAAAGTCCTTTAGAAGAGATCCCAAACAATCAACTAGAAATTATAGAGATTAATGAAATGAAATGTAAGCCCTTGAAGAAACTTCAAGATTGTAAGAAGTCTATCAACACATTGGTTCTTCCAGTGTAGAGTATGATTGAGGTTGAGTGTCTGACTGTATCTTGTCCACTTGATGATGCAATTCAATGTAGCTTGCTGAGGTTGTCGGCCGTGAGGCTCATTACCAAGCTTTGTAAGTCAAGCTCTACAATAGTTCTAGGAGCTACATTGGTGTGACAACTTTTCAAGGTTTGTAAGTAAGCCTTATGCTTCAGATTAGGAGTTTCACTACCTAATATTTTGAGAGAAACTTCTATTGGGGTATTGAGGCTGGAAGCGCATTGACACTGAACCTCAAATAAATACCACATCCTAAATATAGCACATATAAAGGAAAAGATTAACATATGGCAATATGAATTCAAGCACACAAGAATAACCAAACTAAAAGAATACTTTTACTATAAAGAAATTAGTAGAAGAATAACTTCACAACTAAAAGCAAATGAAAACCATATAGCCTCTGTCATAAAACAAAGTACCCTCTATATCTTGTTTTCTCATCCCAACGCATAAGTAGGCCTTTGCTATTAATTATAGTTAAAACATCTTGTCTTCCTAGAAAGAATTTCTTCATATCTAAGATTCTACAGCTTTCCAAGATAACTTGGGTTTTAAGCTCTATATACATAAAACCTCTACATAAATAAAACCAATTAAAGTAAAAGGAAACATGACCCAACTTGGGAGAATATTTTGCTCCCTTGCAAATTCATCACAGGTTTGCCTTATTCAACTATTAAGTGCAACCTTCATGATGCAACCTTCATGAACATCATGAAGGTTCTTTATTATCAACAGAACAAACAAGTACCATCGATCTCTAAAGCTTACCAACTAACGAATCAACCATAGAATGGTAGCAATCAAAGTATCGCTACTCCTTGAAATAATAGCAGCATGTACCTTTTCCTTTATCCTTGAAACAAACTCTCTCACGTGCTTTTCTCTTCTTTAATTCTCTCTCCAAGTGATTAGAAGTGACTCTTATCCGTCCCCCTAATTACCCTTTTTCTTCGTAGCATGATAAAAGTCACGACTGTACGTCCACAAGGTTCATAGTATCCTTTCCATGCAATAATATTGTGACCAAACTATTAAATCAGGAAGTGATGCAAAAAGTAGGAAAGCCAATTTGGTATCATCAACCTTTTGTAGTTGATCCACAATAACACCGAATACATTCATGTGTTTTAGGAAGGCCACACCTTCATCTGTAAACAATTATAATTTCTTCTTCAGATGCCATTTGTTGGATAAACTCTTAGCCGGATAGAATTTCTCCATCTTTCCCCAATATCAAGTGCTTATACATTTAAATTTCAACTCTTCCCACTCACAATATGTAATCTTCTCTGGCTTCCTTACTTTTATTCCTTGGATGCTTTTGCTAAGCCTTTTTTAACAAGGATCCCTTCACCCTTCTTTGTCATCAAGTGAAGTCTTCCTTTCCGTTAAATCTCTTGACTGTGAATCCACAAAGAGTCGGTTTTGTGCAAGACAATTTTTTGGAACGTATCAACCTTTCATACTGGTTATTGCTATTTAACGGCATTGGAACTCAACCCTCAAATATATCCCATAAACTAAATATAACAAAAATCATGAGAGAGACTAAGAGACGGCAGTATAAGCACATACAAAGAAGAAGAATCACTAAGAAAAAGTACTTTCTTGATCTGCAGGATGCCAAGCTTCCTAAGATGACTTAGTCAACATGTTTCCTGTAAATAAAATCTCCCTATGAATAAAACCAATTCAAATAAAGGAAAGCATGAGCCAAGTTTCTTTAAATCCTCCCACCCAATTACCACGTCCATCTCACATGATTCCACCTCAGCCCACAAATCTTGGGATCCCTTTTGCATATGCAAATCACAAATTCATTTTATTCACCCTATCATGATACTGTTTTCTTGTGAAGGGGCATGTTATATTGTGAAACATTTGATATATAGTGTGTGTGTGTGTGTGTGTGTGTGTGTATAAGTGTGTTTTTGTGTTTGTGTTTGTGTTGTGTGTATGTATATTGTTACTGAAAACTTCAAACCTCTCCTTGTGATTGGAATGCGGTAAATGACTCCAAGCTAGGCAGTGGACTCGAATGCGAGAAAGCCGGATCCAGAGAGTAGCTCATGTTGAGGCTATCTGCAACTATCACCTTCGTGAAAGAACTTGGGAGCTAGATTGGCTTGGCTCCTCAACTACAGTAGCCGGTTGGCAAGTAAAGTAGTATGCCCAAGAGGAGTTAGTGAGCTCAGAAAATAACCCATGGTCTAAACTCTAGACCAAAAGCTTATAATTCATGCCTCTAATTGCAGAAATAAAAATATTTTCAAAAAATTTATGTAATTTAGACGCCTCAGATCACTTGATGTATATCCATAACTGGTTATTAATCACAACATTGCAGCAACATGATACTTGGAAGAGCTACTAGACATCCCACTCACAGTTTGTCTAGATGAGGTGATGTAATATAATAGATCATGACCCAAAACCGAAACCCAACATCCATGATCATGTAAACACCCAAACGTTATCGGGGTGACATGAAGAAAGGGTTTGGTGCAAGATTTCATGATCTCTCATATCACCTTATCCATGTCACGAATTGTACGCACCCGTCTTCATTGTCTTGGAGATGATGTTTCATTATGCTGCTTACAAGGCTTCCATCAATTGAATCCTTTTTTAAAGAATCAGAAAGCTGAGAAGCTGAACGAGCGGACTGTAAGCACCTGCCTTTGGATGAGTTTTCAGTCTTATATATATATATATAATGTGAATTAATGTAAGATTAGGTAGGTGGACGTGTCATGTTTGTGGGTAATCACTTCAGGAGGATAGAAACCCTTTCACAAGGACACACCATTTAGGTCACCATTAGCTCAATTAATTGCAATACCTGCCTTCACATTTGTTTACGTTAACCCGTTTTGAAGAATCAAAAAGTTGAGAAGGTTAAAAAGTTGACCGTAAGCACCTGCCTCACTTTGTGGGATAGTAATTGTAGAATCTATACATGCACGTGGCAAGAATCCCACCGTAAGCATAAAGGAGGTTGTAATCAATGTCCCTTGAGATAAGCATTCAAACTTTCAATATATATATATATATATAGAGAGAGAGAGAACGTGGCAAATGCTTAAAAATCTTTCAAAATTTAAATTTAGAAAATCAAAAAGTATCATGATATATTTTGTAAGTGCATTAAATATATTTGGTACTACTTTTTTTACTTTTAAAGAACTCAATCATTGATGAGTTGAGAGGTTTAAGAAGATTTTACTATAAATAGGTATGTGTTAGGGACGACGATTTAGACCTGATAAATACCTACACCAATCCGCCCCATAGTGAGGCGGGGCCTAGTTTGAAGTGAACTCGTTCCACCACATCCTAGAGTATATATATGTATATATATATATATATATATATATATATAAGAAAAAGAGTTAGGGGTTCTTATTCTAAGCCTAATCGTGGTACACCGCAAGCACTCCCCCTCCTCATGAGAAAGAGAGACTATTCTATATGGCAGATAATACCTTAGCTCTTGTACTTCAGCTTCCTGTCTTTTTGGTCTACAAATCTCCAGAAACCAAGAGATGTAGATGTTCAGGAAGGTGCTCATTAGTAATGGCCATTTCATGAGTTCTTCTCTAACTCACAAAGTGCTTTTCAGATTTACTATCAGTGCTTTTAATTTTCATATGCAGCTGGGCTGGCTGAGACGATTTAAAGATTTCCCAGTGGACTTAATCAGTCTTATGGATTGATGTCCTAAATAACCTTATTTCTGCCCTAATAATTTCAGATTTGTTCCTTTTCAAGATTTTGTATTTTAGCTTATTATTTGAGTTTTTATTTTAGTTAATTACTAATATGCTAATCGTTGAATATTATTATGACAAACATAAAAATGAATCCCATATTTCTTCTTTAACAGAGTTGGTATACTCTTAAGCGTGACTAATACTCTTTGAGAAGTAATTCATACTCATTCATTTGTCTTGATATATGTATCTGCTTGTGTTTTTGTTGAAGCATGTGATTTCCTTGTATTATTGGGAAGAGGTGACAAAAATTTCTTTGAGCATTGAACCACTGTAAGACAAGTGCGAATGTAATGGCCATGGAAAGACTAGGTCTAAACCTTGAGACCCATGGGACGGGATGAGTGAGAATAGTTTTATGCTGGGCGAGGTTGGGTAGATCCTCAATCCACTCCTTTGTGGTCCCTAGTGTGTGCATGATCTATGTTCTCTCTCTATATATATATAAAAAGACTTATTTCTTCATGTTTCTCAAAGTGTGTACTCAGATTTTTCTTTCACTTTTTTTAAGCACGAGTATAATCTAGATAATTATTTGGGTGTTTTAAAAAATAAAAAGAACAACTGTACTACTGTTATATTAAAAAGCATAAAGAGACATGAGTATATGAGGTGTAGAAGGACCATTTTTCTTATAACACATACACAAAATATATATATATATATATATATATATATATATATATATATATATATATATATATATATATATATATATATATATATATATCAATCATGTCTTTCACATTCTCTAGATGTATGTGCAATGCTCACACGCAATCCCATCCCAGTGGCCCACAAAACCGCCTATGCCTATAGTCATGCTCTCGAGGGTAGAGACTAACACCCTTTGGTACTCAAGTAAACCAGTCGCATGCTTCTCTAGATAGGTGACTCTAGTGGGATATCGTGGTTAGAACAAGGTCTGTTCCTTCAACAACAACAACATTCATGCACGTTCGGTGGTGTCATTAATTTTACTTGAGACACCTTAGTTCCAAAAGATTTCGCCCGAGTTGTTGCATGTGAACACAGCTAGAAAGGTTTGTTATGCGGCTTCTTGCAATAATAATACTGTAGGTAGATCAAACCTTCTAAAACTTAATCCTAATGCACTAGCTTATGGACATCAAAGCTTGAACGTGGATGAGGTGCCTGGATAAGGATCAACCTCGAACATGAGGCGGTTGTTGCCCAACTAAGATCAAGGTGGATCTCATTCATCTTTATTTTATTCGATCATGCTGATTCAAGTGAGACTGATTTATTAAGAGTGGTTTAACTTCTCTAGGTTGGCAAAGCATTGATCAATGCTACTACTTATGAAGGAAATGATGCTAATAATCGTAGCAAACATGTTGGCAACCATGAGAAAAGAAGAATGGATTACTGAATAACTTAGGCAAGTTGTGGAATGAACAGTTTCTTTTGATTGACAACAAGCCACCCACATGAGGATCCCAATGTTTGGAATGTTCATAGGGATCTCGAGTCCCTAGGTAAGTTATAGGAATCAGCAACCTCCAGGAGTTTACTAGTCATTCCCACCCATGGGTGTTAGTCCAACTAATCCCATCTATAATCAACACAATTACCCCATGGTCATTTAGCAATTGTTGGCCTCAACCACAATTGCTCAGTCCAACACTAAATCAAGATCCATGGTTACCAATCGATATGGCCAATAGCCCTCTCAATTGAAATGTTATTTTCGAGCTCATGCATATTGCTTTTGCCATAAAAATATAAACAATTGATGGTGAGGTCAGTGGAAAGCTCTAACTAGGTAGATTGGACAGTTCTAGCCCCAAGATTTAAGGAAAAGTTTTTACTTGTTCTTAGGAACAGATGAAAAATACCTGCATAAACATCTTTCGTGCTTCATGCTATAAATTGGGGACTTCAAAGAGGCGAGTACCATAAATTCGATTTGTTTGTTAGTTTCAGTGATTCAAGTATATGCTTAGTATGTGTCGCTAAATTCAAGATCTTTCAAACTTGGAAAGAGATGAAAAAGGCTTTCCTTAAGAGATATTATATTGTCAAGCCTGAACCAACTTCCAATTATTTGATAAACCTTAGACTGAATAGGCTGAATCATCAAAAACTCCCTTGAAAGATTACAGGACATGGTGACTCAATGTTCTATGTAGTTCATGTACACTCAATAGGTGGCCTCGACATTGCCGAAATTACTGATAGATTGGTTCCACATTGTTATCCCACCTTTGCTCAAAGTGATCGATAGGGTTGATGATTGATTGATTGATTGGCTCCCTTGATTTGCTAAACCCTTTCCTAGGGCCTATAGTACAACGACAATCGGTGATCTCCTATATTGATGTAATCATAGAAGAATATGATTTAGAAGGTGATGACAACTGAACTCCTCTCAAGACCACACTATACTTGGTCTACACTAAAGCCTTTAAAGGATAAAGGAAGGTTGTAAGTACTAAGGAGCCTTACCTCTTTGATATCTCTAAGGTAGACCATATTATTAATATCATCCTAAAAGGTCAATAGATGATCACTACATTCCAGTCAAGGAACAATTTAAAAAGATGAAGGAATACCATAAATTAAATAATGTAGAAACAACATAAACCAATGTGTCACGTTCTAGTGTGTTATCCAACAAGCAGTCTAAAACAGGAAGAGAAAGGACTCAGGACAAATGTTAATACCTCCCCACTTGTTTCCTTTACTTTGATTGATCTTTCTTAGAACATAGTGTTCTACAAGAAACCTTGCACTACCCCTTAAAAGACTAAAAGACTGAAAAGCAAGCTATTACAAGCTCTCCGCACTCACTCTCGAGACCATAAGATTTGGTGTCTAAAATTAGAATTAAGCTACATCTCACATTAGATTTCTATTTATAAAAAGAGACCTCTAAACATTGCTATGAGTAAGAGTGAAGCCCCTCCTAGTGTCTGTGAAAAGGATAGCTGTTTGCATCCTCGATAAAAGCAAAACTCTGATATTGTCACACCATATGGTCCAATTGAATCGATAGCCATCTATGGAGTGGGATGACTAGCTTGCTTTAGATCATCACAAGGACAATTTATACTTTTAACCCCACAAATGATATATTGTCATAATGGTAATGTTAGTTTAGAGGCACCCAACTAGAGTACTTAAGCAGGCACACGAATTACTATTACGAAAACACAACCTCTATATTTGACAAGCTTTCTCTCAATGACAGTGAGTCTCCACAAAATTAGTCAGATATGAGAGGCACAAATTAGTGAAGGGGTCGTCATGTTAATGTTACACAAGGAATGAACTTTCACAACAATATCTCATTATGAACACCAAGATAGAGAATGGATCAATGACATATTCTAAATTCTAAGAAGTTGTGCCAACCTTCAAAACCTCACTTTTCTAGGATGCAGAAGAGGCACTTGCAAAGAAGAAGAGCATAATAGAGGTTGATAGAAAATCTAGGTTCGATCATCAACATGATGACCATTTCTCAGGAGTAAAGTGCTTTAGCAAACAACCTACGAACTCTTGATCAAAGTAATGAGTAAGTCGAGATCATGTTTGAAACATCAATCAACTCCTAAGGAGCCCTTCGAGCAAAAAGAAGAGGGTCACTAACTACTCTTAGGACGAGTCCAACCATTCTCATAACTACTCTAGGACATACAAATCTCAATCAACTTTGAGGACATGAAGAGGGAAATGTAACACAAGCTCACAAGTCTGTTCGAGTCAAATGATTTTGCTCTCCAAAGAAATGTCACCTAAGCACCAATGGACTATCATTATGTCCTCAGAGCATGCCCAATCTATCATGATATGGTGAGTGTTCTCTTGTTGGATTTTGCCCCTAGACATGCCCCTCCCATAAACTGCAAGGTGACAACAATTGAAGATAACTCTAATTGAGGTCTACAAATCGGCATATTAGACTCACCGATTATGTTGGAGAAACTAAAAGAATGTAATACTCACTATTACGCATTAAGGCAATGTCTAATTACCAATTTTTTAGAAGACTATGTATGGACAAATGAGTTGTTTTGAATGTGATGCCCCTTGGCACCTTCTACAACATCGATAGAAGATTGTTAGGCTTGTTCTCATCTAATCTAAGAATGTCAAACTTTTGAGACATATTGTAGGTTTGCAATAGTCACAAGAGCGGCATGAAAGAATATCCAATCTGCTATGCCAAAAGTGAGAGAAAGTCACTACATCTTTCATCATATTAGGGGTCTTGGTTACTCAATTTATAGTCAGACTGTAAACCTCTAATACACCACCTGATTATTCCATACATTCAGTTAAAATATTGTATTCCTTCTACTAAACATTAGAGATTCATGTTTTGGGTTAAGAAATAAGGTAGAAGTTGTTGAAGCAAATGATGAACTATTGTGCTACAAATTTTGAACCAACTCATAAGAGAATACCGATGCAATAGTTTGAATCTTGTGCTCCACCAGAAACATTTAAGCTACAGTAATCACTTGAATCCTTGAGAATATTATATATTGCGACAAATGACAATGAAGTCACTAATGACCTAGCCCAGTTCGTGTCTAGTTGGTAATCTATATAAATGTAGTTATCAAGCCTTACTCTTAAAATGCGTTGATAGATCATAGGCTCATAGAGTGATGGTGAAGTTCACGAAGGTGTTTGAGGCACTCATCAATCTTGGCAAAAGGCGAAATAACTCATCTATCTCCATGCATATTTTTGGCCTCTCATGCATCAAAATTATGTGAATTATCTGAATAGGTTTGAAGCATGTCATTGCCATTGGGCAATTCAAAGTGTCCCCATACTATCAAGTCTTTACTCTATAGAGGATGGGTAATAGATCTCATTGGAAAGATTCACCTAGCTTGGTCTAAGAGACATTTATTTACAGTAGTTGCCACATATTATTTTATGAAATGGGTGGAATACATGCCCATAAAGCTAGTCACTAAAGACTATATTAGTTTTGATTGAGTACCCCTCAAACAATTATTTTTGATCAATATATCATCTTCATACAATAAAAGGTTGGAGCTATGGATTAAAATAATTTTAGATTGCACAATGCTTAGGCAAATGGGTAAGTTGAGGCTACCAACAAAATAATTGTCTGAATGATAAAGAAGACTATTCAAGATAGTGTGCATTGATGGCATCAAAACCCTGGTTGAAGTCGGTTGTGCTTACTAAAATTTATTAACTATGGTAACAAGTCTAACCCAATTTCACTTAACTTATGCAAAGGCACTAGTGTTACCAATGGAAATAAACGTCAATTCACCTAGTGGTCAAGCAAAATGATCTACATCTTGCCAACTATTTGCAGTCCATGTTTATGGAGTTACACCTCGCAAATAAAGACTGTCTAGTAGAGTTGGACAATAATCCTAGCCAACAAACATGAAGTTTCTAAAGCATGCCACAATCAGGTGAGACCTAAACACTTGAGTGAAGGCAAACCGAGTAAGAAAGGTAGTCCTTCAAATCAGAACCAAAGACCTAAAACTTGGCAAGTGGTCCCTGGATTAGGAGGATCCATACACATCATTTTAGAAGTATTACTTGTATTTGTATACAAACTGGCAGAAGTCAACACAAATAAAAAAGCATGATAATAATATAAAGCTAAGTATTTAAAGAAACATTATCCCTCTTCGTTGGAAGGGATGAAAAATGAATAAAATATAATAGTCATAGTTGATTGTATATCCTAATTAGAACCTACTCTAAATAATTTCAACTTTATAGAGAATGGACTATTGGTTTTGCTCCAGCCCATCCTCAAGTGACTCACAATCATGAGCCACAAGTACTAAATCCTCATCTAGGATTGTGTTGCTTGCTATGAACCCTAGGTAGACATCCTCATACTCTTGGGTCTTTAGTAAGTACCCTTTGTATCAACTCCCTGCCAACCATTTGGAGAAGTTTGTTTGCCTCTCATTTAAGGATTCAAAGTCCCAAATCTCTAGACACTTGCAAGTACTTGGCTCCAATAACCTCCACTTTCCTAAGGGCTCACCTATATAGCATTGTGTCTTCTCAAACCCCCATCGACTAATAAGTACAACCAAAATGGATGCATTCTGATCTCTTGGCAACATTGTAAGAGGCACTCAAATTTCGCACGAATGGCCTTTAATCTCTTGATCTATTGTAAAGTTGGCAAGTAGTTTCTAGAGCATGCTGATCAAGTCTTGGCATGTATGACAGCCCAATGGTGGAAGGACATCATACAAGGCTCCAAGTACTAGAGAGGGAGGTGTCTTCCGTAGAACACCCATTGATGCAGCATACTTACCAATACCCTCTTCTCCATTCAAACTTAGTACATAAAAGATTGTCCTCTCAAAGAGGCTCGCTAGTCTTAGGTATTATCCCAAATAAGGCACATCCTCACCCTTGGTAAGGAACCAATTTCAATTTCATGGAGAAGGAATCACATTGCTGGTTGGTTGTTTCTCCGCATTTGTCTCTACATGAGATGGAGTCCTCATGGAGGTATCAATAACATTCATCACATCCTTCGCGAGCTCTACCTCCAGAAAAGTTACAATCTCTTCCGTACAAGTCTTCCTCTTGCTCGAGATAGAGACGTGGCTAGCACCAATGACCATCCCCAAGCATTGGTTGCACATTTTATTCTCGGGATCCACATGCTCGATTTTTGCGAGGTTTGCTCTATAATCCTATTGATTATCTCTAGCTAGAGATTTTGATCAAGTCAGCACAAGTCAATGCTCAACTTTAATCCTGAGTGCAAACATGTTCAGTTTCAAACCTTTTGGTCTTGTTTGCCTAGAACCTGTTTTCTGTTTTAGCTTTAGAACCACTAGTTTTGGAGCTGTTTCGGTTTGGGTTTTGCAGTCGTCCCAAAATAAATGGCAAAGCTCTCTTTGGGAGTCAAACGCTCCACCAACTACAATAATGGGAAGTGTCCTGCTGTCGAACTCACAATTTATTTGAAAAAAAATTAAAGCTTTTGTCTTCAAAATACAAGAACAATGCGCCCTTTGAGTGTCGAACTCTCCACCAGCTGCAATGGTGGAAAGGCCCTACTGTTGAGTTGACAATATGTTTGTGATTAAGAGATTTTGTGAAAACTTTTTAAAAACATAGCAGGGATTTAGAACCGCCAGTTCCGGGCCATGGTTGTGCGTAACATTAGTGCGAGGATGAACTAGGTCTCACTAGACCTCATGGACAACACCTAGAATCCCATTGTAGGTATCGCACATAATTTAGCTCCGACGAAGAGGCATGATTCCTGGTTCTGCGTAGTTTTTGGAGCCATGACGACACAACATTGTAGAAGGAAGAAACAAGACGAAGTTAGGAAATTTTCAAACAAACTCGATAAATGATGCAATAGCCACACTTGTAGTCGAAGGAGGTGCGATGCTCTTCTGATTTTCCCTAGACATGATATTCGAGAATGCTATTTGAAGCGACCACATAATCATTATAAAGGATCTTAATCGTAAACGACCCTTATGCCCTACTCCTACCTGACACAACATACTAAGCAAGGGAAAGGGCCAAATATATATATATATATATATATATATATATATATATATATATATATATATATATATATACGGTGGCAAAAGATAAAAACAAAACAAGGTAAATGAAAGTTCTTTATTAAAAAAACTTGCGTTCCTGCCGAAGAAAGTGATAATGAGGAAATCTTTCATCCAATCATGGGTCTCCTCAGAAAGCCTGTTTTAGCCTAACAAAACTATCCTTGAAACCATGAAAATGGAAGATCTTTGCCTTGGCACGTCGTCGCAGTTCCCTTTGCCAAGAGTGCAGCTGCTGAAGCTATTCGTATGGCATAGCACCCTCCTACGCCACTACACCGGTTGCCGAGATTTGGGATGACAAACTGTCGAGCTTTCCGTCTGTTGTGACCATGCTATTGGCGATACCGACCCTACAATGGTAGAGCGAATCAAGACGTTCTTCCAGGCCTAATATTTGTGTGATAAAGAAGTGCTGAGTCTCGTCAAACGTATGAGCTTAGGAGTTAATTGAGTAGGGTTTCGTCTTGAGTTCAAGAGGCAACTCACAACTGTGTGAAGAGGAGTACCTCTTCCTTGTTCGCCCGATTCCGATGAAGGCTTGCAGCTCCTTGTTTGACGAATTCTGGTGAAGCCCTCTTTTCAGTCAGCAACTCCTGTTCAGATGCAGCAGAATATGAAGATGATGATGAATACGAGGTTCCCACGCAGGGTTCTCACACAGACGAAGATAAATCTCTGTCTCTTTTGCTTTTTCTGTATTTTCACTGTGTATAGAGTGTTTGTAATTCCTACCTTTATAGACAGATTCTCCCCCTTCGTTGTCCGTTATCGATTTGGCCCTATCCTCAGGTAACGGATTGGATAGCCAGTCCAACCGTTACTTGAGCCGAGAATGACCACTATGCTATAACATCTCCCACTTGGCCATTCGAGCCAAGTGTATCGACATACTGGTTTTCTTCCCACTTTTCAGGAGTTTTCCCTAGTTATGTCGATTCCTTATTACTTTTGCAATCAGAACCTTTTGTGTGGTTATTTTTCTACACAACAAATCATCCTTTATATGGTTATTTACCTATACAACAATATGTCCGTTGTATGGTTATTTACCTATACAACAATCAAACATATCTTAAACCCATGTTTGTAACATGTTTTGAGAAGAGTTCCTCTGTTATGCCTTTTGTTAAAGGGTCTATCAACATGTCTTCCATTGGCATGTATGAGATGGATATTTCCTTTCTTATAACCATATCATGAATATAATGGTATTTTACCATTATATGCTTGCTTTTCGAGCAATCTGCTCCATTCTTAATAAGAGTAATTGCTGCATTGTTATCACAATAGATAATCACTGACTCGTCTGTTATTTCCAACTTCAAATCTCATATGAAGTGGCTTATCCAGACAGCACTAGTTGCAGCCATACAGCAAGCAACATACTCAGCTTTCTGTGTATGCAACGCTACACAACCCTGTTTCTTACATGCCTAAGAAACAATACCACTTCCAAATAAGAATATTTGTCCTGAGGTTGATTTGCTGTCATCTTTGCTCCTAGCAAAGTCAGCATCTGAGTATCCTATCACTTTCAGTTCATCTACTTGAAAACACAATTTCAAGTCCTTTGTTCATTTCAGATATTTTAGAATCTTTTTCACAGCTACCCAATGCTGCCAACCAGGATTACTTTGATATCTACTGACAATACCAACATCAAAGCTGATATCAGGTCTTGTACACAACATAACATACATCAAGCTGCCAACAACTTGTACATAAGGAACATTAGGCTTATCGTCTCCTTCACCGGGACAATCAACCTTACTTAATTTAACCTCTTTTGCAACAGGTGTATTTGCAGACTTACATTCACTCATTTTAAACTTCTTTAGGATATAGTTAATATATCTCTCTTGATTCAGGCATAAGAGTCTAGATCCTCTATCTCGAGAGATCTTTATACCCAGGATATAGGATGCTTCCCCCATATCCTTCATTTTGAACTTCGAGTTTAACCATGACTTAGTTTTGACAATCATCTCATTATCATTTCCAGTCAACAATATATCATCTACATACAACGACAAGATGACAAAGTGGCTCCCACTGTTCCAAACATATACATAGTGATCAAGTTTGTTAGCCATAAACCCAAGTTCTATAATGGCATTTTGAAAGGTCAAATACCATTGGCGAGGTGACTGTTTCAGGCCATATAGGGATTTTTTCAACCTATATACTTTATTTTTTTGGACTTCAACTACAAATCCTTCGGGCTGCTGCATGTAAATGATTTCTTCTAAATCTCCATTTAGAAAAGCTGTCTTTACATCTAATTGATGTAAATCCAAATCATAGTATGCAGATATTGCCAGGATTATTCGTATGGATGCAAATTTCGCAAATGGGGAATATGTCTCAACGTAATCTATCCTATTTTTTTGCAAAAACCCTTTGCGACCAACCTCACTTTAAACTTGTCGATTGTACCATCAACCTTGTATTTCTTTTTCAGAACCCATTTATAGCCTATAACTTTCCTTCTTTTTGGCAAATCAGTCAATTCCTAGACTTGGTTTCTTTTAATGGATTCAATTTCCTCATCCATGACTTTCTCCCAGTCTATTGCTTTTGATGAGTTCATTGCTTACTAATAAGTCAAGTTATCAGTCAACTCATCCAAATCTACCGAATTATACACTTCCTACGCAAGATAAGTGTGATAATCCTTTAAGTAGGACGGAGTCTTGGCCTCTTATGTCCACTTAAGGTATCAATAGTTTCAGGAAGATCTTCTATGGGCTCAAAAGATGATTGGTCTAAATTTACCAAATCATCAACACATTCCTCATTGTTCTCCAGGATATCATTCTTAGTATCCTCTAAGAATTCAACATCTCTGCTTTCAATGAGTCTGTGGTCCTTGTGATAAAACCGATATCTTTTTGAGCATTTTGGATATCCAATAAATACACATCGCAGGGACCTGCTGTCTAGCTTATCTCTAGACTGATCAAGGATCTTCATGTGTGCTATAGATCCCCACCTCCTGAGATGACCTAAGTTGGGTTTTCTTCCAAACCACATCTCATATGGTGTAGTGAATACAACTTTACATAATACTATGTTGAGTATGTAAACAACTGTATTTACTACTTCTCCCCAAAATATCCTTGGAAGAGAGGCATCAATCAACATTGACCTTGTCATATTCAGCAAGGTTCTATTGTATCTCTCAGTTACACCATTTTGCTGAGGTGTACTAGGCATTGTATTTTGTTTAGCAATACCAAAGTCTTTACAAAATTCCAAGAATTCTGCCGAGATATATTCACCTCTTTTGTCTGATCTTAAGACTTTGATCAAATGCCCTAGTTGATTTTTCATGTCTTGCTTATATTCTTTGAAAGCATCAAGTGCCTTCGATTTATGTGCCAAAAGATATATATACATATATCTAGAGTAATCATCGATAAAGGTTATAAAATAACCCTTTTCCCGATATGTCTTTACTCTAAAAGGTCCACATAAATATGTGTGAATAATTTTCAACAGGGTTGTTGCCCTTGCTGTTTCCTTAGAAAAAACTTTTCTTGTCATTTTTCCTTGTATACAAGTTTCACACTTGTTGAAAGTCTTTTCCTCAAATTCAGGCAATAAGTCAAAGTTGGATAATTTCCTCAACTTTTCGAGACTTATATGCCCTAGGCGTTTATGCCACATATTCACATCAACAGTAAAGACACTCTCAATATAAGCAGAAGATGAATGACTTTCATTATCAGACAATTTGAACAGTCCATGTTCTACATTGAATTCTCCTAAGAACAAGATTCTCTCATGTTTTCCCACAGTCACCTTGTTAGGAATAAACCTAACTTAAAAACCCTTCTTAACTAAGGCAGGGACTGAGACCAGATTATACCTTATAGATAGCACAATTAACACGTCAGTCAGTACAATTGGTTTGCCTTGTACAAATATCTTGAAGGATCCAATACCTAGAACATCTGAGAAAGTATTGTTTCCCATATATACACGATGTTCTCAAGGTTGATATTCCTTGAGGTCCATTGCCCCTTCCTTGGTCTTCGAGATGTGTCTTGTATCTCTTGAGTCTATCCACAAACCTATCACCAGGCGGTCTAAATACAAGCATTCTGAAATCATGTATATTATATCTTGCTTCTCTGACTGTCCACACTGTGGATTGTTTCCTCCACTTTTCTTGTTGTGGGAGTCCCTTTTGTAATGTTCCATCTTTCTACAGTTGAAACACTTGATCCGAAAAGCGGCTTCCTGTGATTTCTTAAAACTTTGACCGCCTTTCTTGTTATTCTTGCCAAACTTTTTATTTGGTTTCTTTTTCTGGTTGGATTTGGAGCTAGACACTAACTCATCCTGGACCACTAGCAATTTCTCCTTTTTATTTTTGAGCATATGTTCTTGCTCTATTGCTAGTTTGAGGGGCAACTCAGAAAGGTTGATTTCTGGCCCTAGTCTTAGGGCAGTGGTGACCATGTTTCATGATAGAGGTAGACTGTTCAGTATAGTTGATATCTGCATCGGTTCAGGGATGACTGATTTTGCTACAGCTAAGTCTTTAGCCATTACCAGTATGTGATTTACATGCTCTATTACATTTTCTCCTTCTTTCATTTTGAAGGAATTGTATTTTTGTAGTAGCAACTATACATGCAATTTTACAGTTGTATCATATTTAGTTGTTAATGAGTCAAACAACTCTTTTGCGGTCTCATATTGTTCAAAGACCTTGATCAAGTCATCCTCCATATATGTTAACATGATCGTCCTTGCTATGGTATCGTCTTTTAAAAATGTTTTATACATTTCTAGTTGTTGCTCATTTGCGTCTGGGGGTGGCGGACGCATGGTTTCCTTTAAAACATACACAACACCTTCCAGTGTTAGAGCCAAATAAATTATTCTCTTCCTTGTCTAGAAGTTCAGACCGTTCAACTTTTTTGTTTTTGTCAATTTAGACACACGTATCCTAGAGCTCATTTTTATGTGTTTGGCAAAAATAACAATTAAGCAGTCTACAAAGAAAACCAACACAAAAACACAAGCATACATAGCAAGAAACATGTTAATATGATGCATGATATCTAGCAAGTGATCTTTTTGAAAAATTTTTCAATGGGTTTCTATCTCTGTACCCATAAAAGAATACCAAGGGATAAAATTGTAATTTTATCTATTTGTCCTCTTTTTGTAATTTTGTAAAATCATGAGGACAAACTTGTAAAATTACTATTTGGTATTCTTATAAAATTTGCATCTGATCGGGGTTAAAATCATAATTTTAACCCTTAAGGAGAATTTGTAATTTTCCAAAAAAAAAGGGTAAATCCATCTTTTGACTAAATGGCAGAAATGAAATTATCCAAACCAGAAAGGTTAAAAACGTAAATTGATAGCCTCGATATTTGGTAATTTTCATAAACAGCTAGAGGGTAAATCCGACTTTTGCTCACTAAGGGCAAAACAGTCTTTTTACCTGAAAATATCTGAACAAAAGGGTAATTTTACCCAATGGTAATTGCATAATATCCAAAACCGGTCAGGGGCAGTTTAGTCTTTTGTCCACTATCCCCAAGGTGGTTTTTGGAAAACCGTAAGCGGTTTTAAAAAACTGCTTCTCGTCGCGGTTTTTCGAAACCGCGGATTTCAAAAAAAAAATTCTTTTTTTTTTCTAAGTACATTTATTACACAAAGAGAGAGAGAGAGTTTGTATAGAAAACAAAGAGAGGGAGAAGAGAGAGAGAGCGGGAGGGGGTGGTCGGAGGGATTTTTTTCGGCGGTTTCCTCTGGTTGTTCGTCGACTTTCGGCATCCCTGACGTCTTCTTTCCCTAGTCGCTCAGCCTGTCTCTCTGGTTTTGCGGTTTTGGCTCTGGCTTTTGTGGGCCTCTACCTCTGGTTTTTGTCTTTCGGCTTTTGTTGGCCTCCGCTTCTGGTTTTTGCCTTTGGCTCCTGCCAGCCTCTGCCTCGGGTTTTTGCCTTTAGCTCTTGCCGGGCTCCCCCTCGGGTTTTTGCTTTTGGCTCTTGCTGGTCTCCGCCTCGGGCTTTTTCCTTTGGCTCTTGGCTGTGGCTGTTACGGCTTCGGTCGTTCGGCCTTGGCTGTGGCTGTTCTGTCTTCTGCGCCTCCGCCGACTGTCGCTGCTTCTCCCTATGATTTTTTTTCTTTTTGTCTGTTTTCCTTTTTTTTTTACTGACCCTCTCCCTTTTTTTTTTTTTTTGCAGGGATGTAGGTCCTCATACTAATGTGTGAAGAGGAGTACCTCTTCCTTGGTTCGCTGGATTCCAATGAAGGCCTGTAGCTCCTTCTTTTACTGTTTGACGAATTTCGGTGAAGCCCTCTTCTTGAGTGAGCAGCTCCTGTTCAGATGTTGTGGAATATGAAGATGATGATGGATACGAGGTTCTCATGCAGGGTTCTCGCACAGACAAAGATAACTCTCTGTCTCTTTTGCTTTTTTTGTGTGTATAGAGTGTCTGTAATTTCTGCCTTTATAGAGTGTCTGCATTTTCACTGTGCTTATACACGGCTCGAACTGTTTTTGCTTAAAAGACAAGTTGCCGCACCCATTTCTTAGATGGACCAGTCTTCAACAATGCCAAGCCGATTCGAACTTAGCCCCCGCTTAGACCTGCTTGTAATGTTCATTGTGAGAAGAGGACACAATTTCCCGGAGGTCAATTGGACAGAGTACGTTAATGGGGTTTGATCAGGTGATCTCGGAGATCATGATGCCCAAACCAAGCCGTCCTTGCAATCTCGGCACTGCCTCTCCCATATCATTTATCCATAGCCTTTAATATGATCTAGTGAGTAAATTCTTCTTTCTTTTGTTCATTATCACACTTTACCTGTTCACTTTGCCGGTTACCAGCTGGGGATTAGAGTATCTGGCCCCCAGCCCGATTAAACTGATGCCTAACCTGATTCAATTATGTCAATGGGCCGTATCTGGGCTGATTCAAATAGAAACCAATTGGCCTACCGTGACTAGACCCGAACGCAACCATCGTGGACGAGACACAAATATCGGCTCTCAGGCCTTGGCAAGCCACACCGGCTTGGATCTGTTCGTAGAAGTTAGAGAAAGGAATCCATATCAAAAATTCATTCACATTGAAGAATTAGTCACCAGAAAATTTTAGTTTCCAAGCAAAAAATGCGGCAAGTTCTAATTCGTTTGATCCAACAATTTTTGGACCGAATTACTGCATCCATCCAGCTCCCCCTCTTTGTGTTCCCCTTTTCTCTTTGCCCAGTCCATGTTTTAGTCGAACTTTGTCTAGGAGAAATTACCTGATCGCTCACGTCACAAGGCTCAGGTAACCCCTGCTCCAACAATCATAGTCTCTCTCTCTCTCTCTCTCACACACACACACACACACGCACGCACACAGACGCGTACAACATAAGGATGTAACAACAAATAATTGAAACAGGAAAAGATTCAAACCCTGTTCAAAGTTGCTGTTCATAGATGGCCAACTGTCAGAAAAGGATTTAATGGCATGAGAAGAGCCAAATCAATCGAAACAGTTGGGCTTTGAAGCAAAAATTGGCGCCACATTTCATAAATGAGCTTCTGAATTTCCAGCTACTGATCTGCAACCGTATTCAATTTCTTATGGAATAAACAGGGCATAGGGGGGCAAGTGACATGTGATTTCCTTCAACATAATTGATGATATTAAGTATATGTCAAACATAATTGACGGTAATCGGATACACCTGGGGATTTGATTTGAGTTCTACAATTTTAAGAATAAAATTCAAGGTTTAAAAATTGGTATCTAGAGCACAAGTGAAACTGATTCATCTTCACTTCAAGCTTCATCATCTTTCTTAATTCTACTCTCAAAGTGTGTCATCTAGATTGATAAAAAGGAACACAATCTTTTTTTTCATAGGAATGCATTTCATGGGCTAGTCAAAAGAAGAGCACTATATGCTCTTTGTGTAAGAAAATTTTAATGAACGTTGCATATCAATTCACTGTTTTTTCCTGTTTGTCAATGCATATCTTAAGGCGTTAATGTTTTTTCAATGCCCTTATGTTTATGTGGGCAGCCATCATTTATGAGATATGTGTGTGTGTGTGTGGCAGCCATGTACGAGATATATGTATATATAGTATATATATAATTCACTTTTTGATGAATCCTTCCTCCTGAAAAAGAAGATCTGCCTGTTCGATGCACTACCGACCCCATTTTTATGTAAAGTCTCTCTCTCACACACATCTGCCCGGTAGAAAAGATGCATGTGGTTCTTGGAAGTACCACCTATGCCATTTTCATGTAATACTCTCTCTCTCTGGTTTACTATTATTTCCATCATCCTGGTAAACAGGACAGATGATAAAAGTTCTACCAGTAATTAAATTTTCTGGAGACATTACTTTTCAGTGAAAGCATTAGATTTTCAAAATCCCATCACCTGTTTAGCTATTCCCTGCCAAACGCTCTCTCTCTCTCTCTTGACAGCCCGGAACGTTGAATGAAGCCATGAATCACAATAAATTCCATAAATGCATCAGATACATGTCCTCCAACCACTAAGACACTTGCTCTGCAAATCTTTATTCAGGCAGAATTTTCCTCTATATAAATATTCATCACCATCTTCCTCTTTCCACATAGACGAGCCTAGCTATTACTCCCTGTCCTTCTTCCCTTGTTAAGGAGCTGAGTTGAAAAAAGCTTGCGAAAATATGGAGTGCAAGAGAGGAAGAGAGAATCCAATGAGCTTGTTATGCTTCTTCCTTGGGATTGTGATCTCCCAAAATGTGATCATTCCCGTCGTCTGTGCTTCTGAAGAAGGCCAGTTCATTGGTGATGAGAAGACGTACTACACGCCGACGCCCGGTGCGTGGGATGATAGCAAATGTGTGATTCACACGTCTTCATTAGCTTCTCTTCACTTTGTGTGCGTGTGTATATTGACATTTAAACTAGATACTTGGTTGGTTGGTTTTAATACATGGTTGATTTTTTCTTTTGGTGCACAGTGTGTCGGTGTGCTAGGATTTACACGTAGAATCAATCGTAGCTATATTTTCTTCACAATGCGTAATATATATATATATATATATATATATATATATATATATATATATATATATATATATATATATATATATATTCCTGATTACTCCATGCACTGTAAATATGAGGAGGCGACGTTGGATACAAGCAAGACTTGCAGGGATAATGTCAATAAGAATCAGTCAGCAGTGCGTATGCAATGTGCATCCCTACAGTTCTCCTTCTCTTTCTAGACCAGGCTGTTTAAATAGACAGCACTCTTTCCTCTCTCTAAAAAGTAGGCTGTATACTGATTCATTGTAGGCAACGAAAACATTATTGGAGAATAATGTTTCATTTAATTGGTAATACATGAAATTAAAGCAGCACAAAATGGGTCGTTATAGCTAATTGCTTGGAATATTGGTCTACATGCTTCCTCTTCAAGAAACAGAAAAAAAGGAAATTATACTAAAGTCGCTCCTTAGCAACTAATCTAATCATTCTCAATTAATATGAAAAGTACTAACATATATAGATCAATATAAATCTTTACATATGCATATGGCACTTAGTAAGAAACTAACTTTTGTTGGTTGTATGGTTACGCAGGCAATGGCGCTCACCATGGTACTGGTTCTCCCCACCCGACCAACCCTCCGGTGAACTGTGGCACGCCGCCTAGTGGCAGTTACGGCACCCCCCTCCCGCACAACGGCGGTTACTCTCCACCGAGTGGCGGCAGCAGTGGAGGTTATTACCACTCACCACCAAGCGGCAGTGGATCTGTAACGCCTCCTTCAACAGGAGGTAGTGGTGGCAATTACAACTCACCCCCTAGTTATACACCGCCTTCAACCGGCAGCGGTGGCTCCGTTCCACTCCTTCCATCACCCACCACTCCAACCATCCCTCTAGACCCTGGTTCCCCCTTCTTCGGCACATACGGGTACGCCCCCCTCCCTCTCTCTCTCTAGTTGATTTACTTTTATCATAGAAAATATCTTATGGTTCTTTCAATTTTATAGAATTTCGACCTGTTAGTTAGATTGGACGATGACAACAAATACAGAATCTTACCGAAAATTTTGGGCCGATCTATACATTTCTTCTAGTTTACTTCAATTCACTCCACCGCCCGCTTCATGTCTTTTCTCTTTGTAATCTTTTTTCACCCTCCTTATCCAACGTAGAGAAAACAATAGTTCATACAAACACAACCATCTCAAATCTCTTTAAATATCTCAACAATTCGAGAGCAGTGATTGAAATCTTTAAAACAAAATACAAAATAGTGCCAAACGCATTTAATACACGTAAGAAATTATAATAGTACGTTCTTATTTTCTAATTTAGGTGTGAACCATTTATCTGGGTTGAAATGTTTAAGGATGTTGGATACATTTGCCATGTTCTCTCTTTACTGTGCATGTGACAGCTTATCCTGTCTTTAAATAAAAACTAAAATAATATCAAGTACATTAAATGCATTATACAAAAGTAGAATAATACTTTTTTGTTTTTTAATTTAAAACTCAATTATTGATCTTGAGGATCAAATGTTTGAAATCTTTAAAGAAGTACGAGCATAAATGGGTGTACACGTTTACCATGTTCTCTCTCTATATATACACTTACTGCACGTGTGGATTGCCAGCTGATCTGATTTTAAGGTGTACTCCGATCAAAGGTCAGTATGGAATGTGCCGTCTCTGTACGGCACAGTCGATATACTCGTTTTCTTACTGTAGGTAGCGAAGGTTTTTGTTTTCCTGGGTATGTCATGAAATATTCTCTTGTTCTTGGGGATAACTTATAAATAGCATTATATATATATATATATATGCTTGTATTAAATCTTATTTTTTGTTTTTTCTAGCTGGTGGATTGCTCACCCAACTGCCATATACGGGCTCTTGGGTTACATAGGCACGGTAGGCGGCATATTCGGCGCAATTTGCACGCCGATCTTTGGTCACGACCTAACTCTGCCCCAGGCCCTAGCCAACTCACGCACAGATGGGTTTGGCTCCCTCTTCCGTGAGGGCACTGCTTCACTGCTCAACTCCGTGGCTAACCGCCGGTTTCCTTTCACCACTGAGGAGGTGAGGAACAGCTTCACTACGGCGCTCTTCTCTGAAAGTGCTGCCGCGGCACAAGCTGATGTTTTCCGACTAGCCAATGAAGGCAGGCTGAAGCCCAGAGAGTAAACATTCACTTGTTGCATTTGATCACCATCCTTTATAGTGCATTTTGCTTATGCTTAGCCTTGTGTTTGTGTGTGCGTGTCCATGTGGGTGCATTTTCATGCATGGTCACAAGCGTGTCATTCATAAATGAGTTTGTTTGATAGGCTACCATTAGCCTAGTTATCTTTGTTATACAGAACGTTTGCTTTGTGATAGGATCGATGCTTGGTTTCCTCTTGTGACATGAATTTTTTGTTTAAATTTGGGTGTGTTCTTCAGGCCAATCGAAGATGATCAAGGAATATTGAGCTTATTCTCCGAGTCTAAGTAATTTGTTTGTTTATGAGTTGGATTATTTTTTCTTTAAGGATTTGAGGCAACCCTTGTGAGACTAGGGCCCTGACCCTTAGTTAGGGCCCATGCTAGTCATCTACTTGTACGCTAAGAATGGAATTTTTATTTGGGGCATGGTTTTCACTAGCATCGCATGCAAATTCTAAATTCAGACCCCTCCCTTAAATTTTTAATAGTTTTGTTTTGTGGGAGGACCCATAAAATCTCAAAAAATTTAAACTCCCCGCTTAACTGTTTTCTTCATTTTGGGGAAGGGGGCTGTAGCCTCACCATGCCTATAAGTAGGTCGGAAGGGACACCGAGTTCGTCTGATGATGGCATTGCTTTTTTAGCAGTCTGGAAACAAGTCTCACATGCACCAGCCGGGTTCTTCTCCCTCGTGGCTGGGTCTCTATTTCAACTCGATAGGAAATAGAAACATTTTCAAATACAAATTAAATCTGACTAAGGGCCAAATGTAGAAAAGATCCTATCACATTGATACGATGACACGAGACTAATGATTGAAGATATCATCAATACATCAAATGGGACACGATGAGACTAATGTGGATTCTAACACAACTTGAATGCAAATCCAAATCCGACACATGAACTATGGCCCAAATGACTCTAAACAATACTAAATCCAAATCAAGTATGATCCTCTAAACATGAATCCACGCAGCATCATGTGAATACCTACATTTGGCTCTAAACATTTATGAGTTGCACTCAGTAGACGAGAACACCACTGGATTCATTTAAGATTGTAAATATCGTTGTTCTCAGGAGAAAAGATTTTATCACATTGATACGATGACACGAGACTAATGATTAAAGATATCATCAATACATCAAATGGGACACGATGAGACTAATGTGGATTCTAACACAACTTGAATGCAAATCCAAGTCCGATACATGAACTATGGCCCAAATGACTCTAAACCAAACTAAATCCAAATCAAGTATGATCCTCTAAACATGAATCCACGCAGCATCATGTGAATATCTATCTACATGTGGTTGGTTTCCTGTGACAGATTGAAATTCCCTAAGAACAACGATATTTACAATCTTAAATGAATCCAGTGGTGTTTTTGTCTAGTGGGTGCAACTCATAAATGTCACCCAGAAATATCAAAAGTGGGTTAAATCTGAGGTAATTAGCCTTGACTTCTTTTTGAATCGATGTTTACTGCTCACAAGAATGATTGACGAACTAACAGAAGATTCATCATCCTTCACCTTTCCCTTCTATTTGTTTTATTTAAGAAATTATCCATTTAAAAATGTAGTTTTAACTTGGGAATTCAAATTCAAGCTCCACAACTTAAACCAACTTAATATGTCGACCAAGTCAATCTTGGATAGTTAAACTCAAACTCCACAACCTAAACCAACTCATTTGAAGACCCCTGGTGGTAGTGAAGGACAACGGAGTGATGAAAATTGGTTGTGTTAGAAAGCAAGGTAATTGTCGAGTTCCCGTTAATTTTCATCGTGGGTCGGCGATTATGTTAATACCATTAGGTAGGGTTTTCGAACACGAACACATCGATACCTCATTTGACCTTTTTCATTATCAGACTTGGCCATAATCAATGTAGGAAAAACATGTCTAAACATTAATCTCGGTTTGGCTTAACCTAGGTTCACAGGTCAAAATGGGTTATAATCTAAGTAGGAACTTGTTTCAATATTTATTCGATTCTGGAGGACTCCGATCTGAGTGAACCTTGAACCACTGAAGCCGTAGTTGAAATTCTACATTGTTTACATGCATGAGCAAATTACTGAGGATTTGATAAATAAAGTGGGAACTGAGAGATTTTACTAGGACCTAATATTCTTTGATTTTGGAGTAAGTTTAGTGTCCGATTTGGACACGGTTTGGAGCAGCAGGCTCATCATTTAATGTACTTATAATTTTATGCATACTTATGATCAAATTAAGGTGATTTGAGTTGAAAGGTGTGGATCTGCATTCATATGGTTGGTATTTAAAGCTTCATTTGTGCAGATTAATAAATTTATATTGATGAGGCTTTAAGTTTATTTTGCTTGTCCTTACCATGCACGTTGTTGCATGTTCATACTGTTAGTTCTTAAATGATGTTAGAACTGTTAATTCAAAAAAGGTTGCTTATTAATTAATGTTTGCATGCCCCTTGAGTATTATCATATTGACTCGGTTCTTTTCACTTATTCCGTGAGCTAGATTGTTCTCACCTTCTTTTTGCATGAATATTTCTAGACAGGCTCGTGACTAACCACACAAGTTCTATTCTTATTTAAGCTGTACTAATTTGTAAATAGTATAGATTTTTGTACTCATTTTTGTGGATTTGTAACATATAGAGGAGATATGTAATTTAATTTGGATTTAGTTAGTTGTATACAACTAAAAGATCTGTCTATGGAATATTTTCTTCATATGATGCCACTGGCTCATGTGTGATGTCGTCCCTGAGGTGTGCGGAGCCGCATTGTGACATTTAGGGTATGATCAAGACCATAGTTAACAAAAAAAAAAAATTGGAAATTTGGATCATATTGTTTTTGTTAGATTACATGCAACACAAGTATAAATCGGAGTCCGCTGGGAAAGCAACCGTCGGAAATAGGTCACAACTCCTGAAAAAAGTTTGCCAAAAATAAGATGATCTGAAAAAATCTCAACAACCATCGGAAATACGTGGGCGACTGCTGGAAATAGATATTAGTAAATACTGGAAATGTTAAACATTTCCGACTATTTCTCATCCCAGAATCAAGACTCAAGACCACCAGAAAAAATACCAAATCATTGTCGATGGTTTGCCCAACGGTCAGGATAAGAGTATGATTGTCGGCAAGGTTTACACAGATTTATTCTGGCAGTTGTTTTTATATTTTCGATGATCCAACACTTTAAATTGTTTTCTTATATATTCTGGCGGTTCGGAATTGTTTTGTACTAGTGATCTAGGAACAATATAAATTTTCTTTTGTTAGGTTACATGAAGAAACGTTGCCACAATCTGACCCCATTAGTTACTGATCTGTGTTGCCGTCAATTATTATTTGCTAGTTAAGAGATCAATAAATTGTGTGATGCATCCACCATAATTTTAGAATCTTGAGGATATTTGGCCACAGGGCGCAAACCTAAAACAGTGAGCTGTGGAGAGCACTCGTGTCTTCCCGAGAATATAACTTAATTTACCTCCTGACTTTTTGTGAATTTATTGAACGCTATCTGGATTATAAAAGTTTTCTTATAGCTGCCTCCCTACTCAAGGTGTTCATATATGGTCACATTGCAGTAGTTGCTTCGCTGAAATCATCGAGTGCCATTTCTTTTGATGCGGAAAGACGGGCTTGGGCAGACCATGAGGGTTCATTGAGAAAGAACAAATGGGTCAGTGATTGTCATGGTCGCCAGTGCACGTCGACTTGGAGCCATCATTATCGTCCAAGACTGTTGAATTACATTACTTGCCTTCTAGCCCAGATCAACAGTCAAAGGTGTCACTGTAACACAGTTTTTCTTTGTAGGGGAGCCACCTTGATCGAAGGCGTTCGCACACCCACGTAAGTAAATAGATCAACATGTTTTTCTAACACACACACACACACACACACACACACACATATATATATATATATATATATATATATATATATATATATATATATATATATATATATATATATGAGACGAGCCTAACATGATCAACATGTATATATATATATATATTAAACATACACGACTATGTGCGTCCACATGAGATGACCCTAACATGATCGAAACTCATTTTGCTGAACTTTAATTAGGAGCCGAGCCCAGCTAATGCTGTTACTTCGTTAGGTTCATGTGTTACGATGAAAGCAGATCAGATCACATTGTAAATAATAGGAGGCCGGTTATGTACTGAAGCGTGGCGAGCGCTTGCATTTCCCTATTTGGCTAAAGCTGTGATTGTCTTTCAGTATTAATGTATACATATTTTGTGGTTTATAACCAGAAGAAAACTCATTTTGGGAAGTGTAAAACCAATCGTTGTAAACTCTCTCGGCATAGGACTCTGGCAGACAACAAACTGAAAGCGCAAGACCTGTCTAACCTTGACCTCTTAACAGTGGGAGACATATCCCTGATTTTTTTCCTGTTTAGAAATTTTAGAAAATTTTGAGAAAATCAAGAAACCGGCGGTTTGTTCCAATTCTAGAACGGATCCGATTCAATGGAAGGTGAAACCATAATTGAACTAGATTGTCCCCAGTTCCAAGTCCAATTCTGGTTCCAGTGAATCCCTGGCCTGGTATCCCAAAATCAGAAATTGTATGTGTGGCCTCACCCCATATGCCATATAGACATGCACATGGTGGCCATACATACATATATATATATATGTATATATATATATATATATGTATATGTATATATATATATATATGTATATGTATGTGTATGTATATGTATATATATGTATATGTATATATATAAGTGAGAGTTGCTAGACAACCTTTCATGTAAGACATTGCTTGATCATCACTATCGTCAGCAATCAATCAGATGGCAGTGATTAAGACATCTATCCCGTGTCGTATTTAAATGACATTGATTCTTATATCAATTTTGATAGACGACTTGATTTGTGTAGTTCATGCGATCATAGATACATTGTAGATCATCTAGTAGAGTATGACATAAGAAGATATCTAGCAACTCATGGTTTATATATATATATATATATATATATATATATATATATATATATATATATATATATATATATATATATATATATATATATATATATATATATATATATATATATATATTTGCACACCTACGGACACAATTTGTCATACCTCGACAAGGTTGGTCCACGAATCATGGTGCTCCACATCAGGATGTAGTCTAGGACAGTTAACCATACTAAATATAAATTTCACGTTAATTGTTTTACTGAAACTAACTATGAATTGAATATCTAAATGCAAACCATGATGATGGGTTTCATCTACAAACCCAAATTCTTATCGAAATAAATAAAATCACTGCCGTACATGCTAGCATTTACTCGTACCCACTTCTACCGGACTATTACCACCATTTTTATTGCTACCTGCTAAAATATATCCTTCCTCCTCCAGTGAAACCCCAACGTCAACAAAAATAAATACATAAAACTCAATAATCAGCATCTATGATTTACACAAGTACGCATAAGAAAACACCATTCATTTCATATGTACAAAAGTAAATATCGCATAAAAGTAAATTCAATACCATACCCAGAAACCTAATAATACCGGCGAATTGGGAGCATGAAGGAGATCAGAGACAGATTCAGTGAGTTCTTGTGCTTGCCTTCCAATGCCGTATGCCAATCTCCGCCATTGACCAGTGGAGACGCTGCAAAAGTTAATAAAACAACAAAGGGTGCGTATTTTGGCAAAAAAAACTGATATTTCACCATCAATTACATGCCACTAATAAATCATCTACGAAGAGAGCTCTTGTAGCGCAGAAGTCTAGACCCTAGATTTCAACGAGTCCAAAACAGTAAGTTGCTAACCTAAAATCTCAAAAGATACCATTTCTTCCTTTATTTTCATTTAGAGAAAACTTGACACAAGTATCACAAGTTTTTCAATTTTTTCAATTAGGTTCTTATGGTTTCCAAACTACTCTATGCTACCTTACGGTATTCGGTGGTACACAACGAAAGACAACATCTAAAACCTCTCTAAAAAGAATTTGAAGTTGTCCGTAACACCCTTGCATTTTCTCAACAATCTTGTCTTTCCAATTTTGCATTTATGTTTTTGTTTATTTAAGCAAGTTTTCCAACTTACAACAATTCCTTAAGGGTACAAAGGAATCTAGTATCAACCATCTTGGTCTGCCAATATTACCAAAGACTTGACCATCTTTGTACAAGGAAAGTTTAGGGTTCTTCATTGTATGGTCATCGGGTTCTTTTGCAATCGGAAGAGTTAAAATCCGAGGGCGAGGTAAACGCCTGCTCTAACACGCCTTGAAGAGAGTCCCCACTATAACCTTTTGGTGTAGAAAAGTTTGGGTGCTCACAAGTGGAGATTCTGGTTTGTATACATTTGGAAGTAAAATATTGTTTCTTGATGTTTTGTAGAAAACACCAATTCTTCTTTCTAGATATTATGAAGCAAACATTGATTTTGTGGAGGATTTTGGAAAGATCAATCCCTAGCTACAAATTTAGATTTTCTCTTATGGTGAAAAAAAGGTGTATATTGAGCAAGCACTAAGTTACCCACAATTACAAGTAAAAAAGTTGTATTTTTATAAGAAAGTTGATCATTCAAGTAAAAACTATTCTCCAAAAAACTCCAACTCTAATAACTCATGAACATAAAGTTCATTCAAGGTATATAAAAGAATTATACCGAATTCATTTATTTTGAAAATGAACTCATAGGAGCAAACCATACACAATCGCTACATGGTTTTATGCTTTGGAAATATACTTTGCATCAAATCACTAAGTGTTTAAATAGGCCTACTTCCATAAAACACAGTTGTGTGATAACCATGCGTCACGAATCAAACTTCGGCAATCTTGAAAATCCCACGAAAGAGGTATTGACTCGATTCGTAATAGCATTACTCAACCGCATAATGAGCCCGAAAATACACACACATAAGAAACAATTGAGTCCGTCTCCCTCATGACTGGTTCTCTCAATCTCAATGAAAAATAGAAGAAAATCAAGTATAAATTATGGTAGAGATCCCATCTATAATAAGAACTAGTACGCTTATATAGTCTAGAAAAATGCTATGATATGATACTAATGGAAAAGGGAGAGTTATAGATGGATCCAAATTGAAATATACTACCTAAACTGAGATCCACATTACCTAGACGGATCCAAATGGGATCCAAACTACTCTAAAAATTAAGTATGGCAACTTCAACTTTAAACTCATGTGCCATATCGATCATGTGCGGTTGTTGTTGGCACCCGGTCAGCATCTCGTGAGAATTCTCTCATGCCAAGGCTCGACTTCGTATGCAAGGACATACAATGTCATCCATGTTTTCTAGACTCTAAATCTTCAACTGTATGTTCATGCAATCTCCTACGTCGGTGAGCTCTCTCCAACAATGCTATGTCATACCCCCTCGGGTCGCAACCATGACCTGGCCCGAACTGATGCCACATGGCTGCTTCTCGCACGGGTGCCCAAAATGGTGTGGGGTCCACCTAATAATAACCTAAAATAACAAGACTTTCTAAATCGTTCAATACTTATCATACAATCTCAAATAAAGAAATACCGCTCTATCTAACTCCTACTCTCCTCTGTATGCCTTAGAAGTGCTAGCTTCAGGATGAACTGTAAAATAATAGGGTGAGCTCCTACACATAGGTCAATAGGGAGGTTAAATATCTTTAAACAAAAATCATACTAAAAGTATGTATAATTTCACAATCGTTTCATAACAAATCACAATTTCATCTTTAAATCATGATCTCAAATTCATACTCACACATTCACACACACACATATACACGTCATTAGTTACGATAAGTACTGCTCATACTGTGTCTATCCCAAAGGCTACAGACTAGTCCGACACTCCCTAACGTGAATTCGGTAACCCCATCCATAACGATAGAGTACCCAAGAATACACCATTTATTCGCTACATGCTAGATCGTCCGAGGTACCTACAAGTCTCTAGAGACCCCACACAACCCACACCAGTACAGCTCATATATTCATGCATCATTACATTTATAAAACCAATTATAGTTCATCACATTCACAAATCATATCCAGATCCACAAGTATCCAATTCTAAATCTATATCCATATCTATACATTTAAATACCATATTCATATAACACATGCACATCAAAACATGCTCTTTATCAATAAATGTCATAAACACGTTCTATTTGAAAAGCATATCAAATAACCTATAATTGTGAACATCATTTCATAAACATCAATAAAACATTTATCAATCATGCACATTTAAATCTATCTAAAATAAGAATAATCACTTCTAGCATGGTTTTACAAAAGAATGTATAACCCTCTACCTAAAGGAGTGCTAAGATCCAATCTCCAAACCATTGGGTCACTCTTATCACTGCCAAATCCTCCAATTTTAATCTCTAAATAATTACAAATAATTAAAATATTAAAATTTATTTAACTATGAATCTAAAAAAATAAACCATATCCAAATCAGATCTCAAATAACCCTAAAATCACCAAAAACCCAATCTGGATCTGTTTAAGCTATCTTGGATCCAAACTGTTATCGAGATCCATATCCAATCCAAACAGAGTGACACAACAGGTAGCCTGTATCACCGTGTCAATAGAGAACCTGCAACTACTTACACGGGTCTATTTTAGATCCAAAACTCATTTCAAGACCCAATCCAAAGTTGACCCATTTCTGACACAGAACGTGACATAGAACCTGTTTCTAACTTGTTTTGACACAGAATTGTTTCTTAAAATGTGATATGAGGACATGACATGAATCCATGTCAGTTCATGGCATTCGGACATGACACGAAACGAAAACGGAGACACGCCCAAAAGGGGCTGATTCCCTTAGTTTTTTGGCATTGATTTCATCGGTTTTCGGCGACGTTTAAGGCTGATGATGGTCTCCAATCGACCGCCTGCCCCTCCTCTACCAATCCAACCCATTACCGGTCGCTGGCAATGGCGTTTTCACTAGAAATTTCATGAAAAATAGTGACTCAAATTTGAAAAAAAAATCATGAATCTATATTTGTTTTGAACCGATTTTTGCGTATTAAGGCTTGTTTTCGAAATTTTAATATGAATCAAACAAAAGCCCTTTGATCTAACTCAGTTTTAGCAACTAAAAATGAAAAAATTTACAAAAAGCAAAATCAGGTTTTTCTTATCATATTTCGGTCGACTCTTCAATGTTTTCCGGCTTACTCGTTTCCTCTCGGCTGCTATCGCAACTCCCTTATATAGTTCACCACAAAGATGATAACCTGCCCGAAAATGGTAGTTACCATCTTCACAAGAGTCATTCCCAGCCACCTCCTTCACTAACCCTGATTGTGCGTTACTATGCAACAAATAATCAGGGTGGATTCGGATCCATTCTACAACAACAACAACTAAGCCTTTTCCCATACTAGACGGGGTCGCCTACATGGATTCTTTGTTTCCAAATAGTCCTATCCTGTGCCATGTTAGCAGTTAACTCACAATAAGCTAGATCATTCTTTATTGTTTCTTTCCAACACTTTTGTGGTCATCCTCTACCTCTTTTAATACTTTTCAAATTTAGTTTTTCATACCTTCTTACAGGTTTTTCTTTTGATCTTCTTTCTATATGATCAAACCATCTTAAACGATATTCTCTCATTTTATCCTCTATTGGTGCCACTCCTAATTTGTTTCTAATAACCTCATTATGTATATACCGAATTATACCAAATTCATTTATTTTGAAAATGAACTCAGAGGAGTAAACCATACACAATCACTACGTGGTTTCTATGCTTTGGAAATATACTTTGCATCAAATCACTGAAGTGTTTAAATAGGTCTACTTCCATAGAACACTGTTGTGTGATAACCATGTGTCATGAATCAAACTTCGACAATATTGAAAATCCCACGAAAGAGTCATTGACACGATTCGTGACAGCATTACTCAACCACATATCAAACAATGAGCTCGAAAACACACACATAAGAAACAATTGAGTCCGTCTCCCTCATGACTGGTTCTCTCAATCCCAATGGAAAATAGAAGAAAATCAAATATAAATTATGGTGGAGATCCCATCTATAATAAGAACTTGTACCCTTATATAGTCTAGAAAAATACTATTGACACTAATGGAAAAGGGAGAGTTATAGATGGATCCAAATCAAAATATACTACCTAAACTGTGATCCACATTACCTAGACGGATCCAAACTACTCTAAAACCAAATTAAGTATGGCAAGTTCAACTTTAAACCCATGTGCCATATCGATCATGTGTGGTTGTTGTTGGCACCCGATCAACATCTCGTGAGAATTCTCTCATGCCAAGGCTCGACTTCATCTGCAAGAACATACAATGTCATCCATATTTTCTGCACTCTAAATCTTCAACTGTATGTTCATGCAATCTCCTGCATCGATGAGCTCTCTCCAACAATGCCCATACCTCGCTTTTCATTAATGGTTGTTGTCTCGTCCCATTGCAGACTATAGGATATCTCCATCCTTGGTTTCTTAAGGATACATCGAGGGATATTGTAGTTGTCATCGGTATCTCAATCATGCTCCCCATGCCGGGCAATCCGTCTACTACAATCATGGGTGTCACTAGCTCCATAACTATGATCATGACCACCTATCATCTCCTCTCACTTGGATACATACTCTATAGAGTTATTCTCAATCTCTTCAACTTCCAAGTTAAAGGCTCATGAGTGTATCGTAGTCATCCTCTTTAGAGCGCTTTTTGATCTCGGTAGCTTTACGTTGGTCACAACCAACTATGAACCTAGGTTAGGTCTCGCCAATGATCATGATACCTACAAAATGTAGTGCCACTATGGCACCAGGAAATCATGCTCAAGATACATGTGGTAGTCATTCATGTCAATCATTGTAATGTCCAAAGTGCTACTCTGTGACCAATATGTACCCGAATTGACCTGGCCACTCTTATTATCCTTTGCACCTGGGTGTTGATAGTCTTCAGTCTACTCTAAGAGGTGATGAGTCATATGCCTAGTGTCTTTGTGTAAGACATTGATGTAATTGAATGTAAAGTGTTGCTATCCACCAATGTGAGAACCATGTCTTGCCCAATGTAAACCTCCACATGCATAAATCTTGAATCCAACAGCATCCCAACTCGCATAACATTCAACAAATAGAATGGTGCAACTCTCACAAAGTCCTCACGAATCTAGGTCTCGTCTTGAATTCTCCAAGATCCTTGACTAGTACATTCAGTTTCTCATGCTTTGGATAGTCCCTCATGCAGTACGACTCACCATAAATATAGCAACTAGCTCGAGGCTACTCATGTCGCATCTACACTTGTTTTCCTGGTCGGTCACATGGGTCTTTTGTCATTCTGTGAGAGCCAAATCTTATCATGCACCTTCATCTCACGAGTTTGGTTGGAGCCTTCGTCTAGCACTAGTCATACTATAAAACCTAGTATCGTCCTCGACTCTCTTCTCATCTCTCTTTGGCCCGTGGAGTTCTTCACTCCTAGAGATCCTCTGTAAGTCCACTAAGCTCTCTACATAAGTTATAATTACGTAAACATCCCATTATCAATATCAGTGCATCCCCACTTGTAGCTAATGTTATAAATATTAGACAAAATAAATAGCTTATCCTCCTCTATCATACCATGTGCGTCTAAGAGAGCGATGCTAAATTGGCCCACTTGAGAAGATTCTTGTGTCTGCCAACTTGTGAAGCTCAGTATTTTTTAGAAGCTTCTCTTGGACCCTTGATCAAGATGTCTCTTTGTTCTCATTTGTGACTTACTCTTTCATGCACCAACAAAACTTCGTATCTCTATTTAGATAGAGATGTCATAACCAACTGGTCTTTTACATCTTGTTAGCCTCAAAATACTTCTCAAGGTCCCCAATAAAGTTTTTTAAAACTTTTCTATCTCAAGCACCACCAAAATTTCCTTTGACGAGGGTGTTTGAGACAACAAGGAGAAACAATTGTCTGAATCTCATATACCAAATGGCACTGCAATAAAAGACTCCTTGAGAGCTTCCCAATGATATATGTATACATTGATGAGGTTTAGATCATGAATGGGAGAGAAAACACCGGTCAAAGACGAGTAACCCTAATCACCCAGACTAAGTAAATCGACCTCGGTTCCATCAGGTTTTAAATAAAAATTAGATCCAATATGAGTTTAGATTGGATTGGTTGTATATCCGATCCAAACCTCCAACTGCAACGAAGGAGAAGGTGGAAGTTTACGATGATAATGAAGCATAAGGAAGTCTCGGCAAACGAGGGCGACTCTAGTAGTGGCTCAAACGGCGGCGGATGGTGCGGGCGAACTTCGATGGTGACTATGGAAAGTTGATTGGTACTAGATGGCCAGCAACTGTGGCGAAAGGAGAGGAAAATTGGCAATCTCAGCCAACCACAGATCAGGTCTGTAGAAAACCCACTAGTCGCTCACAACCATTAATCAACGATCCCCTGGGTTTGCTCCTTATGATGCATAGCCAGAATTACTGACACCGAAGAGCAATGCTTCACAAAATTTGGTTGAATTTTGTGAATCTGCAATTTGTAGGAGAAAACATTGTCTAGTCACAAGGAAGCTGCGACTCTAGGTAACAAAGACGGGTATGCAGGAGATCAGTGGTGAGTTCGGGAGTCTGTTGGCTGGTGTAGGAATTCGATCAGTGGCAGGACGAAGCTAGATGGCTCAATCCTTGTTCTAGTTAAAAAACAATGTTTTTCCTTTACTACCAATTCTCTGCTAATATCCGACAATCAAAGCTCAATGATGAAACATACATCGAATCACACGAAGAAAACTCTGATCCTAATTGTCATAAACCAAGCTTTGACAGTCTCAAAAACCATGCAAAAGCATCACCGCCTTGATTCACGATAGCATTGCTCGACCGCATGTCGAACAACCAAACTGAAAACACTTGCATGGAAGCAACAACCAAGCTTATCTTCCTCATGATTAGTTTTCTCAATGTCAATAGAGAGCAGAAGAAAAATCAAATGTAGAAAATCCCTCTACAATAAGAACTAGCACTGTTATATAGGTTAGGGCCCAAATACAAAAAGACCTAATTACATACACATTTTGACATGACGCTAATGGAAAAGGGAGACTTAACATGGACACTCAAAATGTGATACCATGACACCAATGTGGATTCCAGCTAATTAGATCTAAATCCAAATATGGTACCTAAACTATGATCCAAATGACTTTAGATGGATCTAAATGAGATTCAAACTACTCTAAATAAATCAAATCCAAATCAAGTATGCCATCTCTAACTTTGAAACTACGCACTATATCAATCATGAATGAGTGATATCAACATATGATCAACGTCCAGGGACACCATGCTTTTCCATCATGAGTTATCGTGGATCTCAATCTTTCTGAAGATTGGGTGCATATCTAAAAAGCTTGCAAGATGTTGGCCATGTTCGTTATTGGATACTATTATGCCTACATAAAAGTTGCATGAAATGACTTATATTTTGAAATTAAACAGAAAAGAAATAGTGAAATAGCTTACCACTAAATCTTGTCACCTCTTTCTCCTTTTCTCTTCTTGCCATCGACATCTACAGGTCATTGTTCTTCTCTTTCTTTCTCCCCATTACCTCTCTTTATCCTCTTCGCTCTTTCGTACCATCATAGCCCATCATCGTCTTGCTCCCTTCTTCTCTTATCCATTTCTCTCTTTCTTTGCTCTGGAAAAGGAAAAAAGAACAAAATGTTGGAGAACATCTCTTTTACATAGGAAATGCACCATTGATATGTCTCTTATGTAAGAGAGATGCACGCTCTGTGCATCTCCTCTATATAGGAGATGCATGAGAGCCGCGTCTCCTTGAGTATAAGTGCTGGAGAGAGAGAAATATAGTTTGCATAGCAAGTGTAATATGAGGATTTTCAACAACAAGGAGTGTGTTCTTCATAAAAAGGATGTACCTTTTTAGTAAGACCCTATTATAAAAGGAATGAAACGAGTCTCCAGCTACTCTATCTAGAACTAAAAACTTGGGTCAAGCTGTTTTAACCTGAGCCAAGTTGACCTCAACTTACCTGACCCATCGAATTTGCCTCTAGTCTGGATAGGCCCTTGGTGCGCCCTCTTGAGTACCTGCCTGGTTGCAAGTTGAACGGTTAAATTGTTGTTTTTCTTCTGTAGGTAACTTTTGTTTTGTTTAGTAGGTAGGTAGGTATAGCACATCTCGTTCACTTTTGCCAAAAACAAAAGTCGATGATCAGAAAAAAAAGAAAGTGGTACTCGGTTATGAGTTCGGACATGCATCTGGCTTTAGCCTTCACATTGTCCACATAAAAACCGGTAACCGATGGTTGCCAGTGTTGAAAATGTGAGTCATATATTTGGAGGTACATAAAATCGTTTTATACGACATTGGCTTAAAATTGGTAAAAGGTTTATATTTTCTTTTCTTTCCTGATACATTTTTCCTTTTCACCAGACCTTTCATTAGATACGAATGCCTAATTCCAACCTGGGCCTGGCTCTATACTGCCCGGACTCAGAACTGTTTGAAACTGGAACTAGAATCATGACCTAACCTGGAGACCTCTCAGTTCGGTTACGGTTTTAATGGTCCAAATCATGCGTCACGGATCAGTTATACTCTTTGATATATAATTATATATATTTTATATTAATAATGATAAATTGATAAATAATCTTGGAATCCAAAATGGACAGTTTTGAAACCGTAACATGAACTGGTCCCCAGTTTGTTTTGGTTCTGATTTGAGGTTCCAGTTTACCCAAAACAAGCTATTCTACCTTGGTTGGTATTTATTTGCCTGACTCTTTAATTGCCCGACTCCCATTTCATGAAAATGACCATCTACACCATCAATACCATCATGTACGGATGTATTACACCATTTTCATGCAGAGAATTAAGACCTTTATTCGTAAACTTCTTTTGAATTAACTTGGTTGGTATTTATTTAACTCATTATACATATTTTATGATTTATAACTAGAAGAAACACTATGCTCATTCATGATGTAGTCACACATTATGAGATGATAATAGCCTTTGGGCTATGTAACAACTCGTCACCAATGGACACTAATCAAATGTAAGTATCCTTACAAGAAACGTTGCTTATGTTGAAATCTTGTGCTTCTTATAAGTCCTTTCATGGATAACCCACATTTTTAAGGTGAAATTATTTATTGTTTTGTCAAATAAGTTTCGTGAGTCATCGTGATTAGAAGCAACCTTTCATGAGCTGTTCTGTTTAGATCCTTTTGATGCAGAGCGCCCCCTCATCAGTCAGCTCGGAGACAAGATTACTCATAAGAATTCACCATGGAGTTTTTTCCCTGCCGTTCCAAAGAAATCTTTCATTCTCCTTTATAATTGGGTTGTACATTCTTGGCTCCATATAGAGATTGCATGAAAAAGATCAGCTAAGAGGGAGGCTTAAATAAGAAGTAAGCACACGGCTAATGAGATAAAGGATGTGCCCAATGTTGCCTCATTTTATCCTCTAACTATTAATGGATGGGTTTGTGCAACCCACCATAAATATTTAATAGGCAGCACAACCTTAGTTCATCCAGTTTGTCCTTGTATATGACAGTTTCTACAAGAGAGACAAACACTGACTTGTTTAGACTAACTAGGAAAGCTTTCGCTATGGGCCGGATGCAAACAGATTTCACCTTCCACTAGCTACGTTACAAAAGCTCGTAGAATACACCAGCGTCCATTCTCTAGCTACGTTGCAAAAGCTCGTTCAATCCTCCACTCTCAATTCATCCGATCTTTAAGTTGAAAAAGCGCGTTGCTTGATTGACTCGAGCTTCATGTAACATAAGTGAATATGCCAGTGGCGGCATGCATGCAGGGGAACCCAATAGAAGTAACAAGGTCAAATGGGTTGATTTCAGAGGAACCTTTTAAGTTACATACCCCAAGCATTGCATATCTGGTGGAGTCAGCCAAAGCCCAACTTTCCCACTGAAAAAGAGTAAGGAGGAGATGCCAGTGGCGGCATGCATGCAGGGGAACCCAATAGAAGTAACAAGGTCAAATGGGTTGATTTCAGAGGAACCTTTTAAGTTACATACCCCAAGCATTGCATATCTGGTGGAGTCAGCCAAAGCCCAACTTTCCCACTGAAAAAGAGTAAGGAGGAGGGGGCATCTCACCATAGTCTGTCTGCCCACATAATGAGCCATAAATTGACAGTGCCCTGTCATTATACCGTCATTTAGAAGAATTCCTAATTTTCAGTTCGAAACTATTATGGATCTATTTAAGTAAAGGGACACGAATGAATATCCTGCACCGGATGGTAAATCAATAACTACGTTCCTTCAACTTGTGGTTTTCAATTTTCTCCCTTATATTGAAAGATTTTCTTCCTTTTTACATGCGTTGAGATTTTTCTATTATGACTTGCGAAGGACTAAAATTCAAAGAGGCAGCGGTTACCAATTAAGCGGAACTTACTAGTGTATGATTACTGATTGGTTATTGTTAGTGTAGCTCTATGAATGGTTCGTAAGAGATCCGATTTCCTGGAGCCTCATCTTGGGTACCCGATTGGTGTATTCTGTTGTTCACCATCTCTTATGATCTCTTCAGCCGTTGAGTGAGTTTGAGAGACGAAATCTTCAGACTATAGTCATCATTGATGATAATTGAGTTAAAATTTTAGAGGACCACAAGCCTTCCTTTTTCTCCGCTTTGCATTTTGGTGGTTCTTGATTCTGTTCCCTTGATTTGGTTGAAGTTGATTCCCTTTTACATTAGATCTGAGATATCGTTTTTACGACCATTACCTTTCACTGTGGTGTTTTATGGTACTTCCTTCATCGCAGTTATTTGTTTTCTTTTTTCTTCTCGTTTGACACCTGTTGCCGCAACGTTTTCCTTTCTTGAGCTTCTATCTTTAAATAAAAATCCATGAATAGCAAGAGCATCATTTCATTATCGGATTAATCAAATCAAATCGCATTCGTTTAGCGTTAAGATTTATTGGACGCTGCAACTACAGAAGGAATCCATAAAACGTTACCTTT
This sequence comes from Brasenia schreberi, assembly GCA_036023115.1. Classification (NCBI taxonomy): domain Eukaryota; kingdom Viridiplantae; phylum Streptophyta; class Magnoliopsida; order Nymphaeales; family Cabombaceae; genus Brasenia; species Brasenia schreberi. Next base: position 4,705,014 of record JAYKKT010000065.1, read on the forward strand.
CTTTTTCTGGAGTTAGACACAGGAATGACCCCAGATAGACCACAATGCCGACTGAGAATCTGTGCTGCTGGAGCCAGTTAGTGTAGGAAAAGGCTTGGTTTGGTTCTTCGCAAGTATTTGCATCTGTAACTGATTTCTGGAAAGATTTGCCTTTAAACCTTCAATCGTTGAACAAGATTTGAGATAACCTGTAGACGTTAAGGCATTGGTCTTTTTCTTTCAAAAATTTTGTTGAAAACCAGCTCATCCTCGTAGGATCATGCTTTTGGCAAGGGGAAACAGTGGTCGCTGAATTTCATCTTTTGTTTGTGTGCCTTGCTGGTTTTTGTGATGTAGCAAACACTGTAGGGAATCAGTTTGCTTAAGGTTTTCATTTATTCCTTCTGAGCCTATGCAGAAGCAGTTAAAGTAATGCACTTTGCAGCCCAAACACATGTTGATAACTCTTTTGGCAACAGCTTTGAGTTCACCAAAACAACATTTATGGAACCCATGTCCTTCTTGAAGCCTGCAAAGTCTCTGGTGGTCAAATAAAAAGGTTCATCCATGTAAGCACTGATGAAGTCTATGGTGAAACCGATGAAGATGCTGTAGTTGGTAACCATGAGGCGTCACAGCTGCTCCCAACCAACCCTTACTCTGCCACCAAGGCTGGGGCTGAAATGCTTGTCATGGCTTATGGTAGATCCTATGGCTTACCTGTTATAACCACAAGAGGGAATAATGTTTATGGCCCTAATCAATTTCCAGAAAAGCTTATTCCGAAGTTCATTCTTTTGGCAATGGCAAAGAAGGAGCTTCCGATTCATGGAGACGGTTCAAATGTTAGGAGTTATCTTTACTGTGAGGATGTCGCAGAAGCTTTTGAGGTTGTTCTCCACAAGGGAGAAGTTGGCCATGTGTATAACATCGGAACGAAGAAGGAAAGGAGAGTGATTGATGTGGCCAGGGACATATGCAGGCTTTTCTCTTTGGATCCAGATACACATGTTAGGTTTTTGGAGAATAGGCCTTTCAATGACCAGAGATACTTCTTGGATGATGAAAAACTGAAGATTTTGGGATGGTTTGAGCGTACTACTTGGGAGGAGGGTCTAAGGAAGACCATGGATTGGTATGTGAAGAATCCTGATTGGTGGGGAGATGTATCGGGTGCATTGGTGCCTCATCCAAGAATGCTGAGTACGATTCAGAACACCCAGAAGGATCAGGCATTGGATTCAAAGAAGAGGACAAGCCAAATTTCACTGGCTCTTTCTATTAAAAAACAAAGGCCATGGTAAAATGGTCTTCTGCGCATATTTTTATCTTCTTAGCTTTGTCTATTATTTGTTTCAGATTAGATTCATCTCTGTTCTTGGTAAGGTTGATTTGGTGTAAAATGCAGGTCGAAGAGCTTTTCACTGAATATGACAATGTGTGCACTCTGCGAGTCCAACCTTCAAATTTCATAGGAGAGATTTTGTAGAAATCAACCTAGGGAGTGAGTCTAATCCTAAACATGTTAAGATAGGCATATGTTTGCATGAGCATGAAAAAGCATCATTCATTGCATTCTTGAAAACCTACATAGATGTATTTGCATGGACCTACAAAGACATGCCGGGTTTAGACCCAAAAGTTGTAGAACATTGTCTTCTCCTAAAACCAGATACTAAACCTATAAAGCAAAAGCTTAGAAAAATCCATCCAAATGTCCACTCTCAAGTAAAAGAGGGTTTAGAAGATCTTTTAAAAGCCGGATTTATAAAACCCATTGCATACTCTAGCTGGCTTTCAAATAGTTGTACGAAAATCCAATAGGAAAATTCGGATTTGCATCGATTTTAGAAATTTGAACAAAGCTACTCCAAAAGATAATTTTCCTTTGCCAAACATTGATTTGATAGTGGATAGCACTGCGAATCATGAAATATTTTCTTTTATGGATGGCTACTCGGGTTATAATCAAATAAAGTTAGCACCAAAAGATCAGGCTAAGACTACTTTTACTACACCTTGGGGCACATACTGTTACACAGTTATGCCATTTGGATTTAAAAATGCTAGTGCCACATACCAAAGGGCCATGACTACTATTTTCCACGATCAAATTCATGAGCTCTTGGAAGTATATGTGGATGATCTTTTGGTAAAATAAAAAACCCGATAAACACACATCGAATCTTTGCAAAAGGTTTTCGAAAGGCTTAGGCTTTACAAAGTGAAACTAAACCCTCAAAAGTGTGTCTTCGAAGTGGAATCGGGTAAGCTTTTAGGCTTTATGGTAAGCCAAAGGGGCATTGAAGTCGACCCCTCTAAGTGTCGAGCTATCATAGACATGCCTCCACCCTCTAACTTGACCCAAATCCGAAGCCTCCAAGGTTGCCTTCAATCAATTAGGAGGTTTATTTCAAACTTGGCAACAAGATGCGAACCTTTCAACAAGCTTTTGAGAAAATGAGTGAAGTTCGTATGGGACGACGATTGTCAAAAAGCTTTCGAAAGATTAAAAACTTATTTGGTAAATCCTCCGACTTTAAAACCTCCAAAGCAAGGAAAACCATTGTTGCTTTACATTTCCATGCATACGAATGCATTGGGTGCTTTACTAGCCCAATATGAGGATGATGGCTACAAAGAGTATGCTATTTACTATATTTCAAAAACTCTATTGGCATATGAAAGAAATTATCAAGCCATGGAGAAAATGTGCTTGGCATTGGTATGGGCCTGCCAAAAGTTCAGACACTACTTATTAGATCATTAGATATGGATAGTGTCTAGGCTTGATCCGATCAAACACTTATTTGAAAAACCTATCCTCACGGGTAGGCTTGGTTAATGGCATCTCCTCTTAATGGAGTATGATTTAAAATTTCACCATTAAACCTCCATTAGGGGATAAGCCCTAGCTGATCATGTGGCTGAGTTCCCCCAAGAAGAGACGTATCCCATACTTGATGAAATGCTCGACGAGGGCATCTTTACCAACGATCTTCAAAACCATATTTTAGCAAGTTGTTTGAATAAAAACCAAGTATAGAAAATACACTTTGATGGGGCAAGAAACCAAAGGGGGGCAAGTATTGGAGTCATCCTCATATCCCCTGAAAAGGGAGAGATCCCCATTGCTATTCGCTTAGATTTCGAATGTTCCAATAATATGACCGAATATGAGGCACTCATACAAGGCCTGAAGATTTTGAAAAATCTAGGGGCATCATGCATCGAAGTCTTTGAAGATTCTTTACTTGTCATAAATCAAGTCTTGAAAATTTGGTAAGTCAAAAATGAAAAACTTACTCCATACCACGAATTGGTCACCAAACTAGTCGATTCCTTCAAAATATATACACTCACTTACATAGGTAGAGAGGACAACGTCAACGGGTCGATCCCACCTTAGGAACCCGATCCTTAGAGATATGTCACTCACCTACTCCATCCACCCACGAGTTGGAGATTTACCAAAATGACCAAAATTCCATTGAAAAACCCTAGTTTTAAGACATTAAAAACTTCTTAGAAAATGGAGGATTTTCAGAATTTGCTTCTTCTAAGGATAAAGCTTTTATTCAAAAAATTTCAACCCGATATGTAATTTTGGGAGGAGTTCTCTATAAAAAGAGTTTTATCGGCATCTTGTTGAGGTGTGTAGACCTCGAGGAGGCTAGGACTATAATGCATGAATTCCATGATAGAGAATGTGGAGGGCATGTCAATGCGAATATGATGGCCATGAAAATACTGAGAGCCGATTATTTTTTGGTCCACCCTTAAGCAAGATTGTCATGATCATATTAGGAAATGTCACCCATGTCAAGTGCATGGACATGCCATTCATATCCCATCATCAACCTTGCATTCTATTGTCAGCCCATGGCCTTTCACCATGTGGGCATTTGATATCGTAGGACCAATCTCCCCAAATGCATTAAATGGACATAGGTTCATCCTAGCAGCCACCGAATATTTTTCTAAATGGGTTGAAGCTACATCCTTGGCTAATGTCTAAGGGCAACATGTAGTGACATTCATTAAGAAGAATATCTTGGCTCGATTTGGAGTTTCAAGAGACCTAGTGTCCGATAATGACACCCCTTTCAAGAATGAGAAGATGAAAAAGTTATGTAATACCTATGGCATAGCTCAACACTTCTCGTCGCCCTACTACCCTCAAGGCAATGGCCAAGCCGAAGCCACAAACAAGACTCTCATAAGCATCATTGAGAAAACCTTAGAGAAGGGTAGGACATGGTATGAGAAGCTTGATGAAGCCTTATGAGCTTATATGACTTCCATCCGGACACCCACTAATGCCACGCCATTTGAGTTGGTCTATGGTACAAATGCTATTCTCCACATTCATACCAAATTGCATTCATTTCATACATCACTCGCACTCGACCTACCCCTAGAGACTTTTCAACATGCTAGGACGGCTGAGCTTGATTTATTAGATGAAAAAAGGCTCCTTGCTATGGATCATGCATATGCATACCAACAAAGGATAGCCCGATATTATGAAAAGCATATGAAGACTCGCCACTTCAAAGTGGGAGACCTTGTATCAAAAATCGTCCACCATCGTAGCCCACATCCACTTGGAAAGTGGTGGCCCAAGTGGGATGATCCCTATGTTGTAAGAGGAACAACCACCAATAATGCGTATTGGTTAATCGATGTTGAGAGTAGGAATTTAGTAGACCCTATAAATGCCCAATATTTGAAAAAATATCATGTGTAGGGTCTAAGCTAAATCCTTTTGAAAATGTTTGTAATGGGATCTCCTTTGAACTTCTTGAAAGAAGGATCAAGGTGGATCGTGTGACCCTCAATAAGGGAATCAATGCTTGTAAAAAGTGGAGTTTTCAAAAATCAATGGGTTACATTTCAAAAGTCTTCATATTACAAAAGAAGGCCTTTTTCAACATAGCAAAATATTTTCAAGTAGTACATGCTATTTTAAAATAGGGTGATCTTAGATGAATTGAGTAAACCATTGGGATAAGTCTCTCCCCTCTTCACTTCTCGTCTCCAAAAAGGAAGTTTTGGCAAAAAGCAGAAAAAAAGGATATGAAAGTCCCTCCAAAAGTCCCCTTCCAAAGGAAGGCAAAATAAGAAAAGAAAGAAAATTGTTCTTTGATTGAAAAAGAAAAGAGGGAAAAACGAAAAGAAAAATCCTCCAAAATGGGAGGCCCTCTATGAAAGAAAAAGAAAGAATTACCAAAAAGCTCAAAAGAGCAAAATTTCTGTCTCTTTGCCTTAAACCACGGGACGCTTCAGAAGGGACTGTGGTAATTCTTTCCCATATCCCTACGATTTATCTCAATGAAAAAAGGTTCATTTAGGAGAGTCCTAGAGTAAAAATAGGATCTTCTTATTTGAATATCATTTTGTTTGAGAATTAGACATTGTTGGGTAAGGAGTAGAAATTTTGCAATGTTTCCCAGTTTTCTTATAAAACCTCTACTAAGTAATGGGTGTTAAGACTCAAGTAAAGGAAAGCACAAGAAGCTAGAAATCCTTGTGATTGAAGGTAAAAGGGTTTTTCTCTTTCGAAATCAAAATTTGGAAAAACATTGAATATCAAGCAACATGAGACGAGCTTACTTGGGGCAGTCGACCTTCACGAGCCTCCCAAGTTCAATCATTGTGTGATTAGGGTCTCTAGAAAATCATATTCTCCGACATATCATCCATATCACCCACTCATGATCATGCATGTACACAAGGTCGTCGAGCACATGATTTCAATTAGGACTAGAACTACAACAGGCCAAGTCCCCTTTGGTGCAAATTTCCTCTTACCTATCATAAGGAAAAGGGTTTTTAGAAAGTTGGGATGATCCATATTCTCGAGGAAAGATTCAGGAAGAAAAACAAAAGGGGTGTTTTCTTCTTTGACATTATTCAAATACATTTAGATCAATGCCAAAGAGGGATATCTCTAAACACCCCAAATTGGGAATATTTTCAACAAACTCCTGAATTTCAAAAACCAGCTTACAACCTTTTTGAACTTTTGAAAAAACCAAAAATTTTAAAGATTAAACCTTTTTAGAAAATATTTTAAATAAATGTTTTAAATTCAAGTAAAAAACCCAAGGATTGCAAAACAACTCAAACGGATAGGTTAAACCCGATCCAAAATCCAGCATGAGATCAGGTCAAAAAGTAAAGGAGAGGCCCAGCCTATCCGGATAAAAGCGAGACAGAGGATCGAACTTGGTGTCCATTTCAAAAGTCAAATTCAACTCCAAAAATGCAAAATGAAACCAAGAACCTGATGAAGCCGTAAAAAATCAAAGACCGGGCCTGTCAAAACGAAAATGAGTGTCCGCTTTAAAATCGGGGATCAACCTCATCAAATGAAAAGCTCAAGACGGGACCAGACATATCAAAACCAAACGTCAAAAGGTCCTAAAAGTGAGAAATTGGCCGGTCAAAAGGACTGGAAAAAACCCAACCTAAAATCGTCTGTTTCATGCACCAAAGAAGGACTCAAAAAGGAAAAGTTTGGATTGGATCTAGACCAAAAGATCAAGATCTATGTCACAATAAAGATTGGATCGTGTTGGATCCAATGATCTAAACCCGATCCAAAGAACCACCCTTGGCCTATAAATAGGGCCGAGGGGGTTCACGTGAAGTCTCTTGGAAAGTTGGAAGGGAAGAGAGAGGAGAGAGGTTGGAGCTCAAGGAAGGAGGTTCACGTGAAGCCTTGGTCAAAAGGGAAAGTCTTGGTCAAAGATGGTAGGCTTGACCTAAGGTGGAGTCAAGGCTTGGCCAAGGTGAGTGCCTAAACCTAGTGTGGCTGCACCAAGGAGGCTGCAACAAAGTGGCTCGAGCTAGGGAGTGGGCTGCAACAAAGTGGCTCGAGCTAGGGAGTGGGCTACAACAAGGTGGCTCGAGTTAGGGAAGGCGACTGACCAAGACCTGGCTGAACCTAGCTTGAAGGCTTGGGGCTGCACCTGCACCAAGGAGGACCAGACTGACCAAGACCAGACCGAACCCAGCTTGAAGGCTTGGGGCTGCACCTGCACCAAGGAGGACCAGACTGACCAAGACCAGACCGAACCCAGCTTGAAGGCTTGGGGCTGCACCTACACCAAGGAGGACCCGGTTGACTAACACCTGGCCGAACCTAGCTTGAAGGCTTGGGGCTGCACCTGCACCATGGAGGACTCGACTGACCAAGACCTGGCTGAACCTAGCTTGAAGGCTTGGGGCTGCACCTGCAACAAAGTGGACGGCTAGGGTGGCTGCACCTTGGAGCTGACTTGACCTGGCCGAACCACACCAAGTGGAGGGGCTGACTTGACTTGGCCGAACCACACCAAAAAGAGGGTTGCATCGAACCGAACCACGAGCTCGATCGAAGGGAAAAATTGTAGGTCTTTAAAACTTTGATTTTAAGCCGCTTTTTCCCTTAAATTCAATTCGGAATGGGGTTGTATTAATGGAGCAAAGCCTCTCCCCATGTTGTAATATTCGTTCATGAATACGATCGCACCCACGAGCACTTGAGCCTTCTCGCTCTTAACTGGTGGATGAACACGATCGCACCCACGAGCACTTGAGCCTTTTCGCTCTTAATTGGTGGATGAGCACGATCGCACCCACGAGCACTTGAGCCTTTTCGCTCTTTACACTCACATGTACTTGAGCCTTTCCGCACTCTGCCTTAATATACATTATAAACATTCTATACTTCGAACCCCCTCTGTTCTTAAGCAAGTATACATATTTCATTTAGTGTGAGTTTTACTTCCATGATTATAGAGTGACTGCACTTCAATTCGTGTGAGTTTACTTTCGTGAAAGTAGAGTAAAAGCACTTCAATTCGAGTGAGTTTTACTTTCATGAAAATAGAGTGAAAGCACTTAAATTCGCGTGAGTTTACTTTCGTGAAAGTAGAGTAAAAGCACTTAAATTCACGTGAGTTTACTTTCATAAAAGTAGTGTGAAAGCACTTAATTCACGAGAGCTTACTTTTGTGAAAGTAGAGTGAAAGCACTTAAATTCACGTGAGTTTACTTTCATGAAAGTAGAGTGAAAGCACTTCAATTCGTATGAGTTTACTTTCATAAAAGTAGAGTGAAAGCACTTCAATTTGCGTAAGCTTACTTTCGTGAAAGTAGAGTGAAAGCACTTTCAATTTGCATGAGTTTTACTTTGGATGTAAAGTGGGTGTAATTTCAATTCGGGTGAGTTCACATCATCGTTCTCAAAAACCCAAAAAGATTTCTAGCATCTCTGCATTCGCTCATTGCGTCCAAAGCCCTCGAACACTAGCTCAAATCACACTGAAATTAGGCCACACATTCCACACACACATCAAGCCTAAACAAATAAAACTTGCAAGAAACTTAGGGTCGTCCAACCCTCGTAATAAAATTGGCAAAGAGTGCACGAACCAAAAATCACCCAAAACACTTGTCGTTTGAAGTAAATACTTGTTCAGAAGTCGAAGTTTCTAAGCGATTAAACCGACCCTTGAGCATCGGTTCAAGAAGGTTTAAAGCGAAAAAAAGTCTGCTTGCCTATAATCGCCAAAGTCAGAAAATCATTTTAAAATCTTCTTTAGTTTGAGTAAGCTAGCTAGCACGCTCGCGCAAGCGTAGGCACAAAAAGGTTCACTTCGAGTTTTATAACTTGGGAGCGGAAATTTTCATGTTTATAGAGGTCTAGAATCACGGTTTAACCTCATAGGAATAGGCATAGATCTCCTATTGTAATGTTGATCAAAAGGTGTAATAGGGTGCCATGTAATCATATGTTCATCAAGATCATTTTCTTCATGAATTACTTCTTCACCTATAATATCATTTAAGAAGGAATAGGAGGAGTTATCAAGAGAACTATCATCATCCATGCCTTTAAAAACATATTCATTTTCAAAAAATTTAACATCTTGTGATACATAAAGTTTATCATTTTTACAATTATAACACATATATCCCTTTTTGGTTATTCCATATCCTAGAAAGACACATTATATGGCCCAAGATGACAATTTATCGTCTTTCTTAGTATAAACAAAGCATTTACATAAAAAAACACGCAGTCTTGAATAGTTGGGAGAAACTTTAAAGAGTCTTTCTATAAGAGACACATTTTGTAAAACCAAAGAGGGCATCTGATTAATTAAATAGACTGCAGTCATAATAGTTTCTGCCCAAAAATTTTTAGGAACACTACTTTGATAAAAACAAAGTTCTTGTAGTTTCCAAAATATGTCCATGCTTACGTTCGGAAATAACATTTTGTTGAAGAGTCTTAAAGCAAAAAGTTTGATGTATAATTCTAAACATATCGAGATGATTTTTAAAATCCTTTGACATAAACTCTCCTCCTAAATTGGATCTAAAAATCTTGATTTCAGAATCAAATTGATTTTTTATAAGATTATGAAAGATAACAACATTTTGAAAGACATCGGATTTTGCTTTTAAAAGATATACCCATGTATACCTAGTAAAGTTATTTATAAAAATGATATAATAGGAAATACCTCTTTTAGACAAAACGGGTGTCGGACCCTACACATCCGAATGAACTATTTCAAAGGGTTTGTTGTAACATGTGTTTTGTTTGGAAATGGAAGATGTTGCATTTTACCAAGAACACAATCTTTGCAAGAAAAAGATTCCTTAGATTTTATTCTAAAAGAATATTGATACAATTTTTGAGCATTAAGATGTCCTAGTCTCTTGTGCCATAAAAGAGCATCATTTGTCAAAACATTAACATATCCTATACTATAAAAAAGTCCATAATGTAAAGTTCGCCTTCTCTATAGCCACGATCAATCACCTTCTTCGAGAGGCGATCCTTTACAATATATCATGTGGATGAAAAGGTTATAACATAATTTTTATTTAAAATTTGATATACAGAGAGTAAGTTCAAATTTAGTTTTGGAACAACACTAATTTTAGAGATTTCAAAATTTTTATTTTGTAAATTACCAATTTTATCTACATCTAATTTTGTTCCATCCGCAGTGTAGACACAAGATAAAGATTTTTTAACCCATGAGTTTAAAATTCTTTCATTAGAAGTCATATGAAACGAAACACTCGAATCAAGAATCCAAGAAGTCATACCTTTTATTTCTTTTGTTGAAGAAGAGCAAACTGCACCAACTGTTGCTTTCTCCTTCATTTGAGCCTCAAGTTGCTTCACTTTTTCTTGAAGTGCAAGGATGAAAGATGAAGCATTTTCCTCCACTAAAGCCACATTCTTTTTTAATTTAGGGCAATTTGGCCTTATGTGCCTGACTTCTCTTCAATGATGGCAAATGACCTCCTTTCTTGCTTCAGTTGATCCTTCATTTTTGAAATGGAGAGGACGATAAGCCTTCATATTTGCTTCGGGTTTAGATGCGGCAAGAGTGGTATCTATTCGAAACCTAGCTTCATTCATTCTTATTTTCGCCATTTGAAGATCGGTAAGAACCTCTTCTTTGGTAGGAAATGGCTAATGATGAATAAGAGATAACCTAACTCCTTCAAATTCTTCTCGAAGACTTCGTAGAAATTGATATACAAAATATTCATTATCTTCACATTGTCTCTCATCAAGACATTGTGTACATTTCTTTCTATAACCATGTAGTTGGTTCCAAATATTGGAATATTCACCAAAGAAATCGGTTAACCCTTTATCTTCTTGTCTAAGAGAGACCAATTTGTCTCTTAATGCCATTCTATGAGCAACATCGCTTTGAACATGAGATTTTTTAAAGTATTCTTATGCTTCTTTTGTATTAGTGAAGTCAGCCAAAGTGTCCATAGTATGCTCATTTACATTATTCATGAGCATCCATAGGACCGTTTAATGACCTCCTTCATATTCTTCTTTTTGTTCAAGCATAGCATTAATGGAAGGTTCTACCTTCGAACCACTTACATAGCCCCATAATTTTTTGAAATATAGATAATTTTCCATAGTTTGGGCTCATATTTTGTAGTTTGAAGGTGTTAAACAAAAATTAAATCCTCCATTTTCATCCATATTTTAAAGAGAAAAATAATTATAAAGAGGTAAACTTACAACAAAATGAAGAGCACTATCGACATGCTTCTCGAGGTGATAATTCGTGTTTCCACAATAAAAAATGGCGTTGATACCATGTAATGAAGATGATGCTCTAATATAGTTGCAAAAGATCGATGAATAAATATCACCACAATGTAATTATCACAAAATCTTAGAAAAGACTATAGCCGAGTGCAACGAGGGTATACCAAAAGAATAATGAACACAAAGCAAACCGAATAAAATAATCTTTATTGATTAGCCACGAAAGGCTTGAAGTTTACAATGAGGTTTAAGAAGTTTTTATAGAGAAGAGAAGAAGAAGTGAGGGAGAGAGGACAAGAAGAAATGAAGAGGAGGCTGGTCACAACCAGTTGGGGCCAGCCCCCAACGGCTAGTGGCCCTGGCCCTGACGGCCCAGTGGGCCAGGGCCGGGCCCGAGTGGCCATTTTTCTAACAAAATGTTGATACAAACTCAACCATATATGAACTTGCTATAAAGACTTTCCTATGAAATAGATAATCACCTAGTAAAATGTCGATTATGCTCAACCATCTATGAGCTTTGCTATAATTATAGTTTTAGAAATTACTAAGGCCACTAAATGAATATTAAATTCGAATTATCAATTCCCAAAATGAGCCAACTGGAGCTATTGTTTTAGGAGATGTTGAGTATACAAACAGTTGGATTAAACGTGGCTTTACTCTTAAGTGACCTTTTGCTTGAGTATACAAATAATCTTGAGTTTGCTGAAGTCATTAATGCTCTATTCACTCAACAATGTTTTAGGTTCAAATCGGGTTAGGTTACTAGTTCCACTTCGAGCACGAGTAAGAGGTCCCTGATAAGGATCGGTGAGTCCTTTTGACCAGGTTAGATCATTAGTGTTTGGTCCTTCATCATCCTCCTAGGGTTGGTGAGGATTTATCCTTAAATATGAATTCTAGATATCTTTCTTGTAAGGAATAAGATCCTTAACGTTGAAAGAATTAGAAATATTGAACCCTTCTGATAGATCTATCTTATAATCATTGTCATTTATCTTCTTCAAAATCTTAAATGGGTCATTAGCTCGGGGTATGAGTTTAGATCGGCACTTGTGTGGGAATTTGGTTTTATTGAGATGTATCCAAACAAGATCTCCAAAGGCAAAGACAATAGATTTATGCCTTTTATTAGCTCGTTTGACATAGGTTGTGTTTGTTTCTCAATCTATTGTTTTACTTGTTGGTATAAAGCCTAAGTGGAAATGAGCTTTCCGGACACACACTTCTAAGGGTATCCGCCATTCACTTAGAGGGGTCGACTTATATGCGCCTTTGGCTCACCATAAAGCCTAAGAGCTTTTCGGACTCTACTCCGAACACACACTTCTGAGAGTTTAGCTTTACTTTGTAAAGTCTAAGCCTTTCGAAAATCTTTTGTAAGCATTCGATACAAGTGCATCGAGTTTTGGATTTTGCCAAGAGATCATCCACATATACCTCTACGAGCTCATGAATCTGATAATGAAAGATCGTGGTCATAGCTCTCTAGTATGTGGCACCGGTATTTTTCAAATCAAAGGCATGACTGTATAGCAGTACGTGCCCCATGGGGTTGTAAAAGCGGTCTTACCCTAATCTCGTGGGCTTAGTTTGATTTGATTATACCCTGAATAGCCATCCATAAACGAAAACATTTCATGATTTGCAGTACTATCGACTATCAAATCTATGTTTGGTAAAGGATAATTATCTTTTGGAGTGGCTTTGTTCAGGTTTCTAAAATCGATTCATATTCGAATCTTCTCGTTGGTTATTCGAACAACAACGATATTGGATAACCAATCAGAATACGCAATGGGTTTTATAAATCCGGCTTTTAACAGATCTTCTAAACCCTCTTTGACTTGAGCGTGTACATTCGGATGTATTTTCCTAAGCTTTTGCTTTATGGGTTTCACATCCGCATCTAAGGGAAGACGATGTTTGACAATACTGCCATAGTAACTTGCTGTTGAATAAAAAAAAATCTTGATTGTTGAGCCAATGCAACTTATAAGGATGTAAATGAGCTATGATGGGTAAGCTCAACTTCTTGATTAATTCTGTGGAGGCCACATTGGTATAGCTACTGCCATCAATAATGAGCAAACAAACTTTATCGAGAATTGTAAAGAGAGAATGAAATAGATTCTGACGCTATTCCTATTCAGGAGCGGCTTGAGAGCTCAGACCCTACATATTATGGGAAGTTTTCCTTCATCTACAACTTCAATAGTTTCAGCCTTAACAACTTCAGAGGTCTGTTTGTCCTCGTATCTAGTGATTCAGAAGACTTGCATAGCACCATCACTTGCTTGTTGGTGCATTGAGATGTGATATGCTTGTGTCCGAGACATTTAATCATACCTACGATAGGTAGCACGAGGGTTTTCGGTCACCTCTTTTTCATTTCAGTCAAGTTTCGTTGTGGTAGACGATCCAACTATTTTGATTTCTTTGGAAGTACTAGTTGTACTGGAGAAAGCCTTGTTCTGGGTTGGCTTAGAAACCAGATATCTAAGGGAAGGGGTCTTTCTCCATTGTCTTTCGACCTTAATAACAAGCTGAAAAAAGACATCAATAAATGAATTAGGTTGTAATTCCACAACATTAGCTGGTTCTTTGTTTAGTTTGCTGAGAAATCGGACAATGGTTTGCTCCTATGGTTCTTGTACTTCTTAACGCAATATTAAGGTATCAAATTCTTTGACGTAGACTTTCATGTTGAGCCCACCTTGTCGCAAGCTTTGTAACCGAAGGTAGAGCTCTTTTCGATAATAGTCAGGAACAAATCTTTTACACATGATCCGTTTCATCAAGCCCCAACTCGTTATGTCCTCATCTCCTTCCTTGTGTCGCTGATCTTTAAGTTTGCTCTATAAGAGATTAGCATAATCGGTGAACTCCAAAGCAGCCAGACAACATTTCCTTTCTTTGGAGTATTGATAATACTCGAAGATCTTATTCGCCTGTTGCTCCCAGCTGAGAAACTCTTTAGGTGAACTTGATCCGATGAAAGAGAGAATTTTGATTCGAACTTTGTGATCCACGTCTCTTCGATCCGTTTTTGCCTCTTGGTGAATTCGTACAGTTGAGTACAACTCAAGGGAGTTTGGGTCTACATCATGGTGACTGGTGTTGGATCAATTAGGAGAAGGAACTCTTTGTCACAATTGAATGAATTTTTTTTAGACATGATCTTATTTATACTGAGGACAACCCTTTAAACTAGGTTTAAGGTATATTAACTTGCTATAAAGACTCTCCTAGAAAATAGAGAATCACCTAGTAAAATATTTATATAAGCTCAACCATCTATAAACTTATTATAAAGACTTTCTTAAGAAATAGAAATCACCTAGTAAAATGCTTATACAAGGTCACTCATCTATGAGCTTTGCTATAGTTGTTGTTTTGGAAATTGCTAAAGCCACTAAATGAACATTAAATTCGAATTGTCTATCCCAAAATGAGCTAATTAGAATTGTTGATTTTAAGAAATGCTGAGAATCTCTTAGCTGGCTTAAATGTGACTTTACTCTTGAGTAACCTCCTATTGGAGTAAACAAATAGCTTTGAGTTTGCTAAAGTTATTAATGTTCCGTTCGTCCAATAATGTTTTGGGTTCAAATCGGGTTAGGTTGTTGGTTCCACTTTAGGCACGAGTAAGAAGTCATTAATTTTTGTTGATTGATTAATACTACTGTCACTCCATTCCCCATGCACTTGTAGCATGGGAAGCAAGCCGTGGAGCCTTCATTGGTTTGGATTCAAAACCAGGGAAGACTGAAGTCTGTCATTGGATTTTTCAGAATGACATGATTTGAGTCAGATCCGGTTGAGTTGTTGAACTCGAAGCCTATTGGCTGCTGGTGTTGGTGGGACCCAATTGGGGTTTTGTAATTGGTCGAATTGTAAAGGAAAGGAAAAGCAGAATGGTGGTTGTGGGTGTTGCTTGTTTCCTATTGGCTGAGTTCTGTTCACTGCTGTCTGTTGATTGGCGGGTTGTTTGTTTAGAGGAACAGTAATAATGAGAACGCTCAATGTCCGTTTTCACTTGGTCTGTTTCCGCGGTCCGCAAGTTTCTGTTTTTTAAAGTTTCTCACGTGAACGCGCATTTTTGTGGTGTGTGAGAGAGAGAGAGAGAGCACAGTGTCAGACGCAAAGGGACGAAAGGAGAACATTTTTGGAATTCTTTTGTTTTTACATCATTTTTTTACGACGCTCAAGAATGCGCGTGTGTATTCCCGGGTGTGCGAGCGTGTGTTGCACATGCCCACACGTGCATGTGTATTTGTGCGCGCACGCGCGCCTGTGTGTGTTAAATGTTGTGGAAAGCTTTAAGGTGTGTTTGAGGTAGAAAACATGAAAATTCGGAAAGTTTGTAGCCATATTTAGTGTATGTTAGAAAATATTAAGAAGAAACCAAAGTATTTTGCAAATAGTACGATATATTTAAATACATGTCCACATGATTTTATTGAAAAAACTATTTATGACATGAGTCACGGGGTAGAAGAAACAAAAATATTGTCTGCATGCTATACAAACATCTCTAGTAAGTTTGGAGCGTAGCGTTGCAGTCAATTTTTTTGGGTAGGGACGTCGATTAGATTCGTGTGCAATCAATCCACTAATTGAATTGTGATTCAGATGGAATGTTTTTTCCTAATAAACTCATCCAATTGAATCCTAGTTCCCAAATGAGGATTCCACCAGATTCTCTAATAAAATCCTATTTGTGTACCAAATCAGAATAAAGGGGTTCAAGTTTCATCATGCCCAATGCCTGCTTGGGGCTGCAACTCTGCTTCCCAAGCCGAAAATGCAGGAATCTCCAAAAACAGGGTGTACGTTTACAAGGATTCGCCGGAAGCCCCGTCTTCTATTCTATTCTGTGTGTTACAATAATGGAGACTCTATTCATTTAACGCACATAGACACATGCACTCACGAACATACACATTACATTGTTATTCATTTACCTTTTTTTTTGCTTTCTACATGTTCTCGCAAAGACTTCGAAAACATATTACACTTCCTGCTTGATGCCATTGTCTAATTGTGGTGGCAATTTCGGACACAATTCATAACTATGTGCTTTGTGTCCATTGAAACTGACCTCATGACAAGCTGTCTTACTTATAGAAGTTCCTTTGACAAAGCAATATTTATTTATCTAAAGATTCAGCGGTGCCTGCTTCCTCATAAGACGAGCAAGCTATTTTAGTTATTGAGAAACTGGTGAATTTAGTGCAACAGCCACTAGCCTTATAACTTGACAAGTTCTTTGAAGCTTACCGGGCCTAACGTGATGCCAATCCAATAAAGACAATCCCGATAATATGCAACGTCATGCCTACGGTCCTATATGACAGCAGATTTCAGTGTATTGTGACACCCGCTACTATAAGGTAAGGCTGTCAAAGTGCCACGGCCACGACCTTATATAGTAGCAGTAATTGATAACCATGAGATGCCAAAGATTAACAACCTTATTGTAGGGAAAGCTTTCGTGGCAACTGTAAGATGTCAAAGATCAGCAAAGAACAAAGCTAGTTTGTCAATGCAATCCTACCCACTACCTTATAGTAAAAGAAGGTAATGAGTTGTCTGGTTCTTGCTTAACAATTATATTAAAAAAAGGATCA
Source organism: Brasenia schreberi (assembly GCA_036023115.1). Classification (NCBI taxonomy): domain Eukaryota; kingdom Viridiplantae; phylum Streptophyta; class Magnoliopsida; order Nymphaeales; family Cabombaceae; genus Brasenia; species Brasenia schreberi. Next base: position 4,721,724 of record JAYKKT010000065.1, read on the forward strand.
TGCGGGAAGAAATGAGGCAACGCCAATGTCACGAGGTCCCGAATGGAATGGATTGGTCGTAGAGGCATAGAGGTGACTTCTCAAGATGTCAATGACGCTATCAAGGACTATGGCCATCTAGAGGTGTCTATATGCAATGCAATACAGAATATACATGGTCTCAAGGCTCTAGCTACATTGCCACTTTAGGTCATGTTAGAGAATTTTCAAAATAATAGGAATTTTTAGATTTATCGTAGAGTTGTAACTCTTGATGATGGCACAAATATTGAGGTGTATATATAACATGGTATATATGTATCAAGAAGGTGGCTCACGAAATAAAGAGTTATAAGCACACTTAACGAAATGTGAATGCTATTGAGAAGGAACTCTTCACCATCTATAAATAGATGGGGTGCAACCAACTTGTTGGAAATGAAATAAGAAAAAAGGTGTCCCATGGTGTGCAAGTAAGATGCCTCAAGCAAAGTTTCATTATATCAAAATAAGTTAAGTTCATTTTTATTATTTTTTTATGTGTAAAAAGAGTAGCAGAGAATTATTATTCTATTAATATCATTGATGTCTAGGGCTTAGACATCTTGAAGACATTGAGCAATATATTTTGCTTATTTGTTGTTTGTTTTGTACGTACAAATTTTACTAAATCAACAATAGTGGAATGTATCGGCTCCAAAGGCATCAACAATCTCTCTCACGGGAAACAATCTCTAATAATCTTTAGGCTTAGTATCGTTATTATGATAACATAATATGAACACCCCAAAATTCCACGACTTTCATAAAACATACCTCGTTTACAAAATCAACTCCAAAAGGCACTTTGAGTTCTGAAAACCCAAGAGCCTTACCAAAACCTTGTAAATATTATTTTAAATCCTGTAAATAGTGTTTTGAAGCCCCATATCGAATATAAGCTTTTAAACCCGAGCTAAGCCCCATTTTCCCAAGAAGCCAAAGACGAACAGGTGAAGAGCTCCTTGCTTGATAAAAGTCAGGTTCAAAAGGCGAAAGGAAGGCCCAGGCATGAAGCAGGTTGCAAGCCAAGAGCACCAAACAGCCAGATCGACCATCCTCGTTCAAGCATCAAGAATATTGAACCAGAAAAGTCAGAAATGAGCAGAAACAAAGTCTAAAAAGGCGAAAAGGAATCCGGACGACAAAGATTGGGAAAACCCAACACCAGACGGAGCGCTGATTAAGCCAGGGCCCGCACAGATCGTCGCCTCGAAAAGCCAAGAAGGACCATCCAGAGAAAATTTGGATTGGATCTGGACTATAAATATCCAAATCCATATCCAAATAATGTTTGGATTTGGGTCGATCCAAATAGTGTTTGAATTTGGATTGGATCCAAATAGTATTTGGATTGGATCAGATCTTGACCAAAATATCCAGATCCATATCCATAAAATGTTGGATTTGGATCGGATATGGATCTCAAAATATCCGAGATCTAAGATCCATATCCAAATAGTGTTTGGATCAGACATGGATCCACGAGGTGAGGGGGTCTTCATTCAAGGGTTCACGTGAATTCAAGGGAGGAGCTTGGAGGAGAGAGAGGGTATTAAGGTGAGTGCTTAGTGCTTTCTTCATTTGTTTAGGGGTTTAATTGTGGGTTAGTGAGAGATTAGTGTGGGCTGCCCCACCTTAATTGAAGGGATGGATTTGCCTAATCAAAGGAGTTTTGGAGTGGTTGGCTTAAGGCTTGAGCACACCCCAACCGACCCAAAGAGGTAAGCTTGCTTAACCCCCTAAACCGTTCTTCTTCACCCCTCTAAACCACCTTAAACCTACCTTAATTAACCCCACCTAACTACCCCACAGCACCCTTAAGCCTAAGCTAAACCCACCTAATACCTTAACCGACCCCAACCTCAAACTCCCGGACACCCCTAGACCTACTCGAACCGCCCTGCACACCGTAGCGCGCCCTGCGCCTCGCACCGCACATCTCCCACATTGCGCGCCTTCTTGGCGCCTATCGCCTTCGCCTGTCACCCCACCTGCCACCCCGAGATCCGCCTGGCGCTGACCTAACACCGACTCCACCTAAGTCCCTGCCACCAACCGACTCCACCATACACCACCTACCTGTCACCATACCATCCCAGCACCGCCTTACTCCACCACCTACCCAGCACTGACCTCCACTCTCCTTAACCGACCTAGCTTCACCATACGCCCCATCTACCTAGTGCCGACCCCAACTCCCATCCCATCCACCGCCTCACGTCCCCCCTCACAACCCGACCGTGATCTTTAACTCCCACACAACTCACACCATTCCGCACATAACCCCCACCTAATCCGTAGTACCCGTAGCTCCCACACCACTGCCTCATATCCCAACACCCAGCCGTGACCTTACCCTACACCATTCCATCACCCCACACAACCCACTAAGACCCGTAGCATCCCATACCACACCTATCCCACCCAAGTACCAAACCCGCAACCTCTTGCCTTGAACCTTCACCTCCCAAGCCAAAAGCCCACCAAGCTCAAAGGCCCTGGCCAGCCACTTCACGCCTCAAGCTTCAAAGGAGACCCATTCGTGGTTGTAAAGCTAGCACAAGCCCGTGTAGATTGGAGTGGACAAACATCTGAATCACTTGTAAGTGTTTCAAATTCGGTATTTACATATCTCCATCTACATTCTATTCAATTTGGATACGAGATTGTATTAACGGAGCCTTGTCTCCCCCCTGAATGTAATATTGTTGCTTGGCACACGAGCACTTGAGCTTTAGCTCTTAATCTCATACACCAAGCACCCACGTGTACCATTGAGCCTTCGCTCTTACTCCAAAGACTCTAGTAAGAGTTGCGTGAGTTGTCTTCAATTTATACACTTCACCCACGCGTGCATTGAGCCTTCGCTCTTATTCTATATATGTATTTACATTCAGCTGGGTTGTTACATTAAGTCGTGTGCGTTTGTCATTTCAATTACACACTCACACCCAAAGACACCTGAGCACTTGCTCAAGCACCTCACGCACCATTTTGGCCTCGACAGCCACTAAGATATAGCCCTATCTCTATATTTTCAGCTGCGTGAGTTTTCCCGATTCAGTTGTGTATGCCTTTCAATTCTGGGTATTTAAGGTTCAGCTGCATGTGTCGTCTTTACATATATACACAACACACACGCACACGTTGGCGACCTTCAGGCCCATATATATATAGTTGTATCTCCCTTTCAATTGGGTTTTATATTTCAGCTGCATGTGTTGTCTTTACATTTACACACAACACATACGCGCACGTTGGTGACCTTCGGGCCCATATATATATAAGTATTTCCCTTCCGCACTTTACATTCAAGTTGAGCGGGGTTTTACATTCAAGTCGTGTGAGTTGTCTTTCAATTTACACACAACACACACGCCCACAATTGAGCCTTTCCGCTCTTAAGATATAGCTACATTTCCCTTTTGCAATTTCCCTTCCGCTATATCTTTAAATTTCGGGTTTTAAGGTTCAGTTGTGTGAGTTGCATTGCATATCCGCCATACCACGAGATAGGGCGCATACTTGCATCAAAGCAACCTCGAACCACCCGTGCAAAATCGCCAAGACTTAGGCACTTGATGCACACATCTCACGCCTAAGTAGCTAAAATAAAAAACGTAGGATACGTGCAAACCCCACGTAAATAAAATCTGCAATTAGACAAACCAAATCGATCGAATACTTTCATACTTTTCAAAAAAGGTTATACTTGTTCAAAATCGAGTTTTCTAAGTGTACAAACCGACCTTAGAGCATTGGTTCAAGAAGGTTTGCGACGAAAAGAGCCCACTTTTCCACAGTCGCCCCTTGAGTCAGATATTTCAAAACTTACTTCGCTAGTTTGAGTAAGCTAGCTGGCACGCCCTTTAAAAGCGACTTAGACATACGAAAAGGTTCACTCTAGGCCTAAGAACCCGGAGTAGAAATTTCCACGTGTCTACAGATTTTGGCATGCCTGGTGGGACGTGGGTCTTAAGAAAAGTCGATTCAAATAAACAGGCCTCTTGAAATTTTTTTCAAGAAAAAGTGTTTTAACTCTTTATGTGTTGCATTTTCATAGTTGGGTTTTTAAAAGCATCGGAGCCATGTCAAATCCAAGCTCCCAAGAAGTGTCTAGCCATGCCTCATGCGCATCAAGTTCTCATTCTAGGAAATTTTTGAAAACTCGAGATCAAAGAGAGGAAATCGAGGAGTTAAGAAGGGACTTTGAGGCCAAGATTGCTGCTCTTAGCCAAGAGGCTGAAGCAGCTGATTCGTGTTTGTCATATGACGAACCAAAGGCCAAAAAGAGATTTGAAAAAACTCAAAAACACAAGGAGACCTCCGCAATGGAAGGCAACCAATACCACGAATCCTTCACTCACAAGGATCGTAAAGCCCTACAACAACTGCTGAAAGGGCAAAACAAAGAGAAAAAAAACTACGCCCTGTCTGATTTTCTTCCTTTAGACTATGAAACACACAGTGATGATGAAATACCAAATTTCCATCGGTATGATGGCACAGGAGTCCCTAGGTCTCACTTGCAACTTTTCTCTCGTCGAGCCCATAAGAAAAAGAAGGACTCGATGAAGTGGGTGTATTGGTTCCCTTTATCCCTCAAAGGCACAGCTTCCAAATGGCTCGCTTCTTACAATCTTAGTCAGTTCGCTACTTTTGAAGAGTTAGCGAACTGCTTTATGCAGAGATTCTTGCATAACGTAGAAGTCACGCCCACTTTAAACACATTGAGGGATACGAAGCAAGGTATGAATGAAGATGTCCATGACTTTATTGTTCGATGGAGGTCCCTCCTTGTGCAAGTACATAAACCAATATCAGAAGGGTGCACCGTAATGCTCATCCTAGATAATTTTAAAAATGAGTTGAAAACCCTTCTCTCCCTTCAGAAATCTCAACTTTTTATAAGTTGATTAAAAAAGCATCTCTTTTTGAAACGAATTTGAAGAAAGGGACTTACGACCACTTATGGAAAGGGAATGTGGTTTCAAAAACTCGCTTGGATAAACCCGACACTTATGGGCTACCCACCATGGACAAAGGGGCAAAACCCCACAAAGTCGCCAATGTCCGGGTGGATCCAAGCCCGACAAACACTTCTAAAAATTTTGAAAAATTTGAAAATAAAAGAGAGAAAAATTTACAAAAAACCTTTGAAAAATAGGAGTATACTCCGCTGGGGCAACCTGTGTCGGAGGTCCTAGACCTCCTACTTGCCCAAGGAATGATCGAACTCCTCGAAATTCCTGAGGGAATTACCTCCAAAGAGAGATTTTTAAATCGATTCTACAAGTATCATCGGCTCAAAGGCCATGATACAAAGTAGTGTTTCTCCCTCCTTAATAAGATTGAGAACTTGATAGCAGAAGGCCGGTTCCAAGTCATTGAGGAACCAGAGCCTGCCCAAGCTATCTTTAAAGAACCCTTCCCCAAACACGTAAGTACCAATGGTAAGGGCAAAGAGGTATGTGCTCTCACATTTTTGAAGAGTCTAGTGCATGCATGTCATTCTAGTTTTGCTACTTGTGAATCTACTCTCATCCTTCATAGGAAACTTGCCTAGTGATCCGGGGACCACCTAGAGTTCCGTCCCCGGTTAAACCTATTTTAAAAATTTAGGGTGCTCAAAAGCACACGAATAGAGCCACGATAGGCGTAAGCCCTAGATTGATCGTGGGAGAGGTGACTAGGTTCGGAAGGATCTATCAACCCCCACATCTATAAAATGCTAAAAAGGTGGTTAGTATACTTGGCCCCTCCAAAGCATGTATCCCTAGAGTCTCGCCAAAAGTGGATAAAGGAAAAGTTGTTTTAACCTTGTACGATTTCAAAAATCATCTTTCAAAGATTCCTATTAACATGTCCATCCTAGAGCTGATACAAACCTCGCTTAGGCATAGACTGGTTTTAGAGAAAATTCTAGAAAGAGCCAAGGTTAGCTCAAACATAACCTTGGAGTCCCTATCGACCCAAGTGGCGTCTATAGGTGCAAAAATGCCCATCGTGTTCTCGGAAGACGATGTAAAAAGACCCTACGAAGCCCATAACCAAACCCTACATATCGAGGTGGTATTGAATCACCACTCTCTGGATAGGTGCTTAGTTGATGGGGGAGGAGGGCTCAACATCCTTCCGCTCCACGTGGCGTACCAAATCGGAGTCACCTTGACCTCCGTGAATCCAAGCCCCATCGTAATCACTGGATACGATGGAAATGCGTCAAGACCCTTAGGATCCATAGAATTACCCATGGAAATTGGAGGGATAGCTCACATGGGGGTGTTCCATGTCTTGGCTATCCACCCCCACTACAACCTATTGTTAGGAAGGCCTTGGATACACAACCTGCGTGTTGTGCCATCCACCTTCCATAGGTGTGTCAAAATCCTTTTCGATGATCAAATAGTGGTAATTCTAGGTGAGAGTCACCCACAGCTTCAGAGAATCCAGAATTTTCCATGCTTATCGAGTTCCCAGGCGTACGAGGCCAAACTGGGGCAGACCTTGGTCGAGCCACCAAAACTCACACTCCAAATACCTAGGAAGGTCGTGTACATCAAGGGGCAGCCCAAGGCTAGCCCACTCAAAACACTAACCATCCCATGAAAGGCCAAGAGTCGCCTATTTCAAAAACCCCTGGACAAAAAACCTTATGTGCATAACATGGAGATAGCAAGTTCTAGGACCACGACTTATATGAAAACTTTTCCAAAAATAAAAAAACATGGAACATGCTATTGAATATGGGATATATGCCATACAAAAGTTTAGGGGCACAAAACCAGGGTCTCCTTGAACCCATACTGCCTAGGGCCAATCCAAGCCGACATGGGATCGACTATACTCCCAAAATACCACTAGAGCCACCACTTGTGACCACCTGGGTCAAGGGTACCCTACAGCCTACCCAAGCAGAAACCTACGATTTAGACCTCTTGTTTAGAGTCTAACTCGTTGTGTTTTCCTTTGTAGGTATGATGGAAGATCCCTCAACCAAAAACACAAAAAAATTAGAAAAACTCGAAATTCAAAAAATTGAAAAACCCCAAAAACCAAAAACATTTGAAAGAGATGAAAAACTTGGAGAAACAGTTGTTTGTATAGTTCCTAAAGTTTTGGTTTTACAAAAAACCCAAAAAAATAAAAATTTTAGAAAATATCAAAAACAAAACCTTGTATATAGCTGCTCCTGGTAAAAACTTGGAAAAAGCCCAAGATTTCGAAAGAAAAGTTATCTTCATAACAAGACCAAAAATTTCGAAACCCATAGAAATTATAAGTCAAAAACCAGGTATTTTCAAAAACCAGGTATTTTCAAAACCCATACATCAAGCTCAAATTCCCTAGGATTTAGAAACCTCGAGAATGATCAAAGCCCGAAAGTGAATCCCCTTGAGGAAGATCCCACTTCCGAGCTCCCAAAATTTCATAAAATTCTCAAGTTTGAAAAACCTTCGAATTCAGTAGGAGGAGATTTCCTAGAGATAAACCTAAAGGAGTGATTCAAAACCCAAGCACATTAAGATAGGCGCATGTTTGCATGAGCATGAAAGATCATCATTCATTGCATTTTTGAAAACCTACATTGATGTGTTTGCATGGACATATGAAGACATGCCGGGTATAGACCCGAGAGTCGTAGAGCATCGTCTTTCCTTAGATTCGGATACAAAACCCATAAAGCAAAAGCTTAGGAAGATACATCCGAACACACACTCACAAGTCAAGGAGGGTTTGGAAGATCTGTTAAAAGTCGGATTTATAAAACCCATTGCATACTCTGATTGGTTGTCAAACATCGTTGTTATTCGAAAAACCAGTGGGAAAATTCGAATATGCATCGACTTTAGAAACCTGAATAAGGCCACTCCAAAGAATAACTTTCCTTTACCCAACATTGATTTGATAGTCGATAGTACTGCAAATCATGAAATGTTTTCGTTCATGGATGGCTATTCAGGGTATAACCAAATCAAATTAGCCCCACGAGATTAGGCTAAAACTGCTTTCACAACCCCATGGGGCACATACTGCTATACAGTCATGCCCTTTGGTTTGAAAAATGCCGGTGCCACCTACCAAAGAGCTATGACTACGATCTTTCATGATCAGATTCATGAGCTCGTAGAGGTATATGTGGATGATCTCTTGGCTAAGTGTAGACACGGAAAATTTTTACTTCTGGTTCTTAGGCCTGAAGTGAACATTTTCGTATGTCTAAGTCTTTTTATAAAAAGGGGGTGCCAGCTAGCTTACTCAAGCTAGCGAAGAAGTTTTGAAAATCTGACTCGTTTGGGGCGATTGTGAGCAAGTGAGCTCTTTTCGTCGCAGACCTTCTTGCACTGATGCGCAAGAGTCAGTCTGTACGCTTAGTAAAGTCGATTTTGAACCTCTTTGAAAATGTATGAAGTGTTTGATTTGGGTTTTGTTTGTATTATTGCAGATTTTATTTCACATGGGATTTGCACGTGCCTATGTCTTTCAATTTTATGCTATTTAGGCCAACTAGGTGTGCGCGCAAGTGACCTAAGTTGGGTGATTTTTATACGGGTGTATGGGGTTTACTTTGATGCAATATGCGTCCTAACTCGTGGTATGGCGAATATGCAATGCAAACTCACACAACTCCAAGGGAAAACCCGAAATTGAAAGACAATGCTTAAGGGAAATTGCGTAAGGTAAATTGCAAAAGGGAAATATGGCTATATCTTAAGAGTGGAAAGGCTCAATTGTGTAAGTGTGTGTCGTGTATATATTGAAAGACTACTCACACAGCTGAACCTTAAAACCCAAATCTTAAAGACATAGCGGAAGGGAAATACAACTATATATATATGGGTCCGAAGGTCGCCAACGTATGCATGGGTGTTGTGTATATATGTAAAGACAACTCACACGACTTGGAATGTAAAACCCAAATTGAATTGCAATATGGCCCTTATTAGGGTCTTGGGAGTAAGAGCGAAAGCTCAATGTGTGTGTGTGGAATTGAAAGACCACGCACACAACTTGAATGAAAACTCCAAATTGAATTGCAATATGGCTCTTATTAGAGTCTTGGGAGTCTTGGTTTGGGGTAGGTCGGTTAGGTGGGCTGGGTTTAGGTGGTTAGGGACTTAGTTAGGTGAACTAAGGTTGGTTTAGGCTTAGTTGGTTAGGGTCTAGGTGGTCTAGCTAGGTGAGGTCGGCTAGGTGAAGTTGATGCGGTTTTGGGTGAGAAGGGTTAAGTTTAGATTAGGTTTGGGTTAGGTTTTAGGAGAAATGGCTAGGTGAGGTGAGCTAACTTAGGGCTAGGTTTAGGAACCACCCCTTGGCGCCGGTCCATTGCCTTAGTTGCAGCCATATCCAAGTTGGTGCAGCCCTAGGTCAAGTGTAGGTGCATACAAGCTTGAACCCATACTCTTGGTTAAACCCACAACGCTAAACCACTTTTGACCAAAAGTCAAGCCTACCAACTTTCTCACTCTTACTTTATGGCCCCCTTTCTCTCTCTACCCAAGCCTTCCAAGGGCATTCACGTGAAACTTTGTGGGCCCCTCACCCCCATTTATGGGGAGGTGAAGTGGGTCATGGATACAGATATTGGATTTGGATCTTGGGATCCAAATCCAAATACATTTTGGGTTTGGATCTGGATATATATGGTTCAGATTCGACCTAAATTTGATTTTCTGATTCCTTCATAGCGTTTCTAGACAGACAGTTTGTGCAGGGCCTGACTTCATCAATACTCTGTCTTGCGTTGGGTCTTCGCCAACATTGTCGTTCGATCTTCTTCTCACCTTCATGATTTTATTTTGATTATTCTTTTGATATTTGGGGTTTGGATGTCTGAGAATTTGGGGATGCTTTTGATATAAGAGTTGATATGCCGGGCTTGAAGTATGCTTCGGGTCCGAGCTCTCCTTTGCCTTTTTGATCCGCTTTTATCAGGACATGAGGCTTTTGGGGCTTCAAAACACTATTTATGTAAACAACACCCACGACTTAAATGTAAACACACGCAGCTGAACTTATATAAATAAAATTATATCTTAGGGGTTGTCAAGGCCCGTGTGTGTGCAAAGGGTGTGCAACTAAGAGCGGAAGGGCTCAAGTGCACGTGGGTGCTTATGTGTCAAACCAAGTTATTACATCTTGGGGGGGAGACTACGCTCCATTATTACAAACCCATGTCAAGATTTAATTGAATATAAAGCAAGTTCATATAATGGACCAAGTTTAGGCACTTATATGTAGCTGGTCCATCTTCAACTTGCGTGGACTTGGACTTGTGATCCGCCTTGGGCAGCCAAGAGGAGTTCCTTAGGTAGCTTATCGCAGCTGGTAGGAGTGTTGGCCGGCTGATGTTAAGGTGTTTAGGGGAGGTAGGTTGAGCTAAGGTGTGGTGCTAGGTGTTGGGATGGGTTTAGGGACAGGTAGAGGTGCTCGGCTAGGTGGAAGGAAGGGTCATGTGGCTGGGTGGAAGGGAGAAGGGCAGGTGGTGCAGATCGGTTGGGCTGGTGGCGTTGGGAGTTGGGCTTGGAATGAAGGAGGTGTTGGCTAGGTGGAGTTGAAGTGGGGTATGGTGCAGGTCGGCTGGGTGGAAGGGTGAGTGGTACTAACCTGGAAGGAGGTGGCAGGTGGTTGGGAGTGCTCGGTTGGAAGAGTATGGAAGGAGGATAGGTGGATGTTGGTGGTCAGGTGGAAAGGAGGTGGTGGGTGCAGCAGGTGGAAGGGCAGGTGTTTTGGCCGTCTAGGAATGAAGGAGGTGCTGCTGTTGGGTGGAGCTCCTCGCCGAAGGTGGAAAGGTGGCCGGTGCTGCTCGGTTGGGAGTGGAGAGGGTGACGAGAGGTGCTAGCCGGGTCCCAAGAGCATGGAGAGCCAAGAAGAGAGGGAACCAGCATGAAGAGCCCAGAGGAAAACCCGCAAGTGTTTGGAGGGGGTTTAAATAGGCTAGGGATTAGTGGCTGGGATAAGGGAGCTTAGGTCGGTTAGGTGGGCCAGATATTTATTTTGGTGGGCTGGGGTATGGTGGGCTAGATCTTTTCATTTAGGTGGGCTGGGACATAGTTTGGGGTAGGTCGGTTAGGTGGGCTGGGTTAGTGGTTTGGGGTAGGTCGGATAGCTGGGCTGGGTTTAGGTGGTTAGGAACTTAGTTAGGTGAACTAAGGTTGGTTTAGGCTTAGTTGGTTAGGGTCTAGGTGGTCCAGCTAGGTGAGGTCGGCTAGGTGAAGTTGGTGTGGTTTTGGGTGAGAAGGGTTAAGTTTAGGTTAGGTTTGGGTTAGGTTTTAGGAGAAATGGCTAAGTGAGGTGAGCTAACTTGGGGCTTAGGTTTAGGAACCACCCCTTGGCGCCGATCCATTGCCTTAGTTGCAACCATATCCAAGTTGGTGCAGCCCTAGGTCAAGTGTAGGTGCATACAATCTTGAACCCACACTCTTGATTAAACCCACAAGGCTAACCCACTTTTGGCCAAAAATCAAGCCTACCAACTTTCTCACTCTTACTTTATGGCCCCCTTTCTCTCTCTACCCAAGCCTTCTAAGGGCATTCACGTGAAACTTTGTGGGTCCCTCTCCCCCATTTATGGGGAGATGAAGTGGGCCATGGATATAGATATTGGATTTGGATCTTGGGATCCAAATCCAAATACATTTTGGGTTTGGATTTGGATATATATGGTCCAGATCCGACCCAAATTTGACTTTTTGATTCCTTCATGGCGTTTCAAGATGGACCGTTTGTGCGGGGTCTGACTTCATCAGTACTCCGTCTTGCATTGGGTCTTCGCCAATATTGTCGTCCGATCTTCTTCTCATCTTCAGGATTTCATTTTGATCATTCTTCTGATATTTGGGAATTGGATGTTTGAGAATTTGGAGATGCTTTTGATATGAGAGTTGATATGCCGGGCTTGAAGTATGCTTCGGGTCCGGGCTCTCCTTTGCCTTTTTGATCCGCTTTTATCAGTCTAGGAGGCTTTTGGGGCTTCAAAACACTATTTATAGTCTAAAAGTTATATGTATAAAGTTTTAAAATGTATATACAGGTTCAAAATATGTACAGGGTTGTCTGGAAGGCTCTTGGGTTTCTAGACTTAAAATAGCCCTTTGGGGCTGCTTTTGTAAAAACAGGTGTGTTTGAGAAAATCGTCGGATTTTGGGGTGTTTACACTAAGTCAAAAACTCGATGCACTCATCTCGAATGTTTGCAAAAGATTTTTGAAAGGCTTAGGCTTTACAAAGTAAAGCTAAACCCTCAAAAGTGCGTGTTCGGAGTAGAATCCGGGAAGCTTTTATTTATGGTGAGCCAAAGGGGCATTGAAGTCGACCCCTCAACAAGCAAGTGTAGAGCCATCATAGACATGGCTCCACCCTCCAATCTCACATAGATTCGTAGCATCTAAGGTCGTCTACAATCCATTCGCAGGTTTATCTCAAACCATGCAACTAGATGCGAACCCTTCAACAAACTTTTGATAAAAGAGAAGAAATTTTTATGGGATGACGATTGCATAAAATCTTTTGAAAGATTAAAAGCATACTTAATTAGTCCCCTTATTTTAAACCCTTCAAAGCAAGGAAAACCTCTTCTCCTTTACATTTCTGTGCATGTGAATGCTTTGGGTGCCTTGTTAGCTCAATACGAGGATGATACCCATAAGGAGTATGCCATCTATTACATTTTGAAAACTCTCTTGGCTTATGAAAGGAACTACCAAGCCATGGAGAAGATGTGCTTGGCCTTGGTGTGGGCCTGTCAGAAATTTCGACACTACTTCCTAGATCTTGAGATCTGGATAGTGTCTAGGCTTGATCCAATCAAGCATTTATTCGAAAAACTCATCCTCACAGGTAGGTTGGGTAAGTGGCAACTCCTCTTGATGGAGTATGACCTAAAATACCACCATCAAAGCTCCATTAAGGGGCAAGCCCTAGTGGATTTCGTGGCTGACTTCCCCTTAGAGGATGCATATCCCACACTTGATGAAATGCCTGATAAAGGCGTATTGCTAAACCAATTTCAAAACCACATCTGGGCAAACTCTTTTGAAAACCAAGTGTAGAAGATGCACTTTGACCGAGCGCAAAACCAAAGAGGGGCTTGTGTCGGGGTCATCCTCATATCCCCTGAAAAGGGAGAGATACCCATAGCCATTTGCCTAGATTTCGAATGTTTCAACAATATAGCCGAGTATGAAGCACTCATACAAGGCTTAAAAATTTCGAAAACTCTAGGGGCATTGTGCATTGAGGTCTTTGGAGATTCATTACTCGTTATAAACCAAGTTTTAAAAATTTGGCAAGTTAGAAATGAAAAGCTTCTTTCATATCACGAGTTGGCCACTCGATTGGTCGAATCCTTCCAATCGTGTACACTCACACACGTAGGAAGAGAGGATAACGACATTGACGATGCCCTCTCATCCTTGGGTTCAGCCCTAAGGGTCGATCCCACTTTGGGAATCCAATCCTTAGAAATATGGCATGCACCCACTCCATCCACACACGATTTGGAAATTTGCTAAAACAACTCAGATTCTGATAAAAAACCTTGGTTTTATGACATAAAGTGCTTTTTAGAAAATGGGGGATTTGCTGAAAATGCCACATCCAAGGATAAGGCATTCATCCAAAAAATTTCTACCCGATATGCGATTTTGGGTGGGGTTCTATACAAAAAATGTTTTACCGGCATCTTACTAAGGTGCGTCGACCTAGAGGAGGCTAGGATTATTATGCATGAATTCCACAATGGAGAATGTGGAGGCCATGTTAATGCCAATATGATGGCAATGAAAATACTTAGAGCGGGTTAATTTTGGTCCACTCTGAAAAAGGATTGCCACGATCATGTTAGGAAGTGTCATCCATGTCAAGTGCATGGGCATGCCATTCATATCCCTTCATCCTCATTACATTCTATGGTCAGCCCCTGGCCATTTATCATGTGGGCATTTGACATCAAAGGACCAATATTTTCAAATGCTTCAAATGGGCATAGGTTCATATTAGCATCCACTGAGTACTTTTCCAAGTGGGTCGAAGCCTCCTCCCTGACCAATGTCCAGGGGCAACATGTGATGGCTTTCATTAGGAAAAATATCTTGGCTCGATTTGGAGTTCAAAGAGACCTAGTGTCCGATAATGGCACCCCGTTAAAAAACGAGCGGATGGTCAAGTTGTGCAACACCTACGGCATAACTTACCACTTCTCATCGCCTTACTACCCTCAAGGCAACGGCCAAGCCGAGGCCACCAATAAGACTCTCATTAGTATTATTGAGAAGACTTTAGAGAAGGGTAGGACATAGCATGAGAAGCTGGATGAAGCCTTATGGACTTATAGGACTTTCATCCGAACTCCCACCAATGCCATGCCATTTGAGTTGGTCTATGGCACAAACGCCATTCTTCCCATTCATACAAGGTTGCATTCATTCCATACATCCATTGCACTCGACCTCCCCTTAGAGACGCTTCAGCATGCTAGGATGGCCGAACTAGACTTGTTAGATGAGAGGCGACTCCTTGCTATGGATCATGCTCATGTATACCGGCAAAGGATAGCCCGACACTATGAGAAACATATGAAACCTCGCCACTTTGAAGTGGGAGATCTCGTTTTGAAAATCATCCACTATCATCGCCCACATCCACTTGGAAAGTGGCGGCCCAAGTGGGATGGCCCTTATGTTGTGCGTGAAACCACCACAAACAACTCTTATTGGTTGATCGATGTAGAAGGTAGGAATTTAACAGATCCTATCAATATTCAGTACTTAAAAAAGTATCATGTGTAGGGTCTAAGTTAAATTCCCATTTTCGAAAATGTTTTAGGGATATCTGTTTTGAAATTTCGAAAATAAGGAGCAAAGGCGAATTGTGTGACCCTGAGTGAGAGAATCAACATTTGCGAAAAAGTGGAGCTTTCCAAAATACGTGGTTACATTTTCAAAATTCTTCTTCTTACAAAGAAAGGCCTAGTTCAATATAGCAAGATACTTGCAAGTAGTACGTGCTATTTCTAAATAGGCTAATTTGGAATGCATCGGTATGACCTTGGGATAAGTCCTCCCCCCTTCTCTTCTCCTTCCAGAAAGGAAAATTTGGCAAAAAAAAGGGAAATCCCTACCAAAGGAAAATCTCTTTCCCAAAAAAGAAAGCAGAATGGTAAAGGAAAATTTGATTCTTCTATGGAAAAGAGGGAAGAAAGAAAAAATACTCCTGAAGGGAGACCCTCTATGAAAAAAGAAAGAAAAGGTCAAAAAGCTCAAAAAGAGTAGTTTTCCGCTTTTTGCCTCAAACCACGAGACACTTCAGAAGGGACCGTGGTATCTCTTTCCCATCCCTCCGACTTATCCCAAGTAAACAAGCTTCATTTCAAGGAATCCTAAAGTAAAAATAGGATTTACTTACTTGAATGTCATTTTTGTTTGAGAATTCGACGTTTTGAGTAAGGCATAGGAATTTTGAAACTTAGCTTGTTTTCTTATCAAACTCCACTAGATTAAAGAGTGTTAAAGACTCAAATGAAGGCAAACACGAGGAGCTAGAGGTCCTTAGGATCGAGACTAAAAGGAGTTTACCTTTTGAAATAAGGTTTTAAAAACTCGAACATCGAGCGACATAAGGCCTGCTCACTTAAAGCAACAGGTCTTCATAAGACTCCAATGTTCAACCATATGATCTGGTCTCTAGGAAGTCACCCTTCCTGACATCTCATCCATACCATGCACTTGCATATTCATGCATGAATACTTCATACATGATCCCGTGTAGGACTAGAACCCATAGGAAAGTCCCCTTTGGCAAGATTCTCCTCCTACCAGGTTTGAAAGAAAGGTTTTTTGCTCAAAAATGGGGCGTTCCCATATTTTTGAGGATAAATCCAGGGAGACATTAAATAGGGGTGTTGTCGTCTTTGCCATTATCCAAATTAATTTGGATAATGCCAAAGAGGGGCATCTGTAAACACCGCAAAATTTTATGACTTTCATAAAACATACCTGGTTTACAAAATCAACTCCAAAAGGCACTTGAGTTTTGAAAACCCAGGAGCCTTCCCAAAACCCTGTAAATATTGTTTTAAATCCTGTAAATAGTGTTTTGAAGCCCCATATCGAATATAAGCTTTTAAACCCAGGCTAAGCCCCATTTTTCCAAGAAGCCAAAGATGAACAGGTGAAGCATGCGAAGACGACACTTGATCGAGAAGCAGCCCACCAAGTGGCTCACGAAGGCAAATTCCAGAAGCACACTCATAAATAGTTTCTAGAGCCCAAAAGAGCTCTTGGCTTGATAAAAGCCAGTGCAAAAGGCAAAAAGAAGGTCCAGGCATGAAGCAGGTTGCAAGCCAGGAGCACCAAACAACCAGATCGACTATCCTCGTTCAAGCATCAAGAATATTGAACCAGAAAAGTCAGAAATGAGTAGAAACGGAGTTCGAAAAGGTGAAAAGGAGTCCGAACAACAAAGATTGGGGAAACCTAACACTAGACGGAGCGCTGATGAAGCTAGGGCCCGCACAGATCGTCCGCCTTGAAAAGCCAAGAAGGACCATCTAGAGAAAATTTGGATTCGATTTGGACCATAAATATCCAAATCCATATCCAAATAGTGTTTGGATTTGGATTGGATCCAAATAATGTTTAGATTGGATCAGATATGGACCAAAATATCCATATCCATGTCCATAAAAATCTTGGATTTGGATCGGATATGGATCTCAAAATATCTGAGATCCAAGATCCATATCCAAATAGTGTTTGGATCAAACATGGATTCCACGATCCAAACCCAAGACCCATATCCAAGACCCACTTCACTTGCCTATAAATAGAGGTGAGGGGGTCTTCATTTAAGGGTTCACGTGAATTCAAGGGAGGAGCTTGGAGGAGAGAGAGGGTGTTAAGGTGAGTGCTTAGTGCTTTCTTCATTTGTTTAGGGGTTTAATTGTGGGTTAGTGAGAGATTAGTGTGGGTTGCCCCACCTTAATTGAAGGGCTGGATTTGCCTAATCAAAGGCGTTTTGGAGTGGCTGGCTTAAGGCTTGAGCACACCCCAACCGACCCAAAGAGGTAAGCTTGCTTAACCCCTAAACCGTTCTTCTTTACCCCTCTAAACCACCTTAAACCTACCTTAATTAACCCCACCTAACTACCCCACAACACCCTTAAGCCTAAACTAAACCCACCTAATACCCTAACCGACCCCAACCTCAAACTCCCGGACACCCCTAGACCTACCAAAACCGCCCTGCGCACCGTAGCGCGCCCTGCGCGCCAGGCACGCGCCCCGCACCGCACATCTCCCATGCTGCGTTCCTTCTTGGCGCCTATCGCCTGCGCCTGTCACCCCACCTATCACCCCGAGACCTGCCTGGGGCATAGCACCTAGCGCTGACCTAACACCGACTCCACCTAAGTCCCTGCCACCAACGGACTCCACCATACACCACCTACCTGCCACCATACCATCCCAGCACCGCCTTACTCCACCACCTACCCAGCACCGACCTCCACTCTCCTTAACCGACCTAGCTTCACCATACGCCCCATCTACCTAGTGTCGACCCCAACTCCCATCCCATCCACTGCCTCACATCCCCCCTCACAACCCGGTCGTGATCTTTAACTCCCACACACCTCACACCATTCTGCACATAGCCCCCACCTAATCCGTAGTACCCGTAGCTCCCACACCACCGCCTCATATCCCAACATCCAGTCGTGACCTTACCCTACACCATTCCATCACCCCACACAACCCACTAAGACCCGTAGCATCCCATACCACACCTATCCCACCCAAGCACCAAACCTGCAACCTCTTGCCGTGAACCTTCACCTCCCAAGCCAAAAGCCCACCAAGCTCAAAGCCCCCGACCAACCACTTCATGCCTCAAGCTTCAAAGGAGACCCGTCCGTGGTTGTAAAGCTAGCACAAGCCCGTGTAGATTGGAGTGGACAAATATCTGAATCACTTGCAAGTGTTTCAAATTCGGTATTTACATATCTCCTTCTACATTCTATTCAATTTGGATACGGGGTTGTATTAACGGAGCCTTGTCTCCCCTCGGAATGTAATATTGTTGCTTGGCACACGAGGCACACACGAGCACTTGAGCTTTAGCTTTTAATCTTGTACACCAAGCACCCACGTGCACCATTGAGCCTTCGCTCTTACTCTAAAGACTCTAGTAAGAGCTGCATGAGTTGTCTTCAATTTACACACTTCACCCACGCGTGCATTGAGCCTTCGTTCTTATTCTATATATGTATTTACATTCAGCTGGGTTGTTACATTAAGTCGTGTGAGTTTGTCATTTCAATTACATACTCGCACCCAAAGACACCCGAGCACTTGCTCAAGCACCTCACGCACAATTTTGGCCTCGACAGCCACTAAGATATAGCCCTATCTCTATATTTTCAGCTGTGTGAGTTTTCCCGGTTCAGTTGTGTACGTCTTTCAATTCCAGGTATTTAAGGTTCTGCTACATGTGTTGTCTTTACATATATACACAACACACACGCACACGTTGGCGACCTTCGGGCCCATATATATATAGTTGTATCTCCCTTTCAATTGGGTTTTACATTTCAGTTGCATGTGTTGTCTTTACATTTACACACAACACATACGCGCACATTGGCGACCTTCGGGCCCATATATATATAAGTATTTCCCTTCCACACTTTACATTCAAGTCGAGTGGGGTTTTACATTCAAGTCGTGTGAGTTGTCTTTCAATTTAGACACAACACACATGCTCATAATTGAGCCTTTCCGCTCTTAAGATATAGCTATATTTTCCTTTTGTAATTTCTCTTCCGCTATGTCTTTCAATTTCGGGTTTTAAGGTTCAGTTATGTGAGTTGCATTGCATATCCACCATACCACGAGATAGGGCGCATACTTGCATCAAAACAACCTCGAACAACCCGTGCAAAATCGCCAAGACTTAGGCACTTGATGCACACATCTCATGCCTAAGTAGCTAAAATAAAAAACATAGGATACGTGCAAACCCCACATAAATAAAATCTGTAACTAGACAAACCAAATCGATCGAACATTTTCATACTTTTCAAAAAAGGTCATACTTGTTCAAAATCGAATTTTCTAAGCATACAAATCGACCTTGAGCATCGGTTCAAGAAGGTTTGCGACGAAAAGAACCCACTTGTCCACAGTCACCCCTTGAATAAGATATTTCAAAACTTACTTCGCTAGTTTGAGTAAGCTAGCTGGCACGCCCTTTAAAAGCAACTTAGACATATGAAAAGGTTCACTCTAGGCCTAAGAACCCGGAGTGGAAATTTCCGCGTGTCTACAGATTTTGGCATGCCCGGTGGGACGTGGGTCTTAAGAAAAGTCGATTCAAATAAACAGACCTTTTGAAAAATTTTCAAGAAAAAGTGTTTTAACTCTTTGTGTGTTGCATTTTCATAGTTGGGTTTTCAAAAGCATCGGAGCCATGTCAAATTGAGGCTCCCAAGAAGTGTCTAGCCATGCCTCATGTGCATCAAGTTCTCATTCTAGGAAATTTTTGAAAACTCGAGATCAAAGAGAGGAAATCAAGGTGTTAAGAAGGGACTTTGAGGCCAAGATTGTTGCTCTTAGCCAAGAGGCTGAAGCAACTAATTCGTGTTCGTCAAATGGCGAACCAAAGGCCAAAAAGAGATTTGAAAAAACTCGAAGACGCAAGGAGACCTCCGCAATGGAAGGCAACCAATACCACAAATCCTTCACTCACAAGGATTGTAAAGCCCTACAGCAGCTGCTGAAAGGGCAAAACAAAGAGAAAAGAAACTACGCCGTGTCTGATTTTCTTCCTTTAGACTATGAAACAGACAGTGACGATGAAATACCGAATTTCTATCGGTATGATGGCATGGGAGACCCTAGGTCTCACTTGCAACTTTTCTCTCGTCGAGCCCATAAGAAAAAGAAGGACTCGATGAAATGGGTGTATTGGTTCTCTTTATCCCTCAACGGCACAGCTTCCAAATAGCTGGCTTCCTACGATCTTAGTCAATTCGCTACTTTTGAAGAGTTAGCGAACTGCTTTATGTAGAGATTCTTGCATAACGTAGAAGTCACGCCCACTTTAAACACATTGAGGGATACGAAGCAAGGTATGAACGAAGATGTCCATGCCTTTATTGTTCGATGGAGGTCCCTCCTTGTGCAAGTACGTGAACCAATATCCGAAGGGTGCGCCGTAATGCTCATCCTGGATAATTTTAAAAATGAGTTGAAAACCCTTCTCTCCCTTAACGAAATCTCAACTTTCCACAAGTTATTAAAAAAGCATCTCTTTTTGAAACGAATTTGAAGAAAGGGACTTACGACCACTTATGGAAAGGGAATGTGGTTTCAAAAACTCGCTTGGATAAACCCGGCACTTATGGGCTACCCACCATGGACAAAGGGGCAAAACCCCACAAAGTCGCCAATGTCCAGGTGGATCCAAGCCCGGCAAGCACTTCTAAAATTTTGAAAAATTTGAAAATAAAAGGGAGAAAAATTTACAAAAAACCTTTCAGAAATGAGAGTATACTCCACTGGGGCAACTTGTGTCGGAGGTCCTAGACCTCCTACTTGCCCAAGGAATGATTGAACTCCCCGAAATTTCTGAGGGAATTACCTCTAAAGGGAGATTTTTAAACCGATTCTGTAAGTATCATTGGCTCAAAGGCCATGATACAGAGCAGTGTTTCTCCCTACTTAATAAGATTGAGAACTTGATAGTAGAAGGCCGGCTCCAGGTCACTGAGGAACCAGAGCCTACCCAAGCTATCTTTAAAGAACCCTTCCTCAAACACGCAAGTACTAGTGGGAAGGGCAAAGAGGTATGTGCTCTCACATTTTTGAAGAGTCTAGTGCATGCATGTCATTTTGGTTTTGCTACTTGTGCATCTACTCTCATCCTTCATAGAAAACTTGCCCAAGTAGTGATCCGGGGACCACCCAGAGTTTCGTCCCTAGTTAAACCTATTTTAAAAATTCAAGGTGCTCAAAAGCAAGTATTATATGTAGGGTTTGGGTTAAAATCCCCATTTTCCAAAATTCTTAGGGATAACTGCTTTGAAACCTCGAAAGTAAGGTTCAAAGGCAAATTGTGTGACCCTGAGCGAGAGAATTCGCACTTGTGAAAGAGTGGAGCTTTTCAAATATGTGGTTACATTTCAAAATCCTTCTTCTTACAAAGAAATGCCTAGTTCAATATAGCAAGATACTTGCAAGTAGTACGTGTTATTTCTAAATAGGCTGATGTGGAATGGATCGAGTATGACCTTGGGATAAGTCCTCCCCTCTTCTCTTCTCCTTCCAAAAGGAAAATATGGCCAAAAACAAAGGGAAATTCCCGCCAAAATCTCTTTCCTAAAGAAAGAAACCTGAATCAAAAGCAAAATTCGATTCTTTTATGGAAAAGAGGGATTAAAGAAAAAATACTCCCAAAGAGAGACCCTCTATGAAAAAAAAAAGGAAGAAAAGGCCAAAAAACTCAAAAAGAGCAGTTTTCTGCCTTCTATACCTTAAACCACGGGACACTTCAGAAGGGACCGTGGTATCTCTTTCCCATCCCTATGACTTATCCCAAGTAAAACATGGTTCATTTCAAGGAATCCTAAAGTAAAAATAGGATTTACTTACTTGAATTTCATTTCGTTTGAGAATTTGACGTTTTGAGTAAGGCGTAGGAATTTTGAAATATAGGTTGTTTTCTTACAAAACCTCTACTAGATTAGAGAGTGTCAAGACTAAAGAAAAGGCAAACGCGAAGAGCTCGAGATCCTTAGGACCGAGGCTAAAAGCAGTTTCCCTATTATAAATGGATTTTGAAAAATCGAACATCGAGTAACATAGGGCCCGCTCACTTGGAACAGCAAGTCTTCGTAAGTCTCAAGAGTTCGACCATACCATCTGGTCTCTAGGAGGTCGCCCTGCTTGGCGTCTCATCCATGTCATGCATGTGCATATTCACGCATGAACACTTGCATAATATGATCCCCGTTTAGGACCAAAAATCATAGAAAAGTCCCCTTTGGCGTGATATCTCCTCCTACCAAGTTTAAAAGAGAGATTTTGCTCAAAAATTGGGACGATCCCATATTTTCGTGGATAGATCTAGGGAGACATTAAAAGGGGTGTTGTCGTCTTTGCCATTATCCAAATAAATTTGGATAATGCCAAAGAGGGGCATCTGTAAACACCCCAAAATGTTACGATTTTCTCAAACACACCTGGTTTTACAAAAGCATACCCAAAGGGCTATTTTGAGTCTGAAAACCCAGGAGCCTTCCAGACAATCCTGTACATATTTTGAACCTATATATACGTTTTAAAACTTTATACATATAGCTTTTAGACTATAAATAGTGTTTTGAAGCCCCAAAAGCCTCCTGTCCTGATAAAAGCGGATCAAAAAGGCAAAGGAGAGCTCGGACCTGAAGCATACTTCAAGCCCGGCATATCAACTCTCATATCAAAAGCATCCCCAAATTCTCAGACATCCAAGCCCCAAATATGAGAAAAATGATCAAAATGAACTCTTGAAGGTGAGAAGAAGACCCGATGACAATGTTGGCGAAGACCCAACGCAAGACGGAGTACTGATGAAGTTAGGCCCTACACAAACCGTCCGTTTCGAAATGCCATGAAGGAATCAAAAAAATCAGATTTGGGTCGGATCTGAACCATATATATCCAGATCCAAACCCAATATGTATTTGGATTTGGATTTGGATCCCAAGATCCAAATCCAATATCTGTATCCATGACCCACTTCACCTCCTCATAAATGGGGGTGAGGGGCCCACAATATTTCACGTGAAATGCCTTGGAAGACTTGGGTAGAGAGAGAAAGGAGGCCATAAAGTATGAGTGAGAAAGTTGGTAGGCTTGACTTTTGGTCAAGAGTGGGTTAGCCTTGTGGGTTTAACCAAGAGTGTGGGTTCAAGCTTGTATGCACCTACACTTGACCTAGGGTTGTACCAACTTGGACATGGCTGCAACTGAAGCAATGGACCGACGCCAAGGGGTGGTTCCTAAACCTAGCCCTAAGCTAGCTCACCTCACCTAGCCATTTCTCCTAAAACCTAACCCAAACCTAACCTAAACCTAACCCTTCTCACCCAAAACCGTCCCAACCTCACCTAGCTAGACCACCTAGACCCTAACCAACTAAGCCTAAACTAACCTAACTAAGTCCCTAACCACTATGTCCCAGTCCACCTAACCGACCTACCCCAAACCATGTCCCATCCCACCTAATGAAAATATCTAGCCCACAGCCCACCAACCGACCTAACTCTCAATCCCAGCCTATATAAACCCCCTCCTTCAAGCGGGTTTCCTCTCTCTCTAGGCTCTTGGGACCCGACCAGCACCACTCTTCACCCCTTTCACTCCCAACCG
Organism: Brasenia schreberi; assembly: GCA_036023115.1. Lineage (NCBI taxonomy): Eukaryota > Viridiplantae > Streptophyta > Magnoliopsida > Nymphaeales > Cabombaceae > Brasenia > Brasenia schreberi. Next base: position 4,745,158 of record JAYKKT010000065.1, read on the forward strand.
AACACCACCTGCCCTTCCCTCCACCTTTGGCGAGGAGCTCTACCCGGCCACCTTCCATCCACCCGGATACCTTCCATCCACCTGCCGCCTCCTTCCCAACTGCCACTCCTTCCACCCTCTTCCAGCCAACCACTCCAACACCACCAGCAGCGCCACCTTCCCGGTTAGTACCACCTCCCCTTTCACCTCCTGAAACTCCTCTCTTCACCCTCTTCTTCCCAGCTGAGCACCACCCAAACCCTGCCCATCCACTTGCTGCACCCGCCACCTCCTTCTACTCGGCCAGCACCTGGACACTCCACCACCCGGTCAACACCCCTACTTGCCGCAACCATCTACCCAAGGGACTCCCCTTGGCTGCCCAAGGTGTGACTCATTAAGGTCAAATCCATGCAAGCTGAACATAGACCAGCTACATGTAAGTGCCTAAACTCGGTCCATTATATGAATTTGCTTTATAATTCAATTAAATTTTGACATGGGGTTGTAATAATGGAGCGTAGTCTCCCCCCAAGATGTAATAACGTGGTTTGACACACAAGCACCCGCGTGCACTTGAGCCTTTCCGCTCTTAGCTGCACACCTTTTTGCACACACATGGGCCTTGACAACCCCTAAGATATAGTTCTATTTATATATATTCAGCTGCGTGGGTTTTCATTTAAGTCGTGGGTGTTGTCTTTCAATTCTACACTCACACACATTGAGCTTTCGCTCTTACTCCCAAGACCCTAGTAAGGGCCATATTACAATTTAATTTGGGGTTTTCATTCAAGTTGTGTGCGTGATCTTTCAATTCTACACTCACATACATTGAGCTTTCGCTCTTACTCCCAAGACCCTAGTAAGGGCCATATTGCAATTTAATTTGGGGTTTTCATTCAAGTTGTGTGCGTGGTCTTTCAATTCTACACTCACACACATTGAGCTTTCGCTCTTACTCCCAAGACCCCAATAAGGGCCATATTGCAATTCTATTTGGGTTTTACATTACAAGTCGTATGAGTTGTCTTTACATATATACACAACACCCACACACACGTTGGCGACCTTCGGGCCCATATATATATATAGTTGTATTTCCCTTCCGCTATGTCTTTAAGATTTGGGTTTTAAGATTCAGCTGTGTGAGTAGTCTTTCCATATATACACGACACACACTTACACAATTGAGCCTTTCCGCTCTTAAGATATAGCCATATTTCCCTTTTGCAATTTACATTATGCAATTTCCCTTAAGAATTGTCTTTCAATTTCAGGTTTTCCCTTGGAGTTGTGTGAGTTTGTATTGCATATTCGCCATACCATGAGTTAGGATGCATATTGCATCAAAGCAAACCCCATACTCCCGTGCAAAAATCGCCCAACTTAGGTCACTTGCGCACACACCTAGTTGGCCTAAATAGCATAACATTGAAAGACATAGACACGTGCAAATCCCACGTGAAATAAAACTTGCAACCATACAAACAAAACCCAAACATTTTGTGTATTTTTAAAGAGGTTATACTTTATCAAAATCGACTTTACTAAGCGTACAGACTGACCCTTGCGCATCGGTGCAAGAAGGTCTGCGAAGAAAATAGCTTACTTTCTCACAATCGCCCCAAAAGAGTCAGATTTTCAAAACTTACTTCGCTAGCTTGAGTAAGCTAGCTGGCACGCCCTCTTGTTATAAAAATGACTTAGACATACAAAAAGATTCACTTCAGGCCTAAGAACCAGAAGTGAGAATTTTCTGTGTTTACATACACTAAACATATCTTTTTGATATGGGCATTTATAGGGTCTACCAAGTTTCTTCCCAAGGTATCAATGAGCCAATATGTATCGTTGATTTTTGTTTTACCCTATTTTAGGATATATTGACATTCTCACTTGGGCCGCCGCTTTTTGGGCCTCTTTGGGTGAATGATGTAAATGAGATGCATGATATGTAAAAATGTATTTCCATATGATATGATGAAGACTAATGTATTCAAGTCTCTACGAAAGATGTTTAGGGAATGCAAACTACATGCCCCCAGTTTAGTGGAGATAACATGAACATTCATACACTATGGCTGACCTCTATTGTGGCATGTGATGAATGATTTTTAACTAAATGCATGAATGACCCCTACATGCACTATGTCATTGGACATCTTGGGTTTTTGGCATGGCTTAGGAATATGCATGATATGATCTTAGCCTTTGATGCATTTTGGGTTAGGTTGGACTCCTATATTGGTCACCTTCTAGGGAACTTGATTGTTTGCCTAAGTCCAAAATTTTGTTGATTTTGAGGAAGTTCATATAAATTGACATCACTCATCATCTCTAAGGGAGTTGGCATTTCTTTTGACAAAATGATTTTGATTTTTCCTTTTGATTTTTTTTTTTTGTATTTTTGGTTTTTCCTTTTCCAGATTTTTTTGGATTTTGGAGATAACCTACACACAATATATAAAACCTAAAGTTAGCACCATATCCAAGGAGGATCAAGAGCTTCAGGTGCTTGAAGGATACTCACTCGGGGTGTAGTTTGGTTTATATTCTTGTGATGGACCCTAGGTTCAACCTAATGTGCCCGTAGGGGTGAACAGTGTGGGTATATGTAGATTCAAAGGAAGAGCATGATTGATCCCTTGCAAAATGCAAAGATATGGATTCCAAGGAATACCATGGTCAGTTCCTTGGTGGGTATGTGGAGATTTTGGGAGGTCATGATCATAGGCTTGGATTTATGATGCAAACCTAGGCTCAAAGGAATTTTTTTATGCATGGTAGGGTTAGATATACGTAGGATATCAATTTATGCCTTAGGAGTAACCATGTTTACGGACGAAATGCATTCACGTAGCTTATAAAAACTAAAAATATGTTTTTTGCATTTTGTGTATGTCTGATGAATGATTTTTAATTCCTTACTCTCAGCTCCGAATGTGCTAAAATTTTGCACACATAATCTACATACACAGACCCACTATTAATAAAATTTGCAATAATTTTAGGATCGTGCAACATCATAAGCACATTGAGTGGGCTTGTGGGTGCATGAGTGTGCTTTGGCACATGGAATGCAAATGAATAATTTACTGATCCTACACTAAGAAGGAGAGGATCGAGTAGAGTTTTGGAGAATTTTTTTAAGCATATCTTTTTAGATCTTGACTACCTTTTCATGATGAGAGTAAGCTTTCGTGTAGGCGTCCCGAGGTTGTTCTAGCTAATGCATGGCTTCGAGCTCCTGTTACTTTGGTAAGTCTTGAATTTCATCATTCAATCCTATGCTTGTGCAACACTCATCTTTTGTGTTTATTTTTTGGGAGGGGAAACCTCGAAAGTGTGTAAAGTGGTGCTCATGGGAATAGATCCCATCGAAACACATGTTTTTGAAAATTTTTGGATGGCTTGTGTGAAGAGAACCTCATGCCCCTCTCCGCTTATGTGCCTAGAAATGTAGACTTTTTCTTCATTTTCATTTTCAATTTTTAGAATTTCATTACTTGCAAATTTTGGATTTTCAATTGTTTTCTATTTTTGAAGATTTTCTAGATTTTTTTTGTTTTTCCAAGTATATTTGTTTTGTATTTTCAATGGACAAAGGGGTGTTAGGAAGTAGATGATCAGAAAAGTTACAAAGAGATGATTTGATCCCAACACTTACTATATTTGTAGCCTCACATCCTTCATTGGATTTTGAAGTTGGTTTGGTTTTTCGGGTATGGTTTTTCTCCCTATGGACCCGAGATGGTTTTTTATGGAATCGATTTATTTCGAAAGAAGGTGACCAAATCAAAATAACTTTTCTAAGACCCAAGTCCCATCGGGCGTACCAAATTTGTAGATGTAAATAAAATTACTTAGTCTATGGATTGACTTAAAATTTGACTTACAAAAACAAAGCACGAGCTTGCCAACAAGTTTGCTCAAACTTGCAAAGATGATTTCTGACTTCTTCTAGCGTTTATAGACAAGTGGGATGTTATGATCATAGGTCTTCTTGAACCGATGTTCAAGGGTCATCTTATATGCTTAGAAAAGTGATTTGTGATCCGGTATGCTTTTGAAACAAGTTTTCACTTAAAACAGATTTTCTAAAAGTATTTTTATCATTTCCTTGGCCAATCAATCTCAATTCTGAAAAATAGAACCAAACATTTTTTCAGCAACAGATGTTTCTGATTTTTTGATATTTTATGGGATTACAAAAAACCCAAAAAAATCATTTGAAGTTTATTGGAATATTTTTGTTTTGGTTTTTGGTTCTAAAAATGAGCATAATTAAATTCGTGAAGTTCCTAACCTTAGAACTCAGGACAAACTTTGTAATAGAAATACAAAGGCTTAAAAAATGCCTTTATATCTGCACGTAGACCTTTAAAGTTTATGAAATTAGTCAAGTTAGAAAAATGTGGAAATGAGATTTCCAACTAAACCATTTTTCATAATTTTTGGATCTCTTTAGACAAAGTTAAGAGAGTCTTACCCAGGCTCCGTTGCAGGATGTGCAGTGCGGTTATGTTCTGTCTTAGTTTCAGTTCTATTTTTCACAGACCGATTTTCAGAATTTTTGGTTTACAAACAGAGGCTAGAAAAATTAATAATCAAACAGATGTAGGATGGTGAAAACAAACTTTTTTGTTTACAAGGCTAATGAATGTATCCATTGATCTTTAATGGTTTAAATGATCATCCAAAGTAATTTTCGGTTGAAGAATTTATTTCATTAGGTAGGAAATGCAATAATCAAGAGAGATTAATATATATATTAAACATAGAAGAGATGAGATAGTATAAGGTACAATATATATCAACGTAGAAACAACCACCAGGCAAACAAGTAATAGGTGATTTTACCTTAGGTTTTTTGGATGGAGACCTTTAAGGCATGAAAGATCGGATTGGGCTGGCAGTTTGGGGCAACACCTCCATTCTTGGACGAGACTTTCATTCCTCCTTCCTCTCCTCTCTCTCTATCTTTCTCTTTCTATTTGATGGGCTCTCTTGATTTTTTCTCACTTTGCCTCCTTTTTTTTTGCTGGGATTTTCTTTCTTAATTTTTTCTCGCTATAACTCCTCTTGAACCAGCTCCCAAGGTGTCTATTTATAGCTTTCAAGAGAAGTCTCTAGGATCTTCCATGAATTGGGCATAGAAGTGGTTTGACCAAAATTTGATCCAATCCAAAAGTGATTGCTAGTCACATGGGTGCACATGGTGGTCCCTCTCTTGGTCAAGATGAGTTTGGTTCAACCTTTCTTGCTCACGGCTAGGTGCAGTTGAGCCACATCAAGCCTGCCCCTTTTGCTTGGTGCGGTCTAAGTACTTTGGTGCGACTCTTGTCTAGGTGTAGCCTTGGTCCATACTTCTGTTAGGATGAACTACACCCTAACCAAGTCAAATGGACAAAGAACCTTGCCCAATCAACAAGGAAGAGGGTTGATTATGTCATGCACCATGGGCTACACCTAGACTCGAGTTGTATCAAGCCAAAGGCGAGAAACCAAACCACACCTAGCTCACATGGCTGCACCCGCTTTCACACTACGCACATGGGCTCAAGGGGACCATTCCCCATGTCCCACATGACCCATGTGCAGCCTCAAAATCTGGAAGCTTCATGTGGATCATGGTTCAAATCGAGCCTTCCATTTAGATCCCAAAACTGACACATAGAAGGGCCTAGAGCCCCCTCTTGAGATCTATAAAATGGGCCTTAGGTGGTTGATTGAGGGCATCAAGAATCGACTAAGAGAGAGGAAATCAAGGAAAGTTCTTACAACTAGAGAGGGAAAGAAAGAGAGGGAGAGAAAGAAAGAAGGGAGATGCCCCTTCCCAAGAGGACGACCGCCAAGAGGAGCCGCTGATCATCAAGCTTTCAAGCTTTCTTCTGGTCTTCAGGTCATCTCTTCCCTTCTCCCTTTCCATTACTTTCTTCTTCCTTTTAATTCAATTAAAATGGGTTGTATTAAGGAGCTTATGTCTCCATTCTTGATGTAATATTTGAGGAGTTACACTATCCAATTTCTTTCATACTTGTTGATGCCTTCTATGTGTTTGATTTATAGTTCTTTCTATCCCAATATATATTATAAGATTTTATATCCCCTAATCCCCTCTATGCTTATGCTATACTGATAATTTCCTTGATTATTTCATTTCATTATACTTTGATTGTTGTGGACTACATTTCAATTCGGTCGGATGCATCCATGTATTTTCTATAAACTAAAAACTCTATTTTCTGCATCTTGCATACATCTAATTGTTGATTTTTCTCTCCTTACTATGTGATATGAATGCAATGAAATTTGGTATACCCGATCTATATACATAGGCCCATTGTTTGTAAAATGTGTAAGAATTTTAGGATCGTTTGAGGCTGTGAATAAAATTGGAAAAAATCAAATAAAAACAAAACATATTTTGTAAACCCTACACATCATACAATAGAGGTTGGGTCAAAATCACATAACTTTGTTTGTAGTGATCTAATTTGATTAAAAATAGTCCAATTTAAAAGCTTAGATCCATAGATTTTCAATGAGACTAATTTCATAAAAATCAGAGATCTCAATGTTTAGATACAATCATTTCTTTAAGTCTCTATGTCTCTTTCATAGATCTGTCCTAAATGCTAGAGTAAGGGACCTTTTCAGATTTAATTTCACACCCATAGTACATCAAATCATAACAAAAATAGTTTGAGAATATGTATATCCTGCTATACTTTGTATAAAATTTTGAAGATTTTTGGAGATTCACAAATTGTCAAAAAAATAAGGAAAATAAGTCTCTAAAAACAAAATCAGTTTTTGTTCTTCAGAGTTAGAGTTATTTTTGAGTGAAGAAGTGAGTTCACGATTTTTTATAAGTCTACCAGAATTGAAATCAAAATTTTTAAAACATATCGGATCTCAAACAATTTTAAAGCGCCTACATCGACCCTTGAGCATCTATTTAAGAAGGTCTACGGTGAAAAGAGTTCACTTGTTCACATTCACTTAGAAGTCAAAAATGATACTTTGTTAGTTTTAGCAAACTAGCTGGCACGCTCGCGCATTCGTAGTTTGCGAATTATGTTTCTGTCTCTACATAGATTTCAAAACAAAATTCATATCTACAAGGGTAACCTCAATATTGTAACTAAATCTTTTCATGAAAGATATGGTTAGGTCTTCAAATATTTTATATTGACTAAGGTTTTGATTAGTTATATATAGAGGCTTCACCCTTAAGATTGTGAGGAAACGAGTAGATCCATTTGATAGAATCTTGTCTTTTCTTGATTGCTCTCTAGGTGAATATTTTTAGGTGAGAATCTTTTTTTCCATTGAATTAATGAAATTTGGGTATGTCATCATCATTATCCATCTCATAATTCAATGATAGTAAATTTCCCATTTGATATCTTTTCTTTTCCTTATTTGTGCTCCTCAAGTATTCTTGGCAAATCCTTTTTACCTCTTTTTCTTGCAAATTAGTTCTTGTTAGTAAGGAAACTCTCTTCTGGTGAACTGTAACACCTTTGGTTCTGGATGATCGTTTTTTATCTCTACCTCATTGCTAATCTCGGTTTGCTCATAATCCAAGTTGTTTGGGTGTGAGTTGACTTTTCTTTATTTTCTTCTTGGGTTTCACTATGTTCTCTTCTCTTCTTTTCTACCTTCTTGATTTGATTTCCAGGTTGAACTTGTTTGAGTTGATTCCTTTGGAACTTTAGCTCGGCCTTGTAGTCTCGTGGTGAAGTCCTAAGTGAATGGACTCTAGAATGGTTAGGATTAGGTTAAAGAGATTGATTGTTAGAAGAGGTTGGATCCTCTATGAGATCATAATCTATAAGTTTTTCTGGATTCAAGAGCATTGTGAGACACGAACATGATGTTTTATCTTTGTTTTTGTTTTTTGGCTTTTAAGATTTAGCAAGTCTAGAAAGGTTAAGTGCTCAAGTGTGTATGTGTGGTATGTAACATAAACTCAAAATATACATACAATTGTGAGTGTGTGCACTAGTGTGTAGTTAAGTGGGTGTGTGAAACAAATATGTGTGCTCTTACTCTAGGTGTACCTTGTGTAGAGTGTGAAAACAAAGATGCTCACAATCAAACAATCAATAAAATAAAAACCTTTAAAACTACCTAGCAATTTTGGATTGACATGCTGGTCTCATAGGGCATGCCAAAAGAAATTGTATACAAATTTTAAGTTTTGCAAAACCCTCAACTTTTATCCAATCTTCTTAATTTTATAAAGAAAAATAAAAACTAAACTAAGTCGAGGATCACTCACCTCTTATTCGCTTTCCTTCTATGCATTGTGGGCTCAAATCAAGTTTTTTCAAAATTACCTTCTTACCCCGTTGTCTTGGGTCAGTTCTTACCCTACAAAATTCTTGACTAATAAAAAGGAAAGATACCTACGTGCTTGAATTGAGATGTGAGCACAAAAAAGGAGACTCTATTCCTATTGGTTTTGGGTCTCAAGAGATATAGATCTAAATTGGATATGGGTTAAAATTCGATATAGATCTAAAATAGATATGACCTCTAAATGGATATGGATCTTGTAAACACCGTAAATCTTCTATATTTCAAAAAACTCTCGAAAAAACTCGTTTGAGCCAAAACGACAACCTGTTTTGAAATATGAAAACAGGTACAGAAGGCAAAAGAAGACCCTAGGCCCGAAGAGGATTCAAGCCCAGAGCTTCAGAAGCCACTCCCTGATAAAAAAAGAAAAGAAAGCAGAGCCCGTTTGATGAAAAGCTCAACGGAGTCCAGAACGGCGAGACGGAGTCCGGACGACAAAGTTGGGGAAAACCCAGCACCAGACGGAGCGCTGATGAAGCCAGTGCCCGCACAGATCATTCACCTCGAGAAGCCAAGAAGGACTGTCCGAAGAAATTTTGATTTGGATCTGGACCATATATATCCAGATCCAAATCCATGTAATGAATAGTGTTTGGATTTGGGCCAATCCAAATAGCGTTTGGGTCGATCCAAATAGTGTTTGGATTGAATCGGATTTGGATCAAAATATCCAGATCCATATTCATAAAAATATTGGGTTTGGATCGGATACGGATCTCAAAATATCTGAGATCCAATATCCAGATCCAAATAGTGTTTGGATTTGGGTCTGGATCCAAACCCCAAATCCAAGACCCACCTCAAATGTCTATAAATAGAGGTGAGGGGGTCCATGTAAAGGGTTCATGCAAATATTTGGGAGGAGAGAGAGGGAGTGATAGACCTAGCCATGTGGGCTCATTGGGTGAGGTGGGTTCAAGCCATGTGGGCTAAGTGGGTCTAGACCAAGGGGCTGCAACCAAGGTGGGCTGGACCAAGTGGCTGCAACCGTGGAGACGTGGGCTCAAGCCAAGAAGGACCGGCTCCAAGAGGTAAACCTAACCCCCGACCTAGCCTAGGTTCGAACCTACCTAACCCCCAACTGAACCTAACCCCAACTGAACCTAACCCTAACCGAACCAACCTAACCCTAACTGAACCCTAACTAGACCTAACCTAACCCCAACTGCCTCAAAAGATCCCCCAAACAATGAACCGAAACCCCCGGGCGCCTACCGCGTGCCCTGCATCCTGCCGCGCAACCCTGACGCTGCTGCGCCCTATCCGCGCTCCCTGATGCCATCCCACGCCACTGCGGCGCCCCTCAGTGCCAGGACCCCCTCCTAGCGCCAAACGCCCAGCGCCCAGCGCCAGGCACCCGATTGCTGCGCCCGATGCCTTCCTGCCGACCTGACCACCTTCCTGCCGACCTGACCACCCCCCTGCCGACCTGACCACCCCCCTCGTCGTGACCTGCACCTCTTCCAGCCACCTAGGACAGACCCTAGACAGCCCCATCTTGGCTGAACCTAAGCTTCCCCTATGGCCCTAATCGTGCCCCATAGAACCTCCCTCAAAGCCACTTAGGATAACCCCTCTTGGCTGCCCAAGGTGAACCGTGAGCCCACGTGCAAGCAAGTTGAACATGGATCAGCTATTTGTAAGTGTCTAAACTTGGTCTATTACATTAACTTGCTTTATATTCAATTTAATTTTGATACGGGGTTGTAGTAAAGGAGCTTCGTCTCCCCCCGATTGTAATAACGTGGTTTGACACACCCACACACACGTGCACTTGAGCCTTTCCGCTCTTAGTTGCACACTTTTGCATACACACACGGGCCTAACCAGCCCCTAAGATATAGTTGTATTTATATATTTTAAGTCACGGGGGTTTTTAATTAAGTCGTGTGTGTTGTCTTTCCATTTTCCACACGCACACACATTGAGCCTTCGCTCTTACTCCCAAGACCTTAGTCAAAGCCTATTGCAGTTATATTTGGGTTTCATTTATGTCGTGTGCGTAGTACTTCAATTCTACACTCACACACATTGAGCTTTCGCTCTTACTCCCAAGACCTTAGTTAAGGCCATACTGCAATTTATATTTGGGTTTCATTTCATGTCGTGTGTGTAGTCTTTCAATTCAAGCACGCACCCACATTGAGCCTTCGCTCTTATTTGCAAGACCCGAGTAAGGGCCCATATATACCTTATATACATATCTCCCTTCGGCATTTACATTACAAGTAATTTCCCTTCGGTATTGTCTTTACATTCGGGTTTTCCCTTTGGAGTAGCGTGAGTTTGCATTGCATCTACGCCATACCACGAGGTAGGATGCATATTGCATCGAAGCAAACCCCGTACTCCCACTCAAAATCGCCACATCTTAGTGGAGTGTTCATAACACACACCTAGGTGGCCCAAAAAGGGATAAAAAGGAAGACTTAGGCACGTGCAAATCCACGTGATCTAAAATCTGAAAATCATACAAAAACAACCCGAATCAATCGTACAAACATGCCAAGACTTAGGCTATTTCGATGCACACACATCGTGCCTAAGTAGATTAAAATTTGAAAGACTTAGGGTCGTCCAACCCTTACAAAATCAAAATCGCCCAAATGCATGGTTTTTAAAAGGTTTTAAAACACTTCTTCATTTAAAATATATTTTGAGTTAAACTTGTTTTAAAACGAAGTCTCTAAGCGTATAGACTGACCCTTGCGCATCGGTGCAAGAAGGTTTGCGATGTAAAAATCCCACTTGCCTACAATCGCCTTTCAAAAGTCAGATTATTTTCAAAACATACTTTGCTAGTTAAAGTAAACTAGCTGGCACGCCCATAAAGTGAAGTAGATTGCGAAAAGGTTCACTTCAGGCCTAAGAACCCGTAAGTGAAAATTTTCGGTGTCTACAGATCTCAAATGGATGTGAACCTATAAATGGATATGACTATGACCAACCCTAAGAAAATGATCCTCTAATTAACAACTATGCAATAAATGGAACATGCAACTAAAAAAAGTGTTAAGAAGCAAAAATCCTTATTTATAGGAAATCCTTATTTACAAAAAATCATGATTTGCAGTGTACATGAATTTTAAATAATTATTTTTATAAAATCAAATATGCACAAGAGTTAAATAAAACCTTATGCAAAGGATTGCAAGAATGGGATCTTGAACATGCATGACTTAAATCTAATGTAAAAATATCCTAACCTAACCAAGAATAAAACTATGTATATAAGAACAAAACCAAAGAATGAAATGCAAGATGATTCAAAAGGGATCCATGCAAGGACTACGGGATTTAATGAATGCTTAGAATCTAACTGATGCAAAACACAATATGTTAAAAGACTTTTGATGTGTCTAAATATGTATGCGAACATTAACCAAATTAATAGATATCTAGGCTAGAAAGAAAAAGAAAATTGTAAATAAATAAAAGAGAAGGGGTTGACTAAGAATTATGATGGTATAAGCATATGATGCTTATGTTAAATGACCAAGGCCTGAACATATATGAAAAAGAATGGTAGGAAAACTAAGAAGGTTTAATAAAAAATAGAAATTAATAGACTAAAAGATTGAACCTACACGATTGGCTAGGAAGTGGTCGGCCAGGCCACGGTGTCGATGGCAGCAATGATCATACACCAGAGAGAGAGAGAGAGAGAGAGAGAGAGAGAGAGAGAGAGAGAGAGAGAGATTGAATTCTAATTTCTTGAATTGATTGGGTGATTTGGATGGTGTGAGACCCTTGTTTATATAGAGGATCTCTTGACTACATGATAAAGGAAATACAAATGATAAATATGTATAAATTTTTTCTTAAAAGGAATTTTGAATTTTATGAGAAAATCTGAATTTGGTGAGTTGAATTTGGTGAGTTGAAATATTTTGATCAATATTGAATTCTGTTAGCTGCACAAAGGGTTTTCCTTAGTCAATGGGCCTTGCTCTCCCAAGTAGTGAATGCCCATTCTAGTTTTTTTTCTTTCAAAGCAATTTACCTTGTACCAAGAGTCTTACCGCTTTGGTTTCTACACAGTTCTGGATGATCATACCCTTTTTCAGTAATAGTTTCATCAATTTAAAAAGTATTGAAGGCTGCCGTCAGCTTTTGGATCAAACTTTTTATCCTCATGTTGTCCAGCCCTTGTGTATGCCATGCGGGCATTACATATATAGTTATATATCTACATATTACATAGATATGATTAATATATATGGATATTATATAAAATCACATACGCTTTCACCACACACACATGTATGCATATTTATGTAAACACACACATACAAGCATATATATATATATATTTAAGATAATCATGTATATATTTCATGATACTATATGTATCTATATATATAAATTGATCTAGTGTTATATATTATATATATAAATAAGACCTATTTTATGTAAATATATATATATATATATATATATATATATATATATATATATATATATATATATATATATATATATATAAGTTTATTCATAGAACATATATAGGTTAGTTTTTTTAGCATCAGTAAGGAAAACGGACGAATAGTGGATGGACTTTTTAAATAATGATAACTAGTGGTCTAATTAGATGAGTTAAACATCAATTGACATGTTAGGTGATTTCCGTATCATTAGCTTAAGAACATGTTCATGGGGCGACACGGAGTTCAGATGGCCATTAAAAGTTATTCAAACCAAACTGTTACTTTGTTAGTCACAATTGTGTCACACACAACTCGTCTTGTGTTGTGGGACACGCCTTATAAGGACGTGTGCTAGTGTGGTCAAACTACTTTGACATATAAACAGTTCTAAACCACTGTACGCAACGTGGTATATGGATAAGTTATACCCAGTGATACAGATAAAGTTACTTCGTTGAGATGTGTTTTTAGGTTAAATTATAAAAGAGATTTTATTTAGAAATGTAATTTGTCAATGTATCACTCACTATACATGTGTGTGACTTTGGAAGCTACTAGCCCTTCGGCTCCAAGTTGGATCGTACGATCAAGAGGACCACCCACAATCATGAGGGGGCAGTCGGCATATATGGTTGAGGGTGTGGTAAGCAACATATAGGTCATGATATTAGAACAAAATACACTACGTAGCTATGGATTATATTATATTTGGATGACATTGAGATTTGACCCCATCTTAGCGTTTTTATATACCATATTATTTTAAAAATGTACACGTTTTTAATATATTTTATTTTTCGGGAAACTATATCTACCTACAGAGCACTGTCTTCTTTTCCATGTTCTAGTTCTAGTTCTAGTTAGTAAGGACGATGATGGGGAGTTCCCTAAAATCAACCGCAGATGTTGAGCACATGTAGTGGATCATGGTATTAGGTTTTGGACTTTTGACTTGAAATTATTATGACGGGTTGTACCATTCCTGTACCGGATCTTATAAATTGTCGGGATATTCGTACTACACTAGACAATTTGTCCACGTGAACGGGCCCTATATCTTATGTGGACAGATTGTGAAGCTTGACAAATTTAGTCAGAAATTAATGGTGACACCAAATGTTCATGTTAGTAGAAAACAACATCTATACCATTAGCCATTACGCACATATGTTAGTAAAACATGCTATAACCCAATTACTGTTTGCTGAGTGATAATTTTCTTTTTGCACTACTCAGGTCAATATAAACTTACCTGGCTATACGTGGCTATAACATGCTAGTAAAACTTAATGGTGACACCAAATGTTCATGTTAGTAAAACATGCTATAACCCAACATGCTAAAACATGCTATACCAAATGTTCTTTTTCCGATCTTACACACTTTTAATTACGTGGCTACACGAATCTAAAATTCTTGAAAATTTTATTAGCAATGGGCATATGTGTGTAGGAGAAGTGTGTCAAATTTCAGATCAATCAGAGTAGAGATGAAGAAATAAAAATTGAAGCACCATACATATGTAAAGATGTTGAAAACAGTTTTTTAGTATTTTTACAACATACATGATGCAACTTACCTGAATTTAAATTGCTTAAACACAACAACCTAAAGTAAATTGCTGAAGGAAAATGAATGTAAATATGTAGATTAGCTTAAGTATAGAGGGGGTTAGGAGTTATAGGATTTCTATAGAATATAAAGAGGTAGAATCAACAAAACAAACAACTAGAGTGCATAGGAAATGAAATTGTTAGCCTATCTACTTGTTATTACAACATGGGGGGAGACAAAACTCTATTATTACAACCCCTTCTTTAAATTAAATGTTAAGAGAGAAATTTAGATTGGAATATGGAATGAAATACTCACTAAGCAGCTCAAGAACCAGATTCACAATGGGGAATTCAACCCCTTCCGTGCTTGGAACCACCTCTTCTTCTTCCTCTCTTGTCTCTCTTCTCTCTTCTTTTCTCTCACTGTCTCTCTAACTTGCAGCACTTCCCCTCTCTCCTAAGATCTCTCTCCCTCTTTCTTCACATTTTGGAAGGTCCCTCCAAGTGCTAGATGCTGGAAATGAGCCCCCCTTGTCATCTATTTATAGGCCAAGGGGGGTCTCTAGTGCCTTCCATGGGGCGGGCAGCTCCTTGGCCCAAATCCAATCCATACTTCTTAACCAGCTCCAAGCTCCTTCACGTGGTCTTCATGTGGTCCCCTAGGTCAACATGAACCCAGCATGTGCAACTCTAGGTGGGTCGGTTTTGCCTTGGCTCGAACTAGATGTGAACCTGGCTAGGTGTCTAGACTTGGGTTTGATCGGCTAGAGTTATCTTCCTTTGGGGAATTCGACCAAGATGGATCAAGTAGGTTAATGTGGTTTGGCCAATATGGACTAGGTGGGTTAAGTCAAGGTGGTTCGGCTTATGTGGACTAGGTGGGTAAAGTCAAGGTGGTTCGGCCAAGGTGTATTAGGTGGGTTAAGATAAGGTGGTTCGGCCCATGTGGACTAGGTGGGTTAAGTCAAGGTGGTTCGGCCAAGGTGTATTAGGTGGGCTAAGTCAAGGTGGTTCGACCAAGGTGTATTAGGTGGGCTAGGTTAATGTGGCTCGGTCAAAGTGGATTAGGTAGGCTAGGTTAATGTGGCTTGGTTTGTTCTTGATGTCTTAACTTGAATCCACCTTGCATGCTTGAGCCAAGTCTTCAAGAAGATTTGCCTACATGAGCCCATTGGCCTGATCAAGTCGTGTGAGCTTGGCCAATGTGGACTTGGCCGTGATGTGTGCCTTGGGTCTTCCCTTGGTCCATATCCAGCTTAATGCTTGCTGTGGCCGTGATCCTCGTAGATTCTTCGGAGAGATGAGTCATCGTTATCCTTCTTTATGGTTTCAAATATTTTCTTATTTAAAACCATTTCATTTTGAAATACATTTGAAATTATCGAGTTTTATCAAAATCTTCAAATGTTCTTTTCTTTGAGAAGAACTGAGTTCCATTCCCAGTGTTCGTTTGCATGAGCGACCTGCTTTCTCCCCGTGATTTTGTCTTTACCATTTCAACAACTTTAACCCTTTGTTGGGTGTAGGGTATCAAACCACTTTAACCCTTGATGGGTGTAGGCTGTCGGACCACTTTACCCTTGATGGGCATAAGGTCTCGGAGTAGGACTCTTCTTAATTGAGCGAGTTTTTGAGGCCTTATTTGGATTTAATTTGATTTCAAAAGGTTTTTGATAAGTTGACAATTAGCAAACATGCTTGGGTTTGGTTCCCAATGTCTCATTTTCAATTATTTTTTTGAAGAAAACTATTTGAAATCATCATTTCTTTAGATGAAATCATTTGAATAGACAAAATGTTGCCAATTTGGGCTTGAGGGCAAAGCAATTATTTTTTTGGCTCTTTGTCAAAATTTAATTTTTCTGAGAGGGGTGCCATTTACCATCATTTTGTAGCTGCCATGAAATTTTGGTACAAAAATGAGTTCGTTTAAGGTATCTTTATTTGATAACCCTTAAAAGAAGCAAAACCGCGATTTTTTCGTAAAAAGGCAAAATTTCAAAAGATCAAATTGTTTTGAGGACATTTTTGGGTGTTTACAGATGCCCCTCTTTGACATTAACCCAAATTCATTTGGTTAATGGCAAGGAATAACACCCATAAAAAAAATTATTCTTTTGAAATTCTAAAGTTGATTTGTGTTGAATCAATATTTCATGAACTTTCCCATTTTCGTTAAGGGATTCACTTTTTGGACTTGGGTTTTCCTAATTCCAATGGAAGAGGATTTATAGCAAGGGTGACTCAACATTGACGGTGGTTGACCAATGCAAGGATCATATATGCATAAGGTCATTTATGAATGCATATGAGCATGAAATGTATGCAATGGATGAATCATGAATATTTGATGATCTCCACGATTTTTTTAGGGGAGATCCCGTGAAAGTTGGCTGCCCTAAGTGGGATGCCTCAATGTTTATTTCCTTGATATCTTGGATTTTGTAAAAATCATTTTTAAAAGGGGTACTTTCTTTTTGTTTCTATCAAGAGGACTTTCATCTCCTATATTTCCCTTCACTTTGGTTTTAATGCAAAATTACTAGGTAGAGGTTTTTATTATTGGAAAACTCAACAACATTTCAAAACTCCCTTTTCCACACTACAAGGCCTAATCTTTAAACAAAATGAGATCCAAATTATTAGGTTCTATTCCTACTTTAGGATCATACTGACAAACTTTTTTTCTTTTGGGAGAAGCTGTAGGAGATTTTAGAAAGAGTTACCACGGTCTCTTCTGAAGCGTCTTGTGGTTTAAAGCCAAGAAATTTTTGATGAAAAATTGCTCTTTTTTTTTTCGAGCTTTGGCTTTTCTCTTTCTTTTCTTTCAAGGAGAACCTCTATATTGGAGGTTTTTGTTTTTACCTTTTTATTTTTAGGAAGACCTCTATATTGGAGGTTTATTTTCTTCTCTTTTTTTTATTTTGACTTTTTGCAAATTTTCCTTTTTGGAGAGAATGAAGTGGGGAAACAACTTATCCCTCTAGATACTCAGTCTAATCATGTATGCCCTATTTCATAATAGCACATACAATTTGAAAATATTTTGCTATTTTAAACTAGGCCCTATCTTGTAAAAGAAGGATTTTTGAAATGTCATTTCATGATTTTGAAAACACTCCACTTTTCATAAAGCATCAATCCCTAGTTAAAAGGCCTATATTCGATTTGGTCCCTTCTTCAAGAAATTAAAGAAGATCCATTTTGCAAAAAATCATTTCAAAAGAATTTATGGTAGACACTAAGCATCATATCTTTTTGATATTGGGCATTTATAGGGTCTACCATGTTTTTTTTTCCTATGCATCAATGAGGCAATATGCATGATCGATTTTTTGTTGCTCCTTTTATGACATGGGGACATTTGCACTTGGGCCGCCACCTTTTTGGGTCTCTGTGGATGAATGATATGCATGTGATGCATGACATGTAAAAATGTATTCCATATGAGATGATGGAGATACATGCTTTATGAAATGATGAATGTGTTAAGTCTCCATGAAAGGTGTTTAGGGAATGCATTCTACATGCCCCTAGTTTTGTGGAGATGACATGAGCATTCATACACCATGGCCGACCCTTATTGTGGTATGTGATTGTAGACATGAAAATTCTCATTCCAAAGTTTATGAAACAAACTTGAAATGAAACTTTCCACCCCTACGCTTGCGCGAGCGTGCCAGCTAGTTCAAAACTAGTAAATGTTTGTAAGACTTCTAAGCGATTGTGTGCAAGCGGGATCTTTTCACTCACACCTTCTTGAGCCGATGCTCAAGGGTCAGTGTTGAGCGCTTAGGAATTTCATTTTACAGCAAACATGATTCCCTTTTACATAAACAAGTGTCTTTGAAAAATTTGTTGAACTTGTGCACTCGGATTCAATACTTGGAAAAACACAAGTTGCTGAAAACAGAGAATTCTGTTTTCAGAGCTATTTTCTATGGGAGTTTTCAAGGCGTTACAGACTTCCAAAAATTATCAAAATTTTACCAAACAAAGCTGGTAGTGTGGAGAGATTGTAGCCTTTTTCAAATCTGCATTTGGAGCAGTATTGAATCAGAAACAAATAATCTACTCAGACCACCTCACTGACTCGGAACAGCTCTGTTTCAGAAATACAGAAACTCAAAGATGAGTCTGTATCTCTCTACTCAGAACTCCGATTTTAATTATTTTGATATTGCTGGAAAGCTATGGATGTTAGCTTTTCAATGCATCAAAAATCAACCAATTTGGACTCCTGTGGACAGAAATATGGGACTTTTACCTAACCTCTATTTCAGAAAATCCGACTGTGCAAACAGTGGTGCAGAAATCTGGTCGTTCTTAATATGATTTTATTATGTGGCTGAGCGGCCCTAAAATCTTGCCAATTTTATACAGAGTGTCCAAATGTGTGTGGAATCAGTGTGCCAAATTTCAAGACAATCGGAGTAAGCATCACAAAATTAAAATTACGGAAACAGACATATGCAGAGATGCTGAAATCCGGTTTTCTGTTTTATAAATGTAATGATGCATAACCCACCCAAAATTAAAATGCAACAACCCTTAAAGCAAATTTGCTGAAATATAAATGAATGGGAAGTACTTTATAGCTTAGACATAGAGGGGGTTAGAAGTATAGAGGGTATATAGCATATAGGAAGGGAGAAGCATTAAAGCAAACACTTGGCGTGCATGTGGGTGTATAGTGTTTCATCCACGAAATTGAAATGGCAGCAAAGCTAGATTATTACAACTCGGGGGGAGATGAAACTCCATTAATACAACCCCATTTAATGAATTGAATGGAAGGGAATGAAACTTAGATTAAGTAAGAAAGGTCTTACACGAGTTTTGGATGCGAAGGACCGGATTTCAATGATGAAGCCGGTCTTCCTCTTGATGGCCTTCCTTCTTAACTCCTACAAGCTCTCACCTAGCTTCCCCTTCACTAGAAAACGTCCCCCCTTTGCTGAAATTTTCTGCACCTAGTCTAGCACACACCACCCAAGGTCTCTCTCTTCTCTCCCTTCTCTCTCTTCTCTCTCTTCTCTCTCTTCTCCAAGTTATGGAACCCGCCCCCCCCTCTTGGGCCTTTTTATAGGCCAAGGGGGGCTGGTTCTAGTGGCTTCTTGTGGGGCGGGTTGGAGCTTTAGCTTGGTGGATTTGATCCGCTCCAAACCGGCTTCTTGTAGTTCTTCATTGAGTCGATTCAGACCAGCCCGTATGGGCTGGTATAGGTGCCATGGCTTGGTGTAGCCCTAGAGCATGCGGTTGGTTTTAAACAACCTTACAATGTGCAACATGTTTTGTTTGGGCTGATTTCTTTAAACTTCGACCCACTTGAATTCGCTTCTTTCTTTGATTCGGCTCCCACCTCTTGCTTTTGAGCTACACTTGAAATCTTCTAGAATTGAATGAGCTTGTGACCATGGCCTCGAGTCTTGGTTCCAAGTTGGCCCCATCGGACAAACTTGGTTTGATCGGTCTTGACCTTCCATTTGGATAAGTTGTTGAATTTGAACTTGATATGCTTCAATCTTCTCCACTTTTGGGAACCAATCTAATTTAACTTGATCCGTATCTTGATACACTTTATCTTCGTTCCGAGAATCGAGGCCTGGATTGGGTCTCCGCCTGCTTCGAAACTCATGGGCTATTTGGATTTAAAACCTTTATTTTGAAATATTCTCCCAAAAGGTCTAAACTTTAAAATTTGGGGATTTTGAATTTAAAGGTTCATAAAGGCTTTAAATTAGCCTTCAAAATTTAGGAGTTTTTGAAAATACTTGAAAAAAATTTCGGGTGTTTACAGTGATGAATGATTTTTAATGAAATTCATGAATGATTCTTACATGCACTATGTCATTGGACATCTTATTTTTGATGTAAACTAGGGAGATGCATGATATGTAAAATATATCCCCATACGAGATGATGGAAATACATGGAATGATATATGTTTCCATGAAAGGTGTGGATGCATTCTAATTCCCCTAGTTTGAATGATATGAGCATTAACATTATGGCCGACCCCTATTGTGGCATGTGATGAATTTAGTGTGATGAATGAGTGATTCATGCATGCATGATTTTGGTTTTTGGGAATGGCTTAGGAATATGCAAGATATGATCCTAGCCTTGATGCATTTTGAATATAGTTTTAATTCATATGTTGGTCACATTCTAAGGAATTTGAATGTTTGCCCAAGTCCAAGAATTTGTCGATTTTGAGGAAGTTCATGTAAATTAATATCACTCAAATCATCTCTAACGGAATTGGCAATTTTTTTAAAAAATGATTCTCTTTTTCCTTTTGAAATTTTTTATATTTTTGGCTTTTCCTTTTTTTAGATTTTTTTAGATTTTGGCAATAACCTATACAATATATACAAAAACCCGGAGTTAGCTTCATGACCATGGAGGGTCCAAGGGTTCAAGTGCGTCTAGGATGCAAACCCGGGGTATGGTATGGTTGATGTTCTTGGGATGGATCCTAGGTGCAACCCAATGTGCCCCTAGGGTTGGATGATGTACATGGGTTTTGTCAAAATCGATTTTAGAATTTGTACACGGTTTTGAAAACCAAAATTTTTGAGATTTTCAACTTTTTCAATTTTTTTTGGATTTTTCCAAACAAATGCTAGAAGGATGAACATAAAAGACTTTTTTTTTAGAATTTTTAGATTTTTTCAATGTTTTGGGGTTTTGAAAGATTTCCAATATTTTTTTTTTCCAAATATATACTTTTTTTTTATTTTTTTTTTAAAAAGAGGTCTTCCATCAAACCTACAAAGAAAATACATGAATTAGACTCTAAACAAGAGGTCTAAGCTATGGGTTTCGATGTTAGTGGGTTCTAGGGCACCCTTGACCGATTGGTCTTAGGTAGTGGCTCAAGGGGTATGGATGGGATGTATCCCAATCTATGTCGATTTTGATTAGGTGTAGGTAGGATGAGCTCTAGCCTACCTTGGTTCTTGAGTCCGAGACCTTGATACGGTGTATGTCCCATGTTCAATAATATATTTCAAGGCTTTTTGAGTTTTGAAAAATTTTGATAAAGGGGATGGCCTTGGAATGATGTATCGTCCATAGCATGGTTATACACTCGATTTTTCTTGGTTTTGTCTAGGAGGTGTAAGGCTTGGACGATGGAAGACTTGAGTTTCCACACGACCCTTGGAGTGAGTGGCTTGAGAGGTTTTGGCTTGGGCTCTCCCAAGAGGTGGATGATTTTGTTATGGACCCTAGGTGTAACCCAACGTGCCCCTAGGGGTGGATGATTTGTGTTTATTTGGGTGCAAAGGGAAAACATGTTTGATCTCTTGCAACTTGGAGAGATATGGATTCCAAGGGAAACCATGGTTGGTCCCTTGGTGGGTTTGTAGATGTTTGAAGAAATCATGGTCATAGGCTTGGGTTTGTGATACAAACCTAGGTTTGAAGGAATGTTTTTATTCATGATAGGGATAGGTGTACCTAGAATGTCGATGCATGCCTTAGGAGTAACCATGTCTACCATGTTTTGATTTTTATTTTGACCTTGTTTTTCATTTTGAAATTCTTTTTGTTGGTGCGGAACATTCGGCGCACCTTGAAAATCCATATTCGTTGGCACATCTTGTGGGTTTGTAGGTGCATGAGTGTAATTTGATGTATCAAATGTATATGGATGATCTACCAATCTTAAACTAAGAAGGAGATGATCGAGTAGGGAGTTTTGGGGGAAGTGAGTTTCAAACATACCTTTTTCGAGTTTGTCTACCTTTTTATGGTGAGAGCAAGCTTCCTTGCAGGCTTCTTGAGGTGGCTCTAGCTCATGCATGACTTCGAGCTCCCATTGCTTTGCGAGGTTTTTGATTTCTTCCTCCAAGCCTGCGTGTGTGCAATACTCATTCTCTTGTGTGTTTTGTGAAGTATGTGAAGTGGTGCTCATAGGAATGGAACCCATAAGAGCGAATGTCTGTAAAACATTTGGAATGACTTGAGTGATATGAACCTCATGCCTCTGTCCACTTGTGTACTTAGGGATGTAGACTTTTCTTCGTTTTCAATTTTGAGAATTTTAATGTTTTATTTTCAAATGTTTTTTATTTTTGAAGATTTTTTAGATTTTTTTATCTTTTTTAATGTAGATTTTTTTTGGTTTTTCAATGGAAAAGGAATGTTTGGATGATTAACAAGGTTAGGTGATTCAATCTCAACACTTGCTGCATTTGTGGCCTCATATCCTTCATCGGATGTTGGGCTCAATTTGGTTTTTCGGGTTTGGTTTTTCTCTCTATGTACCCGAGATGATTTTTCATGGGGATGATGTGACTTGGCCTTTTGGCTTAGGGCCTCAATTTCCCTTCCAAGTTTCATTGCTTTTACCCTCAAAGAGGCAAGCTCTTCATCTCGGGTTTTAGAGGATTAACTTGTGGTTTTAGAAAACCGATTTTGGAAATGTGATGAAGTTTTCTTGACATGTTTTCAAAGGAATCATCCAAACTTGACATTATTTCAAAATTAACTTGTGCACAAAAGATAGAAAAGATTTTCGAAAAAGTGAATTTAAAAGCCAACACCAAATCATTTAACCCTCAAAGACTCGAATCTGGGCGTGCCAATTCTGTAGATATAAAAATTTTACTCCAAGCCTATGTAGAGACTGGAAATAAACTTCTCAAATCTACTTTGCTTGCGCAAGCGTGCCAGCTAGTTTTCAAAACTAGTAAAAATTTGTAAATTCGACTTTTTGGCGATTGTAGCTAAGCAAGATCTTATCACTTTAGGCTTTCTTAAACCAACGCTCAAGGGTCAGCCTAAGTACTTTGAGGACTCATTGGTGTAGGTGAGATTCCAAATTCACTTTAAGAAAAATCCGAGAAAATTTGAACAAACTCGTGCACTAAGTGTTTTGAAAGACAAGTTTTTACCAAGTTGTGAAAAACAGAAATTGGTTCTGTTCAGACCTTTATTTCTAATTTTCTTTCAGTATCTTCCAAGTTTTTAAAAATCATGAAAAATTTACGCTGAGCAGGAGCAAGTGTGTAGGGTTTGAAAATCCATAAAGTGTCTCTTTTCAGACACCCAAGACTACTCTATCATAGAAAAACACAGACTCACAAAAGAGTTTTTATCTCATCGCCCAGAGCTCCAAGTTTGAATTTGATTTTTTTGGAAAGCTGTGGATGTGAGCTTTCTAATGAACTAAGTTTCACTCAATTTGGATAACTACACACAGAATTATTAGACTTTTACCCAACCTCTATTGTAGGAAAACAAACTGTATAGAAACGATTTTGGGTTTTTTCCGATCTTACACACTTTTAATTACGTGGCTACACGAATCTAAAATTCTTGAAAATTTTATTAGCAATGGGCATATGTGTGTAGGAGAAGTATGTCAAATTTCAGATCAATCAGAGTAGAGATGAAGAAATAAAAATTGAAGCACCATACGTATGCAGAGATGCTGACAACAGTTTTTCAGTGTTTTTACAACATACGTTATGCAACTTACCCGAATTTAAATTGCATAAACACAATAACCCAAAGTAAATTACTGAAGGGAAATGAATGTAAATATGTAGATTAGCTTAAGCATGAAGGGGGTTAGGAGTTATAGGAGTTCTATAGAACATAAAAAGGTAGAATCAACAAAACAAACAAGTATAGTGCATAGGAAATGAAACTTACAGCCTATCTACTTGTTAATACAACATGGGGGGAGACAAAGCTCCATTATTACAATCCCTTCATTGAATTGAATGTTAAGAGAGAAATTTAGATTGGAATATGGAACGAAATACTTACTTAGCAGCCCAAGAACCAGATTCACAATGGGGAATTCAACCCCTTCCTTGCTTGGAACCACCTTTTCTTCTTCCTCTCTTTTCTCTCTTCTCTCTTCTTTTCTCTCACTGTCTCTCTAACTTGCAGCACTTCTTCTCTCTCTTAAGATCTCTCTCTCTTCCCTCACATTTTGGAAGGTCCCTCCAAGTGCTAGATGCTGGAAATTAGCCCTCCTTGGCCTCTATTTATAGGCCAAGGGGGGGGGGGGGGGGGGGGTCCATGGGGTGGGTAGCTCCTTGGCCCAAATCCAATCCATACTTCTTGACCAGGTCCAAGCTCCTTCATGTGGTCCCTTAGGTCAACATGAACCCAGCATGTGCATCCCTAGGTGGGTCAGTTTTGCCGTGGCTCGAAGTAGATGTGAACTCGACTAGGTGTCTAGACTTGGGTTTGATCGGCTAGGTTATCTTCCTTTGGAGAATTCAACCATGATGGATCAAGTAGGTTAATGTGGTTTGGCCAATATGGACTACGTGGGTTAAGTCAAGGTGGTTCGGCCTATGTGTACTAGGTGGGTAAAGTCAAGGTGGTTCGGCCAAGGTGTATTAGGTGGGTTAAGTTAAGGTGGTTCGACCCATGTAGACTAGGTGGGTTAAGTCTAGGTGGTTCAGCCAAGGTGTATTAGGTGGGCTAAGTCAAGGTGGTGCGACCAAGGTGTATTAGGTGGGCTAGGTGAATGTGGCTTGGCCAAAGTGGATTAGGTAGGCTAGGTTAATGTGGCTCGGCCAAAGTGGATTAGGTAGGCTAGGTTAATGTGGCTCGGCCAAAGTGGATTAGGTAGGCTAGGTTAATGTGGCTTGGTTTGATCTTGATGTCTTGAACTTGAATCCACCTTGCATGCTTGAGCCAAGTCTTCAAGAAGATTTGCCTACGTGTGCCCATTGGTCATATCAAGTCATATGAGCTTGGCCAATGTGGACTTGGCCGTGATGTGTGCCTTGGGTCTTCCCTTTGTCCATATCCAACTTAATGCTTGTTGTGGTCGTGATCCTCTCAGATTCTTCGGAGAGATGATTCATCTTTATCCTTCTTTATAGTTTCAAATATTTCCTTATTTAAAACCATTTCATTTTGAAATACATTTGAAAATATTGAGTTTTGTCAAAATTTTCAAATGTTCTTTTCCTTGTGAGTTCCATTCCTAGTGTTCATTTGCATGGGCGACCTGCTTTCACCCCGAGAGTTGGTCTTTACCGTTTCAACCATTTTAACCCTTTGTTGGGTGTAGGGTATCAAACCACTTTAATCTTGGGTGGGTGTAGGGTGTCGAACTACTTTAACCCTTGATGGGCGTAAGGTCCCGGAGTAAGACTCTTCTTAATCGGGTGAATTTTTGAGGCCTTATTTGGATTTGATTTGATTTCAAAAGGTTTTTGATAAGTTGACAATTAGCAAACATGCTTGGGTTTGATTCCCAATGTATCATTTTCAATTATTTCTTTGAAGAAAATTACTTGAAACCATCATTTCTTTAGATGAAATCATTTGAATAGGCAGAATGCTACCTTTTTGGGCTTGAGGGCAAAGCAGACATTTTTTTGACTCTTTGTCAAAATTTGATTTTTCTAAGAGGGGTGCCATTTACTATCATTTTGAGGCCATGAAATTTTAGTGTGAAAATGAGTTTGTTTAAGGTGTTTTTATTTGATAACCCTTAAAAGACCCAAAACCTTGATTTTTTCTTAAAAAAGCAAAATTTCAAAAGATCAAATTTTTTGAAAAAAATTTTGAGTGTTTATAATGTAGGATGCTGAAAACAGAATTTTAGTTTCTAAAGCATACGTGAATGCATTTATCCGAAATTAAAATCTAATTACATCTAATTCAAAGTAAATGATTGAAGGGAAATGAATGGAAATATATTTATAGCTTAAGCATAGAGGATATTAGGAGATATAAGAGGATATAGCATATAGAAAAGTAGAAAAATATGAAATCAAATAAGTAGAATGTGTAAATGGAAAAGGAATGAAATGGACAACATTTCTACTCTATTACAACATGGGGGAGACTAATACTCCATTAATACAACCCCTTTTTAATTGAATAATAAGAAGAAGGGATTTAGATCAGCAAAAAAGAATAATCAAACTTACAATTCCTCCAATGGACCACGACTTCAAGGAAGGGGACGACTCCCTTCACTCCTTCTCTCACTCTCTCTCTCTCTCTCTTTTTACGGCACTTACTCTCTCTCTCTGTCTCTTTTTACGGCACTTACTCTCTCTCTCTCTCTTTTTACGGCACTTACTCTCTCTCTCTCCTAGGCCCTAAGCTCCTCCTTCAATGCTGAAAACAACCCCCGAAGGCCTCTATTTATAGGCC
Source organism: Brasenia schreberi (assembly GCA_036023115.1). Lineage (NCBI taxonomy): Eukaryota > Viridiplantae > Streptophyta > Magnoliopsida > Nymphaeales > Cabombaceae > Brasenia > Brasenia schreberi. Next base: position 4,771,643 of record JAYKKT010000065.1, read on the forward strand.
AAGGGGAGGGCTCCTAGAGCTTTCCACGATATGGATCGGGTGGATGTCTCTTGGCCCAAGTTTGAACCAAGCCCCATGGCCAACTCACTTGTCCTTGACGTGGGCCTTGTGTTGGTCCCTCCTTGGGTCATGGGTTAACCAAGGTGGGCTTGGTCTAGGGAGTTTAGCTAGGCAAGGCCAAGGTGGTTTGGCCAAGGTAGTTCAGGTCACGGTTAGCCAAAGGGTTTCGATCAAGATCAAGGTGGTTCGATCAAGTTTATCCAAGGTAGTTTGATCAAGGGCATTTGATTAAGCAAGGACAACGGGGGGTTTATCAAGCCATGTTCAGCCAAAGGAGTTTGGTAAACTAGGTTAGCCAATGGATCACGGTTAGCAAAGAGGGTTTGGTTAATCAAATTAGGTTCGGTCAACTAGGTGTAGTCAGGTGTGGCTGGCTGGGTTCTCTTTTTAGGCAATTCTTGATGTCGCCTTTAATGGAGCGTGTTGTGCCTTGGGTTTTTCCTTGGTCCAAAGCCCGATCTTTGTGAACCCTTGCCTTAGTTTGAATCAGCTTGTTAATCCTTTTGGGTGTGACTCGAGTCTTAGCCTTTAGTCTTAGGTTCTTGAGTCGGCCTAACCCCTCTTGGCTTCTCCTTTGCTTGCCCATTCAAGGCTAAGTCCTTAATCTTGATTCACATGCACTGAAGTCTTGCTTTTGACCATTTGATTTTGGCCTTTATTCGTTCCTTGCTATAATCTTCTACTGGGTCAGCCCTGAGTCTTTAGCATTGCTTTCGCTCACTTTTGATCTGTGTTGCATTTCCTCCGCCTCTCTTTTTTCAAAACTTTGATTTCAAAATTCATAAACATTTAAGATCCTTTGAATTTCCAAGTATTTAAGATCCTTTTTGCTTTTATGGAAATTTGCAAGTTGTATTGAAATCTGGAATTTTGAAAAATAAGCTTATTGTTTTGGAAAATCTGGAGCTGGCTGGGCTATACTTCGAAAATATTTTGAGTGTTCACAGATGCCCCTCTTTGGCATTAATCAAAATTTATTTGGATAATGGCAAAGAAGAAAACACCTCTTTTGATTTTCTTCCCAAAATTTGACTTGAAAGTATGGATCTTCCGTTATAGCATCTGTTTTCTTGGATTTTTGTGAAGGAAGGGGATTTGTGCCAAAGGAGACTTGACTTATATTAAGCATTAGTCCTAACATGATCATGCATGGCTGACTTTTTGATGAATGCATGCATGTTATATGATATAAATGGTGTGTGTTGAGAGACTCACTGATGGGATGTATAAGCTTGAGGAGAAACCTATGAAGGTTGGTTGCCCCAAGTGAGATAATCCTATATTGTTTCTTTTGATGTTTCGGGTTTTCAAAATTTATTTTCAAACGAGAACCCCTTTTTAGTTTCTATCAAAAAGGATTTCCGATTTCTCACATTTCACCTCGTTTAGGTTTTAATACCCACTACTTAGCAGAGGTTTTATAGGAAATTTTGGAAGACTTTTCAAAATTCAATTTCTCACACTACAAAGTCTAATTCTTAAACAAAATGAAATCCAAATAAGTAGGTCCTATTCCTACTCTAGGATTTTAATGGAAAAACCTTTTTCCATTGGGATAAGTTGTAGGGGATTTGGGCAAGAGTTACCATGGTACCTTTTGAAGTGTCCCGTGATTTAAGGCAAAGAGATGGAAAATTGCTCTTTTAAGCTTTGACTTTTCTTTTTCTTTTCTTTCAAAGGGAAGACATTTTTCTTGGAGGTTTTTGTTTTCCCTTTTCTTTTTAGAAGACCTCTATATTGGAGGGTTTTTTTTTCTTTTGATTTTGCCAATTTTCTTTTTTGGAGGGAAATAAAGTAGGAAAAACTTATCCCTTTGGATACTCAATTCAGCTAAGAATATCCCATTTCCTAATAGTATCTACCATTTGAAAATATTTTGCTATTTTGAACTAGGCCTCATTTTATAAGTCAAAGATTTTTAAATGTTACCAAATGATTTTGAAAACTCTACTTTTCATAAAGCATCAATTCCCTCATTTAGGGTCATATAATCCATCTTGATCCTTCTTTCAAGAAGTTTGAAGGAGACCCATTTAAAATCTTTTCGAAAGAATTTAACATAGACCCTATACATAATACTTTTTCAAGTATTGGGTATTTATAGGGTCTACTAAATTTCTCCCATCAACATCAACATCAATAAACCAATATGCATTATTTGTAGTCATCTCCCTCACAACATAGGGACCATCCCATTTGGGCCGCCACTTCCAAGTGGATGTGGGCCACGATGGTGGATGATTTTCAACACAAGGTCTCCCACTTTGAAGTAGCGAGCCTTCGTATGCTTTTCATAATGTCGGGCTATCCTTTGCCGGTATGAATATGCATGATCCATGGCAAGGAGCCTCTTCTCATCAAGTAGGTCAAGCTCCGCCATTCTAGCTTGTTGTAGGGTCTCTATGGGTAAATCCAGTGCAAGTGATGTATGAAATAAATGTAATTTGGTATGAATGGGGAGTATGACATTTGTACCATAGACCAACTCGAACGGTGTGGCATTTGTAGGTGTACAAATAGAAGTCCTATAAGCCTATAAGGCTTCATCTAACTTCTCATGCCATGTCCTACCCTTTTCTAAAGTTTTCTCAATGATGCTTATGAGAGTTTTGTTTGTGGCTTTGGCTTTGCCATTGCCTTGAGGGTAGTAGGGTGATGAGAAGTGTTAAGTCATACCATATGTATTACATAACTTTTCCACCTTCTCATTCTTCAATGGAGTGCCATTATCCGACACTAGGTCTCTTGGAACTCTAAATCGAGCCAAGATATTTTTCTTAATGAATGCTACTACATGTTGTCCTTGGATATTAGCCAAGGAGGTAGCTTCAACACATTTAGAAAAATATTTGGTGGCTCCTAAGATGAACCTATGTCCATTTGTTGCAGTTGGTGAGATTGGTCCTATGATGTCAAATGCCCACATGGTGAAGAGCCATGGCTCACGATATAATGCAATGTGGATGATGGAATGTGAATGACATTTCCATGCACTTGACATTGATGACACTTCTTAACATGATCATGACAATCTTGCTTCAAAGTGGACCAAAAATAATCAGCTCTAAGTATTTTCATTGCCATCATATTTGCATTGACATGTCCTCCACATTCCCCATCGTGGAATTCATACATTATGATCCTAGCCTCTTCAAGATCCACACATCTCAACAAGATGCCGGTAAAACTCTTTTTGTAAAGAACCCCTCCCAAAATCACATATCGAGTTTAAATTTTTTAAATAAAAGCTTTATCTTTAAAGGAAGCAAATTCGAAAAATCCTCCATTTTCTAAAAAGTTTTAATGTCTTGAAACCAAGGTTTTTCCATTAAATTTTGGTCATTTTGACAAATCTCTAAATCATGGGTGGATGGAGTGGGCAAATGTAGGATTTCTAAGGATCGAGTGCCCATGGTAGGGTCGATCCTTAGAGATGACCCAAACGAGGAGAGGGCATCGGCTATGGTGTTGTCCTCTCTACCTATGTGAGTGAGTGTGCATGACTTCAAAAAATCGACCAACTGGGTGACCAATTCGTGGTATGGAATGAGTTTTTTATTTTTGACTTACCAAATTTTCGAAACTTGGTTTATAACAAGCATAGAATCTCCAAAGACTTCAATACATGATGGCCCTAGATTTTTCAAAAATTTTAGGCCTTGTATGAGTGCTTCATATTCAACCATATTATTTGAACATGAAAAATTTAGTCAAAATGCTATTGGGATTTCTCCTTTCTTGGAAGATATGAGAATGATTACTACACCTGCCCCTTATTGATTCTTTGCCCCATCAAAGTACATTTTCCATACTTGATCTTCATTACAACAATTTGATAAAACATGGTTTTGAAATTCGTTTGCAAAGATGCTGTAAACACCCGAAAATCCGACGACTTTCTAAAAACATACCTGGTTTTACAAAAGCAGCCCCAAAGGGCCATTTTGAGTCTAGAAACCTAGGAGCCTTCCAGAAACCCTATACTTATTCAAAAACATGTACATACTATTTTAAACTCTATACATATTGCTTTTAATCCTGTAAATAGTATTTTAAAGCCCTTTATCAAATAGGAGATTTTGAAACCCGGGCTAAGCCCCATTTGCCCAAAAACCAAAGGCGAACAGGTAGAGCATGCGAAGACGACACCTGATCCAGAAATAGCCCATCAAGCCGATCACGAAGGCCAATACCAAAAGCAGTTTCAGAAGTCTGTGCTGAAGCTCAGAAGAGTAACCTGGTTTGATAAAAGCCAGGTTTGAAAGGTGAAAGGAAGGCTCTAGCATGAAGCAGATTGCAAGCCCAGAGCACCAGAAAGCCAGATCAACCATTCTCACTCAAGCATCCTAAATCTAAACTAGGAAGACCAAAAATGAGTAGAAATAGAGTCCGAACAGGCGAAAAGGAGTCTGGACCACACAGATTTGGGAAACCCAACACTAGACGGGTCACTGATAAAACTACGACTCGCACAGATCGTTCGCCTCGAGAAGCCAAGAAGGACTATCCAAAGAAATTTTGATTTGGATGTGGACCATAAATATCTAGATCCAAATCCATATAGTGAATAGTGTTTGGATTTGGGCCAATCCAAATAGTGTTTGGGTCGATCCAAAAAGTGTTTGGATTTGGATTGGATCCAAATAGTGTTTGGATTGGATAAGATCTGGACCAAAATATCCAGATCCATATCCATAAAAATGTTGGATTTGGATCGGATACAGATCTCAAAATATCTGAGATCCACGATCCAGATCCAAATAGTGTTTGGATTTAGGTCTGGATCCAGATCTCAAACCCAAACCCAAATCCAAGACCCACCTCCATATCCCATTCCACGCCATACACTTCCAACCGTGTCCTTTCCCCAACCTAACCCAACCTCAATCGTGCCTTACCCACACCCACAACAAAATCCGCAACCTTAGTCCTGTGAACCTCATCCCTCAAGCCAAACCCTCAAGCTTGAAGGCTCCATTTAGCCATCTTTCGCTTCAAGCTTCAAGGAAGACTCATCCGTGGGTGTGAAGCCAAGCAAACTCGCAAAGATTGGAGTGGACAAACATCCGAATCACGTAATTGTTTTAATTCGGTATTTTATATCTCCTTCCTACGCTTTGATTCAATTTGAATACGGGGTTGTATTAACGGAGCCTTGTCTCCCCCCAATTGTAATAACTTGGTTTGCTACACGAAGCACACACGAGCACTTGAGCCTTAGCTCTTACTCGTACACAAGCACCCACGTGCACCATTGAGCCTTCGCTCTTACTCGTAAGACTCTAGTAAGAGCTGCATGAGCTTTCTTTAAATTTATACACTCACACACGCGTGCATTGAGCTTTCGCTCTTATTCTATATATGTATTTCAATTCAGCTGGGTTGTTACATTAAGTCGTGTGAGTTTGTCTTTCATTTACACACCCACACACAAAGAACACCCGAGTGCTTGCTCGTGCACCTCATGCACCATTTTGGCCTTGGCAACCGCTAAGATATAGTCATATTTCTATACTTTCCGCTGCATTTTCCCGGTTCAGCTGCGTGTGTTTGTCTTTCCATTTACACACCAACACAACACGCGCACGTTGGTGACCTTCCGGCCCATATATATGTAGTTGTATTTCCCTTCCACTATGTCTTTAAATTTCGGGTTTTAAGGTTCAGCTGTGTGAGTTGCATTTCAATTTATACACAGCATACACTTACACAATTGAGCCTTTCCGCTCTTAAGATATAGCTATATTTCCCTTTTGCAAGTTCCCTTACGCAATTTCCCTTAAGCATTGTCTTTCAATTCTGAGTTTTCCCATTCAATTGTGTGAGTTTGCATTGCATATTCGCCATACCACGAGTTAGGGTGCATACTTGCATCAAAGCAAACCCCATACACCCGTGCAAAAATTGCCCATGCTTAGGCACTTGATGCACACATCACACGCCTAATTTGGCTAAAAACCCAAGACATAGAAAACGTGCAAATCCTATGTTGATAAAATTTGCAACAAGACAAGTGAAACCGACCAAACACTTTGCATACTTTTCAAAGAGGTTACGTTTGCTCAAAATCGACTTTTTTTAAAAGCGTACAGACCGACCCTTGCGCATTGGTGCAAGAAGGTCTGCTACGAAAAGAACCCACTTATCCACAGTTGCCCCAAACAAGTCAGATATTTTCAAAACTTACTTCGCTAGCTTGAGTAAGCTAGCTGGCACACCCTTTAAACGATTTAGACATACGAAAAGGTTCGCTCTAGGTCCTAAGAAGCTCGGGGTCAGAAATTTCCGTGTGTCTACAGATTTGGCACGCTCGGTGGGACCTGGGTCTTGTAAAAAAATTGATCTATACAAACAAACCTCATGAAAAATTTTCAAGGAAAAGTGTTTTAACTCTCTGTTTGTTGCATTTCATACTTAGGATTTTGAAAGCATTGAAGCATGTCGAGTCCAGGCTCCCAAGAAGTGTCTAGCCATGGCTCATGCACATCAAGTTCTCATTCTAGGAAGTTTTTGAAAACCCGAGATCAAAGAGAAGAGATCGAGGAGTTAAGAAGGGATTTCGAGGCCAAAATCGCTGCTCTTAGCCAAGAGGCTGAAGCAACTGATTCGTATTCGTCACATGGCGAACCAAAGGCCAAGAAGAGAGTTGAAAAAACTCACAAAAACAAGGAGAACTTCGCAATAGAAGGCAACCAATACCATGACTCCTTCACCCACAAGGATCGTAAGGCCCTACAATAGCTGCTGAAAGGGCAAAACAAAGAGAAAAGGAACTATACCCTGTCCGATTTTCTGCCTTTAGATTATGAAACAGACAGTGACAATGAAATACTGAATTTCCATCGGTATGAGGGCACGGGAGACCCTAGGTCTCACTTGCAACTTTTCTCTCGTTGAGCCCATAAGAAAAAGAAGGACTTGATGAAATGGGTGTATTGGTTCCCTTTATCCCTCAAAGGCACAACTTCCAAATGGCTGGCTTCCTACGATCTTAGCCAGTTCGCTACTTTTGAAGAGTTAGCGAATCGCTTTATGCAGAGATTCTCGCATAACGTAGAGGTCATGCCCACTTTAAATACATTGAGGGATGCGAAGCAGGGCATGAACGAGGATGTGTATACATTTATCGTTCGATGGAGGTCTCTCCTTGGACAAGTGCGAGAACGTATATCCGAAGTTGATAACTTTTGAATGAGGATGCGTAGTCATGCTCATCCTAGATAACTTTTGAAATGAATTAAAAACCCTTCTTTACCTTCACGAGATCTCAACTTTTCACAAGTTGATCAAAAAAGCATCTCTTTTCGAAATGAATTTGAAGAAAGGGATTTATGATCATTTATGGAAAGGGAGCATGGTTTCGAAAACTCGCTTGGAGAAGCCCAACACTTATGGGCTACCCACCGCGGATAAAAGGGCAAAGCCCCACAAAATCGTCAATGTTCGGGTGGATCCAAGCCCGGCAAGCACTTCTAAAAACTTTGAAAAAATTGAAAATAAAAGGAAGAAAATTTCTAAAAACCCTTTGAAAGACGGGAGTATACTCCGCTGGGGCAACCTGTGTCAGAGGTCCTAGACCTCCTACTTGCCCAAGGAATGATCGAACTCCCCGAAATTCCTAAGGGAGTCACTTCCAAAGGGGGATTTTTAAATCGATTCTGCAAGTATCATCGGCTCAAAGGCCATGATACAAAGCGGTGTTTCTCCCTGCTTAATAAAATTGAGAACTTGATAGCAGAAGGCCGGCTCTAGGTCACTGAGGAACTAGAGCCTGCCTAAGCTATCTTCAAAGAACCCTTCCCCAAGCACGCAAGTACCAGTGGGAAGGGCAAAGAGGTATGTGCTCTCATGATTTCAAAGAGTCTAGTGCATACATATAAGTCTGGTTTTTCTACTTGTGCATCTACTCTTATACTTCATAAGAAATCCACCCAAGTAGTCATTTGGGGACCACCAAGAGTTCCATCCCCGGTTAAACCAATTTTGAAAATTCAAGGTGCTCCAAAACACTCAAATAGAGCCATGTTAGGTGCAAACCCTAGGTTGATCGTGGGGGAGGTGACCAGGTCCGGAAGGATCTATCAACCCCCACATCTGCAAAATGCTAAAAAAGTGGTAAGTGTGCCTGGCCCTTCAAAAGCATGTATTCCTAGAGCTTTGCCAAAAGTGGACACAGGAAAAGTCGTTTTAACCTTTTATGATTTCAAAAATTATCTTTCAAAGATTCTCATTAACATGTCCATCCTAGAGCTGATACAAACTTCACCTAGGCATAGACTTGTGTTAGAGAAAATTCTAGAAAGAGCCAAGGTTAACTCAAACATAACCCTTGAATCCTTGTCCAACCAAGTGGCATCCATAGGAGCGAAAATGCCTATCATGTTCTCAAAGGAGATTTTAGAAAAACCCTACGAGTCCCACAACCAGGCCCTACATATCGAGGTGGTTTTGAATCACCACTCTCTAGATAGGTGCCTAGTCGATGGGGGAGGTGGATCCAGACCAAAAATTTCGAAATCAATAGAAATCCCAAGTCAAAAACCAGGTATTTTCAAAATCCATGCATCAAATTCCCTAGGATCTGTAGATCTCGAGAATGATCGAAGCCCAGAGGTGGATCCCCTTGAGGAGGATCCCACTTCTGAGCTCCCAGAATTTCATAAAATTCTCGATTTTGAAAAACCTTCGAATTCAGTAGGAGGAGATTTCATAGAGATAAACTTAGGGAATGACTCAAAGCCCAAACTCATTAAGGTAGGCGCATGTTTGCATGAGCATGAAAGATCATCATTCATTGCATTTTTGAAAACCTACTTAGATGTGTTTGCATGGACATACGAAGACATGCTGGGTATAGACCCTCAAGTTGTAGACATCGTCTTCCCTTAGATTCGGATGCAAAACCCATAAAACAAAAGCTTAGGAAAATACATTCGAATGTACACTCACAAGTCAAAGAGGGTTTAGAACATTTGTTAAAAAATAGATTTATAAAACCCATTGTGTATTCTAATTGGTTATCCAATATAGTTGTTGTTCGAAAAACCAGTGGAAAGATTTGAATATGCATCGATTTCAGAAACCTGAATAAAGCCACTCCAAAGGATAACTTTCCTTTACCCAACATTGATTTGATAGTCGATAGTACTGCAAATCATGAAATGTTTTCGTTCATGGATAGCTATTCAGAGTATAATCAAATCAAATTAGCCCCACAAGATCAGGCTAAGACCGCTTTCACTACCCCATGGGGCACGTACTGCTATACAGTCATGCCCTTTGGTTTGAAAAATGCCGGTGCCACATACCAAAGAGCTATGACCACGATCTTTCATGATCAGATTCATGAGCTCATAGAGGTATATGTGGATGATCTCTTGGCTAAATCAAAAACTAGATGCACTCATATCGAATGCTTATAAAAGATTTTTGAAAGGCTTAGACTTTACAAAGTAAAGCTAAACCCTCAGAAGTGCATATTCGGAGTAGAATCCGAAAAGCTTTTAGGATTTATGGTGAGCCAAAGGAGCATAGAAGTTGACCCCTCTAAGTGTCGAGCCATCATAGACATGGCTCCACTCTCCAATCTCATGCAAATTCGTAGCCTCCAAGGTCGACTCCAATCCATTCACAGGTTTATCTCAAACCTGGCGACTAGATGCGAACCCTTCAACAAACTGTTGAGAAAAGGAACAAAATTTTTGTGGGACGACGAATGCCAAAAGTCTTTTGAAAGATTAAAAGCATACTTAGTTAATCCCCCTGTTTTAAACCCTCCAAAGCAAGGAAAACCTCTTCTGCTTTATATTTCTGTGCATGCGAATGCTTTGGGTGCCTTGTTAGCACAATACGAGGATGATACCCATAAGGAGTATGCCATATACTACATTTCAAAAACTCTCCTGACTTATGAAAAGAATTATAAAGCCATGGAGAAGACGTGCTTGGCCCTAGTTTGGGCCTGCCAAAAATTTCGACACTATTTCCTAGATCATGAGATCTGGATAGTCTCCAAGCTTGATCCAATCAAGCACTTGTTGAAAAAACCCATTCTCACCGGTAGATTGGGCAAATGGCAACTCCTTCTAATGGAGTATGATTTGAAATACCATCACCAGATCTTCGTTAAGGGGCAAGCCCTAGCAGACTACGTGGCTGAGTTTCCCTTAGAGGATGCATATCCCACACTCGATGAAATGCCTGATGAAGGCATATTACAAAACCAATTTCAAAACCACATTTTGGCAAAATCTTTGGAAAACCAAGTATGGAAAATGCACTTCGATGGGGCACAAAACCAATGAGGGGCTGGTGCTGGGGTCATCCTCATATCCCCTGAAAAGAGCGAAATCCCCATAGCCATTAGCCTAGATTTTGAATGTTCTAACAACATAGCTGAATATGAAGCACTCATACAAGGCTTAAAAGTTTCGAAAACTCTAGGAGCAGCATGCATCGAGGTCTTTGGAGATTCATTACTCGTTATAAACCAAGTTTTAAAAATTTGGCAAGTTAGAAACGAAAAGCTTCTTTCATATCTGTAAATACCCCGAAATCCCACGAATTTCTCAAAATCCATCTGGTTTTATACAAGCAGCCCCAAAGGGCCATTTTGAGTTTGGAAACCCAGGAGCCTTCCAAACAACCCTGTATATATGTTTTAAACTATATCTTTCAAAAACATACGATATGGCTTTTGAAAACCCTTTTAAAACATGTTTTGAAACCCCGAAGTGGCTTGGCCCGATCAAGACAGGACCAGGAGAGCCAAGAAGAGCCCGGAACCGGAGCACCTGTCGAGCCCGGCGCAGCAACTCTTGTATCTGATTCACACCCCAGGATCTCGAACGTCCAAGACCCTGTTCTTATCAAAATAGCATTTGAAGTCATCTCCGGAAGGCAGAAACGGAGGCGGACGACTATGTTGGCGAAGACCCAACGCAGACGGAGTACTGATGCTGTCAGGCCCCGCACGAATCGTCCGTTTCGAACCCAGCTCGAAGGAGTTAGAGTTCAGTTTGGATTGGATCTGGACCATATATATCCAGATTCCAATCCAAACCCATATGTGGACTTGGATTTAGATTTGGATCCAGAGATCCAATCCAATATCCATATCCATGGCCCACATCACCTTCTCATAAATGGAGGTGGGGCCCACTTGAAATTCACATGGGATATTGGGCATGAGAGAGAGTGGGGGTGAAAAATATCAAGAGTGTTGTATTAAGCTTGACTTGTGTGTCAAGTTTGGGTTTAATCATGTGGGTTAGCCTAATTGAGTGGGTTTAAGCTTGTAATTAGCTAAAACCTAACCTAGGGCTGCACCAACATGGGGTGATCAAGGTCTATGGGCCATGCTAAGGGAGCTCCATCACCTAAACCTAACCCAAAATGACTAATCCTAGCCTAAACCCCTAATCCACCCCTAATCTGAACCTAATCACCTAACCCACTTCCCTAATCCCGTCCTAATCCCAACCTAATCAACTAACCCACTTCCCTAATCCTTCCCTAAACCTAGATTAATTTCCCTAATCCTAGCCTAAACCTAGCCTAATCACCTAACCTAGCTCACTAAACCTCACCCTAAAACCCAACCACCTAACCTAGCCCTAAACCCCTAAACCACCCTTAGCCCACGATTTACCCAAACCCCTAGTTTTAAAATATCTGGCCCAACCCTTTCCAGCCCACCTTATCTACATACCACCCTACCTAAACCACCTAACCACTACCCTCAGCCTAGCCCTAACCGACCTACCCATCCCCTATTTAAACCCCCCTCCTTGTGGGCGGGTTTTCCAAGTGGGAGCCCTCACCTCAGCCCAGCCGATTCCACTCTCCAATCCGCCCGCCTGCTCCACTCCCCAACTGCTCCACCAGCCACCACCTGCACCGCCACCTTCCCTCTTCCATCCACCACCACCATCCCTCAACCGGACGCCACCACCTCCACCCAACCGAACCAGCCAACAGTCACCTGCCCGCCTGCTTCCCATTTCATCCGCCACCTCTCCCCATTCGGTAAGTGCACCAAACTCCCTCAAAGCCCCTCTCTACCACCTCTTCACTCTTAGCCACCCATCCTACCTTCATCTCAGCCCCTTTGTCACCACCACTTCAACCTAGCCGAACCTAGTATAACCCAAACTGCCGGCCACTACCTAGCCATCATTTCCCATTCGGCCTTCCCCTAGGTGTCCTATTCGGCCTTCCCACCATCTCACCTTTTAGGTCCAATTTCCCTAAACTCTCAACTCCCCTAGTGACCCTAAGAACCCGCTCATTCAGCCCCTTTAAACCCCCTACTTTGAGGCGACATCTACTTGCCACCGGCCACCTTCGAGGCGCCTATCCCGCGCCCCACTTGCAGCCGGCTAGCACTTTTAATCACCTATCTTCGCGGAGCTCCCGTTTGCAGCCCAAGGCCAAGTCCACGCTCAAGCAAGACCTCTACGGACCAGCTACTCGTAAGTGTCTAAACTCGGTCCTTAGTTGTATACTTGCTTGAGATTCAATTTGATACGGGGTTGTAATAACGGAGCATAGTCTCCCCCCGCTTGTAATAACGTGGCTTGGCACAACCACACACGTGCACTCTCTTAGTCGTGCACGATTTTGAACACACACGGGCCTAATCAGCCCCTAATATATAAGTGTACATATATACTTTCATTTTCGAAGGGTTTTGTTTAAGTTGGGTGCGTTGTCTTTCAATTCAAGCACTCACACACATTGAGCTTTCGCTCTTAGTTGAAAGACCCAAGTAAGGGCCGACCTATACTATTTGGGTTTCATTTCATGTCGTGTGAGTAAGTCTTTCAATTCAAGCACTCTCACACACATTGAGCTTTCGCTCTTATTTGAAAGACCCAAGTAAGGGCCGACCTATACTATTTGGGTTTCATTTCATGTCATGTGAGTAAGTCTTTCAATTCAAGCACTCTCACACACATTGAGCTTTCGCTCTTATTTGAAAGACCCAAGTAAGGGCCGACCTATACTATTTGGGTTTCATTTCATGTCGTGTGAGTAAGTCTTTCAATTCAAGCACTTTCACACACATTGAGCCTTCGCTCTTACTCCAAAGACCTTAGTCAAGGCCATACTGCAATTTATATTTGGGTTTAATTTCATGTCGTGTGTGTAAGTCTTTCAATTCAAGCACGCACCCACATTGAGCCTTCGCTCTTATTTGCAAGACCCGAGTAAGGGCTCATATACATAAGATATATACATATCTCCCTTCGATTATTTCCCTTCGGTTATTTCCCTTCAGTATTGTCTTTACATTTCGGGTTTTCCCTTTGGAGTAGCGTGAGTTTGCATTGCATCTATGCCATACCACGAGGTAGGACGCATATTGCATCAAAGCAAGCCCCGCTCGAATTCGCCCATGTAGTGGAGTGTTCATAACACACAAACTAGGTGGCCCGAAAAGGGATAAAAGAAAAGACTTAGGCACGTGCAAATCCACGTGATCTAAAACATGCAATCGCATCTTAAAGACCCGAAATAGACACCTCGAACCGCTTCGTAGACTTTCTCTCCAAAACTCGATTTTTGCAAAAGCGTACAGACTGACCCTTGCGCATCGGTGCAAGAAGGTCTGCGACGACAAGAGCTTACTTGCTCACAGTCGCCACGTTTAGAAGTCAGTGTTAAAAATATTTTCGCTAGCTTAAGTAAGCTAGCTGGCACGCCCTATTTGTATATATAGGCCTTAGACGCACGAGAAGATCCACTCCAAGCCCCCGAAAGAGGCGAAGAGGCGGGGATTTTCGCGCGTCTACAATATCACGAGTTGGCCACTCGATTGGTCGAATCCTTCCAATCGTGCACACTCACACATGTAAGAAGAGAGGATAATGGCATTGCCGACGCCCTCTCATCCTTGGGTTCAGCCCTAAGGGTCGATCCCACTTTGGGAACCCAATCCTTGGAAATATGGCATGCACCCACTCCATCTACACATGATTTGGAAATTTGCCAAAACAACCCAGATTCTGATGAAAAACCTTGGTTTCATGACATAAAAAGCTTTTTAGAAAATGGGGGATGCGCTGAAAATGCCACATCCAAGGATAAGGCATTCATCTGAAAAATTTCTACCCGATATACGATTTTGGGTGGGGTTCTGTACAAAAAAAGTTTTACCGGCATCTTACTAAGGTGTGTCGACCTAGAGGAGGCTAGGATTATAATGCATGAATTCCACAATGGAGAATGTGGAGGCCATGTTAATGCCAATATGATGGCAATGAAAATACTTAGAGCGGGTTATTTTTGGTCCACTCTGAAAAAGGATTGCCACGATCATGTTAGGAAGTGTCATCTATGTCAAGTGCATGGGCACGCCATTCATATCCCCTCATCCTCATTGCATTCCGTGGTCAGCCCCTGGCCATTCACCATGTGGGAGTTTGATATTATAGGACCAATACTTCCAAAGGCATCGAATGGGCATAGATTCATTTTAGCAGCCATTGAGTACTTTTCCAAATGGGTTGAAGCCACCTCCCTAACTAATGTCCAGGGGCAACATGTGGTGGCTTTCATTAGGAAAAATATCTTGGCTCAATTTGGAGTTCCAAGAGACCTTGTGTCCGATAATGGCACCCCATTCAAAAATGAGCGGATGGTCAAGTTGTGCAACACCTACGGCATAACTCACCACTTCTCATCACCCTACTACTCTCAAGGCAACGGCCAAGCCGAAGCCACCAATAAGACTCTGATTAGTATTATTGAGAAAACTTTAGAGAAGGGTAGGACGTGGCATGAGAAGCTGGATGAAGCCTTATGGGCTTATAGGACTTCCATTCGGACTCCCACGAATGCCACGCCATTTGAGTTGGTCTATGGCACAAACGCCATTCTCCCAATTCATACACGATTGCATTCATTCCATACATCCATTGCATTCGACCTCCCCCTAGAGACGCTTCTGCATGCTAGGATGGCCGAACTAGATTTGTTAGATGAGAGGCGACTCCTTGCCATGGATCATGCTCATGCATACCGGCAAAGGATAGCCCGACACTATGAGAAACATATAAAACCTCACCACTTTGAAGTGGGAGATCTCGTTTTGAAAATCATCCACTATTGTGGCCCACATCCACTTGGAAAGTGGCGGCCCAAGTGGGATGGCCCTTATGTTGTGCGTGGAACCACCACAAACAACTCATACTTGTTGATCGATGTAGAAGGTAGGAATTTAGCAGATCCTATCAATATTCAATACTTAAAGAAGTATCTTATGTAGGGTCTAGTTAAATTCCCATTTTCGAAAATGTTTTAGGGAAACTTGCTTCGAAACTTCGAAAGCAAGGATAAAAGGCGAATTGGGTGACCCTGAATGAGAGAATTCACACTTGCGAAAAAGTGGAGCTTTCCAAATACGTGGTTACATTTCAAAATCCTTCTTCTTACAAAGAAAGGCCTAGTTCAATATAGCAAGATACTTGCAAGTAGTACATGCTATTTCTAAATAGGCTGATCTGGAATGGATCGAGTATGACCTTGGGATAAGTCTTCCCCCCTTCACTTCCCCTTCCAAAAGGAAAATTTGGCAAAAACAAAGGGAAATCCCTACCAAAATCTCTTTCCTAAAGAAGGAAAGTTGAATCTCAAAAATAGAAAATCGATTCTTCTATGGAAAAGAGGGAATAAAGGAAAAATACTCCCGAAGGGAGACCCTCTATGAAAAAAGAAAGAAAAGTCAAAAAGCTCAAGAAGAGCAGTTTTCCGCCTTCTATGCCTAAAACCACGGGACGCTTCAGAAGGGACTGTGGTATCTCTTTCTCATCCCTACGACTTATCCCAAGTAAAACATGGTTCATTTCGAGGAATCCTAAAGTAAAAATAAGATTTACTTACTTGAATTTCATTTTGTTTGAGAATTCGACGTTTCGAGTAAGGCATAGGAATTTGAAATTTAGCTTGTTTTCTTATAAAACCTCTGCTAGATTAGCGAGTGTCAAGACTCAAGTAAAGGCAAATACGAGGAGCCAAAGGTCCTTAGGATCAAGGCTAAAAGCAGTTTCCCTCTTGTAAATAGGGTTTTGAAGACTCGAACATCGAGCAACATAAGGCCCGCTCACTTGAAGTAACAGGTCTTCATAAGTCTCAAAAGTTCAACCATATCATCTGGTCTCTAGGAGGTCGCCCTTCTTGGCGTCTCATCCATATCATGCACTTGCATATTCATGCGTGAACACTTCATAATATGATCCCCATTTAGGACCAGGAACCCATATCTAAAAGTCCCCTTTGGCATGATATCTCCTCCTCCCAGGTTTTAAAGAAAGGTTTTTGCTCAAAAATTGGGACGATCCCATATTTTCGAGAATAGATCTAGGGAGACATTGAACAGGGGTGTTGTCATCTTTACTACTATCCAAATAAATTTGGATAATGCCAAAGAGGGGCATCTGTAAACACCCCAAAATCTCACGACTTTCTAAAGACATACCTGGTTTTACAAAAGCAGCCCCAAAGAGCCATTTTGAGTCTGGAAACCCAAGAGCCTTCCAAAAACCCTGTACTTATTCGAAAACATGTACATATTGTTTTAAACTCTATACATATTGCTTTTAATCCTGTCAATAGTATTTTAAAGCCCTTTATCAAATAGGAATTTTTGAAACCCGGGCTAAGACCCATTTGCCCAAAAACCAAAGGCGAACAGGTGGAGCATGCGAAGATGACAACTGATCCAGAAACAGCCCAGCAAGCCGGTCACGAAGGCCAATACCAAAAGCAGCTTCAGAAGTCTGTGCTAAAGCTCAGAAGAGCAACCTGGCCTAATAAAAGCCAGGTTCGAAAGGCAAAAGGAAGGCCCCAGCACGAAGCAAATTGCAAGCTCGAAGCACCAGAAAGCCATATCAACTATTCTCACTCAAGCATCCTGAATCTGAACTAGGAAGATCGAAAATGAGCAGAAATAGAGTCCGACGACACAGATTGGGGAAACCTAGCACCAGACGGGTCACTAATGAAACCATGTTCCACACAGATCATTCGCCTCGAGAAGCCAAGAATGACTATCCAGAGAAATTTTGATTTGGTTTTGGACCATAAATATCCAGATCCAAATCCATATAGTGAATAGTGTTTGGATTTGGGCCAATCCAAATAGTGTTTGGGTCGATCCAAATAGTGTTTGGATTTGGATTGGATCGGATCTTGACCAAAATATCCAGATCCATATCCATAAAAATGTTGGATTTGGATCGGATACAGATCTCAAAATATCTGAGATCCACGATCCAGATCCAAATAGTGTTTGGATTTAGGTATGGATCCAGATCTCAAACCCAAACCCAAATCCAAGACCCACCTCCATATCCCATTCCACGCCATACACTTCCAGCCGTGTCCTTTCCCCAACCTAACCCAACCTCAGTCGTGCCTTACCCACACCCACAACAAAATCCGCAACCTTAGTCCTGTGAACCTCATCCCTCAAGCCAAACCCTCAAGCTTGAAGGCTCCATTTAGCCATCTTTCGCTTCAAGCTTCAAGGAAGACTCATCCGTGGGTGTGAAGCCAAGCAAACTCGCAAAGATTGGAATGGACAAACATCCGAATCACGTAATTGTTTTAATTCGGTATTTAATATCTCCTTCCTACACTTTGATTCAATTTGAATACGGGGTTGTATTAACGGATCCTTGTCTCTCCCCGATTGTAATAACTTGGTTTGCTACACGAAGCACACACGAGCACTTGAGCCTTAGCTCTTACTCGTACACAAGCACCCACGTGCACCATTGAGCCTTCGCTCTTACTCCTAAGACTCTAGTAAGAGCTGCGTGAGTTGTCTTTAAATTTATACACTCACGCATGCGTGCATTGAGCTTTCGCTCTTATTCTATATATGTATTTCAATTCAACTGGGTTGTTACATTAAGTCGTGTGAGTTTGTCTTTCATTTACACACCCACACACAAAGAACACCCGAGTGCTTGCTCGTGCACCTCACGCACCATTTTGGCCTTAGCAGCTGCTAAGATATAGTCATATTTCTATACTTTCCGCTATATTTTCCTGGTTCAGCTGCGTGTGTTTGTCTTTTCATTTACACACCAACACAACACGCACACGTTGGTGACCTTCCAGCCCATATATTTTTTTTGTTGTATTTCCCTTCCGCTATGTCTTTAAATTTCGGGTTTTAAGGTTCAGCTATGTGAGTTGCATTTCAATTTATACACGGCATACACTTACACAATTAAGCCTTTCCGCTCTTAAGATATAGCTATATTTCTCTTTTGCAATTTCCCTTACGCAATTTCTCTTAAGCATTGTCTTTCAATTCCGGGTTTTCCCGTTTAGTTGTGTAAGTTTGCATTGCATATTCGCCATACCATGAGTTAGGGTGCATACTTCCATCAAAGCAAACCCTATACACCCGTGCAAAAATCGCCCATGCTTAGGCACTTGATGCACACATCACATGCCTAATTTGGCTAAAAACCCGAGACATAGGAAACGTGCAAATCCTACGTTGATAAAATTTGCAACAAGACAAGTGAAACCGACTAAACACTTTGCATACTTTTCAAAGAGGTTACGTTTGCTCAAAATCAACTTTTTTTAAAAGCGTACAAACTGACCCTTGCGCATCGGTGCAAGAAGGTCTGCGACGAAAAGAACTCACTTATCCATAGTCTCCCCAAACAAGTCATATATTTTCAAAACTTACTTTGCTAGCTTGAGTAAGCTAGTTGGCACGCCCTTTAAGCGACTTAGACATACGAAAAGGTTCGCTCTGGGCCCTAAGAAGTCAAGGGTCAGAAATTTCTGCGTGTCTACAGATGCCTTAATCGGGCATTTCATCAAGTATGGATATGTATCTTCAAGGGATAATTCAGCCACATGATCGGCTAGGGCTTATCCCTTAATGGAGTTTTGGTGATGAAATTTCAAATCATACTCCATTAAGAGGAGGTACCATTTACCTAGCATACCCGTTAGGATAGGTTTTTCAAATAGGTGCTTAATTGGGTCAAGTTTAGACACTATCCAAATTTCATGATCTAGGAAATAATGTCTAAACTTTTGGCAAGCTCATACCAAAGCCAAGCACTTTTTCTCCATGGCTTGATAATTTCTTTCATATGCCAATAGAGTTTTCGAAATGTAGTAAATGGCATACTCCTTAAGACTATCATCTACATATTGAGCAAGTAAAGCAACCAATGCATTCGTATGAATGGAAATGTAAAGCAATAAAGGTTTTCCTTGCTTTGGAGATTTTAAAATTGGAGGATTAACCAAATAAGTTTTCAAATCCCACTCAAATTTAACCCCTTTTCTCAAAAGCCTATTAAAGGGTTCACATCTTGTCGCTAAGTTGGTGATGAATCTCCTAATTACTTGGAGTCGACTTTGGAGACTTTGAATTTGGGTTAAGTTGGAGGATGGAGGCATGTCTATGATGGATCAACACTTAGAGGGGTCGACCTCTATGCCCCTTTGGCTTACCATGAACCCTAAGAGTTTTACTGATTGCACTCTAAAAACATATTTTTGAGGGTTTAGTTTCACTTTATAAAGCCTAAGTCTTTCGAAAACCTTTTGCAAAGTTTCTATGTGTGTGTATCAGGTTTTTGACTTAACCAAAAGATCATCCACATATACTTTTAAGAACTCATGGATTTGATCATGAAAAATAGTAGTCATAGCTCTTTGGTATGTGACGCCGGCATTTTTCAAACCAAAACACATAACCGTATAGCAAGTATGTGCCCCAAGGTGTAGTAAGAGCAGTTTTTGCCTGATCTCTTGGTGCTAGTTTGATTTGGTTATAACCCGAATAGCCATCCATGAAAGAAAACATTTCATGATTTGTGTTGCTATCCACTATCAAATCAATGTTTGTAAGTGGAAAATTATCTTTTGGAGTGGCTTGTTCAGATTTCTAAAATCAATGCAAATACGAATTTTTCCATTGGATTTTAGAACTACCACAATATTTGAAAGCCATTCGGAATAGGCAATGGGTTTTATAAATCTGACTTTTAAAAGATATTCTAAACCCTCTTTTACTTGGGAGTGAATATCGGGATGGATTTTTCTAAGCTTTTGTTTCACGGGTTTTGTATTTGGTTCTAAGGATAGATGATGCTCTACGATTCTAGGGTCTAAACCTGATATGTCTTCATAGGTCCATGCAAACACATCTACATAAAATTTCAAAAATGCAATGAATGATGCTTTTTCATGCTCATGCAAACAAGTGCCTATTTTGACACACTTTGGGTTATACTTACTCCCTAAATTGATTTTTAGAAAATCTCCTCCTACGGAATTTGACGGTTTTTTCAAGTCAAGGATTCTATGAAACTCAAGAAGCTCGGAAGCTTGATCTTCCTCATGGATGAGGGGATCTTCCTCCTTGCTTTGATAACTCTCAAGCGCTTTAATTTCTAGGAAAGTATCATGCAAGAAAGTGGGGTTATGCATAATGAATTTAGATGATTTTGGCTTAAGAATGTACATAGGCATTGCAAAAATCGAAATTGGGGTTTGTACATGGTTTTGAAAACTAAGATTTTTGAGGTTTTCATATTTTTTAATTTTTTTATCTTTTTCTAAACACAAGCTAGGAGGACAAATGTAAAAGACTTTCCTTTTGAAATTTTCAGATTTTTTAATTTTTTTGACTTTTTCCAAACAAATGCTAGGGGAATAAACACAAAAGACTTTCTTTTTGAATTTTCAGATTTTTCAAATGTTTTTGGGTTTTGAAAGTTTTATAGATTTTTTTGGTTTTTCCAAATATATACTTTTTTTTGGATTTTTTTCTAGAAATGGGTCTCCCATCAAACCTACAAAGAAAATACCATGAATTAGACTCTAAATAAGAGGTCTAAGCCATAGGTTTCTGTGTTGGTAGGTTCTAGGGAACCCTTGCCCAATTGGTCTTAGGTGGTGGTTTAGGTGGTATGGATGGGATGTATCCTAATCCATATCGATTTTGGTTGGGTATAAGTAGGATGGGCTTTAACCTACCTTGGTTTTTGACTCCTAGACCTTGTAGAGTGCATATCCCATGTTCAACAACATATTCCAAGGCTTTTGGAGTTTTGAAATTTTTTTATAAAGAGATGGCCTTCGAATAATATGTCATCAATTTCATGGTTATACACATGGGTTGTCTTAGGTTTGCCTAAGAGTTGAGAAGTTTGGGTGAGGGAAGACTTGGGTTTTCTTAGGACACATACGACCCTAGGAATGGGAGGTTTTAGGTGATTGGGGGTTCCCAGGATATGGACGATTCTAGGGGATTGTGAGTCTCCTAGGGTGTACACAATTTGGGGAGAGTGAGGCATCTCCATGGCCCTCTCACTTGATGGATGACTCGATAGACAAGAAAAGTTTTGTATTCCCTTAAGGTGTGGATGGTCTTCTCTAAGGACTATCACCACTTGTTATCCAATGGAATCTTCATGCATTTGTGAAAAGTTGAAGGAACTGCTCGGAGGCTATGTATCCAAGGCCTTCCTAACAACAAGTTGTAATGGGGGTTTATGTCTAAGACATGAAACAACCCCGTATGTGGGATGCTTTATACTTTCATGGGTAACTCGACAACTCCTAATGGGTGGGACGAGTTGCCATCGTATCTAGTGATAACGATGGGACTTGGTTGTAGCCTAGAAATGGGTACTCCTATTTGGAAGCCCACGTGAAGTGGAAGAATGTTTAGACCTCCTCCCCCATCGACCAAACACTTATTTAGAGTGTAGTGATTCAATACCAACTCTATATACAAAGCTTAGTTGTGGGTTATATTTGGTCTGTATAATTCATCCTCGGTAAACACGATTGGGGCCTTGGCAAAGATTGGGGAGACCAAGAAGGATAGAGATTCGGGAGTTATGAAAGTGTTAACATTGGCTTTCTCTAGGATTCCCTCTAAGACTTGTCTATATTTAGGTGAGGTTTGTATCAACTCTAAAATAAACATGTTTATGGGAAGTTTTGAAAGATAAAGTTCCAAATCATACGTGGTTAACACCACACTTTTACCCTTATCCATGCCATGACATGCATTAGGGATGCATGCTTTCGAAGAGCCGGGCAAAATGATTACTTCCTTGCCAACTTGTTTGGCTAAGTGTGGGAGTTCATAGATCCTTTCGGACCTAGTCACCTCACCTACATTCTCTCTAAGGCTCGTTCCTAACTTGGCTCTACTTGAATACTTCAAAGTACTACAAATTTCTATAAAAGCTCTAGCTGGGGGCAGGACTCTAAACGCTCCCCGAATCACTACTTGCTTATCCTTTTTTATTACGATAGAGTTTTCTACTTTCATGGGTAACTCGATAACTCCTAATGGATGGGACGAGTTGCCATCGTATCTAGTGATAACGATGGGACTTGGTTGTAGCCTAGAAATGGGTACCCCTATTTGGACGGCCACGTGAAGAGGAAGAATGTTTAGACCTCCTCCCATCAATCAAGCACTTGTTTAGAGTGTAGTGATTCAATACCACCTCTATATACAAAGCTTGGTTGTGGGTTATATTTGGTCTGTCTAATTCATCCTCGGTAAACATGATTGGGGCCTTGGCAAAGATTGGGGAGACCAAGAAGGATAGAGATTCGGGAGTTATGGAAGTGTTAACATTTGCTTTCTCTAGGATTCCCTCTAAGACTTGTCTATATTTAGGTGAGGTTTGTATCAACTCTAAAATAAACATGTTTATGGGAAGTTTTGAAAGATAAAGTTCCAAATCATACGTGGTTAACACTACACTTTTACCCTTATCCATGCCATGACATGCATTAGGGATGCATGCTTTCAAAGGGCCGGGCAAAATGATTACTTTCTTGCCAACTTGTTTGGCTAAGTGTGGGGATTGATAGATTCTTTCGGACCTAGTGACCTCACCTACATTCTCCCTAAGGCTCATTCCTAACTTGGCTCTACTTGAATGCTTCAATGTACTGCAAATTTCTATAAAAGCTCTAGCTGGGGGCAGGACTCTAAACGCTCCTCGGATCACTACTTGCTTGTCTTTTTTTATTACGATATAGTTTTCTACTTTCATGGGTAACTCGATAACTCCTAATGGATGGGATGAGTTGCCATCATATCTAGTGATAGCGATGGGACTTGGTTGTAGCCTAGAAATGGGTACTCCTATTTGGAAGGCCATGTGAAGAGGAAGAATGTTTAGACCTCCTCCCCCATCAATCAAGCATTTGTTTAGAGTGTAGTGATTCAATACCACCTCTCTATACAAAGCTTGGTTGTGGGTTATATTTGGTCTGTCTAATTCATCCTCGGTAAACACGATTGGGGCCTTGGCAAAGATTGGGGAGACCAAGAAAGATAGAGATTCGGGAGTTATGGAAGTGTTAACATTGGCTTTCTCTAGGATTCCCTCTAAGACTTGTCTATATTTAGGTGAGGTTTGTATCAACTCTAAAATAAACATTTTTATGGGAAGTTTTGAAAGATAAAGTTCCAAATCATACGGGGTTAACACCACACTTTTACCCTTATCCATGCTATGAGATACATTAGGGATGTATGCTTTCAAAGGGCCAGACAAAACGATTACTTCCTTGCCAACTTGTTTGGCTAAGTGTGGGGGTTGATAGATCCTTTCGGACCTAGTTGTAAACACCCCGAAATCCCACGAATTCCTTAAAACAAACCTGGTTTTGTAAAAGCAGCCCCAAAGGGCCATTTTTTGAGTTTGGAAACCCAGGAGCCTTCCAGACAACCCTGTATATATGTTTTAAACTTTATATTTCAAAAACATATAATATGGCTTTTGAAAAACCTTTTAAAACATGTTTTTAAAACCCCGAAGTGGCTTGGCCTGATCAAGACAGGACCAGGAGAGCTAAGAAGAGCCCGAAACCGGAGCACACGTCAAGCCCGACGCAGCAACTCTTGTATCTGATTCACACCCCAAGATCTCGAACGTCCAAGACCCTGTTCTTACCAAAATAGCATTTGAAGTCATCTCCGGAAGGTAGAAACGGAGGCGGACGACTATGTTGGCGAAGACCCAACGCAGACGGAGTACTGATGCTGTCAGGCCCCGCACGAATCGTCCGTTTCGAACCCAGCTCGAAGGAGTTAGAGTTCAGTTTGGATTGGATCTGGACCATATATATCCAGATTCCAATCCAAACCCATATGTGGACTTGGATTTGGATTTGGATCCAGAGATCCAATCCAATATCCATAGCCATGGCCCACATCACCTTCTCATAAATGGAGGTGGGGCCCACTTGAAATTCATGTGGGATATTGGGCATGAGAGAGAGTGGGGGTGAAAAATATCAAGAGTGTTGTATTAAGCTTGACTTGTGTGTCAAGTTTGGGTTTAATCATGTGGGTTAGCCTAATTGAGTGGGTTTAAGCTTGTAATTAGCTAAAACCTAACCTAGGGCTGCACCAACATGGGGTGATCAAGGTCTATGGGCCATGCTAAGGGAGCTCCCTAACCTAAACCTAACCCAAAATGCCTAATCCTAGCCTAAACCCCTAATCCACCCCTAATCTGAACCTAATCACCTAACCCACTTCCCTAATCCCGGCCTAATCCCAACCTAATCACCTAACCCACTTCCCTAATCCTTCCCTAAACCTAGATTAATTTCCCTAATCCTAGCCTAAACCTAGCCTAATCACCTAACCTAGCTCACTAAACCTCACCCTAAAACCCAACCACCTAACC
Source organism: Brasenia schreberi (assembly GCA_036023115.1). NCBI lineage: Eukaryota > Viridiplantae > Streptophyta > Magnoliopsida > Nymphaeales > Cabombaceae > Brasenia > Brasenia schreberi. Next base: position 4,796,425 of record JAYKKT010000065.1, read on the forward strand.
TAGCCCTAAACCCCCAAACCACCCTTAGCCCACGATTTACCCAAACCCCTAGTTTTAAAATATCTGGCCCAACCCTTTCCAGCCCACCTTATCTACATACCACCCTATCTAAACCACCTAACCACTACCCTCAGCCCAGCCCTAACCGACCTACCCATCCCCTATTTAAACCCCCCTCCTTGTGGGCGGGTTTTCCAAGTGGCAGCCCTCACCTCAGCCCAGCCGACTCCACTCTCCAACCTGTCCGCCTGCTCCACTCCCCAACTGCTCCACCTGCTCCATCAGCTCCACCTGCATTGCCACCTTCCCTCTTCCATCCACCACCACCATCCCTCAGTCGGACGCCATCACCTCCACCCAACCGAACCAACCAGCAGCCCACCTGCCCGCCTACTTCCCACATCATCCGCCACCTATCCCCATTTGGTAAGTACCCCAAACTCCATCAAAGCCCCTCTCTTCCACCTCTCCACTCTTAGCCACCCATCCTACCTTCATCTCAGCCCTTTTGCCACCACCACTTTAACCTAGCCGAACCCAGCATAGCCCAAGCTGCCGGCCACTACCTAGCCATCATCTCCCATTCGGCCTTCCCCTAGGTGTCCTATTCGGCCTTCCCACCAGCTCACCTTTTAGGTCCAGTTTCCCTAAACTTTCAATTCCCCTAGTGACCCTAAGAACCAACTCATTCAGCCCCTTTAAACCCCCTACTTTGAGGCGCCATCTACTTGCCACCGGCCACCTTCGAGGCGCCTATCCCGCGCCCCACTTGCAGCCGGCCAGCACCTTTGATCACCCACCTTCGCGGAGCTCCCGTTTGCAGCCCAAAGCCAAGTCCACGCCCAAGCAAGACCTCTACGGACCAGCTACTCGTAAGTGTCTAAACTCGGTCCTTAGTTGTATACTTGCTTGAGATTCAATTTGATACGGGGTTGTAATAACGGAGTATAGTCTCCCCCCGCTTGTAATCACGTGGCTTGGCACAACCACACACGTGCACCCTCTTAGTCGTGCACGATTTTGAACACACACAGGCCTAATCAGCCCCTAATATATAAGTGTACATATACTTTCATTTTCGAAGGGTTTTGTTTAAGTTGGGTGCGTTGTCTTTCAATTCAAGCACTCTCACACACATTGAGCTTTCGCTCTTAGTTGAAAGACCCAAGTAAGGGCCGACCTATACTATTTGGGTTTCATTTCATGTCGTGTGAGTAAGTCTTTCAATTCAAGCACTCTCACACACATTGAGCTTTCGCTCTTAGTTGAAAGACCCAAGTAAGGGCCGACCTATACTATTTGGGTTTCATTTCATGTCGTGTGAGTAAGTCTTTCAATTCAAGCACTCTCACACACATTGAGCTTTCACTCTTATTTGAAAGACCCAAGTAAGGGCCGACCTATACTATTTGGGTTTCATTTCATGTCGTGTGAGTAAGTCTTTCAATTCAAGCACTCTCACACACATTGAGCTTTCGCTCTTATTTGAAAGACCCAAGTAAGGGCCGACCTATACTATTTGGGTTTCATTTCATGTCGTGTGAGTAAGTCTTTCAATTCAAGTACTTTCACACACATTGAGCCTTCGCTCTTACTCCCAAGACCTTAGTAAAGGCCTTATTGCAGTTATATTTGGGTTTCATTTCATGTCGTGTGTGTAGTACTTCAATTCAAGCACTCTCACACACATTGAGCTTTCGCTCTTACTCCCAAGACCTTAGTCAAGGCCATACTACAATTTATATTTGGGTTTAAATTCATGTCGTGTGTGTAAGTCTTTCAATTCAAGCACGCACCCACATTGAGCCTTCGCTCTTATTTGCAAGACCCGAGTAAGGGCTCATATACGTAAGATATATACATATTTCCCTTCGGTTATTTCCCTTCGGTTATTTCCCTTCGGTTATTTCCCTTCTGTTATTTCCCTTCAGTATTGTCTTTACATTTCGGGTTTTCCCTTTGGAGTAGCGTGAGTTTGCATTGCATCTACGCCATACCACGAGGTAGGACGCATATTGCATCAAAGCAAGCCCCGCTCGAATTCGCCCATGTAGTGGAGTGTTCATAACACACAAACTAGGTGGCCCAAAAAGGGATAAAAGAAAAGACTTAGGCACGTGCAAATCCACGTGATCTAAAATATGCAAATCGCATCTTAAAGACCCGAAATAGACACCTTGAATCGCTTCGTAGACTTTCTCCCCAAAACTCGATTTTTGCAAAGCGTATAGACTGACCCTTGCGCATCGGTGCAAGAAGGTCTGCGACGACAAGAGCTTACTTGCTCACAGTCGCCACGTTTAGAAGTCAGTGTTAGAAGATATCTTCGCTAGCTTAAGTAAGCTAGCTGGCACGCCCTATTTGTATACATAGGCCTTAGACACACGAGAAGATCCACTCCAAGCCCCCCGGAAGGGACGGAGAGGCAGGGATTTTCGCGCGTCTACAGAGATTGGCACGCCCGGTGGGACGTGAGACTTTTCAAAAATCGAGTGTACTTTTAGAAGTCTTGCGAAAATTTTGTAAAAAGGTGTCGTTTTAACTTGTTTTCTTTGCTTGTACTTAGGAAATTTTGAAAAAGCTTGAAAAGCATGTCAAAATCCAATCCAAGTGAAGTGTCGAGCCAAGGCTCATGCGCATCAAGTTCTCACTCTAGGAGGATTTTCAAAAACAAAATAAAACTAGATGAAATCGAGGACTTGAGAAGGGAGTTTGAGGCCAAAATCGATGCTCTCAGCCAAGAGGCTGAAGTAGGCGATTCATGTTCATCAAACGGTGAACAAAGGCTCAAAAAGAAATCTGAAAAACCTCGCAAGCAAAAAGAGGCCTCCGTAATGGAAGGCAACCAATACCACGAGTCCTTCACACAAAAGGACCGTAAAGCCCTATAGCAGCTGCTGAAAGGGTAGAATAAAGAGAAAAGAAACTACGCCCTATCTGATTTCCTTCCTATGGATTACGAAACAGACAGTGACGATGAAATACCGAACTTCCATCGGTATGATGGCATGGAAGACCCTAGGTCTCACTTGCAGCTTTTCTCGCGTCGAGCCCATAAGAAGAAAAAGGACTCGATGAAATGGGTGTATTGGTTCCCTCTATCCCTTAAAGGCACAGCTGCCAAATGGCTGGCTTCCTACGACTTAAGCCAGTTCGCTACTTTTGAAGAGTTAGCGAACTGCTTCATGCAAAGATTTGCACACAACGTGGAAGTCACGCCAACCTTGAATACCTTAAGGGATACAAAGCAAGGCATGAACGAAGACGTGCATGCCTTCATTATAAGATGGAGGTCGCTTTTAGGCCAAGTGCGAGAGCCCATATCCGAAGGATGCGCAGTAATGCTCATCCTGGATAATTTCAAAAGCGAGTTAAAAACCCTTCTCTCGCTCCATGAGATTTCAACTTTCCATAAGTTGATCAAAAAGGCCTCCCTTTTCGAAACCAACTTGCGAAAAGGGACATACGATCACTTATGGAAAGGAAGTGTCGTTCCAAAAACCTGTTTGGAAAAGCCCATCGCATATGGGCTGCCCACAACGGACAAAGGGGCAAAGCCCCATAAAATCGCCAATGTCCGGGTGGATCCAGGCATGGCGGGCACTTCTAAAAATTTTGAAAAAATAGAAAATAAGAGAGAACGCAATTTTTCAAAACCGATTGAAAAACGGGAGTACACTCCGCTGGGGCAACCTGTGTCGGAGGTCCTAGACCTCTTACTTGCCCAAGGCATGATCGAACTCCCTGAAATCCCCGAAGGAGTCACTTCCAAAGGGGGGTATTTAAACCGATTTTGCAAGTATCATCGGCTCAAAGGCCATGATACCAAACGCTGCTTCTCTCTTTTAAATAAAATTGAGAACTTGATAGCAGAAGGCCGGCTCCAGGTCACTGCGGAACCTGAGCCACCTCAAGCTATCTTCAAGGAACCCTTTCCCAAACACGCCAGTGGCAGTGGGAGAGGAAAGGAGGTATGTACCCTCACCATTTCCAAGGAACTAGCGCAAAAGCCAGAACCTGGTCGACCTACTTGTGCGCCCATCCTTGTATTATACAATAGGCCCGCCCAAGTCGTCATTCGGGGACCACCAAAAGCGGAAACCCCGGCAAAACCAGTTTTGAAAATCCAAGGTTCTCCTCAGCTCATCCTTAGAGCCAAGTTTAGCGCAAACCCTAGGCTGGTCGTGGGGGAAGTCACTAGATCCGGGAGGATCTATCAACCCCCGCACCTTCAAGGTGCTCAAAAGGTGGTCAGTGTGCCTGGCCCCTCAAAAGCATGTATCCCTAGTGGTCTGCCAAAAGCAGATAAGGACAAAGTCATCCTAAATCCTTATGATTTCGAAAACCACCTTTCAAGGATTCCTATTCACATGTCTATCCTAGAGCTTATCAAAACCTCGCCTAGGCATAGACTTGTCTTAGAGAAAATTCTAGAAAGGGCCAAGGTTGATTCGAACATAAGTCCGGAATCCTTGTCTGCCCAAGTGGCTTTATTAGGAGCAAAATCGCCCATCACTTTTTCGGAAGATGATGTAGATAGACCCTACGAAACCCATAACCAGGCCCTGCATATCGAGGTGGTTCTAAACAACCACTCTCTGGACAGGTGCCTAGTCGATGGTGGAGGAGGGCTCAACATCTTTCCACTTCATGTGGCGTACAAAATCAGAGTCACCTTGACTTCAGTAAACCCAAGCCCCATCGTTATCACTGGATACGATGGGAATGCGTCTAGACCTTTAGGATCCATCGAACTCCCAATGAAAACTGGAGGGATCGAACACACGGGGGTGTTCCATGTCTTGGACATCCACCCCCATTATAACCTGTTGCTGGGAAGGTCCTGGATACACAGCTTGTGCGCTGTGCCATCCACCTTCCACAGGTGTGTCAAGATCCCTTTTAGGGACCAGGTCATAGTGATCCTAGGTGAGAGTCACCCACAGCTTCAGGGGATCATAAACTCCCCTTGTTTATCGAGCTCCCAGGCCCATGAGGCTAACCTGGGGCAAATTATGGTTGAGCCACCTCGGCTCGTGTTGAACAACCCTAGGAAGGTTGTATGTGTGAAGGGGCGGCCCAAAGCAGGCCCCCTCCCGACTCTAATCCTCCTAGGAAAACCCAAACGTTCCCTATTTCCAAAACCCCTGGACAAAAGGCCATACGAGCCTAATATGGACGATAGCATGTTCCAGGACCACGACTTATATCCCATCTTTTCAAAAAACAAAAGGTCGTGGAACATGTTATTGAACATGGGCTACACGCCCTACAAAAGTCTAGGGGCACAAAACCAGGGTCTCCTAGAACCCATCCTGCCTAGGGCCAACCCAAGCCGATATGGGATCGGCTATACTCCCCGAATACCGCCAGAGCCACCCCCTGTGACCACCTGGGTCAAGGGTGCCCCGGAGCCTGTCTTAGAAGAGACCTATGGTTTAGACCTCCTATTCCGAGCCTAACCCGTAGTGTTTTCCCTTTGTAGGTATGACGGAAGATCCCTTTTTCTAAAAAATACCAAAAGCATTTGAAAACTTAAAATCAAAAAAATCGAAAAACAAGAAAACCAAAAATAATGGAAAAACAAAAACTCGAAAAAAGAGTGCTTTGTATAGTTCCCAAAGTTCTTGTTATACAAAAACCCAAAAAAATCGAAAATTTGGAAAATACCAAAAAGATTTTGTACATAGCTGCTCCTGGTAAGACTTTGGCAAAAGAAAAGGATTTCGAAAGAAGCGTCGTCTGCATAGTCAGACCAAAAATTTCGAAATCACTTGAAAATCCAAGTACAAAACCAGGTTATTTTGAAAACCACGCATCAAGTTCCCTCGGGTCTATAGCCCACGAGAATGATCAAAGCCCAGAAGTGGATCCCCTTGAGGAAGATCCCACTTCTGAGCTCCCAGAATTTCATAGAATTCTCGATTTTGAAAGACCTTCCCAATCAGTAGGAGGAGATTTCATAGAGGTGAACCTAGGGGATGATTCCAATCCCAAAACCATCAAAATAGGCGCATGCTTGCATGAAACTGAAAAGTTAGCATTCATTGCATTTCTACAAACCTATTTAGATGTGTTTGCATGGACGTGTGAAGACATGCCGGGCATAGATCCCAGCATTGTCGAGCATCGTCTTCCCTTAGATGTAGGTATAAAACCAATAAAGCAGAAGCTTAGGAAAATACACCCGAATGTACACACGCAAGTCAAAGAGGGTTTAGAAGATCTGCTAAAAGCCGGATTTATAAAACCCATTGCATATTCTGATTGGTTGTCAAATATCGTTGTAGTTCGAAAAACCAATGGGAAAATTCGAATATGCATCGATTTCAGAAACCTGAATAAAGCCACTCCAAAGGATAATTATCCTTTACCAAACATAGATTTGATAGTCGATAGTACTGCAAATCATGAAATGTTTTCATTCATGGATGGCTATTCAGGCTATAATCAAATCAAACTAAGTCCACGAGATCAGGGTAAGACCGCCTTCACAACCCCATGGGGCACGTACTGCTATACAGTCATGCCCTTTGGTTTGAAAAATGCCGGCGCAACATACCAACGAGCCATAAACACGATCTTCCATGATCAAATTCATGAGCTTGTAGAAGTGTATGTAGATGATCTCTTGGCAAAATCCAAAACCCGATGCACCCATATCGAATGTTTACAAAAGATTTTCGAAAGGCTTAGGCTTTACAAAGTAAAGCTAAACCCTCAAAAATGTGTGTTCGGGGTAGAATCAGGGAAGCTTCTAGGCTTTATGGTGAGCCAAAGGGGAATAGAAGTCGACCCCTCTAAGTGTCGAGCCATCATAGACATGGCTCCACCCTCCAATCTCACCCAAATCCGTAGCCTCCAGGGTCGATTACAATCTGTGCGCCGATTCATATCGAATCTGGCAACTAGATGCGAACCCTTCAACAAACTGTTGAGAAAGGGTACGAAATTCTTATGGGATAACGAATGCCAAAAGTCCTTCGAGAGACTGAAGGCATACCTGGTTAATCCCCCCATTTTGAATCCTCCAAAACAAGGAAAACCGCTTTTATTATACATCTCCGTGCATATAAACGCTTTAGGAGCCCTGTTGGCTCAATACGAGGATGACACCCATAAGGAGTATGCCATCTACTATATTTCGAAAACTCTCTTGGCTTATGAACGAAATTATCAAGCCATGGAGAAGACGTGCTTGGCCCTAGTCTGGGCCTGCCAGAAGTTCAGACACTATTTCCTAGATCATGAGATCTGGATAGTGTCCAAACTTGATCCAATCAAGCACTTGTTCGAAAAACCCATTCTCATGGGTAGATTGGGCAAATGGCAACTCCTTCTAATGGAGTATGATCTGAAATACCATCACCAGATCTCCATTAAGGGGCAAGCCCTAGCAGATTACGTGGCTGAATTCCCCTTAGAGGACGCATATCCCACTCTTGTCGAAATGCCTGATGAAGGCATATTGCAAAACCATTTTCAAAACCACATTTTGGCAAATTTTTTCGAAAACCAAGTGTGGAAGATGCACTTCGACGGGGCACGAAACCAACGAGGGGCTGGTGCCGGGATCGTCCTAATCTCCCCTAAAAAGGGCGAGATTCCCATCGCAGTCCGCTTAGATTTCGAATGTTCCAACAACGTAGCTGAGTATGAAGCACTCATACAAGGCTTAAGGATTTCGAAAACTCTAGGGGCATCATGCATCGAGGTCTTTGGAGATTCGCTCCTTGTCATAAACCAGGTTTTAAAAATTTGGCAAGTACGTAATGAGAAACTACTTCCATATCACGAGTTGGCCACTCGATTGGTCCAAACCTTCCAGTCGTGTAAGCTCACACACGTAGGAAGAGAGGACAATGGCATCGCCGATGCCCTCTCCTCCTTGGGTTCAGCCCTGAAGGTCGATCCCATTTCAGGGACCAGATCTTTGGAAATATGGCATGCACCCCATCCATCCATACACGACCTAGATATTTACCAAAACAACCCAGAGTCTATTGAAAAACCTTGGTTCTACGACATAAAACAATTTTTAGAAAATGGAGGATTCACCGAGGATGCCACGTCCAAAGATAAGGCATTCATTCGTAAGATTTCGACCCGATACACCATTCTAGGTGGGGTCTTATACAAAAAGAGTTTTACCGGCATTCTGCTTAGGTGTATCGACCTAGAGGAGGCTAGGATAGTGATGCATGAGTTCCACGATGGGGAATGTGGAGGTCATGTTAATGCCAACATGATGGCAATGAAAATACTTAGAGGGGGCTATTTTTGGTCCACCCTGAAAAAGGATTGTTACGATCATGTTAGGAAGTGTCATCCGTGTCAAGTGCATGGGCACGCCATTCATATTCCTTCATCTACATTGCATTCCGTGGTCAGCCCCTGGCCATTTACCATGTGGGCGTTTGACATAGTAGGCCCAATATTTCCAAAGGCCTCGAATGGGCATCGTTTTATTTTAGCAGCCACAGAGTATTTCTCCAAGTGGGTGGAAGCCATTTCCCTAACCAATGTAATGGGGCAACATGTGGTGGCTTTCATCCGGAGGAATATCTTGGCTCGATTTGGGGTTCCACGAGACCTTGTGTCTGATAATGGTACCCCATTCAAGAATGAGCGGATGGTTAAGTTGTGCAACACGTATGGAATAACTCACCACTTCTCCTCGCCCTACTACCCTCAAGGCAACGGCCAAGCTGAAGCTACAAACAAGACTCTCATTGGTATCATTGAGAAAACCTTAGAGAAGGGTAGGATGTGGCACGAGAAGCTGGATGAAGCCTTATGGGCTTATAGGACTTCCATCCGGACTCCCACGAATGCCACACCATTCGAGTTGGTCTATGGCACAAACGCCATTCTTCCCATTCATACCCAACTGCATTCATTCCATACATCCATTGCACTCGACCTCCCCCTAGAGACACAGCATGCTAGGATGGCCGAACTAGATTTGCTAGATGAGAGGCGACTCCTTGCCATGGATCATGCTCGTGCATACCGGCAAAGGATAGCCCGACATTATAGCAAACACATAAGACCTCGCCACTTTGAAGTGGGAGATCTGGTCTTGAAAACCATCCACCATCGTGGCCCACACCCCCTAGGCAAGTGGCGCCCCAACTGGGATGGACCCTATGTTGTACGAGCAACCACTACGAACAATTCGTATTGGTTGATCGATGTAGAAGGTAGGAATTTAGCAGATCCTATCAATATTCAATACTTAAAGAAGTATCATGTGTAGGATCTGGATTAAATTCCAGTTTTCGAAAATTTTAAAGGGATAGCTGCCCTGAGACATGTGAATAAGGTGCAAAGGCAAACTCGTGTGACCCTAAGTAAGAGAATTCGCACTTGTGAAAGAGTGGAGTTTTCAAAATCGTGGTTGCATTTCAAAATCCTTCATCTTACAAAGAAAGGCCTAGTTCAACATAGCAAGATACTTGCAAGTGGTACGTGCTATTTCTAAATAGGCTGATCTGGAATGGATCGAGTGTAGGCTTGGGATAAGTCCTCCCCTCTTCTCTTCTCCTTCCAAAAGGAAAACAAAGGCCCAAATCAAAAGGGAATTTCCCATTTAAAGTCTCTTTCCAAAAGAAGGAAACCAGAGTTTAAAAGAAAAATCGATTCTCTTATGAAAAAGAGGGATTAAAGAAAAAATACTCCCAAAGGGAGACCCTCTATGAAAAAAAGGAAAAAGAGGCCAAAAAGCTCAAAAAGAGCAGTGTTCCGCCTTCTATGCCTTAAACCACGGGACGCTTCAGAAGGGACCGTGGTATCTCTTTCCCATCCCTGGCTTATCCCAAGCTAAAGCATGGTTCATTTCGAGGAATCCTAAAGTAAAAATAGGATTTACTTACTTGAATTTCATCTTGTTTGAGAATTCGACGTTTCGAGTAAGACGTAGGAATTTGAAATGAAGCTTGTTTTCTTATAAAACCTCCGCTAGATAAGCGAGTGTCGAGACTCAAACAAGGGCAAGCACGAAGAGCTCGAGATCCTTAGGATCGAGGCTCAAGACAGTTGTCCATTTTGTAAATAGCTTTTGTAAATAAGTTTTGAAAACCGAACATCGAACAGCATAGGATTTTGCTCACTTGGAGCAGTAGGCCTTGTAAGTCTCTAGAGTTCGACCACATCTGGTCTCTGGGAGGTCGCCACTCTTGGCACCACACCCATGTCATTTGCATTCCACGCATGGCACTTGCATGAACATGATCCCATTTAGGACCAGATTCCATAGTATAACCCTTTGGCGTGATATCTCCTACTACCAGAGTTTGTAAATTGAGATTTTGCTAAAAATGGGACGATCCCATAATCTTTGTGGCTAGATCTAGGGAGACATTAAAAGGGGTGTTTGTCATCTTTGCCCTTATCCAAATCTATTTGGACAAGGCCAAAGAGGGGCATCTCTAAACACCCCGAAATCCCACGAATTCCTTAAAACAAACCTGGTTTTGTAAAAGCAGCCCCAAAGGGCCATTTTTTGAGTTTGGAAACCCAGGAGCCTTCCAGACAACCCTGTATATATGTTTTAAACTTTATATTTCAAAAACATATAATATGGCTTTTGAAAAACCTTTTAAAACACGTTTTTAAAACCCCGAAGTGGCTTGGCCTGATCAAGACAGGACCAGGAGAGCTAAGAAGAGCCCGGAACCGGAGCACACGTCAAGCCCGGCGCAGCAACTCTTGTATCTGATTCACACCCCAGGATCTCGAACGTCCAAGACCCTGTTCTTACCAAAATAGCATTTGAAGTCATCTCCGGAAGGCAGAAACGGAGGCGGACGACTATGTTGGCGAAGACCCAACGCAGACGGAGTACTGATGCTGTCAGGCCCCACACGAATCGTCCGTTTCGAACCCAGCTCGAAGGAGTCAGAGTTCAGTTTGGATTGGATCTGGACCATATATATCCAGATTCCAATCCAAACCCATATGTGGACTTGGATTTGGATTTGGATCCAGAGATCCAATCCAATATCCATAGCCATGGCCCACATCACCTTCTCATAAATGGAGGTGGGGCCCACTTGAAATTCACGTGGGATATTGGGCATGAGAGAGAGTGGGGGTGAAAAATATCAAGAGTGTTGTATTAAGCTTGACTTGTGTGTCAAGTTTGGGTTAATCATGTGGGTTAGCCTAATTGAGTGGGTTTAAGCTTGTAATTAGCTAAAACCTAACCTAGGGCTGCACCAACATGGGGTGATCAAGGTCTATGGGCCATGCTAAGGGAGCTCCCTCACCTAAACCTAACCCAAAATGCCTAATCCTAGCCTAAACCCCTAATCCACCCCTAATCTGAACCTAATCACCTAACCCACTTCCCTAATCCCGGCCTAATCCCAACCTAATCACCTAACCCACTTCCCTAATCCTTCCCTAAACCTAGATTAATTTCCCTAATCCTAGCCTAAACCTAGCCTAATCACCTAACCTAGCTCACTAAACCTCACCCTAAAACCCAACCACCTAACCTAGCCCTAAACCCCCAAACCACCCTTAGCCCACGATTTACCCAAACCCCTAGTTTTAAAATATCTGGCCCAACCCTTTCCAGCCCACCTTATCTACATACCACCCTATCTAAACCACCTAACCACTACCCTCAGCCCAGCCCTAACCGACCTACCCATCCCCTATTTAAACCCCCCTCCTTGTGGGCGGGTTTTCCAAGTGGCAGCCCTCACCTCAGCCCAGCCGACTCCACTCTCCAACCTGTCCGCCTGCTCCACTCTCCAACCTGTCCGCCTGCTCCACTCCCCAACTGCTCCACCTGCTCCATCAACTCCACCTGCACTGCCACCTTCCCTCTTCCATCCACCACCACCATCCCTCAGTCGGACGCCATCACCTCCACCCAACCGAACCAGCCAGCAGCCCACCTGCCCGCCTACTTCCCACATCATCCGCCACCTATCCCCATTTGGTAAGTACCCCAAACTCCATCAAAGCCCCTCTCTTCCACCTCTCCACTCTTAGCCACCCATCCTACCTTCATCTCAGCCCTTTTGCCACCACCACTTTAACCTAGCCGAACCCAGCATAGCCCAAGCTGCCGGCCACTATCTAGCCATCATCTCCCATTCGGCCTTCCCCTAGGTGTCCTATTCGGCCTTCCCACCAGCTCACCTTTTAGGTCCAGTTTCCCTAAACTTTCAATTCCCCTAGTGACCCTAAGAACCCACTCATTCAGCCCCTTTAAACCCCCTACTTTGAGGCGCCATCTACTTGCCACCGGCCACCTTCGAGGCGCCTATCCCGCGCCCCACTTGCAGCCGGCCAGCACCTTTGATCACCCACCTTCGCGGAGCTCCCGTTTGCAGCCCAAAGCCAAGTCCACGCCCAAGCAAGACCTCTACGGACCAGCTACTCGTAAGTGTCTAAACTCGGTCCTTAGTTGTATACTTGCTTGAGATTCAATTTGATACGGGGTTGTAATAACGGAGCATAGTCTCCCCCCGCTTGTAATAACGTGGCTTGGCACAACCACACACGTGCACCCTCTTAGTCGTGCACGATTTTGAACACACACGGGCCTAATCAGCCCCTAATATATAAGTGTACATATACTTTCATTTTCGAAGGGTTTTGTTTAAGTTGGGTGCGTTGTCTTTCAATTCAAGCACTCTCACACACATTGAGCTTTCGCTCTTAGTTGAAAGACCCAAGTAAGGGCCGACCTATACTATTTGGGTTTCATTTCATGTCGTGTGAGTAAGTCTTTCAATTCAAGCACACTCACACACATTGAGCTTTCGCTCTTAGTTGAAAGACCCAAGTAAGGGCCGACCTATACTATTTGGGTTTCATTTCATGTCGTGTGAGTAAGTCTTTCAATTCAAGCACTCTCACACACATTGAGCTTTCGCTCTTATTTGAAAGACCCAAGTAAGGGCCGACCTATACTATTTGGGTTTCATTTCATGTCGTGTGAGTAAGTCTTTCAATTCAAGCACTCTCACACACATTGAGCTTTCGCTCTTATTTGAAAGACCCAAGTAAGGGCCGACCTATACTATTTGGGTTTCATTTCATGTCGTGTGAGTAAGTCTTTCAATTCAAGTACTTTCACACACATTGAGCCTTCGCTCTTACTCCCAAGACCTTAGTAAAGGCCTTATTGCAGTTATATTTGGGTTTCATTTCATGTCGTGTGTGTAGTACTTCAATTCAAGCACTCTCACACACATTGAGCTTTCGCTCTTACTCCCAAGACCTTAGTCAAGGCCATACTGCAATTTATATTTGGGTTTAAATTCATGTCGTGTGTGTAAGTCTTTCAATTCAAGCACGCACCCACATTGAGCCTTCGCTCTTATTTGCAAGACCCGAGTAAGGGCTCATATACGTAAGATATATACATATTTCCCTTCGGTTATTTCCCTTCGGTTATTTCCCTTCGGTTATTTCCCTTCTGTTATTTCCCTTCAGTATTGTCTTTACATTTCGGGTTTTCCCTTTGGAGTAGCGTGAGTTTGCATTGCATCTATGCCATACCACGAGGTAGGACGCATATTGCATCAATGCAAGCCCCGCTCGAATTCGCCCATGTAGTGGAGTGTTCATAACACACAAACTAGGTGGCCCAAAAAGGGATAAAAGAAAAGACTTAGGCACGTGCAAATCCACGTGATCTAAAATATGCAAATCGCATCTTAAAGACCCGAAATAGACACCTCGAATCGCTTCGTAGACTTTCTCCCCAAAACTCGATTTTTGCAAAGCGTACAGACTGACCCTTGCGCATCGGTGCAAGAAGGTCTGCGACGACAAGAGCTTACTTGCTCACAGTCGCCACGTTTAGAAGTCAGTGTTAGAAGATATCTTCACTAGCTTAAGTAAGCTAGCTGGCACGCCCTATTTGTATACATAGGCCTTAGACACACGAGAAGATCCACTCCAAGCCCCCCGGAAGGGACGAAGAGGCGGGGATTTTCGCGCATCTACACTAGTCACCTCACCTACATTTTCCCGAAGGCTCGTTCCTAACTTGGCTCTACTTGAATGCTTCAGGGCACTGTGAATTTCTATAAAAGCTCTAGCTGGGACCGGGACTCTAAACGCTCCCCGGATCACTACTTGCTTGTCTTTTTTTATTACGATAGAGTTTTCTACTTTCATGGGTAACTCGATAACTCCTAATAGATGGGACGAGTTGCCATCGTATCTAGTGATAACGATGGGACTTGGTTGTAGCCTAGAAATGGGTAGTCCTATTTGGAAGGTCATGTGAAGATGAAGAATGTTTAGACTTCCTCCCCCATCAATCAAGCACTTGTTTAGAGTGTAGTGATTCAATACCACCTCTATATACAAAGTTTGGTTGTGGGTTGTATTTGGTCTGTCTAATTTATCCTCGGTAAACACGATTGGGGCCTTGGCAAAGATTGGGGAGACCAAGAAGGATAGAGATTCGGGAGTTATGGAAGTGTTAATATTGGCTTTCTCTAGGATTCTCTCTAAGACTTGTCTATATTTAGGTGAGGTTTGTATCAACTCTAAAATAAACATGTTTATGGGAAGTTTTGAAAGATAAAGTTCCAAATCATACGGGGTTAACACCACACTTTTACCCTTATCCATGCCATGAGATGCATTAGGGATGTATGCTTTCGAAGGGCCGGGCAAAACGATTACTTCCTTGCCAACTTGTTTGGCTAAGTGTGGGGGTTGATAAATCCTTTCGGACCTAGTCACCTCACCTACATTTTCCCGAAGGCTCGTTCCTAACTTGGCTCTACTTGAATGCTTCAAGGCACTGGGAATTTCTATAAAAGCTCTAGCTGGGACCGGGACTCTAAACGCTCTCCGGATCACTACTTGCTTGTCTTTTTTTATTATGATAGAGAGTGGTGTGTGACAAGTAATGTGAATTGTATATAATGCATGCTCAATCCCATGAGTTTTGAGTGGAAGAAGACATACCTCTTTTCTTTTCTCGCTTGTGCTTGCATGATTGGGAAAGGGCTCTTTGAGTATCGCATCTTCAATTTTGTTTTTAAGAGCAAAACATTTGTTTGTATCATGGGCTTTGAGCCTATAATACTTGCCAAAATCATTGAGAAATTTTCTCTTACGGGATGCCCCTTCGAACTCCGCCCATGTAAGGGATCACACTTACATTGTCGGTCCCAAGCTCGGATAAAGGAGGAGGGTTGTGTTAGGTTTCCGACAGCCAGCGTAAAACTTCGTCGGATTTTTACAACATGGAATACAAAAATTATGAGCATTGCTTTGGGGCATCCCCGCTTAGCGACATGCTACAGAGCCCGAATGCAGTAAGAAGTAAGCAAGGGCCACTACATTTTCGCCCGAATATAGTGAATCAATTGCAGAGAGGGTTCCCACATCATGGACGGGTATGGGTAAAGAAGTTAGTCCCGCTACATTGCCGCTCGAATGTAGTGAAAATTTTTCAAAGAGGGTCTCCGCATTTTCATTATGGACGGATGCGGGGGTAAGGAAGCTAGTCCTAGATAATAAGATTCGTATTGGTTCTTGGAATATCGGAACATTATCGGGTAAGCTAATGGAGGTGGTAGATATTATGATTCGGAGAAAGATTCATATTCTATATTTACAAGAGACAAAATGGGTTGGAGAAAAAGCAAAGGAGATAGAGGATACAAGTTATAAATTATGGTACTCAGGTAAAGAAAAGGCTCGAAACGGAGTTGGTACTATCATAAATAAAGATTTAAAGGAGAGTATAGTAGACATACAACAATATGGTGACCGAATCATGACGTTGAAATTAGTGTTAGGTGCAGAGGTTTTGAATATAGTTTGTGCTTACGCACCCCAAGTAGGACTAGAAGATAGTATAAAGACAGTTTTTTGGGAAGAGTTAGATAAGGTGTTTCAAAAGATTTCACAAAGGGAGATGATTTGTTTAGGAGGAGATTTAAATGGACATGTCGGTAAAGAGGCATTAGGATATCAAGGGATTCATGAAAACTTTGGTTTTGGGGATATAAATGAGGAAGGTAGGGAGATTTTAAATTTTGCTATAGCATTTGATCTCTTTATAGTCAATACAATCTTCAAAAAATGAGATGAACATTTAATTACTTATAAGAGTGGCTTATCACAAACACAAATTGATTACTTTATTTGTAGAAAAAAAGATAGAGCGTGTTGTAAAGATTGTAAGGTAATTTCAGGAGAAAGCTTAACGACCCAACATCGACTTTTAGTTTTGGATTTACAAATAAAAAATGGACAAAGAAGAAAAGAGTGCATCGAGCTATTCGGACTAAATGGTGGAACCTCAAAAGCTAGAAAGAAGATATATTTAAATAGAAAGTCCTTCAAGGAGATGTTTGGAATTATGTTGGCACACCCTGTGATATGTGGAACAATATGGCTATACATATTAGGAAAGTGGCGAAACATGTGTTAGAGGTATCTAAGGGAGGTGTACCGGCACAAAAAGAAGCTTGGTGGTGGAGTGAAGTAGTAAAAAATAAAATCAAGACAAAGAGGGCATGTTACAAATTACATTATGCTAAGAAAACTAGTGAAACTTTAGAAGCTTATAAGAAAGCAAAGAAGGAAGCGAAAAAGGCCGTTAGTGAAGCAAAAGCTAAAATTTGGGATGACTTATATAAAAAACTCAACTCAAAAGAGGGTGAAAGAGATATTTTTAGGATAGCTAGGGCTAGAGATAAGAAAATTAAAGATCTTAATTATGTTAGATGCATAAAAGACGATGATGAAAAAATTCTAGTGGCAAATGATGATATAAGAAATAGATGAAAAAACTATTTTTATTTCTTTTTTAAATGTCGACCTTTCTTTCTTAGGCTACTTGCCTGGAACTAAAATTGGTAGATTACTTTACCCAACAATGCCAAAATTGGCGGATGCTTGGTTGTTATCTTTTTGGTTCTTACCATCTCATCTTTTCGAGGAATTTGCCTCCTTTCGGTTCAAGTTTCATATATGGCAGGTATGGTTTCAAACAGTTTCTTTAAAACTATTTCTATATTTGAAAATAACAAATTTAATGAATTTTTTAAATATTATTTTTAGAAAACACTGAGTTTCATTTCTAGTTTTTGTTTGCATGAGTGACCTGCTTTCACTCCAAGAGTTGGTCTTTTACCACTTTAACCCTTTTCATGGGTATAGTGTATCGAACCACTTTAACCTTCTTTTATGGGTATAGGGTATCAGACTACTTTAACCCTTGAGTATAAGGTCTCAGAATAAGACTATTCTCAACTGGGTGAGTTTTTGAGGTCCATTTTGAATTTTATTTGTTTTTGAATTCCAAGGGTTTTGAAATTTTTTAACCTTGTAAATTTGCAGACATTTTTAGGTTTAATTCTCAATGTTCGTATTTCATTTGTTTTTTTTATGAAAATTGTTTCAAATCATCCTTTCTTTGAAGACAATCTTTTGAAAAAGTAGAATCCTGTCAATTTGGTCTTGAGGGTAAAATAGTCACTTTTTTGAGATTTTTGTCAAAAGTGGATTTTTTTGAGAGAGATGCAATATATACTTATTTTGAGGTTGCTACAAAATTTTAGTGCTGAAATGAGTTTATTTAATGTATCTTTATTTAAAAAACCCTTAAAATACCCAAAACTACAAATTTTATTTGAAAAAGGGAGAACTTCTAAAAGACCATTTTTTTTTTGTTTTTTAAAAAAAAATTGGGTGTTTCCAAATGCCCCTCTTTGGTAATAATCCAAATTTATTTGGATAATGACAAAGAAAAAAATACCCATTTAATTTTCTTCCAAGATTTACCTTGAGAGTATGAATTTTTCCTTCATTTCATAACATCTATTTCCTTGGATTTATCTTTACGAAGGAGGGAATTTTAGTCAAAGGGGACTTGACAAGAAAATGCTTAGTCTTAGGATGATCATGCATGGACGACCCCTTTATGGATGCATGTGTGCATGGAATATGAGGTGGGTGAAGTGCATGCTTATAGACCCATACTTGTGATTCGTGAGCTTAAGAAGAAGCCTATGAAGGCTGGTTGCCCTAAGCAAGATGGTTCCCATATTGTTTCCTTTGATGTTTAGGGTTTTCAAAATTAGTTTTAAAAAATTGAACTCTTTTTGGTTTCTATCGAAAAGGACTTCTAATTTCTTACATTTTTCCTTACTCGGGTTTTAATACCCACTACTTAGCAGAGGTTTTTGTAGAAAATTTTGAATAACGTTTTGAAATTTCATTTCTAACACAACAAAGTTTAATTATCAAACAAAATGAAATCCAAATTATTAGGTCATATTCTTATTGTAGGATTTTAATGGTAAACTTTTCTCCATTAGGATGAGCTGTAGAGATTTCGGGAAAGAGTTTCCCACAGTCCCTTTTGAAATGTACTGTGGTATAAGGGAAAGAAATTTTTTATGGAAAATTGTTCTTTTGAGCTTTAGCTTTTCTTTTTCTTTTCTTTCAAAGGAGAACTCTATATTGGAGGTTTTTGTTTTACCTTTTCTTTTTCTTTCTTTTTTTGAAGACCTTTATATTGGAGGTTTTGTTTTTCTTGTTTTTCTTTTGATTTTATCAATTTTCCATTTTGGAGAGAAATGAAGTGGGCGAATACAATTCATCCCTTTAGATACTCGATTTAGCCAAGTATATCCCATTTCCTAATAGCACCTATTATTTGAAAATATTTTGCTATTTTGAACTAGGCCTCATTTTGTAAGCCAAAGATTTTTAAAATGTTACCAACTAATTTTGAAAACTCTACTTTTCATAAAGTATCAATTCCCTAATTTAGGATCACATAATTCATTTTGGTAATTCTTTCAAGAAATTCAAAGGAAATCCATTTTTTAAATCATTTCAAAAGAAATTAAAGTCGACCCTATATATAATATTTTTTAAAGTACTAGGCATTTATAGGGTTTGCCAAATTTCTTCCCTCAACATCAATTAACCGATATGCATTATTTGGGGTTGCCCCTCTTATAACTAGGGACCATCCCACTTGAGCTGCCACTTACCAAGTGGATGTGGTCCATGACAAGGTCTCTCAATTTGAAGTGGTAAGCCTTCATATGCTTTTCATAATGTTGGGCTATCCTTTGCCAGTATGCATGTGCATGATCCATGACAATGAGCCTCTTCTCATCAAGTAAATCAAGCTCAACCATCCTAGCTTGTTGTAGGGTTTCTATGGGCAAATCGAGTGCAAGAGATGTATGAAATGAATGTAATTTGGTATGAATGGGAAGTATGGTATTTGTACTATAGACCAACTCAAATGGTGTATAATTTGTTGGTGTATGGATGGAAGTCCTATAAGCCCATAAGGCTTCATCTAGCTTCTCATGTCATGTCCTACCATTTTCAAAAGTTTTCTCAATGATGCTTATGAGGATTTTGTTCATGGTTTCGGCTTGGCCATTGCCTTGAGGGTAGTAAGGTGATGAGAAGTGTTGAGTAATGCCATAGGTCTTACATAACTTTTCCACTTTCTCATTCTTGAATGGGGAGTCATTATGTGACATTAGGTCTCTTGGAACTCCGAATCGAGCCAAGATATTTTTCTTAATGAATGCCACTATATGTTGTCCTTGGACATTAGTGAAGGAGGTAGCTTCAACCCATTTAAAAAAATATTCAGTGGCACCCAAAATGAACCTATGTCCATTTGAGGTTGTAGGTGAGATGGTTCCAATGATATCAAATGCCCACATGGTGAAGGGCTAAGGACTCATAATGGAATGCAATGCAGATGATGGAATATGAATGGTATTTCCATGCACTTGATATTGATGACACTTACTAACATGGTTGTGACAATCTTGCTTCAATATGGACCAAAAATAACCTGCTCTAAGTATTTTCATGGCCATCATGTTTGCATTGATATGACCTTCACATTCTCCATCATGGAATTCATGCATAATAATCCTAGCCTCATCATGGTTGACACATCTCAACAAGATGCCAATAAAACTCTTTTTATAAAGAATGCCTCCTAAAATCATATATCAGGTATAAATTTTCCGAATACAAGCTTTATCTTCAAAGGAAGCAAATTCCGGAAATTCTCTATTTTTCAAAAAATTTTAATGTCTTGAAACAAAGGTTTTTCATTTGGATTTTGATCATTTTGGAAAATCTCTAAATCGTGGGTGGATGGAGTAAGTAAATGTAGGATCTTTAGGGATCAAGTACCTATAGTGGGATCAATCCTTATAGATGACCCTAAACAAGAGAGAGCATCTGCTATGTTGTTCTCCTCTCTACCTATATTAGTGAGTGTACATGATTTGAAAGAATCAACCAACTAGGTGGCCAATTCATGGTATGGAATGAGTTTTTCATTTTTCACTTACCAAATTTTCGAAACTTGGTTTACAACAAGTATAGAATCTCCAAAGACTTCAATACATGATACCCCTAGATTTTTCAAAATTTTTGGGCCTTGTATGAGTGCCTCATATTCAGCCACATTATTTGAACAAGGAAAATCTAGTCCCAAGATCGGCTAGGGCTTGTCCCTTAATTGAGTTTTGGTGATGAAATTTTAAATCATACTCCATTAAGAGGAGCTGCCATTTACCTAGCCTACCCGTTAGGATAGGTTTTTCAAAGAGGTACTTGATAGGGTTAAGTTTAGACACTATCCAAATTTCATAATCTAGGAAATAATGTCTAAACTTTTGGTAAGCTCATACCAAGGCCAAGCACGTTTTCTCCATGGCTTGATAATTTCTTTCATATTCCAATAGAGTTTTTGAAATATAGTAAATAGCATACTCTTTAAGACTATCATCCTCATATTGAGCAAGTAAAGCACCCAATGCATTCGTATGAATGAAAATATAAAGCAATAATGGTTTTCCTTGCTTTGGAGGTTTTAAAATTGAAGGATTTACCAAATAAGTTTTAAATCTTTCAAAAGCTTTTTGGCAATCGGGATCCCAATCAAATTTAACCCCTTTTCTCAATTAGAGATGAATCTCCTAATTGCTTGGAGTCAACCTTGGAGACTTCGAATTTGTGTTAAGTTGGAGGATGGAGGTATGTCTATGATGGCTCAACACTTAGAGGGGTCAACCTCTATGCCCCTTTGGCGTACCATGAACCCTAAGAGTTTTCCTGATTCCACTCTAAAAGCACATTTTGAGGGTTTTGTTTCACTTTATAAAGCCTAAGTCTTTCAAAAACCTTCTGCAAAGATTTTATGTGTGTGCATTGGGTTTTTGACTTAACCAAAAGATCATCCACATATACTTCCAAGAGCTCATGGATTTGATCATGGAAAATAGTAGTCATGGCTCTTTCGTATGTGGCACCGACATTTTCAAACCAAAACGAATAACCGTGTAGCAGTATGTGCCCCAAGGTGTAGTAAAAGTAGTTTTTTCCCTGATCTCTTGGTGCTAGTTTGATTTGGTTATAACCTGAATAGTCATCCATGAAAGAAAACATTTCATGATTTGTATTGCTATCTACTATCAAATCAATGTCTGGAAGTGAAAAATTATCTTTTGGAGTGACTTTGTTCAAATTTCTAAAAAAATGCAAATACGAATTTACCCATTGGATTTTCTAGCAACAACAATATTTGAAAGTCATTCAGAGTAAGCAATGGGTTTTATAAATCTAGCTTTTAAAAGATCTTCTAAACCCTCTTTTACTTGTGATTTAACATCGGGATGAATTTTCTTAAGTTTTTGTTTCACGGGTTTTGCATTTGGTTCTAGAGGCAAGTGATGTTCTACAATCCTATGGTCTAAACCAAGCATGTCTTCATAGGTCCAAGAAAACATATATTTATGATTTCAAAAATGCAATGAATGATGCTTTTTCATGCTCATGCAAACAAGTACCTATTTTGACACTCTTTGGGTTAGACTCATTCCCTAAATTAACCTCTAGGAAATCTCTTCCTACGGAATTTGAAGATTTTTCCAAGTCAAGGATTTTATGGAATTCAAGAAATTTAGAGGCTTGATCATCCTCATGGATGAGGGGATCTTCTTCCTTGCTTTGATCACTCTCAAGTACTTTGATTTCTAAAGAAATATTATGTATAAGAGAAGGGTTATGCATAAGAGACACTTTGGGTTTGAGAATGGGTTTGGTCAAAACCAATTTTTGAGTTTGTACCCAGTTTTGAAAAACAAATTTTTAAGATTTTTGACTTTTAAATTTTTTTTTATTTTTCCACATAGATGTTAGAAGGAATAACATAAAAGACTTTCTCTTTGGAATCTTCAGATTTTTCAAATGTTTTTAGGTTTTGAGAGTTTTCTAATTTTTTTCAAAATATATACTTTTTTTTGTTTTTCAAGAAAGGAGTCTTCCATCAAGCCTACAAAGAAAACACCATGAATTAGATTCTAAATAAGAGGTCTAAGCCATAGGTTTCGGTTTTAGTTGGCTTTAGGGCACCCTTGACCAAATTGGTCTTAGGTGATGGCTCAGGGGGTATGGATGGTTTGTGCCCTAAGCCATATCGA
The DNA here is from genome assembly GCA_036023115.1 of Brasenia schreberi. Classification (NCBI taxonomy): domain Eukaryota; kingdom Viridiplantae; phylum Streptophyta; class Magnoliopsida; order Nymphaeales; family Cabombaceae; genus Brasenia; species Brasenia schreberi. The sequence continues at coordinate 4,818,903 of JAYKKT010000065.1, forward strand.
CCCAGGTTAGGTAGAGATAAGATGAGTTTTAATCTACCTTAGTTTTTGGCAACTAGACCCTAGTATGGGTCATACTCCATGTTCAATAATATATTTCAAGGTTTTTTGAGTTTTAAAAAGTTTTGATAAAGAGGATGGCCTTGAAATAAAGCATCGTCCATGGCATGATTGTACAATTGAGTTTTGTTGATTGTGCCCAAGAGATGTATGACTTTATGGGTGGAAGACTTTGATTCCCCTGGGATGCACACGACCCTAGGAGTGATAGATGGGTTTTTTCGGTGTTCCTAGGAGATAGACGACCTTGGAAGGGTGTGACTTGGGTTTTCCTAGGAGGCGGATGGTCTTGGTAATGGGGGGATGGGATGCAAAAGACTTGGGTGAATTGGGCATCTCCATAACCCTCTCCACTCCACTTAATGGATCACCTGATAGGTAAGAGAAGTTTTGTATTCACTTAAGATGCGGATTGTCTTCTCCAAAGACTACCATGACCTGATTATCCCATAAGATTTTAAGGCACTTATGGAAGGTTGAAGGGATGGCTCGAAGATAATATATCCAAGACCTCCCTAACAATAAGTTGTAGTGGGGTTTATGTCTAAGACATAAAACAATCCTACATGTGGTATTTGACCGACTTTCATGAGTAACTCTATGCATTCTTTTCTTATATGACCATTCATCCATCTCAACATCTTCATTTCTCTCACAGACATCTTTTGTACATGTTGATGATTAATTGACCAACACTCAGAACCATAAATCATAACAAGTCTAATTGCTTCTATATAATATTTATCTTTTAACTTTAATGGTATCTTCTTGTCACAAAGAATACCTGATCCTCCTCTCCATTTTAATCAACCTTCATTAATTCTATGTGTAACATCTCCATCAATTCTTTCATCACTCTTGAAAATTTGATCCTAGGTATTTAAAGCTTTCCTTTTGGGGATGCAATGTGCGTTAATTTTAATTTCTATGTTCTCTAAAGTAACCAAATGATCAAACTTACATTCTATATATTCTATCTTCGTTCTACTAAGTCATAAACCTTTACTTTCTAATGTTTCTCTCCATAGTTTTCAATTTTCTATTAACTTTTTCCTTAGACTCCACTAACACAACATCATCTATAAATAATATACACTAAGGTACTTAATCTTAAATATGTTTTGTAAACTCATCAATCATCATTATAAATAAGTATGGACTTAAAGTTGATCCTTGATGTAACCCAATATTAACTTCAAAGAAGTTTGTCATTCTTTCATGAGTCCTCACACATGTTTTTGCACCATCGTACATGTCTCTTATAAGATTTATGTATGTCAATGGGATACCTCTTTTTATCAAGGTTCTTCGAAGAAATCCCTTAGTACCCAATTGTAAGCTTTTTCTAGATCAATAAATATCATGTGAAGGTCTTTCTTTTTTGCTCTAAAATATTTTATAAGATGTCTCAAAAGGTAAATCTCTTCAATAGTAGATCTGGAGAATGAGTGTTGCATGAGTCTATGCTTAAAGGATGAAGCTCAATACCTAGCAAACTAAAGAAACATCGAAGCCATGTATGAGCTAGAGCTGCGTCGGCATGCCCATAAAAAAGCTTGCTCTCATCATGAGAAGGTAGTCAAGCTTGAAAAAGGTATGCCTAAAACTCATTCCCTACAAAACTTCCTACTCGATCCTTCCCTTCTTAGTGTAGGATTGGTAAATTATTCACATGCATTCCATGCATCAAATCATACTCATACACCCACAAACCCACAAAATGTGCCAAAAGATGTAGATCTCCAAGGTGCGCTGAAAGTCTCGCACTAACAAAAGAATTTCAAAATGAAAAATAAAACAAAAATAAAATTCAAAACTTGGTAGACATGATTACTTCTAAGACATACATCGATAGCCTAGGTACACCCAACCCTACCATGGATAAAAAAATTATTTTGAACCTAGGTTTGCGTCATAAACTCAAGCCTACGGCTAAGTTCTAGGTGTTCTTCAAGTCCAAATGAAACCATTGACCTAACTCTGGCTCAAGCCCACCTCATATGTGATAAGTTTGAAGCCGCCCTTACAAGGTTTGACCTCATTGAAGACCATCCCCCATCCGCTCCCATTACACCATGGCAGTGTGTGCTCGTTGGGCTCGACTTCCCTATGAGTGCATCACAATCTTTGGGTGTGACCATATCCACACCCTCACCAACCTTGGGCTCATGTCTAAGTTCATGCATGCCTGATGTGTTTGTCATGCCTTCCCATAACCTCCACATACCCACTAAGAGACCAACTAAGGTTTCCCTTGGAACCCATGCCTTCCCATCTACCAAGGGATCAACAATGTTCTCCTTTGGCATACACATCTACTCACATGATCCACCCCTAGGGGTATATTGGGTTAAACATAGGGTCCATTAATTCCACACCCTGCACCTGAATCCTCCTTGAACATGATGCTAACTCCAGGTTTTGTGTATTGTGTATATGTTATCTCCAAAATCCTAAAAGGAGGAAAAACCCAAACCCAAAATCTTTTAAAAAAAAATAAAGAAAGAAAAAAAACCTCAAAACCATTTGTCAAAAGGATGTTAATCCCTTGGGTATGAGTTGGGTAATGACAATCTACTTAAACTTTGTCAAAATCAATAAAATATTATTTTTGGAGAAACATTTGAGTTCTCTAAAGGTGACCTCTTAGGGGTTAACATAGGAATCAAATCTAACCCTAAATGCATCAGAGGCTAAAATCATATAATGCATATTCCTAGGTCATGTCAAAAACCAAGATATCCATTGACATAGTGTCTGTATCAGCCACTCATGTATCTCGCTTAATACCATTCATCACATGCCACCACATGTGTAGTCATGGTATGTGAATGCTCATGTCGTGTATCTCCTCCAAACTAGAGGCATGTACCTTGCATTCTTTAGGTACCTTTAATGGAGACATGAATACATTAGTTATTTTATTGAGCATGTATGTCCATCTCTTATGGGAATACATTTCGCACTCATAGAGACCCAACAACAAGCTAGACTAATTGAGCTCTACTTGCGTGATGAGAAAACGCCCATTGCTATAGATCATGCGTAAGCATACCGATAAAGGATAGATTGACATTATGAGAGATGCATGAAGGCTCGCTACTTTAAGATAGGAGATCTCATGTTGACAAGCAGACACCTAAGTGTCCCACATCTTCTTTGAAAGTGGTGGCCCAATTGGGAAGGTCCCAATGTCATAAGAGGGGCAACTACCAACAATGCATATTGCTAATTGATGCTGAGGGAGGAAACTTGGTACGCCCTACAAATGTCCAATATCTAAAAAGATATCATATTTAGAGTCTACCATCAATTCTTTTGAAATGATTTTGCAAAAGCCGTCTTTAGTTTCTTGAAGAGGAACTATGTTGAATATATGTCTCCTAGGTAGGAATTACTGCTTTGTGAAATTGTGGAGTATTTTTAAAATCATTAAATAATATTTCAAAAGTCCTTATTTTATAAGATAGGACCTAGTTCAAAACAACAAAATATTTTCAAATAGTAGGTGCTATTATGAAAATAGGGCACACTTGATTAGATCGAATATCTAGAGGGATAACTTGTTCCCCTATCTCGCTCTCACTAAAGAAATGGGCAAAGGCCCAATACCTCGAAAGCTAAAATAGAAAAAGAAAAAAGAAAAATCAACTTCTAATATAAAGGTCTTCCTACAAAAAAAAGAAAGAAAAAGAAAACCAAAAGCTCAAAGAGCAAATAGTCTTTTTTGAAAATTCTCCTATTATATCACGGGATGCTTTAAAAGGGATCGTGGGAATTCTCCCTATACCCCATGCCATTTATCCCAAAAGAAAAGTCTATAATTATAGTAGGAATAAAACCTACTAATTTGGATCTCATTTTGTTTGAGGATTAGGCCTTATAGTATGAAAAATGAAGTTTTGAAATATTGTTAAATTTTTCTAACAATAGAAACCTCTATAAGAGTAATGGAAAATCAAGACGGATGTTAAAAGAAATATAGGAGATAAAAGTCTTGTTAGATAGAAACTAAAGAAGATTATCTTTTAAAAGTGATTTTTACAAAACTTAAGGCATCAAATAAATGAGTATGGAGGTTATCCCACTTAGGGCAACCAACCTTTATAGAATCTTACCAAGCTCCCAAAATAATTCATGGAGATCCCCAACACTTGATTCATCCATTGCATCTCACACATCTCATACTTATGTGCATCCATAATAAGCCATGTTCGTATATGGTACCCATATTTGTCGGCTACCATCCATGTTGAGTCACCTTTGGCTAGAAGTTATCTCTTCACTCAAATTAGGATAACCAAAGTTAAGGAAGTGAGTCCCTTAATAAAGAATAAAAAAGTTCATGAAATGTTAACTCAACTCAAATCAACCATGGTATTCAAAAAAAGATTTTTTTTAGTGGTGTTATTCTTTGCCATTAACGAATTAATTGTTTTTTTCAGAAGTCCTCATTTACAAGTAAAATTATGGCCGTTGGTCTTTTAAGAGTTTTTCTCAACAAAGACACCTCAAGCAAGCTTATTCTCAACCCAAAATTTTGTGGGAACCTCAAAATGAGGGTTACTTCGTGTTCCACCAAAAAAATTGAATTCTGAAAAGAAAAAAAACAATTTTATCCTCAAGGTTTTACTAAAGAAATTTTGTTGTTTCAATTGTATTTCTTTCAAAGAAAGGGTTGCAAAAGTTCAAAAAGGGCATTTGGAATCAAAATAAGTTTTAACTGCAAAATATTTACAAAATGACTATTTTACCCTTATGAAATATTCAAATTAAAAAGATAAAAAAAAGAACAAATAGTCTTAAACCATTTCAGTGAAGGAGAGGGACCTTAGAAGACTAAGTTCGATGATAGCTCAAGCCCATGCAAAGTATCAAGTAAAAGGTCTAAAATACCCCTAACCAAAGAAGATCATACACCAAGCGACCCTACACCCATTAGAAGGCTAAAGCGGTTCAAAAAAGGTTAAAGAGATGGACTCATGGAACGAGAAAGGACAAAATTGATAATACAAAACAAAGAAGTAAAAAAGTCTAAAATACCCTCAACTAAGGAAGATCCTACCCCAAGCAACCCTACACCCATCAGAAGGTTAAATTGGTCTAAGAAGGTTAAACAGATCAACCTATGGAGCATACAAGTGTAAAGCATCACTATCGACTACCACATGTCTCCCGCATCACCGTCGGTCACCACACCCAAGCACGAACCGCACGCAAGCTGTTATGCATCACCAAGCAATGAGCGCGCAACCCACCTTGCACCTGGTGGGACCCCCTGGTGTTTAGTGGGAATCCCCATTGGTGCATGGGGATCACCCCGCGCGTGTCCTCTGTGTGCTTTCGGTACAAAACAACTCTCACGTGCTTAAACTTGCTCCAAACATGACAAAATCATATCAACTATCCCCAACACATGGCACATGAGCCCAACTACCCTTCCCACATGAGAACACCTGTAGATGGATTAGGTTTGGGTCGAGATCGGGTTCAACAACTTGAAATGATTTGATTCAAGAAAATATCTATAAAAGGAGAATATAGGTGATAAAGGAGGATTTCATCCCAAGAGTGACTAGCCCAGACAAAGAGGATATGAGGGAGCTCATTCCCAACCCAAGGAGGAATTACTCCATGGAAGAGAGAGAAAAAGAGAGATCTAGAGAGAAAAAGCCTCAAGTCATCCTCTTCTGCCTCATTTTTCTTATTTGTTCTTGTTGTAAGCTTGGAGTTATTGTTTTCAATCTTTTCTAAGCTTAAAAGTAGCAACCATTTCGTGAAATATTATTGTGAAGGAGGGTCATCCCAATTCAAAAGCACAGAGGGCCATAAGTTAGAAGTATCGTAATATTTCATTTATTCTACCCCAATATACGCTATATCTTATATGCTATTATATGTTCTATGCTTACGTAATATATCATCCCTTATCTCCTTTCTTCGGTGTATTAATTGCTTTTAATTTAATTCAAGAAACAAGAAATGGAATATAACTGTCACATTTACATATGATGACATGAGTATATAATCACTCTTATGGTGGATTAATCACCCATAAGTTTGTATGTGTTGTGTGAGGGCATTGGGGTATGATCACATATATTTTTCAAGAGAGTAATCTTTCTCAAGAGAAAGATGCCCCATGAATCTATATGTAGATAACTACCTCCCCGAACGAGTACAAGTTCTTAACAAAATTATTTGAATGATTACTAAGTAATTAAAGTTTTAACAGGATGCATCATTATTATCTATAAAATTCTAGCCACTATCTCTAAGCGAAATATTCTAAATTTTTTTTTGTGAGTGGTATACATACCGGCCAATATCTGATAAAATTCTCATAAATTTTGGACATATGTGAACTTATAACAAAAATCATTAAGGATCATACCCAACCCGAAATCGAACCTGTCTCTGACAAAAATCTTATGATAGATGTTTAGTAAAACCATCATAACTCGGTTTGTAGGTATCCAAATTTCCCAATAATGGTTTCGTAGGAAAGCTAACATCCATATCTTTCTAAACTGATAATTTTCATAAAAATTGGAAGCCAACATAATAAAATACAAGTGTTTTACTGATACTATGTATCTTAGTCACAGATACTGTCTAAAGTTTCAGAATAGCATTCAATTAGAAGTTTTCTTAGGTTTTTATTTTGTCATTCAAAGATATAAAAATATAAATAATTTTTTTTAGTAAAACCTAAAACATAGTATCACTTCAATAAATGTTTTAGGATTTTTGGATCCCCATAAAGTCGATAAAGAATATAAACTCCCATACTGTAAAACAAAACCAAATCTGTTTCACAAAACTAAATTTAGTTTGGCCAAGTGAAATCGATACTCTTTTCAAAAAGTGATTTTGAGTTGAAATTGTTTCCTAAGCATTTAGCTGATCCTTGAGCGTCGGTTGAAAAAGGTCTATATCAATAAGAACTTACTTTCCCACAATCGCTGAATAGTCAGATAAATCTCTTTTCAAGTTTGAGTAAACATGTTGGCACATTTACACACGATTTTTACAAGCAAAGTTTTAAATTCATATAAGACCAAAAACTTTGTTTAAAAAACTTTTAGATGTGATTTAATGTATTCAAAGGATTCTTGATGCTAGAAGCGATAGAGTATTCTTTCTCAATCACATTGACATGTACGAACTATGAAAGGATTTAAGTAATTATGACTTCCTCATGGAAAACGTGCCCCTACTAAGCATCCCAAGAAGTATGTTCGTGTGAAGGGAAAACATTTTAAACTGAGCATGAGAACCCTTTGAGTGACATGTGTTAAGGGACTCGGTAATGGGTTCGAGAGTGTGTAAGAGGGCAATAAACTCAGCCTTTAAAATGGTTTATTTATAAGAGTTAATAGTGTATGTGAAGTGATTTTGTGGGTCCTGGAACAAATATTTAAGTTTATGTGTGAATAATGAATTTTCAGATTCGGTTGATTCCTCTCATTTGTAAGCATTTTTGCACATGAGCTTTAACTTTACATTCCTTGGTTATCCAGCTCACTGACACCCCATCTTCTGGAAATCTGTTTCATGGAGTTTCCGCTTTTTTAGTCCCTCATTCGGAGCTGGGTGTTTGATTCTTGGTATCATATCTTTGGTACTGTAGTTTCCCATTCGGAGCTAAGTGTGTTTCTGATGCGCCAAGACCAACTTTAAAATTTGATCAATGCAACCGTCGGAGCCAAGTAACATTGGTCCAATCACTTAATGCGAAACTCAAACCTTCAACCAATTGGTGATCAAAATCTGGTGTCAACTTAACCCAATCTATGAATCTACCACTCACCAAGGACCCAATCATAGTTGTCAACATAGATTACATTAACTATGAGACTTAACTCAATGACCTAAATTAAAAACAAGAGTTAATTTCTTGTCTTTTTAAGAATCTTTAGATTCTCTAAGAGTTAAATTCTTTTTTGATTCTCCATTTAGTCATTAAGTGCTTTAGGCCGGTCCTAGATGACAATAAGTATATTTAGTTAGTTAACAGTTTTAAATTAATTAGGACATAATTTTTAATGTTTTAAAATTACATCATTTAGTTTTTTAGTACTCACTTTAGAGGGCTTGTTCTAAGCTATAAATAGGCATGCTTAGGTTCTATTGAGGGAGTTTTGATGAATAAAATTCATGAGTTTTGAAACTCTTTCTTTATTCTTATCTTTTTCAAAGATAACGAGTGACTTTTCTCTTATCATCCATTCTTAGACGTGGTGAGTGTGATTTTTATCACTCTTTCTTGAGTATGATGAATCAACTCCAACAAATACATTCTTGACGTGCAAGATTATTGAATGCATCCGGTAATTTTTCATTATCTCCATCTCTAATATTCTACCCTTACCTCATTCTCCTTCTCACTCGGTTCTCTAGACGTATCATACTTTTGGTACTGTAGTTTTAGGTTCACATGAAAGTTATGGTAAGGACCACCTAACATTTTAGACTATCCGAAAAACCACTCAAAGTAACGTAAACAAACAAGGACGTGTTCAGCTTTACCATGACCACGGCAAAACGCGACCCACAACGCGGAATAGCGACTCCCAAACGAGGCACCCTGTACCCAAGTCAAATTGGATGACGAGACACGACTGATGATCTGTTTGCAACGGTATGGCCAAATTCAGTCGGTAGCTGCTCCTAAGAATTTGGCTTCTCATTGAAACAAAAGTACACGGATCCGTTGATTGCCCAACCGCTGCTCATGTAGGATTATGATCTCTTTGACCGGACCTCGCCGTCCCCGTTCTTTCTGACCGTCTGGCCAAGCCGCTGCTCAACGGTGACCCCCTAAAAAAAGTACTGAGGGGAGGAGGGTTTCGCGGTCAACACCAGTAGGTAGACCGTGGAAAGGAAAGCATAACTGGTCATGTTTTCCCCTTGAATTTCTGTAATGCCATTCTGCCTTCTGACCTCATCTCCCGTGGCAATTTCATGTATCTGGCTTTTGAGAAACAGAGCAATGGTGCTCTTCTTTTGAGCGCACATTCAAAGTAATCATTCGTAGATATCTGTATTAAAGAGTACAAACATAAAAAAAAAGAGAAATTTTGCTGACAAACTGATTACATTTGGGTAACACGATTTTCAAAATAAAGGAAAATAAATAAATAAAAGATCCATTGCTGAGCAAAGACTTGGGGCACCCCGTCAGTGGTAAGTCGGAGTTCCTGCTCGCACTGGGTTATATATGTTTCCGTCTAGTCCCGGAGAAGCCATCAGTATCATTTCATTGTGGTTAAAACCATCCCTCAGGTAAAGTAAAGACGAAGGCGGGTGCTATGAATAGGACGTCGAGGGTTACGATACCACTTGCTTATATGAGCTGTATGAGGCTCATGTCATGGTTAGGGTCCTAGCCCTACACTTAAAGTTGTGCGCTAGCTGGGAGAGCCTCATCGGTTGTGTATCCTGTTCTACGACATTCTGCAAAAAAGAATGGAGTTTTGCGCTGTACTTCAGGATTGCTCAGACAGTATAACAAAAAGGAATTTTCAAGAAGTCACTCTTATACTATCGCCCCAACATTTGATTCATTAGTGCTTTAGAAGAATTATTCGTCATAAAATATCCCCATAAAGCTATATGGTGGCGGCTATCAACTAGTTGCGTTAGCACCGGGAAAACTTGAGGTAATTCTTCTCCTTCATACTGGCTTACAATAAGGATCGATGAAGTATCCCGGTGGTTACGCCTCTTACATAAAGCAACAAAAGACTCCCTTTTGCCTTCGGAAGGATGTGAATGGAGCAACATGTACAATCATGGGCCACGAAAAGATACCTACTCGTACAAAATGGATTTAAATTTTTTCTTTTTAGTTACAAGATGAGGCCGAAGCCTAACGCACAGACCACATCATGCACCCCTTGAGAATCGAACTCTCGACCAGCAGCAACCGGGCTAGAGCGTCCTCCCGTTGAGCGAGCGCTGTGGGTGCAAAATGGCTTTTAATTTAGTGGCGTGCTTCAGGACCAACTCTCTTGGTCAGACATGGGTTATTAGGAATCCAGTGGTTGGCTTGTCATTATCATCAAGATAGACGCCTCTTCCCATGTCAACCAATTCTTCCAAGAAGCTAGCGTGAGAGAGAAAGAGAGATTTATGTCCTATAAATAGAATAACTCATACGCGATCAACCAACTTCGAAGAACGACAGAACGCAGAGGAATAGAAAACTCTATGACCAAATTTTCTTTAATAGAAGAAGACGATTCCCTCCCTCTCTCTCTCTAAACGCCATGTCCAAAAGGTCAGCAGGAAAGGGCGCTAAGGTGACAATTATCCTCACAGAATTCGTGTATGTACAGCCGGAGAATTTCAAGGCAGTAGTTCAGAATCTTACCGGAAAGGATACCGTGGTTTCTGGTATTCCGGCTGGAGAAATGACGACCAGACCAACAATAACTTGCCAGTTTGAGCCTAACCAACAGAAACCGATGAAAGTGGGTGCTCATGACAATGGTGGAATCGCTATAAGTTCGCTCGGCAATTGGGGAACGGAAGATTTCAGATGGCTCATGGACTTGCCGCCATTAGATGAACAATAACTATGGGCGCACGGGAGACCCTGAACGTTTCATGGAAAACTTTGTTCTTTCTTGGTTTTAAAAGTTGTTATTTATGGAAACTACGTGTAAACCTGTGAGTGCTGTTCTCTATTACAAAATACACTTCTGAATTTCAAACTGGGATCTAGCTATTTCACTAACACGCGAGTTGTGACGATGATGGCGCGTCGCCTAATCGCGACCGTCCGTTAGTTTTTCACGTTCACTATTTGCAGAATATTCAGGTCCATCGATATATACGAAAAACATAAACCAAACCAAGCAGGGTTCAAACAGCTGCCGCAGGTCATACGCAATCAACTAACTTCGAAGAACGACAGAACGCATAGGAATCGAAAACTCTAAGACCAAATTTCCTTTAATAGAAGAAAATTCCCTCCCTCTCTCTCTCTCTAAACGCCATGTCCAAAAGGTCAACAGGAAAGCGCGATAAGGTGACAATTATCCTCACAGAATTCGTGTATGATGAGTTTAAATCTCGTGAAGGATCCTCGCCATAGTCCTAAATCTGATGCGCAATGGAGAGTAGAAAGGCTGAAGGAAGACCCACACCCACAAAGGAGAGCTAAAGAAGAATGAAGAGAGAACGCTCGTTGGTTTCTCTAAGGAATTTTTTTCTTTTTGTGGTTTTATGTGTATTTTTTCGTTATAGTTATATTTATAATCGTAGAACTTTTGTTACACTCCGGCTTATCTTCCTTATTTTATCATTATGAGATTTTAATTGCAAGTCTTTATTCTTATCCGTGAGAAATGTAACATATGTTTTTAGCGGATTTTTCTTTTAAATAAATAATGTATCCATGGAATATGAGAAGATAGCACGTCTTCCCGTATTGCATAGATTTATTGCTGAGAATTTCTAATTTTTATGTTACAAATCTCACTTTGCTATTCGAGTCAAACTTTATGACATACTATTTATACCTATCACTTTTGTAGGTTTTACAAAGTTGTGCATGCTATAATTGCAAGTGTAATTGCAATCGATACATGTGTGGCTTTTTGTATACAACATATTTTTTCCTACACAACAATCTTCATCATGCAATTTAATACCCTTCAAACAAATCTCAACCCATGTTTGCTATATACTTTGAGAAAAGATCCTCTGTTATGCTTTTGGTCAAGGGGTCAGATGATGTGGATATCAATTCAAGCCACACATCATGTCCATGACTAAACAAATTTCTCAATTCGTCCAATTGGTTCAAAAATATGTTAACGAGAACATCTCTATTAGAAGTGGTTTGAATCCCACTATAGAAAGTCCCAAAAACATCCTCTTTTCAAGAACCACAAGCTGAAAACTGTCAAACTATAGAATTAATTTATGATGGTGTTTTTTAGGATAATTATAGCAAGAATTCGTCTAACACTATGAAAACATGGAAATAGTCTAGTAAACCAGTTTTTGTGCTCTCAATGCTTATATTAATAGAATGTTGCATTTACCATCCTAAGAACCTGTCTTTAGTTAATTATTTCATGGGAACTTGTGTTTTGTTTTCTCAATACCTAGAAAAACAAAATGTTGCATTTAAATTATAGGGAACCTATATCCTGAGTTAATTATTGCAAGAGAACTTGTGTTTTGATTTATTTCTATATGGTCAACTTTGGGGTCCTTGTCTAAGCTTAAATAGACCTCTCGTTAGGATGAAGAGGACAATATTCATTTGTTGGTGAATTTGTGCTTTCTTATCTAATTCAATTTAGAATTAGTGGTGAGATCAATTTCTTAGTTCTCTCTTATCAGTCAAACTTGTGGGGAGTGAGCAAGAATCACTCATAGACCAATTATATGTGAATAGTATCTCAGTTCATTCAGAATAGGTAGAAGCATTTGTTGAACGGGAATGCATCATCAACTAACATATCATTAGTTGGCATATACATTATAGATATCTCATTTCTTTTGACTATATCATGAACATAGCGGTACTTAATCATTATATGTTTGCTTTGGAAGCTATAAGCTCAACTCTTAATAAGAGTAATTGTTGCATTGTTGTTAAAATAAATAATAATTTGCTCATTAGCTATATCCAAATTAAAATCACGTGATGCGACTTATCCAAACGGTACTCGTTGTAGCCATACAACAAGCAATATACTCAACTTCTTATTTATGTAACGCTACACAATCCTTCTTCTTGGAAGCCCAAAAAACACCACCACCTCCAAATAAAAAATTGGTCTAAATGTTGATTTGTTATCATCTTTTCTCCCAAAAAAATCAACATCTAAGTATCTTATACTTTTTGTTCATCTGCTTGAAAACATAGCTTCAAATCTTTTGTTACTTTAAGATATCTTAGAATCACTTTCATAGTTATCTAATGTTGTCAACTAGGATTACTTTGATATCTACTTATAAGACCAACAACAAAACTGATATCAGGTCTTGTACATAGCATACATTAAGCTACTAACAACTTGTTCATAAAGAACATTAGGCTTGTTATCTTTCTCACTGGAATAATCAACCTTGTTGAATTTGATCATTCATAATGGATATAGTTTAAGGTTTGCATTTACCCATTTTAAATTTCTTAAGAATATAGTCTATATATCTCTTGACTTAGGTATAAGAGTTTAAATTCTTTATTTCAAGAAATTTTTATTCCTAGGATATAGGATGCATCTCCCATATCCTTCATTTTGAACTTTGAGTTTAACCATAACTTGGTTTTAACAATCATCTCATTGTCATTCTCAGTCAATATGTCATCTATATATAATGATAGAATGACAAAGTGACTCTCACTGTTCCAAACATATACACAGTTGTCAACTTCATTATCCATAAATTGAAGTTCAATTATAGTATTTTAAAAAGTCAAATACCATTGATAAGTTGATTGTTTAAAGCCATATAAGGATTTTTTCAACTGAGATATTTTATCCACTTAGCCTTTAACTATGTATCCATCTGACGATTGTAAATATATAATTTCATCTAAATCTCTATTTAGAAAAACAAATTTTACATCTAATTGATATAAATCCAAATCATAATATAATGAAATTGCCAGAATTATTCATATGAATGTAACTTTCACAACAGGAGAATATGTCTTAACATAATTATTCTCTCCTTTTGCAAGAATACTTTTATAATCAACCTTACCTTAAACTTGTCGATAAATCAATTAACTTTATATTTTTTTCATAACCCATTAATAGTCCATGATTTTGCTTCCTTTTGACAATTCAACCAATTACCAAACTCGGTTTTATCGAAGGATTCAATTTCCTTATCGATGTTTTTTTCCTAGTTTGTCGATTCAAATGAGTCAATAGCCTACTATATGTCAAGTTATCAATCAACTTATCTAAATCCACCAAATTACATACTTCTTCTATAAGATAAGCATGATAATCCGTTAAGTAGAACGATGTTACTCTAAGTCTTTTATATCTATTTAAAGTTTCAATTTATTTTATAAGATTATTATTATCTATGGTTCAAATGATGATATCATCAATACATTCATCATCATTCTTAAGGATGTCATTCTTGGTCTCCTATAAGAATTCAACATCCTTGCTTTTCATTAATCAATAGTCCTTATGATAAAACTAATATCATTTAGCACCTTTAGGATATCCAATGAAAATACATATCAAGTACCTATTGTCCACCTTATCCCTAGTCTGATTAAGGATCTTCATATGTGTGATAGATTCCTACTTCTTGATATGGCCTAGATATGATTTTATGTCAAACCACATCTTATATGGTGTAGAGAATACAACCTTACATGGTACTCTATTTAGTATATACATGACTATACTTATTGTTTCTTATGAAAATATCCTCAATAGAGAAGTATCTATTAACATAAACCTCATCATATTCAGTAAGGTCGTGATATATCTTTCTGCTACACTATTTTCTTAAGATATCTTCGGTATTGTATTTTGTTTTAAAATACTAAAGTCTTTATAATATCCTAAAAATTCTTTAGAGGTGTACTCTCTACCTCAATACAACCTAAAGATTGATTGTATGTCCTATTTGGTTCTCAACTTGCTACTTATATTATTTGACTATCTCAAGTACCTCAGATTTATGTACTGATATATATATATATATATATATCGAATAATTATCGATAAAGGTTATAAAATAAACCCTACCTCAATATGATTTTACTCTAAATGGTCTACATATATTAGTGTGAATGATCTCTAATAGGGTTGTTACACTAATTATGTTTTTGAAAAATATTTTTCGTGTCATTTTTCCTTTTATACAAGTTTCACACTTATTGAAAGTATTTTCCTAAAATTCATGCAACAAGTCAAAGTTGGATAATTTTCTCAACCTTTTAGACTAATATGTCATAGGCGTTTATATTATATATTCACATCAACATTAAACACACAATCTATATAAGTAGAGGAACTATCATTTTCATTGATGTTTAATTTGAACAATACATATTCAACATCAACTAGTCTGGAGAAAGCTATCCTTCCATACTTCCTTATATTTACCTTGCTATGTACAAACTTGGCTTCAAAACCTTTTCTAACTAAGGTAGGAATCAAAATTAAATTGCACCTTATAGAGGGTATAATTAATATATCAATTAATACAATCGGTATGTCTTATATATCTATTGTAATTGATCCAACCCAAGGACATCTGATAAAGTATTATTTCTTATATATATATATAATGTTATCCTTGGTTTATATTTCTTTAGGTGAATAGTTCATTCCATGCTCTTAGAGATATGTCGTATTGTTACTGAATAGATACACCAACTAGTTACTAAGCAGTTCATATAGAGACATTTTTAAACCACGTAGATTATATCTTGCTTCTTCGCGTTATTGAGTATTTTCACCGTTAATTTTCTTATTACGACGATCCCTCTTATAGTGACCCATTTTTGTACAATTAAAGCACTTAACCCCAGAAGCGATTTCTTACGTTTTTTAAAAAATTAATTGTGTTTCTTGTTATTCTTACCAAACTTTTTGTTTAGTTTATTCTTTTTCTAGTTGGGTTTTGAGTTGGATCCTATCTTATATTAAGCTACTAACAAATTTTCTTTCTTGTTTTAAATATATACTCTTGTTCAATTATTAGTTTTAGAAGAAACTCAGAAAGATTTGTTTCAACCCCTACTCTAAGGGAAGTGACAACCATATTGTATGATGAGAAAGACTGTTTAGGATAATAGATATTTTCATAGCTTCGGGGATGACCGATTTTGCTAAATCTAAGTCTCTAGTCATTACCAATATTTGGTTCACATGTTCTACTATATTATCTCCTAATTTTATTTTGTAGGAATTATATTTCTATAGTAATAGTTGGACATGTAACTTGGTTGTAGTGTCATATTTGGTTGTTATTCAGTCAAATAGCTCCTTAGCGGTCCCGTATTCCTCGAAAACCCTAATTAGGTCATCCTCATGTATGTCAACATTATGATTCTAGTTATTGTAACATCTTTAAGGAATATTTTATATATTTATTTTTCTTCTTTTGTTGCATTGGGAGTGGGGAAAAATTGTTTTCTTCAATACATAGTCTATACCCTCCATTGTACATCTTTTTCATGTTTGGAAGTTTAGACCATTTAGTTTCTTAGTTTTTGCCGATTCACATATGCCAATTCTAGAATTCATTTTAATTATTTGGCAAAAATAGCTGTAAGACGGTATAAAAGGGAAACATTTATCATGCAGTGTATAATATATAAGATGTCTAATAGAAAAAAAGGTAATTTAATAAATATCTATGACTGAATTATAAATAATTCTAGATACCAAAAAAAAATTCAAATACTAGGTACCGTTTTGGAGAATACCTTAATATGATTCTATTATTTCATAACCAATATGGGACAATATGTACTTTTTCTTTTATTATTTGTCACTGTAATTACCTTAATGTTGAAAGGGTAAACTAGTAATTTTGTCTGATTTGGTAATTATAAAAAGATCAAGGACATAACAGTAAAATAATACTACCTATCTTCGATGATTTTCAAAACTGATAAGGGATAGAATATTAATTCTACTCCTCAATCCAAATTTATAATTTTGCCTGCACATAGTAGGCAAAACCATCTTTTTGTTGAGTAGTGCACGTTCAAGGACAACTGCGTAACTCAATTGTTTGATTTTTCATAATTTTCACAAATTGCTAGAATAAAATTATCCTTTCATCCATTTAAGAGCAAAATATTCTTTTAACTTTAAAATATCTCGACTCTTTTGCCATTTTGTCTCATGACAATTTGTTATTTTTAAATATGATGAGAGCAAAACATACTTCTATGTAAGATGTTGGAGGTGGTTTCCTATACACCATTGCTTAGAACGGTTTATCTCTTGCGGTTTTATGAAAAGCGTTTGTCTAAGGGGTTTTGCTGCCCATGGTTTTCAAAGAAAATAATGGTGGTTTATAACATTAGAGGAGAGAGGGAGAGGAGATGGAGAGAGAGGGGAGGGAGAGACGATGGACGACCACTAGCCTCAGATCATCTTTTCAGACAATTTGTCGGATATTGTTGGTTTCTATTTGTCGATCTTTTTTCGACGCTCTAAAGACACCCAAACTGGTATCTTCCGGTTGTTTGTCGACCACCTTTTTCAACAATCTCAAGCCATCCGAATTGGTGGCTTTCGACTATGTGCCGACCTTCTTTTCCGATGGGCTTAGGGTGTATCTCCTCCTTCTCTCTTCTTTTATTTTGTGTCTCTCTTAACTATGAACATAGGTAAATCAGAAGTATTCCGCTTCGGCATTTGTTACACTAACAAAGTACCTTTTTAAAAATTCCGGTCAGCCTTATGTGCTCATACGAGTGATGAAGTTTAAACTTCATATACAATCCTTGCCAGAGTCTTGCGCAACAGAGAGTGCGAGGGCTGAGGGAAGACCCCCAAAATAAAGTAGAAAAAGAATGAAGAAAGAGATCGTTCGTCGGTTTCCCTCCAAGATTTTTCAAAGGAAGAATTTTTCCTTTCGATTTATTGTTGAGAATGGCCAATCTTTTACGTTACCATCTATGCACAGTGGGAAAATTTCAAGGCAGTAGTTCAGAATCTTACCGGAAAGGATTGTGTGTTTTATGGTATTCCGGATGGAGAAATGACGACGAGACCAACAACAGCTTGCCAGTTTGATTCTAACCAACAGAAACCGATGAAAGTGGGTGCTCACGACAACGGTCGAGTGGCTATGAGTTCGCTCGGCAATTGGGGAACGGAAGATTTCAGATGGCTCATGGACTGCGGCCATCGGATGAACAAGAACTATGGGCGCACGGGAGACACTGAACGTTTCATAGAAAACTTTGTTCTTTCTTGGTTTTAAAAGTTGTTCTTTATGCACATATTTGAGGTTGTGGCACAACTTTCTAACATTATTGCATACGTGTAAACCTGTGAGTTTTATTCTCTATTACAAAATACACTTCTGAATTTCAAACTGGGGATCTAGCTATTTCACTAACACGCGAGTTGTGATGATGATCCCTCGTCGCCAAATCGCGACCATCCGTTAGTTTCACGTTCACTATTTGCACAATATTCAGGTCCATCGATATATACGAAAAATATAGACCAAACCAAGCAGTGCTCAATCAGCTACCGCAGTTGCAAATTTTCCATTTGAGATGAACTTTGCCAGAATTTTCAGATTATTTGGTGGCAACAAAACAAGTGATTTCTGAGATCTTCTCTAAAAAAAGAAATTTATGTGTAAGCAACTAAGAAGCAAAATGATGAACCGGGGGGGCATTGGCTGAGGCGAAAGGGCTACCTATCTGATTAAGTTTATGGGAAGGAAATGTTTCAAGTCAATCCCCAAGCACCAGGAGGCACTAAATCATACTAGACAGTCGATGGAAACTGTAAAATTGGAGTTCGATAGAGGTCTGCACCAAGCGGGGTATGCTGCATGGGGGATTTTTAGTCATCATAGTGCCCCATCCTTTTCCATAAAAATATCATAACGTCTCCTTCAAACACTTCAGTAACATTCTTCTGCCTCTTTCAACAAATCTTCTAAACCAAAAATACTTCATTGGGTTATCGTGTAAATGTCGTAACTACCTTAGTCGTATCTTCAAACCAAATCTTCTGAAATTTCCTAATAACTTTGTTGTTATACGCCAGATCTATTTCCCGCATAACTACTTGTCTGCCTCAACATCTTAGTGATTGACTGTCCACTCAGTTAACATCATAGAGCGTACTTGTCTTCAGCATAGCTACTTGTCTTTTGCTACTTGGCAACATTTATCTTTGATCTTCCCCTGCATCTTGTTGATATAAAGAACTCTTAATGTACCTCTTCATTTTGACAACCTATATATGTAATGTTTTGTTCAACTTTCTATTTTTTAAACAGTAAACCCTAAGTATTCATTTATCTTGATGATTATAAGCACCTCATTTTTCTGGTTGAGACCCTGAGTACCATCTTGCAAATTATTCTTGAAATTCAATCACCGAGGAATTTTGAAAAGGGGAATGAGTGATTTTGAATTTTTGCAAGTTTCAAGCATAAGGGAGAATTACGTGAGGTTGTAATTCGACTTTTGAAGAAATAAGGTGGCATTTTGAAATATGAGAGGTAGAACTCCACTAGGTGTCATCATATGCAAGCTGGATTTCATGAGTATTTGAGTTTTCTTATGATTATTCTTAATAAAATGCAAAATTTCAGCTTTCATGAGAATCCTGGTGAAGAAGAATATGAAATGTGTTGGAATTCGTTGCAAGTTATTGTGAAATCAGCATATTAGGGAGACATCTTAATTGACTTAGAGAACATGATAATCTTAATTATTGTTAGACTCATCCCATGAAGATAAGGAATGCTCACCAGAAGAGGACCATGCAGTCTTTGAAAGGTAAGGGGGACGACTAGGTATGCATCCCTTCTCTCTCAAAATTTTTGTTCAAAACAAAGGTCGTGTGAAGGCGGTCTACTTCTACATCAAGCCGCAGTTGATATCCGGCTATCTCGGTTCCAATCAGCATATTGATGCCTATATCATGCTCTGTGATGATCTGATTGTGTTCATCGTCCTTTGCTTTCATGCTGAAATCTTCATGTCTTCTTGCTTCCGATTTGATGCCTCATGATGTTGATGGGTTCGATCTAATGCCTAATGATTAATTTGATACTCTTCTCTACGTCAACATAATCTCCAGTGTTCGATGTTGATTGGATGCTTACATATTGGTGAAGTTCAAGCCTTTCATGCGTTAGTCTTTCTCTCATGCTCTTGACTGATTGCGTGCACCCCATGCTTGAATCGGTTTTTCACTTTACATGAACAGTCGCATGCTTCAACACAGTCCACAACTGGTTTCACAATTTGATCAGGCTTGGTTGATTCTGATATGTTTTATGCCATGCAACCTCATGCAATAGATTTCATGCTCGAGTGACTTGAGGCTTTTATACGTTTGATCAATTCCAAGTTGTTTATCTCAAGATCCGTGTTTCGTTGACTGACCTGATGCCATGCTATGTCGCATGTTTATCATGGATTGCATGACTGACTTTTATACATCTCTTGATCCTCATTGTGTTGTTCAACCCTCTCAATTGGCTTCAGTTTGATTGGTTCCACTTAGATGCTGGTTCATTCTTCTTCATGTTCAGGTTAGTTTCACGCTACTTTGATCGATTGTATATTTCATGCCATGCACATTTATACCTTGATCGATTGCATATTTAAGGTTGGTTTCATGGTAGTTTATCCATGCCATAGCTAATTGTTTCATGCTAAACCTGTTTACATTGGTTTCATGTTGTTATGCTAATTGATCCCATGCTTGGTTTAAGCATACAAGTCATAACCGGTTCAGGCCTCGTTCATATTAACTCATGGCCTCAATGATTCGAGTCTTCCTCTTTTACTTGCATATTCGATTGGATCAGTCCATATCTCGAGTCGTGTCGGCGTGCATCTGAATATGTCTCCACTTTGCTCACTGATTTTCAACACATATTTATCCTCCACGATTGATATTATAGTGATCTTATACCTAGGTTCAAGTATATATCTGCTTCATCCTCGTCATTTCATGTTCATCATAGAAACCAGCATGACTGAAATTTGTTCCTTATTTTTAAGACTTCTTCTTTCATCTTGAGGAGCATAGGAGCAAGATGGTACCCTTTGGAGCACATGCATCATCTTGGAGTCGGTTCCTACAGAGGAGGAGATCAGCCCAAGCTACAATTGCTGATTCGTGAAGTAAGGATAAGAATACCTTGGGGGCACCCTAAGGGCACGAGGAATCAACCCTTGTTTATCAGGACAAGAAGACTTTCCTGTAAAACCCGAATTGACCCATACCTTTCAAGATCTTTTGATCGTATTGATTCAAAACTGTAATTACATGGGACATACTTTTGGAATATTTTTGCATTGTACATTATGTTCCACAAATGTTTTTATTTTTATTGAAATCATTTTGGTATATTCTATGCAAGATTTTGGTCTCTTAGGACCTAAACTTGTCATACGATCCTCTTAATAAAAAAAGATAAGTAATCAAGAAGTAATTGAAAAGTGGAATAGCTCCTAACGCTCTCTTTTTTAAGTGCAATGAGGGTCCGCTAGGATTTTTTTTACTGAAGTTCTTCTTACCCTATCGATCAAGGGTCAATCTTCTACCCTACCAAAATCATTTGTTTTGAAGAAATCTTAATTCTTTGGGTTTGAGCACTTTGTAAACCTCCCACACAAATTACCGCCGAACTGAGGGAGGTGGATCTTAGGTTGAATGAGATTAATTTAGATTTGGATAAAGGAGAAATTAGATTCGATTTGTTTGAATAAAAAAGATTGAGAAAAGGATATGGAATGATCGAGGGAAAGGGGGACAAATTAATTCAGGTCAAGCTCACATTGGGCTTTTTAAAGTTGGATTGGACCAATTCGAAGTGGATTGAATGGGGTGTAAATGAAAACAGATATTGGTTCAAACGAGGCATGCAGAGGATAGGATTCAGTTCGAGTGAATCGAGTCAGATTAACGGATCGGGTCTTGTCAACTAGACCCGATCCGATCCGTGTTTTTCACTTGAATCAAAAGAGGCTGTGGCATTATTGAGAGGTTTGAAAGTAACACACAGTGAGAACAAAGAAGGGGAAGATGGTGGCAGCCATGGGTTGTAGCGAGGTGGTGGCGGCGGACGAGGGAGATGCTGGTGTAGCGAGGCGACTCTCAGGAGGTAGGCTTCTAACACACACGCAAAGAGTTAACTCTTTCCAATCATGCACACTCACCCATATAGGCAGGGCGGATAATACATTAGCCGATGCCCTGTCTTCTTTAGGGTCATCTCTAAAGATTCGATCCCTAGAGATCCTCCATCTACCCACTCCGTCCATACATAATTTCGAGACTTGCCAAAATGACAAAAATTCCAATGAAAAATCTTGGTTTCATGATATTAAAAACTTTTTAGAAAATAGAGACCTTGTATTGAAAATCATCCACCATCGTGGCCCACATCCACTTGGAAAGTGGCAGCCCAAGTGGGATGGCCCCTATGTTGTAAGGGGTACAAGTACCAATAATGCATATTGGTTGATTGATGTTGAGGGCAGAAATTTAGTAGACCCTATAAATGCCCAATACTTAAAAAAATATTATGTATAGGGTCTATGCTAAATCCTTTTGAAAATGCTTTAAAATGGGATCTCCTTTGAACTTCTTGAAAGAAGGATCAAAGTGGATCGTGTGACCCTGAATAAGGAAACTAATGCTTTTGAAAAATAGAGTTCTCAAAATCAATGGGTTACATTTCAAAAATCTTCATCTTACAAAAGAGGGCCTTGTTCAACATAGCAAAATATTTTTAAGTAGTATATGCTATTTTAAAATAGGGTGATCTTAGATGAATCGAGTAAACCATTGGGATAAGTATCCCCCCTTTTCACTTCTTTTCTCAAAAAGGAAAATTTGGCAAAAATCAGAAAAAGAGGATATGAAAATTCCTACAAAAAGTTTCCTTCAAAATAAGGCAAAATTTCTCCAAAAAAGAGAGTAGTTCTTTGATTGAAAAAAAAGAGAAAAGAGGGGAAAACAAAAGAAAAAAATCCTCTCAAAATGGAAGACCCTCTATAAAAGAAAAGAAATATTGCCAAAAAGCTCAAAAAAAGCAATTTTCCATCTCTTGGCCTTAAACCACGGGACGCTTCAGAAGGGACTATAGTAACTCTTTCTCATATCCCTACGATTTATCCCAATGGAAAAAGTTTCATTTAGGAGAGTCCTAGAATAAGAATAGGATTTTCTTATTTGAATCTCATTTTGTTTGAGAATTAGACGTTGTTGGGTAAGAAGTAGAAATTTTGAAATGCTTCCTAGCTTTCTTACAAAACCTCTACCAAGTAGTAGGTATTGAAACCCAAATGAGGGGAAATATAAAAAATTGGAAATCCTTTCGATAGAAACAAAAAGGAGTTCTCGTTGAAAAAGAATTTTGAAAACCCGAAATGTCAAATAACATGGGATTTATCTTACTTGGGGTAGTCGGCCATCATAGGCTTCTCCTCAAGCCCATCCATTTTCATAAAAGAAGTCTCTAAACCTCACACTTCATTTGCATCACACACCACATGCATGTATACATCCAAGGTCGGCCATGCATGATCATTTTAGGGCTAGCATTCAGTATGGGTCAAGTCCCCTTTGGCTCCAATTCCCTCCTACCTATCATAAAGAAAAGGACTTTTAGAAAACTGGGATGATCTATATTCTCAAGAAAAGATCCAGGAAGGAAAACAAATGGGTGTTTTCTTCTTTGACATTATCCAAATACATTTGGATCAATGCCAAAGAGGGGCATCTGTAAACACCCAAAATTGTGATGTTTTCAAAAACTCCTAAATTTCAAAAACCAGCTTACAACCTTGCTGAACCTTTTAAAAACCCTAAATTTTAAAGTTTAAACCTTTTGAGAAATATTTCAAAATAAAGGTTTTAAATTCAATTTAAAAGCCCATAGATTTCAAAATGGATCAAACGAACAGTTGAAACCCGATCCAAAACATAGCCTAAAATCGAGTCACCGAGAAACCGGAGCCCACTTGAAAACCGTCCATTTCATGCTCCAAAGAAGGACACAAAAGAAATTTTTTGGATTTGATCTGGACCCAAAAGATCCAAAATCTATGCTCCAAAGAAGGACACAAAAGAAATTTTTTAGATTGAATCTTGGACCAAAAGATCCAAACCCGCCCCAAAAAGATCCATCAAATTTGGTTCGGGTTGGACCTAAGGATCCACTCCCTTGGCTTATAAATAAGGCCAAGGGGGGGGCTTGTGAAGGGGTTGGAGGAGTGAAGGCATTGAGGAGAGAGAAGGAGTGGAGCATGGAAAGGTGTTTTACGTGAAAAGCTTGGAGCAAGAAGCTTTGGCCGTGGGACACCTAGGAGCTTTGGAAGGGTTTTGGTCAAGGAGCTCACGTGAAGAAGGCTTGGTGGAGCTTGAAGGCCATGAGGGGCTGTACCTTGAAGACGTCTTGGAGAAGGAGCTCGGGCAAGAAGGTAAGCCTAGACTTCTCGACGTTGGCTTGGACCAAACCCGACCAAGGTGTTGCACCTTGGCCGAGTGAAGCTTGGAACACTTGAAGGCCACCTTGGAGGAACCCGAGTTGGAGATTGGAGACGCCCTTGAGGGTTGAAGAAGTTGGGCCGAACTACACCAATGTGGGCTGGCCGAACTTAACCAAGGTGGGTTGGCCGAACTGCACCTTGACATCGAACTGCACCAACTGGCTGAACTGCACCAACTGGCCGACTGCACCTTGGGCTTGGGGGCTGACTTGGACCGAACCAAGGCCGACTGCACCTTGGGTTTGTGTGGGCTGACTTGGACCGAACCAAGGCCGACTGCACCTTGGGTTTGTGTGGGCTGACTTGGAACGAACCAAGGGTGAAGAAGTGGGCTCGAGTGAACCAAAGGAACTGCACCAAGGGCTCGATTGAAGGGAAAAACTTGTAAGTTCTTAAAACTTTGATTTTATATCGTTTTCTCCATTAAATTCAATTCGAAAAGAGGTTGTATTAATGGAGCGAAGCCTCCCCCCATGTTGTAATATTGGTACATTAACACGATCGCACCCACGAGTACTTGAACCTTTTTGGTCTTCACACTCACGTGCACTCGAGCCTTTTTGCTCTCTACCTCAATATACGTTATAAACATTCTATACTTCGAACCCCCTCTTTTCTTAAGCAAGTGTACATATTTTAATTCGCGTGAGTTTTACTTTCGTGAACGTAGAGTGAATGCACTTTCATTTTGCGTAAGTTTTACTTTCGTGAATGTAGAGTAAATGCACTTTCATTTCGTGTGAGTTTTACTTTCATGAACGTAGAATGAATGCACTTTCAATTCGCGTGAGTTTTACTTTCGTGAAAGTAGAGTGAATGCACTTTCAATTCGCGTGAGTTTTACTTTCGTGAAAGTAGAGTGAATGCACTTTCAATTCGCATGAGTTTTACTTCGGATGTAGAGTGGGGTGCAATTTCAATTCAGCTGAGTTCTCATCATTATTCTCAAAAACCCAAAACAAAATTTATAACATCTCTGCATTCGCTCATTGCGGCAAATCGCTCGAACACTCGCTCCAATCACGCTGAAACTAGGCCCACACACTCCATACACATCAGGCCAAAATAAATAAAACTTGTAAGAATCTTAGGATTCAAAAAGGAAGGAAATAAAACCTCTAATATAGAGGTTTTCCAAAAAGAAAAAAAAGAGAAAACAAAAACCTCCAATATAGAGGTCTTCTTTGAAAGAAAGGAAAAAGAAAAGTCAAAGCACAAAAGAACAATTTTCCATCAAAAATTTATTTGCCTTAAACCGTGGGACGCTTTAGAAGGGATCGTGGGTAATTCTTTTCCAAAATCCCCACATCTCATACCAATGGAGAAAAG
Organism: Brasenia schreberi; assembly: GCA_036023115.1. Lineage (NCBI taxonomy): Eukaryota > Viridiplantae > Streptophyta > Magnoliopsida > Nymphaeales > Cabombaceae > Brasenia > Brasenia schreberi. Next base: position 4,844,518 of record JAYKKT010000065.1, read on the forward strand.
TTTACCATGAAAGTCCTAGAGTAGGAATAGGACCTACTTCTTTGGATTTCATTTTGTTTGAGAATTAGACTTTGTTGGGTAAGCAATTGAGCTTTGAAATATTATTCAAAATCTTCTATAAAACCTCTACTGATTAGTGAGTATTAAAAACCTGAGTGAAGGGAAATATAAGAAATCACAAGTCCTTTGGATAGAAACCAAAAGGAGTTCTCTTTTAAAAAAAGAAATTTTAAAAAAAATCTAAACATCAAAAGAAATAATATAGGGACCATCTTGCTTGGGGCTGTCGGCCTTCATAGACTTCTTCTCAAGCTCGTAAATCACAAGTATGGGTCTTTAAACATCCATTTCATTCACTTCATGCATTCATGATTGGGTCATCCCTGCATGATTACCCGAGGACTAGGTTTTCTTGTCAAGTCCCCTTTGGTTAAAATCTCCTTCTACACAAAAATAAATCCAAGGAGATGGATAATATGGAATAAGAAAAAATTTCATACTTTCAAGACAAATCTGGGAAGGAAATCAAATTGATATTTTCTTCTTTACCATTATCCAAATAAATTTCGATTAATGTCAAAGAGGGCATCTCTAAACACCCAAAAATTTTATGAAAATTTTCATCTTTAAAAATGATGATGTATTGCACCCCTTTCGAAAAAAATCAAATTTGGGTAAGGTTTTATAAAAATGAGTATTTTGCCCTCAAGACCAAATTGGCCGGATTTTGCCTTTTTTAAGGGATTGCCTTCAGAAAAGGATGACTTCAAGCTATTTAAAGGGACAAATAAAAAGAAAAGTATTGGGTATGAAGTCCAGTGTTTTCTAAAAATAACATTCAAAAATTTCATTAAATTTGATGTTTCCAAATATAAAAACGTTCCCTTTGAAAATTGTTTGAAATCTATCGGACCGTAAGGAGGCAAATTCCCCGAAAAGAGGAGGAAACAAAAGGCAACAATTAAGCACCTGCCAATTTTGACATTATTGGGTAAGGTAACCAGTCATTTTAGTTTCAGGTAGTAGAAAGAAAAGTCGACGCCTAGAATGGAAAGTTGGAATCATCCCCGAAAAGGAAAATGACGCTCAATTCGGCAAGCCACCAAGAAGAAACTTGCCAATTTCAACATGAGTGAATTAGAAGACTTACCATGAGAAACCTCGGTACCCGATTTGGTAAGCCATCAAGGTGGATTAGCCGATTTCAACATGATTGAACAAGATTACTGATGGCTTATCAATACTCAATACTTGAAAGCAAATCTGGATTTGACTCTCGCATCCACATTTAAAATTCAACGTCATTAACTATTTTGGGTCAATTCAGATTTTTGTGTAGCACATGGCACCCAAATCTTGTTACACAAGACCTGACTAAGTCATACCCAGACCTTTCAACATACACGCACCTATCGGGATAACTGGGGCCAATAAACATTACACGGATTGTTTGTGTTTAGCTTATTTTATGTACGAACTAGTTCATGTTCATGTATTCCAAATGGCTTGTTCGAACATGCTCATAAGTTGTTCTGTTGTCATAGAAACCCGAGTTTTTTTTATGGCTGTGAGGGGAATTCGACCAGCAACAAAGGAAAGCCTGCAATAAGGAAAGGGAAAGTCATTAATAAGAAAAAGGAAATCCAACAACAAGAGAAAGGAAACTTACCATCAAGAAGGTCCAACTGATTCCAGAATATGGAACAAGCCCAGCTGGTTTTAGCAAGATTAGGCAATTTACCATTGTAAGCCTTGTCAATTTCAGCAAGTGAAGGCCAATAAAATTACTTGCCCTTTTTAGCTCCAACTGAATTCAGCCATGCTGATGAGTGCAGCCTCATCATCAACTTGAAGAAAAACACCATACCATATCAAGACCACATCAGTCCCCATGGAATTTTGCAAGTTGATACAGCTTACCTTTCCTAGCTATTCTGACCTCATCACATGGACAACAATGAAGCATCCTTCCTAATGTCTAGTTGGCTACGTTTAGCAAGAGGGACGACTACTTCCAAGCCTCAGTCAGCATAATCCTGCAACCATAGCCGAATCCATACGCAAGTCTGGCCAAATCCATGCTCAAGCCTTGGTCGAATCCATCAAAACACTTACCATTTCAGCATGTACAGCTCCAACCGACTTCTTAACTTGTTAACCTTCCACATTGGGCCAAGACCAGTAGTGAGCAGCTCCAATATCAGTAGTACCAGCTCACCTTCCTTCTCAAGCTTGAGCCAAATTTGGCATGTGTGTGTAGCTGCATTTGGCCTGATTTGGAAGGCCTTGAGCAGCACCTTCTTGCCTTGTTACATCGAATGATAATAAGGCAAGTTGCCTTATGAATGGCTGCAGCCAATGGGCAACTCGTGGCCTATAAAAAGGGGCTCAAGAAGACTTCAAGGTATCAACCATCAAAGCAACTATAGGCAATCCAAGTTCATTAAATTATCCAGCAAGAGAGAAAGAGAGAGAGGGAGGGAGAGAAAGAAGGGTGGCCGCTGCTCACCACCAGCTGTCCGATGTAGATTCTCTTCCGCTGTCCGCCACAAGTTCTTCCTTATTCCCTTTTTTTTCAAGTAAATATCGTGGGTTGTAATTAAGGAGCTTGAGCTTCCCCGAAAGTGTATTGATTCAGAAGATAACCAAATTTATTAAAAATGATATTTTGAAAAGCTGAAATCCATAGCTTTCTAACAAGATCAATTTCATAGAAATCAGAGGTCTGAGCATCAAAATATCTCTATTTTTCTAAACCCCTGATATTCTGGCAAAGGTTTGTCCCGAGTGTCTAAGTGATGTTTGTTTCCAAATTTAGTTTTGTGAATCTATATGAAAAATCAAAATAAAAATAGTTTCTGAATTTACACATAAATGTCTATACAACAACAACAACAACTAAGCCTTTTCCCATACTAGACGGGGTCAGCTACATGGATTCTTTGTTTCCACAGATCTCTATCGTGTGCCATGTTAGCAGTTAACTCCCAATAAGCTAGATCATTCTTTATTGTTTCTTTCCAACACTTTTGTGGTCGTCCTCTACCTCTTTTAATACTTTTCAAATTTAGTTTTTCTAACCTTCTTACAGGTTCTTCTTTTGATCTTCTTTCTATATGTCCAAACCATCTTAAACGATGTTCTCTCATTTTATCCTCTATTGGTGCCACTCCTAATTTGTTTCTAATAACCTCATTATGTATACGGTCTTTTCTTGTATGACCACTCATCCATCTCAACATCTTCATTTCTGTCACAGACATCTTTTGTACATGTTGATGATTAACTGCCCAACACTCAGAACCATAAAACATGGCAGGCCTAACTGCTGCTCTATAATATTTACCTTTTAATTTTAATGGTATCTTCTTATCACAAAGAATACCTGATGCTCCTCTCCATTTTAACCAACCAGCATTAATTCTATGTGTAACATCTCCATCAATTCTTCCATCACTTTGAAAAATTGACCCTAGGTATTTAAAACTTTCCTTTTGGGGAATGCAATGTGTGCCAATTTTAATTTCTATGTCCTCTGAAGTAGCCAAATGATCAAACTTACATTCCATATATTCTGTCTTTGTTCTACTAAGTCGGAGGCCTTTGTTTTCTAATGTTTCTCTCCATAGTTCCAATTTTCTATTAACTTTTTCCTTAGACTCCTCCACTAATACAATGTCATCTGCAAATAACATACACCAAGGTACTTCATCTTGAATATGTTTTGTTAACTCATCCATCACCATTATAAACAAGTATGGACTTAAAGTTGATCCTTGATGTAACCCAATATTAACTTCAAAGAAGTCTGTCGTTCCTTCATGAGTCCTCACACATGTTTTTGCACCATCATACATGTCTCTTATAAGGTTAATATATGTCAATGGGATACCTCTTTTTCCAAAGTTCTCCAAAGAACCTCCCTCGGTACCCTATCATAAGCTTTTTCTAGATCAATAAATATCATGTGAAGGTCTTTCTTTTTTGCTCTAAAATGTTCCATAAGACGTCTCAAAAGGTGAATCGCTTCAATAGTAGATCTACCTGGCATAAATCCAAATTGGTTCTCTGTTGTACTTGATACTTGTCTTAACCTACGTTCGATAATTCTTTCCCATAATTTCATAGTATGACTCATTAACTTGATACCTCGATAATTTGCACAATTTTGAATGTCTCCCTTGTTCTTATATACGGGTATAAGTGTACTTGCTCTCCATTCCTCGGGCATCTTTTGGTTTTTCCATATTTCATTAAATAGTCTTGTGAGCCAAGTGATTCCTATTTCTCCTAGTATTTTCCAAACTTCTATAGGAATATTATCTGGTCCTACCGATTTACCACTCTTCATATGTTTAAGAGCCTCTTTGACTTCATTCTTTTGAATACGTCGGTAGAAATTGTGGTTTATATACTTTTCTGACTTGGCTAAATCTCCTAAACTAATACTAACATCTTTATTTTCATTAAAAAGATTATAAAAATAGTTTTTCCATCTATTTCTTATATCATCATTTGCCACTAGAATTTTTTCATCCTCGTCTTTTATGCATCTAACATAATTAAGATCTTTAGTTTTCTTATCTCTAGCCCTAGCTATCCTAAAAATATCTCTTTCACCCTCTTTTGAGTTGAGTTTTTTATATAAGTCCTCCCAAATCTTAGCTTTGCTTCACTAACGGCCTTTTTTGCTTCCTTCTTTGCTTTCTTATAAGCTTCTAAAGTTTCACTAGTTTTCTTAGCATAATGTAATTTGTAACATGCCCTCTTTGCCTTGATTTTGTTTTGTACTACTTCACTCCACCACCAAGCTTCTTTTTGTGCTGGTACACCTCCCTTAGATACCCCTAACACATCTTTCGCCACTTTCCTAATATGTATAGCCATATTGTTCCACATATCAGAGGGTGTGCCAACATAATTCCAAACATCTCCTTGAAGGACTTTTTGTTTAAATATATCTTCTTTCTCGCTTTTGAGGTTCCACCATTTAGTCTGAATAGCTCGATGCACTCTTTTCTTCTTTGTCCATTTTTTTATTTGTAAATCCATAACTAAAAGTCGATGTTGGGTGGTTAAGCTTTCTCCTGAAATTACCTTACAATCTTTACAACACGCTCTATCTTTTTTCCTACAAATAAAGTAATCAATTTGTGTTTGTGATAAGCCACTCTTATAAGTAATTAAATGTTCATCTCGTTTTTTGAAGATTGTATTGACTATAAAGAGATCAAATGACATAGCAAAATTTAAAATCTCCCTACCTTCCTCGTTTATATCTCCATAACCAAAGTTTCCATGAATCCCTTGATATCCTAATGCCTCTTTACCGACATGTCCATTTAAATCTCCTCCTAAACAAATCATCTCCCTTTGTGGAATCTTTTGAAACACCTTATCTAACTCTTCCCAAAAAACTGTCTTTATACTATCTTCTAGTCCTACTTGGGGTGCGTAAGCACAAACTATATTCAAAACCTCTACTCCTAACACTAATTTCAAGGTCATGATTCGGTCACCATATCGTTGTATGTCTACTACACTCTCCTTTAAATCTTTATTTATGATAATACCAACTCCGTTTCGAGCCTTTTCTTTACCCGAGTACCATAATTTAAAATCTGTATCCTCTATCTCCTTTGCTTTTTCTCCAACCCATTTTGTCTCTTGTAAACATAGAATATGAATCTTTCTCCGAATCATAGTATCTACCACCTCCATTAGCTTACCCGATAATGTTCCGATATTCCAAGAACCAATACGAATCTTATTATCTAGGACTAGCTTCCTTAGCCCCCGCATCCGTCCATAATCAAAATGCGGAGACCCTCTCTGAAAATTTTTCACTACATTCGGGCGGCAATGTAGCGGGACTAACTTCTTTACCCACACCCGTCCATGATGTGGGAACCCTCTCTGCAATTGATTCACTACATTCGGGCGAAAATGTAGTGGCCCTTGCTTACTTCTTACTGCATTCGGGCTCTGCAGCACGTCGCTAGGCGGGGACGCCCCAAAGCAATGCTCATAATTTTTGTAATCCATGTTGTAGAAATCCGACGAAGTTTTACGCTGGCTGTCGGAAGCCTAACACAACCCTCCTCCTTTATCCGGGCTTGGGACCGGCAATGCAAGGGTGATCCCTTACATGGGCGGAGTTACATAAATGTCTATCTTTTGTAAAATTTTCAGAATTTTTGGTTTTTTAAAAAATCAAAAAACAGGCCTTTGAAAATAGAACCTGAAATATTTCTAAGTCAAAAACTAAATCACGATTTTATCAGACTTTTTAAGATAGCATTTTGGTTTTCGAAACTTACCAGATCTCGAATAATTTTCAAAGCGTCTAGGCTGACCCTTGAGCATCCGTTCAACATGGCCTATGTGCATAAAAGCTCACTTGTCCACAATCGTTAATGAAGTCAGAAATCGAATCTTTGTTAGTTTGAGTAAACTATCTGGCACGCTCGCACTCACGATGTAGTTTCGAGAATTTCTTTTCAAATCTCCATAGGCTTTGAAATAAAAATTCACGTCTACAATAAGATCGTATATTTCGAAAATTAAACTTCCTTAAAACTAATTTTTTGTTTTACAAAAGATACACACATATATCCTGGATAAAGGTGAATACAGTTGTTAAGAAGAAAAGCTCAGAGCGGTAAACTCGAAAGACGGAAAGTCATACATAAATACAGAAAAATTGTATACACAAAAGTAATTCTTACTCACAGTATTCTGAGAAAAGTCTCTGCAGGTAACCTAGAAATCATACGCACTCTCTATTTTCTTATTCCGTTATACAAACGATATACACGAAAGCAACAACAAGCAGGAAAAGAAGAAACCAAAGTAGATAGATGGATTCCGCTGTAGAAACATTCGAACACCAGACGACATCGGCAACCTTTGTCATCCCCAACATCTGATATCAGAGCCTTTTTGAGCTCTACGACAACCACAACAAGTACGCGATTCTATAAATTAAAAAAAATTGTTAGAGAGAAGCCAGGAAAAGTTTTTTAGCATAAGTAATTTTTTTTTAAGAGAAAAGAGGAGAAAAAATGGAAGGAAGACAGCTCAAAGCCACCCAATGAAGGTGGCCTAAGGCAAGTCGAGTGCCTAAAAGATACAACCATAATAAACCAGAGGCCAAGCCGAGGTGACTAGAGGTTAAGCCAAGGCAGAAAAGAGCCGAAGGCAAAAAAGGTCAGAGGTGAAAAATGTTAAAGGCTGAAAGGCCAGAGGCAGAAAACACCAAAGGCGAAAAAGGCTGGAGACATAATGGACTAGGAAGGGTGATGACCATGGCACACAGGAGGCGGTAGGGGCCGCCCTCCTCTCCCTCTCAGCCTCTCTCCATGTATGTCTCTTTCTCACACATTCTTTCTCTCTTTTATATATATATATATATATATATATATATATATATATATATATATATATATAAACCCATGAAAATTGTGGCTTTCCAAAACCACGGGCGGCAAAACCGATTAGGATAGCAATTTTGGGATGTGAAATGACTATTTTGCCCTTGATGGAAATAGAAATTACGAAATACCAAAGGACAAAATTACTGAAATGTCTAGATATTTTGTAGTGAAAAAACAATGGTACCCTTATCAGAGTAAAAAGTCTTTTCTTTCTCTGATAGTTCATGAAACTATAGAATACCAAGGTGTAGTTTTATTGTTTTGCCCTGGACATTTGAAGAAATTACAAAACTCAGTTTTTTAGAGATTTTATGGATATAACCCTATCAGCTTTACAAAATATCCATTATGCCACCCTAAAAAACTACAAAAATACCCTTGTACTTTCTGAGAAATGTTGTGAACAATAGCTTTTCTTATTTAGTCTTGGTTTTTATAGTTTTTCCAAAATAATACCTACAGGTTAAATAAACTATAGAACGGTGCTTGAAAATATTTACTCCCTGATTTTTATAGTATTTCCAGAATGGTACTTATAGGTTAAGTAAACCGTAGTACAGACTCATGATATATTTACTATTTAGTACTTAGAACTTATGGATATTGCATTTAGGTGCCTCGCTAAATTTTGTGGTTCTTTATGAAATGTCTTATGTAAATCCATCTTATTCATATTTTATGTTTTCTATCCTAAAATGTCCAAACTCTCTCCTTATTGTCTCTACCAAAAGTTTAGAAAGAAAAATGACTTTGAGAATTTGCGTATCTAAATTGGTAAAGACTGAAAAGTTAAATGGCCTAAATTTCCAAACTTTGAAAAAAAGAATACCACTTACCTTAACTTTAGAAGAAGTTGATTATCTGCTGAAAGAAACTATTTTACCTCCTACTCCAATTGCAACAGATAAGGAAAGGGAAAGATATAAGAAAATTATAAAGGATAACACAATAGCTAGGACTATAATGTTGACATACATAAAAGACGATTTAATTAGGGTCTTTGAGGAATTTGAAACTGTGAAAGAATTATTTAATTCCCTGACCATTAAATATGATGCTACAACCAAAGTTGCACATATAACTACTCTTTCAAAAGTATAATTCTTATAAAATGAAAGAAGGTGACAATGTAGTTGAACATGTTAACTAAATGTTGGTAATAGTTAGAGATTTGGCTATAGCTAAGTTAGTCATTCCTGAGCCGATACAAATATCTACAATCCTAAACAGTCTTCTCCCTTCTTGGAACATGGTAATCACAACCCTAAGACTTGGACTTGATATTACCCTTTCTGAGCTCCCATTGAAACTAGCAATCGAAAAAGAACATACGAACAACAATAAACTAGAAATTGCTAGTTGCTCAAGATGATTTAGGGTTTAGCTCGAAGAACAACCAGGTAAAAGAAAAATCATATAAGAAATTTGGTAAGAATAAAAAAATCGATCAAAATTTTAAAAAATCAAAAGAATCTGTGTTTCAAGTGAAGTGCTTCAACTGTGGTAAGATATGGCATTACAAAAGAGAATGTCGCAACAAGAGGGTCAATGGAGGTAACAACCAACGACGTGGTGCAATAGACAAGCAAAACATAATCTGTGTAATTTTTTAGTGCTTTATATGGATTGCCCAGTGACTGATTGGTGGATCGATTTTAGAGCTACCCGACACATATTGAATAGCAAAGAGGGAGCAATAGCCCTAAAGGAGCACTAACCTAGCGAGCATCGAATATATATGGGGAACAACACCTTTTTTGATGTTCTTGGGGTTAGGTCCTTTAGGATTTTTGTACAATGCAAACCAATTGTACTCACTGATGTATTAATTGTGCCCTCTATTAGGTGCAATCTTTTATCGGTCTCTGCCTTAGTAAAGAAAGAGTTTGAGGTTAGGTTTGTCCTTATGAAAGTCACTGTGTGAAAGCATGGTAGAATAACATTTTTTAGTCTTTTGATGTTGAGCATGAGTTGTTTAAACTCAACAATAATGAAAGTGAAAGCGCTTCTTCTATTTATATTAAGAGTGCGTATGTGATTGATGTGAATGTGAGATATAAAAGATTGGGATATATAAGTCTAAAGAAGTTGAGAAAATTAACCAACTTTGACTTATTGCCCAATTTTTATGATAACACTTTTAATAAGTATGAAGCTTGTATACAAGGAAAAATGACAAGAAAAGTTTTCTCAAAGAGACAACAAGGTCAACAACCTTGTTGGAGGTCATTCACACCGATTTATGTGGATCGTTTAGAGTAAGAACACATCGAGGAAATATTTATTTTATAACTTTTATCGATGATTATTCAAGATATACTTACATATATCTTTTATCACATAAATTTGAGGCACTTGAAGCATTCAAAGAATATAAGCAGGAAATAAAGAACTAACTTGGGCATACAATCAAAGTCTTGAGATAAGATAGAGGTGAAAAATATACCTTAGCAGAATTTTTAGAATTCTACAAAGACTTTGGTATTGCAAAATAAAATACAATGCCAAGGATACCTCAATAGAGTGTTGTAGGAGAGAGATATAAAAAGACTATTAAATATGACGAGATCCATGTTAATAGATGCTTCTATGCAAAGGATATTTTGGGAAGAAGGAGTAAGTACATTTGTGTATATACTTAATAGAGTATCATGTAAAGTTATATTCTCTACATCATACGAGATGTGGTTTGGAAGAAAATCAAACTTAGGTCATCTCAAGAGGTGGGATCTATTGCTCATGTAAAGATCCTTGACCAGTCTATAGATAAGTTACACAGTAGGTCTTTAAGATACATATTTATCGGATATCCTAAAGGATCTAAAGGATATTTATTTTATCATAAGGACTATAAACTGATAGAAAGCATGGATGCAAAATTCTTAGAAGAAACTAAGAATGAAATCCTTAAGAATGATGATGAATATATTGATGATCTAGTAGGTCTAGATCAATCAACTTTTGAACCCATTGATGAGCTTCCTCAACAAACCAAATCTTTAAATGGACACAAAAGGCCTAGGATCACACCATCTTACTTAAAGTATTATCACACTTACCTTATGGAGAAAATGTATAATTCGGTAGATTTCGATAAACTAACTGATAACTTGACTTATAAGCGACTATTGACTCATCTTAATCATCAGACTCGGAAAAAGTCATGGATGAAGAAATTGAATCCATTGATAAAAACCAAGTTTGACAGTTGGTTTATTTGTTAAGAGGAAGGAAGGCCTAGGTTGCAAATGGGTTCTGAAAAAGAAATATAAGGTTGATGGTTTGATCGATAAGTTTAAAGCGAGGTTGGTTGCAAAGGGTTTTTCACAAAAGAAGGAAATAGATTATATTGAGACTTATTCTCTCATTGCGAAATTTGCATCCATAAGAATAATCCAGATGATATCAGCATATTATGATTTGAATTTACATCAGTTAGATGTAAAGACTACTTTTTAAAATAGAGATTTAGATGAAATTATATATATGCAACAGCCTGAAGGATATATAGTTGAAGGCCAAGAAAGTAAAATATATAAGTTGAGAAAATCCCTATATGGCCTGAAACAATCACCTCGCCAATGGTATTTGACTTTCCAAAATGTTATCATTGAACTTGGGTTTGTGGCTAATGAATTTGGGTTTGTGGCTAATGAACTTGATCATTGTGTATATGTATGGAAGAGTGGGAGCCACTTTGTCATCTTATCTTTATATGTAGATGACATATTGTTGACCGAAAATGACAATGAGAAGATTGTCAAAACTAAGTTATGGTTAAACTCAAGGTTTGAAATGAAGGATATAGGGAAGCATCTTATATCTTGGGTACAAAGATTTCTCGAGATAGAGAATTAAAAATTTATGCTTAAGTGAAGAGAGGTATATTAATTATATCCTCAAGAAGTTCAAAATGGGTGAATGCAAGTTTGCATCTATACCTGTTCCGAAAGGAGTTAAATTGAGCAAGACTGATTGTCCCGATAAAGGAGAGGATAAACCTAATATTCTTTATGCACAGGTTGTGGGCAACTTGATGTATGCTATGTTGTGCAGAAGATCTGATATCAGCTTTGTTGTTGGTCTTGTGAGTAGATGTCAAAGTAATCCTAGATGATAATATTAGATAGTTGTAAAAATGATTCTAAGATATCTTAAAGGAACAAAAGACTTGAAACCTTATTTTCAAGCAGATGAGCTGAAAGTGATAGGATACTCATATACTGACTTTGTTGGGAGCAAAGATGACAGTAAATCAAACTCGAAACAAATATTTTCATTTGGAGGTGGTGCAGTTTCTTAGGCAAACTGTAAACACCCCCAAAAAAAAAATTTTAAAAAGAAGCATATCTAAGCATGCTCTCAAAATTTTGAAAATAGGCTTGTTTCAAATATTTGATTTAAATGAAACCTGTGAATTTCACAAAATTCCTAAAACAAAGATTTTGAAATCAAGTGTTTTTTAAAATTAAAGTTACGGAATCAAATTTGGAAATTTGAAAATATAAAAAGGGATAAGAATGAATCGTCCCCACCGAATATTCAGGATGGGAACGAGGATCAAGACAACGGTCGAGTCAAACTTGCATCAAGCAAGGGCCAAGCTCGTGTGAACCAAGCTATGGATTAAGAAAAAATCAAAGACATGGATCAAGCCAAGTCAAAACTTCACCAAGCATGACACAAAGTTGCCCCAAGTTGAACTTAGTTGGGTCATATCCAAGTGCATCCAACCGGCTACACCAAGGCAAGACCGTATCATACTAGGTCGAGCCAATAACCACATCAATGCTAGACCAAGCCCCTTGGTCGACCTAGCCACATGGGGTTGGGCTAGCATTGACCAAAGAGGGCCACCAAGAGGCCACGTGAAGGCCATGTGGCCAGCCAATGACCGGATCAGGGGTTGAGCTCCAAAGACCCACCCAATCCAAATCGTGGAAGGCTCTAGTCCTTCCCCCTTGAAGCCTATAAAAGGAGATTTTGGGGCCGCATTTCCAGCATTCAAAGATTGAAGGAGTATCTTAGAGAGTCTAGGAGAGAGAGTGGGTGCTATAAAAGAGAGAGAGAGAGAGAAAGAGAGGAGAAAGAGAGAGGGAGAGAAGAAGAAAAACAAGGGGAGGATCGATCCCTCCTTGAGCCATCATCTATTGGAGGCCATTGTAAGTTTGATCCTTCTTCTTTATTGATCTAAATCTCTTGTTCTTCTTATTCAATTCAAAAGGGTTGTATTAATGGAGGATTAGTCACCCCCCATGATTTAGTAGAGTAGTAATGCTGCCTGTTTAATTCCTTTATATTTAGGCATTCTAATTGTTTGATTTCAAGTTTTCCTACCTCTCTATATGTTATATCCTCTTATATTTTCTAATCCCATCTATGCTTAAGCTATAAACATATTTCAATTAATTTTTCTTTAGTCATTTACTTTGAATTTGCTATGATTAGCTTTTAATTTCGGATGAATGCATTCGCGTATGCTTTAGAAATTGAAATTTTGTTTTTAGCATCCCGCATATGTCTGGTATTGTATTTTTAATTTTTGAATATCTACTTCAAATAATCTAAAATTTTGTACACTAAATCCTCACACACAATCCCACTCCTAATAAAATTTTCAAGAATTTTATAGTAATGCAGCAACATAAAAAAATAAGGAAAAATTAGATAAATTTAAAACCAAGTCTGTCTACTCAATGTTTCTTATAATAAAGGTTGGGTAATCATTTCATAATTTTGTCTACATGAGCCAAATCCATTAAAACTAGTCTCACTGAGAAGCTGACATTTATAGCTTTCCAACAAGACAAAATTCATAAAACTCGAAGCTCTGTGCACCGAAATACAAAAGTTTCTTTAGGTCTCTATATTTTTGTAACAGATTGGTTCTAAACGCCTGAGCAAAGGCATTTCTTGGATTTAATTGTACAAAATCACAACACACAAAAATAAAATAAAATTTCAAGTTCTTCACATTCTGCTTTTCATACTGTAAAGTTTGATGAATTTTTGAGATCTCGAAGCTGCTTAAAAAGATCTGGAAATAAGCTCCGAAAACAGAATCAGTTTCTGTTTTTCAGAACTTGAAAAATTTCATTCCATAGATCAAGTGCACGTTCTGTTTGGTTTAAATCGATTTTAAAGTGAATTTTGGAAACACACACCTGGTTCAAATAAATCCTCAAAGCGTCTAAGCAGACCCTTGAGTACCGGTTCAAGAAAGCCTAAGACGAAAAGATCTCACTTCCTCACAATCACTACATGAAGTCAGAAAATACAACTTTGCTAGTTTAAGTGAAACTAGCTAGCACGCTCAAGCAAAACGAAGTAGATTGAAAAACTTATTTCAAGTCTCTATATAGACTTTGAAATAAAATTTTTACATCTACACATACAAGAAACAAGGTTGTGTAGCATTGCACATACAAGTATGTTGCTTGTAGTATTGCTACTACTAGTGTCATTTGGATAGGCTACTTTATATGTGATTTGAAGCTGGATATAGCCAATGAGTCACTTGTTATATATTGTGATAACAGTTCAGCAATTACTCTTATTAAGAGTGGAGCTGATAACTCATGAAGTAAGCATATAATGGTTAAATAACACTATGTTCATGATATGCTCAAAAGAAATAAAATAACTATATGTTATATGCCAACTATTAACATTTTGGTTGACCCCTTAACAAAAGGCATCTCAGAAGAATTGTTTGTTAAACATGTAATCCATATGGGGTTGAGATATGCCTAGTGTATAAGTGTAGAAAATACACTTTGTTGTGAGTTATGCCGGAAAAATACATTGCTTGTGAAAAACCGCATAACAGATGTAAGTTGCAACAAAGAAATATGATACAACTTGGTAAACTCCAAAGTAGTGAGAGTTAAACCAGTGTACCAAAAAGATTGGCTCTAGTGGCTAAGTGATAGATGTAAGTAGTGGCTGGCCACTCTCAGTCTCATTACTAACAACAACTATGAAATGTGAGAAGAAGGGCCCTCTTCCTAGATTTGATGAGATCGTATGTTTCGAAAATTAAATGTCCTTAAAACAAATTTTCTGTTTTGCAAAAGATACACACACATCTCCCGAATAAAGGCGAATATGGCTGTTGAAAATGAAAGCCCAGAGCGGTAAACTCGAAAGATGGAAAGCCATGTATAAATATAAAGAAACTGTATAGATAGATACAAAATACAAAATACAAAACACAAAAGTGATTCTTACTCACAGTCTTTTGAGAAAACCCTTTGCGAGTAACCTAAAAATCATATGCACTCTTTGTTTTCTTATTCTATTATACATACAATATACACAAAAGTAACAACAACCAGGAAAAGAAGAATCCAAAGGGAATAAAAGCTTTTGCTGCAGAAACAACCGAATACCAGACGGCTTCGGCAACCTTAGTCATCCCCAACATTTGATTGACTTACAATGGCTATGAGGTAGTTGTAGACGTGATTTTATTTCAAATCGTTTGGGATTCGAAATCAAACCCTCGAACTACGTTGGGTTGCGCGAGCGTACCAGTTAGTTTACCAAAACTAACAAATTATGTTTTTCTTACTTCTTAGAACGATTGTGGACAAGTGAGATCTTTTTGACTTAGGCCTTCTTGAACCGGCGCTCAAGGGTCAGCCTAAACGCTTGAAACTTATTTGAATCCGTTAATTCGAGAAAGGAAAAACCAGATTTTCCAAAGTTTCAGATTTGTGTTTAAGTTCTTGATTTTTGAAAAATTTCAGATTCTTAGATTTGTAGAACCTGTTCAGTTTCAGAGGCCTGTTCTCTGAATTTTTAAAAATACTTCTGATTTTCCAAAAATTCTGAACATTTTAAAGAATAGAGAAACACATGTGTAGAATCATAATATATTTTTATTTTATAATTTCGTTCTTTATTCTCTGAGAATTAAATACAGAATCAGAAACTGTTATAAAACTCAGAATAGCTCTGTTTCTTTGAATCAGAGGCTCAGAAAAACAGTTATATCTCCCTACTCAGATATCCAAATTGGACAATGCTTTTTTAGTTAGCAAGCTACAAATGTTAGCTTTCCGAAGAATGAAATTTAATCCAATTCCATTCAGTGGTTGCAGAGATATGGGCAAAAGAACAGAGGTCTATTACTGAACGTTCTGTTTCTATAAAACGCAATCTGGATTTTGTATAAACTTCACGGATATAATCGGCTAGGCAACAGTTCATAACAATTCCTCAAAATTTTATCTAAGAACGTATGATATGTCTAGATTATTCATGCAAAATTTCGAAGCAATTAGCTTATCCGTTTGTCTATAAAAATTCTGTGATCAGACACATATGCACAGATAGTTTCAGAAACCAGTTTTACAGAAAATTTCAGAAGGTTCCTAACGTGATTCTAGAACGAAGTTTAACCTGTATCAGTCCTAATAAATCATGGAAATCATCTAAACATGGATTTTAATTTCGTTCATGAAGGAATCATGCATGTTTGTATCGATATAAATGAAGAACATGGGCTCAAAGCCTTGATTCAGGTACAAGTTTTCAGAATCTGTGCTTTTTCAGATTTTCATGAATTAAAACCAATTTGTGCAAGAATTCCAACCTGTGTGAGTGAGAGGGGGTGTAGGAGCACTTCGTCGGGCGATCGTCGGACGTCGGAACAAGGCCAGACTTCCTTCTTCTCTTCCTTTTCCTCTCTCTCTCTCTCTCTATTTCTCTGAATTTTCGGACTAAATGTTCCTGTGTGCTGGTCCTTCCTTTGCAGCCTCATTAAGGCTCCTTTTATAGGCCAAAGGGTGCCCTTTTGGTGTAGCATTGGGCAAGGCAAGTTGCCTTGCTGATCAAATTCGTTTTTGGCATGTAATTGCTGCAAAAACAGGTTTTGGAAAGTGTTGTTCTGTGAATTGACGTTGAATGGCAAGGTGCTGTTTTTGGTAGCTGATCCTCACTCCAAAAGGTAAGTGTGTGTTGCTTGATTGGGCTGGAATTGACCTTTCTTTTCATCATAGTCTAGGTCGAATCCGATCCTAAACCCACCTTTCTCAATAATGCCATTTCCAACATTTAACAGCGTGTTCTTGAAACCCATTGTTCTTTACTTACTGCTTGTTAATAGGTCGCCTTCCAATTCATGAAGCATCACGTTAAGGAAATCAGGACGAACCTTTTCGATTTCATCAAAGAGGCAATCGGATAAGGATCCCTACACATTGCATTTGTAAGCTGTCCACTCACTGAATTTAGTCGTTATATTCGTCTAGCACATAATATAGTAGGTTGCCAAGTTGGTGTTGCTGTGGAATACGACCGATATGGTAAGTGATTATTGCATTGACGGCTGGTGGAATCTAATTTGTCTTTCTTCGCTTGAAGCCCTGCAGCCTTCAACCGCCTTTTTGCTTCCTCTTCCAAATTGGCTTGGTTGAACTTCACCAGGTGCTGCTGTAGATGCAGCCAGTCTCTGTGCAGACGTTAGTTGCAATGGGCCTTGAGCAAGAGCATCTCCATTCATCTCAGTTGAACCAATCGCTACTTCAATGGTTTCTTCCGGTGCAGGAATGGACATAAGAACTACATATCTGTAACAGCAAATGTGTTGTGCTGCACGTTTGCTGTGAAAGTGTTTAAGCAAATCCATGTTCCATGCCTAATTATGAAAAGTATTAAGCAAGCCCATGTTACGTTTTTGAAGACCTACCACCATGCTCGCTAGATTTCCCCCATGAGTGTTAAAATATTAACATTATTCTTAATATAACATAACATTAACAAATGATGATGCAAAACTGATGCATATTAATACTAATTACCTCGACACCCAAACATAACATGGACACGTTACGAAAGGCGTTCGATACCAAACCTTTGTTCTCGGAAGTTATCGCTCTTGCCTCCGTCTTTCCTTTCCTTTGGTGAGACCAACTTTCCCTTCTGGAAGTGATTTCTTTTCAAATATGAGCTTTTCTTTGTGGGAAGCTCACTTTCCCTTTTTGATGCCCACTCTCCTTTTTGGGCACCCACCTGCCTTTACAGGTGTCAAATTGTCTTATAAATGCCTATATCTTTTCAAACGGAAAATTTAAAACAAATTTATCAACAGAAAACTTTTAAAGAAACGAAATCCTGCTTTTTCCATGCCGGGGGTAAAATTGTCATTTTCATCCAATCTTGTCAAAATTCGAAATTTTCAGAAAGGAAAGTATTCTTTCATCATTTTAACGCTTCCATAAAATTTTGGTACCGAAACAACTCGTTTAGTGCCTTTTTCCTTCGAAAACCTAAAATTACCAAAAATAGCTACTTTCCCAAAAAGGTAAGAATTTTAAAAGAAAATTTTGGGTGTTTACAGATGCCCCTCTTTGGCATTATCTCAAATTTATTTGGATAATGGCAAAGAAGAAAACACCCATTTGCTTTTCTTCCCAAATTTGCCTTGAGAGTATGGAATCATTCTTTATTCCATAACATCTATTTCCTTGAATTCTTAACAAAAGGGGATTTGGTAAGAGCTCCTATCCCTAGGGCAATCATGCATGAACGACCACTTTATGAATGCATTCATGTGTGTGAATGAATAAAATGGATGTTTAGAGACCCATACCTTTGATTTGAGAACTTGAGAAGAAGCCTATGATGGCCAGCTGCCCCAAGCAAGGGTCCCTGTTTCTTTTGATGTTTAAGATTTTCAAAATTCCTTTTTCAAAAAGAGAACTCCTTTTTGGTTTCTATAAAAAAGGACTTACAATTTCTTACACTTCCCTTCACTTGGGTTTTAATACCCACTAATAAGTAGAGGTTTTATGAAAAGTTTTTGAATAACATTTCAAAGCTCCCTTTCTTACCTAACGAATTCTAATTCTCAAACAACATGAATTCAAATGAAATAGGTCCTATTCCTACTCTAGGACTTTCAAGGTGAACTTTTCTCTATCGGGATGAGCTATGGGGATTTGGGAAAGAATTACCCGCGGTCCCTTCTGAAATGTCCCGGGATTTAAGGCAAAGAGACGGAAAATTGCTCTTTTGAGTTTTGGCTTTTCCTTTTTCTTTTTTTTTTCTTTTTTTTTCCTTTTTGAAGAGAAGACATCTTTTGAAGAAGTTTTTGTATTCCCTCGGTCTATTCGGGGAAGACTTCTTCTTGGAGGAGTTTTTGCATTCCCTTTTCCTTTTCTTTCAAAGAGACGACTCCTTTTTAAGAAGTTTTTGTATTCCCTTGGTCTATTCGGGGAAGACTTCTTTTTTAAGGAGTTTTTGTATTCTCTTTTTCTTTTTCTTTTTCTTTTGAATATTGCTAATTTTTCTTTTTTTGGAGAGAAGCGAAATGGGGAATACAACTCATCCCTTTAGATAATCAATCCAACCAAGATTGTCCTATTTCCTAATAGCACCTACCATTTAAAAGCACCTTGCTATTTTGAATTAGGCCTCATTTGGTAAGTAAAAGATTTTTGACATGTTACCAAATAATTTTTGGAAACTCCACTTTTCATAAAGTATCAATTCCCTAATTTGGAGTCACATAATCCATCTTTGGTCCTTCTTTCCAGAAATTCAAAAGAGTTCTATTTTCAAAATCTTTTCAAATGGAATTTAAAGTAGACCCCACATATAGTATTGGGCATTTATAGAATCTACTAATTTTTCTTCCTTAACATCAACTTACCAATATTGATGATGCCCCTTTGCAACATAGGGACCATCCTTGTGGGCTGCCATCTTCAAATGGAGTACGGGCTTCTTGCGGATGCATTATGTTATGCAAGATGCATTCCTATAATATAATGATAATGCATGCTTTATGATATGATGAATACTCTCAATTTCTATGAAATGTATTTAAGGAATAACATCTCAATGCCCCTAGTTTGGAGGAAATGGCATGAGAACTCACATATTATGGCCAATCTCTATACGACATGACTGTTTTTCAATGTGATGCATGAAAGATATACACAACCTAAGTCTTGGCGATGCATGATATGATCCTTGGATATATTTTAGGTTGGTTAACTCTCTAATGCATTTCTAGGAAATTCCTACTTACACGCTTTGAAGTATTTTCCAAATCAACGATTTTATAGAATTTAGAAAGCTTGGAGGCCTGACCATTCTCATGGATGAGGGGACTTTCCTCCTTACTTTGATCACTCTCAAGTTCTTGTTTTCTAGGGAAGTATCACAGATAAAAAAAGAAAGCATTTCTAAATCTTCTCTTTTTTTTATTTTGGAAAATAATTTTTTTGGAGTTTTCAAAAATTTTTTGTTTTTTTTTTTTGGATTTTTCAAAGCAAATAGTAGAAGGGAAATCAAGAGAACTTTCTTTTTGAGAATTTTCTATTTTTTCGATTTTTTGGGTTTTTGGAGTTTCTAATTTTTTTTGGCTTTTTCTAATAAAAAGGGATCTTCCATCAAACTTGCAAAGAAAACACTACGAGTTAGACTCCAAATAAGATGTTTAAACCATAGGTTTCGGTTTTAGCTAGTTATAGGGTACCCTTGACCCAATTGGTCTTAGGTGGTGGCTCAGGTGGTATGGGTGGGCTATAACCTAAACCATATTGTCCTTTGTTTGGTATGGGTATGATAGGTTCTAATCTACCTTGGTTCTTAGCTCCTAGGCCCTGGTAAGGTATATATCCCATGTTTAGTGACATATTCCAAGGTTTTTTAAGTTTTGAAAAATTTTGATAAAGGGGATGACCCTGGAATATTGTATCATCTATAACATGGTTGTACACTTGAATTCCATTGGTTATGTCTTGGAGGTCTATGGGTTTATGAGTGTCGGGTGAGTTGAGCTCATCTAGGAGAGGGGCGACCTTGGCCGGGTGGGGCTCTCCTAGTAGGTGGATGATAGGATGAGGTGTACCTAGGCTATCGATACCTGCCCTAGGAGTTACCAAATTTGAAATTTCATTTTTTTTATTTTGGAATTCTTTTTGGTGCTGAACATTCACCGTACCTTTCAAATCTGCATCCTTCAACACATTCTGTGGGGTTGTAGGTGCATGATGGTGATTTATATCTTGGTAATCTACCGGTCCTACACAACGAAAAGGAGGATCCAATAGAGAGTTTAGAGAGAGAGGAGTTTCAGGTATACCTTCTTCCTACTTGTCTACCTTTCCATGATGAGAGCAAGCTTCCTTGCAGGCGTCCTAAGGGTATTATAGCTCCTGTAGGGCTTCGAACTCCCATTGCTTTGGTAGGTCTTGGACTTTATCTGTTAAACCTATGGGTGTGCAACACTCATTCTCTCTCATGCATGAAGTGGTGCTCGTGGGAATGGAATCCATAAGAGCAACCGGTTTTGAAAATTTTTGGGTGGTGGGTGTGAAGTGACTCTCGTGTCCTAGTCCACTTGTGCGCTTAGGGATGTAAACTTTCTTTTCTCTTTTGCTTTCTTGAATTCTAAATTCTTGATTTTCAAATCTTTTTTGAAAATTTTCCAAATTTTTTGAACTAAGAAACCTTTTTGATTTTTCTATAAACAAAGGGGTGTTTTGATAATTAGGAAGGTTAGCTGATTTGATTCGAACTCTCGCCTCATCTCCACCCTCGTATCCCTCCTCGATTTTCGACCTTAGTTTAGTTTTTCGAGTATGAATTTTCTCTCCATATTCACAAGATAGGTTTCCATGGTAGATCTTAGCCTCTAAGGCCTCAAGTTTCCTTCTAGCTTCAGTGGCTTTCTTTGTAAGATAAGCAATTTTTTCTTGGGAAAGTCTTTCTATAGTTTTAGAAAACTGGTTTTGAAAATCAGATGAAGTTTTCTTTGAACGGCTTGATTTCCTATGTTTCTTACCATGGGAGGAGCAAGATTCCTCTTCTTTGACTTTTAAAGCAGCTATCCTTTCTTCTACTATCATCATTCCCCTTTTTAGGGAGGCCAGCGGGTCTTTTGAAATCCTTTTTGAGATTTTGCTTTTATAGCATGAGCCCCGCCTTGACATCTTGGAAGATCCTTCTGAGCTCGACATGATCAACCTGTATACAAGAACTTACCACAAATCTAGAAACTTGGCTAGCATAACAGATTCCAACAAATTTCAATTGGATATCTCGCAAGATCCTTTGGCGCTTGGCATGATCAACCTGTTTAAGCCAACTTATCACAAACCTGAAAATTGAATTAGTATAATGGACTCAAACAAAATTTCAAAGTCTCAAGTCCCACCAGGCGTGCCAAATCTGTTTGGGAAGCCCGGTTGGATACCTCGCAAGATCCTTCGAAGTTTGGTATGATCAACCTGTTTAAGCAACCTTATCACAAACCTGAAAATTTAGTTAGTATCACGGATTCAAACAAGTTTCTAAGACTCAAGTCCCACCGGGCGTGCCAATTCTGTTTGGGAAGCCCGGTTGAATACCTCGCAAGATCCTTCGAAGTTTGGTATGATCAACCTGTTTAAGCAACCTTATCATAAACCTGAAAATTTAGTTAGTATCATGGATTCAAACAAGTTTCTAAGACTCAAGTCCCACCAGGCGTGCCAATTCTGTTTTGGCAGCTCGGTTGGATATCTCACACGATCCTTTGTATTTTGGCACAATCACCCCGTGAATGGAAACTTATCATAAATCAGAAAATTTAGTTAGCATAACAGATTCAAACGAAATTTCAAAGTCACAAGTCCCACCGGGCGTGCCAATTCTGGAGACGTGATTTTATTTCAAATCGTTTGGGATCCCTCGAACTACGTCGGGTTGCACGAGCATGCCAGTTAGTTTACTAAAACTAACAAATTATGTTTTTCTAACTTCTTAGAACGATTGTGGACAAGTGAGATCTTTTCGACTTAGGCCTTTTTGAACCGGCGCTCAAGGGTCAGCCTAGACGCTTGAAACTTATTTGAATCCGTTAATTCGAGAAAGGAAAAACCAGATTTTCTAAAGTTTCAGATTTGTGTTTAAGTTCTTGATTTCTGAAAAATTTCAGATTCTTAGATTTGCAGAACCTGTTCAGTTTCAGAGGCCTGTTCTCTGAATTTTTAAAAATACTTCTGATTTTTCAAAAATTCTGAAAATTTTAAAGAATAGAGAAACACATGTGTAGAATCATAATATATTTTTATTTTATAATTTCGTTCTTTATTTTCTGAGAATTAAATACAGAATCAGAAACTGTTATAAAACTCAGAATAGCTCTATTTCTGTGAATCAGAGGCTCAGAAAAACAGTTATATCTCCCTACTCAAATATCCAAATTGGACAACGTTTTTTTAGTTAGCAAGCTACAGATTAGCTTTCCAAAGAATGAAATTTAATCCAATTCCATTCAGTGGTTGCAGAGATATGGGCAAAAGAACAGAGGTCTATTACTGAACGTTCTGTTTCTGTAAAACGCAATCTGGATTTTGTATAAACTTCACGGATATAATTGGCTAGTCAACAGTTCATAACAATTACTCAAAATTTTATCTAAGAACGTCTGATATGTCTAGATTATTCATGCAAAATTTCGAAGCAATTAGCTTATCCGTTTGTCTATAAAAATTCTGTGATCAGACACGTGTGCACAGATAGTTTCAGAAACCAGTTTTACAGAAAATTTCAGAAGGTTCCTAACGTGATTCTAGAACGAAGTTCAACCTGTATCAGTCCTAATAAATCATGGAAATCATCTAAACATGGATTTTAATTTCGTTCATGAAGGAATCATGCATGTTTGTATCGATATAAATGAAGAACATGGGCTCAAAGCCTTGATTCAGGTACAAATTTTCAGAATCTGTGCTTTTTCAGATTTTCATGAATTAAAACCAATTTGTGCAAGAATTCCAACCTGTGTGAGTGAGAGGGGGTGTAGGAGCACTTCGCCGGGCGATCGTCGGACGTCGGAACCAGGCCAGACTTCCTTCTTCTCTTCCTTTCCCTCTCTCTCTCTCTATTTCTCTGAATTTTCGGACTAAATGTTCCTGTGTGCTGGTCCTTCCTTTGCAGCCTCATTAAGGCTCCTTTTATAGGCCAAAGGGTGCCCTTTTGGTGTAGCATTGGGCAAGGCAAGTTGCCTTGCTGATCAAATTCGTTTTTGGCATGTAATTGCTGCAAAAACAGGTTTTGGAAAGTGTTGTTCTGTGAATTGACATTGAATGGCAAGGTGCTGTTTTTGGTAGCTGATCCTCACTCCAAAAGGTAAGTGTGTGTTGCTTGATTGGGCTGGAATTGACCTTTCTTTTCATCATAGTCTAGGTCGAATCCGATCCTGAACCCACCTTTCTCAATGACGCCATTTCCAACATTTAACAGCGTGTTCTTGAAACCCACTGTTCTTTACTTACTGCTTGTTAATAGGTCGCCTTCCAATTCATGAAGCATCACGTTAAGGAAATCAGGACGAACCTTTTCGATTTCATCAAAGAGGCAATCGGATAAGGATCCCTACACATTGCATTTGTAAGCTGTCCACTCACTGAATTTAGTCGTTATATTCGTCTAGCACATAATATAGTAGGTTGCCAAGTTGGTGTTGCTGTGGAATACGACCGATATGGTAAGTGATTATTGCATTGACGGCTGGTGGAATCTAATTTGTCTTTCTTCGCTTGAAGCCCTGCAGCCTTCAACCGCCTTTTTGCTTCCTCTTCCAAATGGGCTTGGTTGAACTTCACCAGGTGCTGCTGTAGATGCAGCCAGTCTCTGTGCAGACGTTAGTTGCAATGGGCCTTGAGCAAGAGCATCTCCATTCATCTCAGTTGAACCAATCGCTACTTCAGTGGTTTCTTCCGGTGCAGGAATGGACATAAGAACTACATATCTGTAACAGCAAATGTGTTGTGCTGCACGTTTGCTGTGAAAGTGTTTAAGCAAATCCATGTTCCATGCCTAATTATGAAAAGTATTAAGCAAGCCCATGTTACGTTTTTGAAGACCTACCACCATGCTCGCTAGATTTCCCCCATGAGTGTTAAAATATTAACATTATTCTTAATATAACATAACATTAACAAATGATGATGCAAAACTGATGCATATTAATACTAATTACCTCGACACCCAAACATAACATGGACACGTTACGAAAGGCGTTCGATACCAAACCTTTGTTCTCGGAAGTTATCGCTCTTGCCTCCGTCTTTCCTTTCCTTTGGTGAGACCAACTTTCCCTTCTGGAAGTGATTTCTTTTCAAATATGAGCTTTTCTTTGTGGGAAGCTCACTTTCCCTTTTTGATGCCCACTCTCCTTTTTGGGCACCCACCTGCCTTTACAGGTGTCAAATTGTCTTATAAATGCCTATATCTTTTCAAACGGAAAATTTAAAACAAATTTATCAACAGAAAACTTTTAAAGAAACGAAATCCTGCTTTTTCCATGCCGGGGGTAAAATTGTTATTTTCATCCAATCTTGTCAAAATTCGAAATTTTCAGAAAAGAAAGTATTCTTTCATCATTTTAACGCTTCCATAAAATTTTGGTACCGAAACAACTCGTTTAGTGCCTTTTTCCTTCGAAAACCTAAAATTACCAAAAATAGCTACTTTCCCAAAAAGGTAAGAATTTTAAAAGAAAATTTTGGGTGTTTACAGTAGCAACACTCTCCAATGTGCCAGAAACATCGATTGTGGATTTGGTAACCTAGCCTAATGAGTTGCCGGTCAGCATGCTTGTGTCGTTCCGCTTGAAACTTGGTTCTATTGAAAGAATTCTTGTTTTAATTTTGGCAGTCTAGATGTCAAATATCGGATTTGGATTTATTTGATAGCCTGTGCTTGAAATCACATATTGGGCTGAGCCTATTTGGGTCTAGATGGTTGTACAAATTTGACTTGATTCATCTATAGTTAATCCAAATCTCTTGCTTGGATCTAATGGTGCTTCCTGAGAGCCGATTATGATATTATGTTGATTTTCGATCCATTCAAACCCTAATTTGAAGCCGATTTAAAGAATTGGCTTTGTTGTTGAACAAGCTTCAATATGATAGCATATTTATGCATGTATACCATCATATGAGCATTATAAATGTTGTCAAATGCTTGAATGATTTAGATAGGAGACATGCTTCCTTTAGCATATAAAAGTACTGAATAACATGATATTGCATATATAGAGGATGTTTAGTTGGATACATGAGTTTGCTTAATGGATGCTTGATGTATATGTTTTAAACTAGTCATTGCAAATGATGTCGGTTGACTGACTAAGTCTGTTTAACCAAGCAATTCAAGTTAAAAGAGAATTGGCATGATGTTCTAAGGGAATAAATACTTGGGGAAATAGTCATGGCAGTCAAACATATAACCTTAGAAGGAAGGTAATATGCGAACAGGATAAGCTACTTGGTAGATCTGAATCATATACAATGGATTTAATTTCCTCGTTTATGACCTTTTCTGAGTCTAACTATTTCAATAAACTAATAGCTTGTTCATATGTTAATTTATCAATCAACTCATTTAAATCTACTGAATAATATGTTTCCTTTGTGAGATAAATGTGTTAATTCTTTAAGTATGATAGAGTGACCCTATATATAGAATAATATGTTCATATATTAATTTCCTCGTTTATGTTTATTTAAAGTCTTCGTCTATACAAAAAGGTCATTTCGATCACTATATATGGGTTAAAATGATGATGAATCGAGATCATCAATGCTTTCATCATCATTTTCAAGAATGATATTCTTAGTTTCTTCTAAGAATTCAACAACTATATTCTCTATTAATCTTTTTGGTATCTAATGAAAACACACTTCAAAGATCTATAATCTAAATTATCTCAATAATCATTAAGGATCTTTACATGTGCATTGAGGTAAGGTTTTTTACCAAACTATATCTCACATGGCATATAGCCTTATAAGATACTTTATTTAATATATACATAGTTACAGTTATTGTTTCTCTCTAAAATATATTCGATAGAGAAGCATCTAATAACATAGACCTAATCATAATTAATAGGATCCTATTATATCATTCAACTATACTATTTTATTGAGGTGTCTTGGTCATGGTATTCTATTTTAAAATACCAAAGTCTTCAATATTCTAAGAATTCTATAGAAGTATACTTACGACCTTGAACAAACTTTAAGACTTTTATTGTACAACCCAGTTGATTTTCCACTTCTTACTTATATTCTTTAAATATTTCAAGTATTTCATATTTATGTGATAGGAGATATAAATATTCACATCTCAAATCATTATCTATGAATGTTATAAAATAAAACTTCTCACTATAAGGTCATACCTTGAAAGGTCTACATCTCTCTACGTGAATCATATTTATGTGATAGGGTAGGAGCAAAAGCATATTTTTCCTACAACCGGTTTTGTGCGTATCCAAATTTCTTGAATTTCTTGAATTTGATAAATTTCTTGAATATATAAACCCCATCACCACATCTCTCTATTGGTTGTGATAATTTCTTGAATAAATTTCTTCTAATGAGCTACATTGCTAATGTGCATATCTCATTCAAATTTCTTCTAGTGGGGTTTATCTTTATAGAAACCCCATTACCACATCTCTTTGTTGTTTCTAGAGTTAGACCCCAAATTTTCTTAGGAGCAATTTATCTTTCTTGTATTTGTTCAGATGCTTTTGCTCAATAGCAAGTTTATAAAGAGTTTAAAAATGTCAAATTCAAGTGTCAACCTAACTATTGTAGTTACCATGTTCTAGAAGAAAAGAAAACTATTTAGAATAGTTGAAATCTGCATAAGGTCAAGGATTAATGAATTGACAACAACCAAATCCCTAGCTATAACCAGTATTTTGTTAACATGTTCAACTACGTCATCTCTTTGCTTCATTCTATGTGAATTATATTTTTTAAGTAGTTGAAAATGTAATTTTGTAGTAGTGCCATGTTTTATGGTTATGGAGTCAAATAGTTCTTTTCTTATTTTATACTCTTTGAAGAACCTAAGTAAATCATCATCTATGTACGTCAACATGATGATACTAACTAAAATGTCATCTTTGAAGAATGCTTCATATTTTTTCCTTTTCTCATCAATTGATTGTGTAGTAGGAGGTGTCATGGTTTCCTTGAGGACATAGCCTATGCCCTCTAAAGTCAAGGCAAGAGGTAATCTTCTTTTTTAAGTTCAAAAGTTCAAGCCATTCAATTTTTAAGTTCAAACACAAACTCTGGCAGTTATTTTTATGTGCCTAGAAAAACACAAATGAAGGGTCTAACAATTTTAAGCAACAAACCATAAAAGTAATATATATTAATATTTATATATGCATCTAAATTATAAAAACAATTAATTAACCAAGCACCTATTTGTAATATTATAAGATGGCCTCTAGTATTATGCAAATAGCTATAAGTATAAGTACTTGTTTGTAAATCTATAAACATTTTAGGTACCAAAAAAAATACCCCTAAAGTATAAACTAAAACAATGTTCTTGGATTTTCACAAAAGCAAAGGAGCAAAAACATATTTTTCCCTTCTAATGGAGTTTTTGTAATTCTCTATAAGGAAAAGGGTAAAATAGTAAATCTGTCTATCAAGCACTTGTGTAATTTAGGAATACAAAAATGAATAGATTGGTAAATTTAATTTAAGAATACAAAAATGGATAGATTGGTAAATTTTCCTAAGAGGTCTTCGTCCTCTATGTCCTATGAGCTTCCGTTTGCTCAACAAAAGTTGAGAGTTCTCACATGCTATTCAGAGAAGAAACAACTAGAAGCCTAACAAAAGAGCTTTTTGTTTCCTTCTTTTTCAGGTGATCTGTTAGAATAAAGAGAAAAAAATGGGTGTTTTCACCTATCATCACAAAGCTTTTTTTCTCTTATTATATGAAAACAGTATGTTGAAATTAATTGAAAGGATGAGGACGTTTAATTTTTGTTTCGTTTCCTTATGATTTATGGTAACTGACTGAGAATCAATATGTAGTTCCTTTGCATACGAGTTCCCACTATATCTTTTAGATTTTGATACTTTTGTTACTTTCATTTCTAGGTGAACAAGCTATTATGTCCTCACTGTTGGTTACACCTTCTTAATCTATATCGGTTTGTCTGCATCTTCTTAAAATGCCTCTGGTTCTCTTAGGAATCTGAGTATTTATCATAGGAACGGTGTCCATGGATAGAATTCTTCCCTGATTCGGACGGCTCAGGTTGGCTAGTTTGGTTTGAGTAGGTCAGGACCAACTCAAGTGTTGACGTGCCCCCGAATCACTAATCGATCCACTGTTTGATGTACAATGCACGTCAGCGAATCGGCAAGTTTGCAACGACAGAAAATATGAGCTCAAGGAGATAATCCCGGGGGTTGAGAAAGAGGAGATGAGAAGAAACTAAAACTCAATGAAGATTAAAGAACTTAATTTTCATATCTTTCTTTCATAAGTCAAATCAAAGAGGTTCTTCTCCTTTCATAGAGAAGTAATCCTAGTTCTAATAAAATTCTAATGAAGCAAATCCTCAGATAATTACCATCCTAATGATCCTAGATTTCCTATTATGAGATTAATTCAAATGAATATAAACCGTTCTTAATTAAACCAAGCTCTTAATTGGCTAGAATCCTAATGATTCTAGAAATTGGTTAACATTACTCACACCAAAATACTAACTTCCTCAAGTCTTTTAAATAGCTAAGGACTCTTAAAAAAAACTAACTTGGTCAACCCAGAGTCAGCCACTTCTTTCTTGGGTGACCAAACTCACTCCATGTTCAACCTACCCAACCCTCAAAGTTTCCGCAAAATCACCTAGCTAAACCAAAATTGCAAGAGTCGCCCCCACTTGGTGAAGCCAGTTTCAAGACTTGAGTCCATGAACCAAATCTTAGCCATGTATAATGACGTATGTATTTGATGAGCCCAAGTCACTCCCTCCTCTCGGGGCCTTTTGACCAACCTATTACCCTCAAACTGAACCAATATCTGGTATGTGTCAAACCTTATCAGTATGCTTATTCACCAAAAATTAAATTATTCAAAACCTATTTCTAAAGATGTTTGAACAAGCGATAATTCACTCTAATTCTCGTCCCTTTTCTTCGTCGGTTCTACTTATCAAAAAGGAGGATGGGTATGGTGCTTTGGCATTGATTATTAGACCTTTCGGGCATACTAATGATCTGGCAACATATCAAAGGTACATGAATGAAATCTTTAAAAGTGTTCTTCAAAGATTTGAATTGGTTCTCTTTGATGATATCCTTGTTTGCTCCAAATCATGGGATCTGAGTATCATCTTCACGTTACTCATGTTTCAAAGAATCAACCATAGCACAAGCCATTATAAGTTCGTGGTCATGCCTTTCAGTCTTACTACTGGTTTGGCAACGTCTCAAAGGTGCAAGAATGAAACCTTTAAACGTGTTCTTCAAAGCTTTGTATTCGTTCTCTGATGATATCCTTGTTTACTGTAAATCATGGGATGTGAGTATTTTCTTCATGTTACTCATGAGTTGATACTTGTAAAGAACCAACTATACACGAAGATGTGAAAGTGCTCAATATCATTTCTGATTGGAAGATAAGTTTTTGTTGATCATCGTGAAAGATTTATCTAGTATAGTTTCGAGTAAAATTATAATAAATAAGGTGAAATTTTACCTATTTTGATTTTTAAAAATCTCTATTTTGACATTTCAAACAATGGCGTCCATGATATTTACCTAAGATATTGATAGAATCATAAGTAAAAATATAATTAAATGTATAATAAATGTATAATTCACGTGCACATAGAGGAACATGATGGTTAATAAGACAGCTCAACTAAATTGTGAAACTATTGCTGATGTGGAAGTGTTTCCTTTCCTCTCTTTTTATTATGATATAGTGCCCCCCATGAGACTCTCTCTCACACACAAACAAGGAGTTGCAAATAAAATAAGACAAAAAAGGAAAAACTTAGTAGGGACACAAAATCAATTATCTCAATGAACATGTGGAAGTGTTTTGGAAGAAACTATTGTTAAAGAGAAAAGAGAAAGCTTTCCTTCATTAGTCGTGGCACATATTTTTGTACTATCATACATATTTCTTATAAGATTTTATATATGTCAACAGGAAAACTCTTTTTTCCAAGGTTCTCCAAAGAACATCTTTTGGCACCCTATTGTAAGCTTTTTCTTCATCAAGAAATATCATGTGAACATTTTTTTTTCTATAAAATGTTTAGTAAGACGTCTCAATATGTGAATCGTTTCAATAGTATATCTACCGGGCATGAATCCAAATTGGTTTTCTATTGTACTCGATACTTGTCTTAACCTATGTTCGATATTTCTTTTCCATAATTTCATAGTATGGCTTATTAGCTTCATACCTCGATAATTCGCACAATTCTAAATCTCCCTTATTTTGAACCCCATTACTCCTAGAATTTTCCATACTTCTATAAGAATATTATTTGGTCCTACAGATTTATCAACCTTCATATATTTAAAGCCTCTTTGACTTCATTCTTTCAAATATATTGATTGAAATTGTGGTTTATATACTTTTTTAGTTTTACAAACTCTGTTAAGCTAATACTACCATATTTATTTTCATTAAAAAACTTATAAAAAATAATTTTTTATCTATTTTTTATATCAACATTCACCACTTGAATCTTTTCATCCTCATTTTTGATGCATCTAACAAAAGTAGGATCCTTAGTTTTCTTATCTCTAACCTTAGCTATACTAAAAATATTTCTTTCACCTTCTTTTGAGTTAAGTTTTTTATATAAATCCTCCTAAATTTTGGTTTTTGCTTCACTAATAGATTTTTCGCTTCTTTCTTTGGTTTCTTATGAGACTCAAAAGTTTCACTAGTCTTCTTGGTATAATTCAATTTGTAACATGTCTTTTTTGCCTTGATTTTATTTTGCACCACTTCACTCTACTACAAAACTTCTTTTTGTACCGATACGCATCCCTTAGATTCACCCAATATATCTTTTGTCACTTCTCTAATATGTATAGTCATATTGTTTCACATATGAGAAGGTGTATCTATATAATTTCAATCATCTACTCGAAGAACTTTTGTTTAAAAATATATCTTCTTTCTTACATTTGAGATTCCACCATATAGTCCGAATAACTCTATGCACTCTATTATTTTTTGTCTACTTTTTACCTACAAATATATTATTAAAAGTCGATATTGAGTACTTAAGCTTTCTCCTAGATTTACCTTACAATCTTCGCAACATGATCTATCTTTTTTCGTACAAACAAAATAATCAATTTGTGTTTGTAACAAGCTACTCTTATAAGTAATTAAATGTTTATCTCATTTTATGAAAGTAGTATTGACTATAAAAAGATCAAAAGTCATATCAAAATTTAAAATCTCCCTACTTGTCTTATTTATACCCCAAAACTATAGTTTCTATGAATGCCTTGTTATCCTAATGCCTCTTATCGACATGTCTATTTAAGTCTCCTCCCAAACAAATAATCTCTCTTTGTGGAATTCTCGAATTACCTTATCTAACTTCTCTCAAAAAGCCTTCTTTATACTATCTTCTAGTCCTACTAATGGGTCAATCGTGATTTTTATTGGGAGGTAATGAAAAACCATGTTACCCAATTCATTAGATAATGTCGAATTTGTCAAAGCCAAAATGTATGGGTCTTCCAAAATAACCAGAACCCTAAAGCCTTTGATCAATCCTTCCTAAGCTTGGGAATTGATGTTTATGGATTTTATGAAGGGCCTACCCAATTCCCCAGGCTTTGAAACAATTTCAGTCGTGAGATTGTTCACTTCATTAAGCTCAACTCTACAACAATAGTACCATACCTTGATCAAAATGACACCTTTAGTCCGTATATGTCAACGTTGCTCCACCCCCTATTACATATGCATATGGAAGTGCAAAGAATTAAAAGATGGACTTCTCAAATCGAGACCGTAAGGACATACTCATGAGATTGAATGAAAATCTTATCATGGTTCAAGATTGAATGGATGACAAGAACCGGAAGGAATGTGACTTTAAGGTGTGCGACAATCTATGTTTAAAATCTCATCCTCGCCCAGCCTTTAATTCCACTGACTTGCCTTAATCCTAGCTCCTACCGTATCCTACCAAAATACCGTTCAAAATTATCATGGTAAGCAACCAACTTACCTGTGAGCTTCGCCAAAAGGAATGAATATCCATTCCATGCAGTGTTCCATGTATTGCAGCTCAAGCGGTATGTGGAACTGAATCCATAGGGAGGACAACTCGTCTAAGGTAAGCGTTTCCATCCATGCAAGTGAAGATATGGAAATATATTCAAAGACAAATTCATGCCTTTCTTATTGGTCGTCCCTCTTCCTCTGCTTTCTTTCCTTCTCTCTTCTCCTTCTTCCTCTCTTGCTACCGCAACTGTCCAAGTGCAGCTTCCCTTTTTCTCGTATTGCTGCTGCCCACCTTCTCTAGAAGGTTGTTGCTACCACTACCACCAATCTTAGCCCCTCTTTGATTAGCCTTGGAGGCCTTTTGCCGATGCTAATTTTGACCCCAGTTTACCCACTCGGTCCTTGAATAAAACCCCCCAGCTTTTTATACTTTTATATATTGTAGGTTAACTGGTTTATATACTTACACAACCTGATCCCGGTGTCAATATTCAATTTTTTATGCATCAGAACTAAACTTTCAAAGTGTGTCAACCCTGAAACCCGATATAAACGAGAGGAGCAATGAGAGGAAGAATTGTAGAGGGAGAAAGCTAGCATATGATGAAATTTCGTTATTTCAGAACATAATCACAAAAACCAAGGTTCTTCCCTCTCTAAATGGAGATGCCCCCAATAACCAAATAACATTTTTGCCGATGACTGATAACAAAAATAAAATCTAACTATGGTATAGCTATGCGTGCAGTATGCAAACTAAATACATAATGCCAAAGTATCTAAAATAAAATCCTCGATCGCTTCTAATTTTTAGAAACAAAGTATTTCTTACAAGTCTTTTCATAAGTTGCCAACTTATAACCTTTTTCTTCACCAACCCTCTTATAAGTTTTATCACCATAACTTGCAATAATCAAGGAAGTCATGAGCAATAGCTTTGGATAATTCCGAGTTAGTTACCTTGACCTCCACGCACGGTACCCACTTTGACTGCTCCTCAAGTGAGTTGGTTCCCTAGAAGTTGTCTGGCCCTAATATCCAAAACATATCTTACCACATCCCTTTACATCTCATACACGTAATCAGTCTCAAGATATATGTGCCACTCCCTGGACCTAAAGATCTAACTTGCGTGTCACAAAGTGTTCCATTCCTAGGCTTCTCACCAATTGTTTGTGCCAATGCAGGATTCTTTGGAAACTTTATCCCAGCTTGCAGTCTAAAGGGTATTCAACCTGTTGACATGAAGTAATGTGTTTTGTATTGATCTAGATCGAAGATTTGGCTGACCCGAAAATTTTCAGCTCGCCAAAGCAAAAGTTGACAACTGAATTCAACAAATTGAAGAAGACCTCTCCCTCCCTTTGATTAAGATTCTCATGAACAATCATCGATTGAAGCTTGTTCATTCAACTAAATACAGCCGATGTACATATTTCATAAGACAATTGTTTCGCGCCGTGTTTCCTGACATATGATATTAAGGAATGGGTTTCTGAGGCAATAATTATCTACAGCGTATGTCCTTCACATTTATTTATGTTCTGGTTTAGATATTATGCAAGACAAAACAAAGTCTTGTAAGGCAAATGGAACATCATAAATTGCTACATATTCCTATATGATCTTTGTAATCCTACATAAAGTAACAGTTCAGATCTCAGCGTGTCAAAGCCATGTGATGTGAATCCGGAACTACGCTGCGTATTTCAATGACTGTTGACTTTGACTGAATACCCACCTACTTTTCTAAACAAAGAGTTGGTAGAAGGTTTTCCACTTCCTAAACAAAGAATTGACTAGACGAATTTCATGGCCGATGAAGGCGCCTTAATTTTGGGAAACGCCCCTATAATCTGAAGTTCTACAAAACGAGGAAGTATGGCCAAACGTGAGGACAAGATGACGGACGATGGCTTATTATTACTTCAGATACCCACTATTCCAATCGAAACTGAACTGGGTCAAAAATCGGTTCTAGAACAAGAATCGGTCTGAAACTGTCGTTTAAAACTCAAACCAACGGTTCTGTTTCCAGATTTCAATTAGACTTCAATCAACCATTCTGCAAAGGAACTGGTTGTCTTCGAGTCCCCAAACTAAACCTATTGTGGTGAAATGTTACAGTAAAAGCAGCCACCATGTGGTAGCTCACCTGGCTGGGCTCTCTGACTCCCGCCATACAGATAACGAGTTCTCGAAGCCGTGTGTTTTTTTAGGCTTCCATTCCATGTGTAAAAATAAAATAAAAACAAACGTCATCATGATTTCTGTCTCAGATCATTAATGGCGTGGGCCCCGCGGGCACCAAGATCCGCACCCTTAGTCTGACCCCACGATACCAGCGCCAAGTTTCAACATGCACAGCTGGTTAAGTCTAGAGGGTGTTCAAGGAACCCCTGGAACCAAACGAAAGCAAACCACTAGAAACAAATTCAACCAGCGGTTTGGTTCGATTCGAAAGTTGAAATGATTTGGTTCGATCCGATTCTAAGAGCAGAAATAATAGGCAGTTCGGTTCTCGACGAACCAAACCAAGTTGTCCACAAAATATTTTGAGAAAGAGAATGTTTAGTACTAAGATTAGAGACGTGGAATAAGGAGATAAATGACAACTTTATAAAATGGGTTGTGAAGGTTTTAAAAAGCATACTTTTCTTGAACTTTTTATTAAGATCAAGTATAATATGTGTTCTTATCAAATTAATTTATGATATGTGGTTATTGACCACATGATATTAGTTTAAAATTTTTGGAGAGGGAGGGTGTTGCCTATGAAATTTTTTACCCACACCTTAAATAGGTAGAACCGTGATTCAGAATCAACCATTCGGTTCGTCTCAATATACTAAGAACCGAAAGTAGTGGTTTGGTTCACCGTGAACATCCCTAATTAAGTCCAGGAAGAAAGCGGAGCCCAGATCCAAACCCTTCCCAGGTAATCCTAGATCCAAAATTTGATCTTTTTCTAGCTAGCAAGTCCAAATTTAGCTTTTATACAAATATCTTGCATAACGGTATTCCAGCGCTAGGAGCAAGAAAATGGTTTCAAGTTTATTGCACCGTGCAATCCAATTGGTGTGTTTTATCTGATTTTCTTGCATACATGTCCTTAAAGGCCATACATTTATTGGTAATTCACTGAAATGAACCAAACCACACTGAAGAAACAGTGTTTCTGTTCAGCTTAACTAAAGCTTCGAGAACTTTCAACATGAACAAGCTCATCATATGCTGAACGACTGAGCACAAGACATGGTCCTATTTGGCCCCAACTTTGAACGCAATTCCTCATGAAAATGTACTACCAATCAACATAATTAATAAGACTAACTAGCGGCCTGAAAAGAGGTTGGTGGCTACTCTATAGACAAGGCCAGTTTGAAACTGGAACTGAACCAGGCCAGGAATCAAGTAGAGTCAGAATTGAGGTCGGAACCATGGAACACCTGTTTCTGTTCCAATTCCACCTTTCATGGAACCGGAGCCCACCTGAAACTGGCCTTGTCTTTTGCTATATGTCATCTTGTTCCAGGGTAGGGGTCATTGCACCATGCCAGACGAGCTGGTTAGGGGCCATCATGCTGTTGTACCGCTGTAAAGCTAGTTAAGCGAACCAAGGTGGGTGTGCTGGCTGCTCGTCTCATTAGGTAGTTGCCTGTCATTGTCTCGTCTCTTTTGCTTATTGAAGATTTATATTGAGAATCATGAATCAAAAGCAAGAAAGTAAATCTTTGATTGAACTTGCTCATTAAACAAAACTTACCAAAAGGAACCTTTGCACGTTTACATCAACTTTTTTTTTTTGTGGTTACAACAGCAGGCCGAAGCTAAAAGCCGGAAATCCAACCTATCACCTTCATCACGTCACTAGAGAGCCACACTAGGTGGAGTAAGGCCCTCATAGAGGAGTTTCTTGACACACTCTCATGCTCAACTCTGCTAGCTGATTTTTGTCGTTTGTGCTATCACAATCGAGTAAATCAAGACGGCTATCAATACGAAGCTGAAGATTGATGTCATTTGATACATGAATGCATTAAATATCATGTAAGATATATAAATTGATAACCATCATTCTAGAGTGATGATTAAGCAATGTATAGCATGAGAGACTCTAGTAGATCTCACACACTCTCTCTCTCTTTAAGTAATAGATGTGCACTTTTCATATCCAAATTTATTTAAACATGTTCACCATTTAATTGACATGATCAATAATAAAGATTTAAATTAAAAATAGTAAAAAATATTAATGTATATTTTATGTATTACATTTAATGTATCACGTAGGTAGATACTTTGTATTTTATCACATCAACCGTTCCTCTAAAAAATCAAATGATTGTCATGATAAAGTAGATTTAAGCATAATAGGTGTGTGCGGAGATGATATTCTCTCTCTCTCTCTATATATATATATATATATATATATATAACATTGCACCCACCCACATAATGAGTAAGGCCATAAATCAATTCATATGTAACTTGCCTATTGATTAGGGATGTTGATGGTCAAGATGCTTTGCATTGCGACCTAAGAGAGTAGTCATGGAGTAATTTTGTGTTCTTGGAGGGTCATTTTATGCTTATGGCGGTTTCTTTTCCTTTGAGAAATATTCATTTCATTTGTTTGCATTGCTCTCCCAATTGTATGATGCTCTACACAAACCCTTTCATGAATGAAGTTTCTATTTTTGATGGAGAAAAGTATACTTACACAAAGTGGAGAGCCCTACTAGGTGAGCTAACCACCTGAGTACCGATTCTCGGAGAAATTAGTGCTCATAGTGGCAAAAGGTGTTCCTTTTCCTTTCAAGAAAAAAAGAAAGCAAATTTGAAGAGAAAATAACTTTTTACAATTGAACCTTTTAAAAATGTTAGAAAAGCAATGAGAACATATTAAAAGTAACCAATATGAAAAAAACCCTAAATAGTATAAATAAAAGGTTCAATGTATTTTTAGCAGTGAAAATGGTGGCATTAGGAGCCCTCATCCTGATCATTTTATTATAGAGTATTGCACACCTATCACTATTAGAAAACTCAGTCCCACTATGTCTGACTAATTTTAATTTCTCACGCTGTCCTTTGCTTCATACCCTTCAACCAAAAAGAAATTCAAAATATGCATTTTACTTGAGAGAGAGAGAGAGTTCAATGCAGGAAGCAGCGACAGCGAATCATGCGCCACCAATCAATGAGAGACTTAGTAATACGAGACGAAATGAGATTCCCATACAAATGAAATCATGTCGAACATAGAAACAACTTCTTTCTCTCTGCGTCCTTACTCATAAACAACACCAACCCCCTCATTTATATCCCTTTTCTTTATACTTAAGTTACACCCAAAAAAATAAGAAATTACAACCGAATCGGATATGGTGGCGCATTTATAACCGCCTTTATTATACGCCACACCCTACCTTTTCGATGCTTCTCTCGAATTTAATCCCCTCTGGAAAAAACAATGTTGAAATCGAATTCCTCTGAGTTCGAGACACCAAATCAGGGTACTACAAGAAAAAGAAAAAGGAAAAGGAAAAGTTCGAACTAGTTTGCACACGAAGAGGGGGCGAACCCTAGCTTGGAATTGAGAAGATCGAATTCCCACAAGTATCTTTGCTGGAGGATGTTTCCGATGACGGAGATGCCAGGAAAGACGCCATGAAGTATCCCGACGCACCGGATTCCCTTCGCCACGGGAACTACGTAGCTGTCTACGTGTGGAGAAAACTGAGCGCCACCGGCGAGGTGTATCACCATCGTGGGACCCACCCTTCTCTTCCCCCTTTTGGCGAGTTCCGTTGTATTGACGCACAACCGGAAGGGAGGAAACTCGAACTTTCTGAAATCCCGATAGTACCCCTCGAAGGCGGCCATGACCTCATCGTAGGCCGGCTTGACGAGCAACGTTAGCGTCATGCCTGAGTCGATTATGACGCCCTCCGCGATCGAACCACCTGAGAATCGGAAATTCCAAGCACTATCGGGAATCTGCAGCATCTGGCCTCCGATCGAGATGCCTTTGACGACGATTCCGTAGAATGGCTGGATTGCCGTGTCGAGGACTAGCGGAGTTAACCGGACGCCACCTGGATAAGCTGATACTCGGGGGTTTTCCCCGAAGATGAGGTAGTTTCCGACATTCCGACTGCTGAGATGATCCACGAGACAGTAGGAGAACTTCCCGCCGTAGATCTGCGCCGCTTTGACGGTGAAAGATGAGACGCTCTGGCCCAAACCAAGAACTCCGTCCGTCCGGTTGAACGCCTTGCCATCAGACTGCGTGCTACATCCGACGATGACATCTCGTATTTGCGATATGGTACCATCCGAACCTGACATGGTGACCGTTTCGTTTGCGTAGATCCCGCGCGAGAATGATCCGTCGAGATACCGGTAATCATACCGGCAGGGACTCCCCGGAGTCGGGCATGTCGTGAGGGAGAAAGGAAGTGGAGCCTTGCATGTAGCTGACGAGCATGGGATAGTGATGAACGATGTCGAGCTGGAGGCTAGGAACGGCCGCCGGCCTCTGCCAGGAGCCGGTTCCGTGTACGAGCAACGGGTCCATATCAGGTCGCTGCCCGTATCAGCGACAAGGAGGACCTCCCTTGGCGGAGTTCCCAGCTGGAGCTTCACGAAGTACTCCCCGGCGCCGGCGTAGGCCCCTGCCAAGATCGGTGCCACAAATGAGCCGCTTCCAGAACTAGCGTTGAGTTCAGCGGCCCCACGCCGGCTGGTGACAAGCAACTCGGACATTCTTTCCAGCCGGAGCAAGTCCCGTGCAGCGATGTCCCTCATGTAGCTCAGAGCAGCAGCCCGGCTGTCGGTTTCTTCAGTGGGCAGGTGGAATCCCAGCTCCGACCTGTGAAAGAGGCGGAAATGCATTGCTCTGCCTTCTTCTCCGGCGTCCGGGACGGCGAGGGAAATGGAATTCACGCAGATGAAGCATAGTATTACCAGAGCATCTCGATTTCGACGCGATTCCATCTTGGGGAGAGAGAGACCGCGTTGTTGTACGGACGTCGGATGTCTCCCCGGGTTGGGAGTCGTAAGTTGCTGGTTTCAGTGACGGATTTTGTAGTCGAGAGAAGGAGAAATGTATTTATTTTTCTGAATTAATTACTCTAGGCGGGTCCTGGTTGGGCACCTCTTCCCTTTTCCACTGTCTGGTGTGTTATGATAATAGTGTCAACGGAAATAAATCATTGCATATATATATATATATATATATCATCTGAATTTGAGGAAGCTTAACAAAGAAATAATGGTACAAAGCGATGTGTTCGTGTTGCGTCTCACGATATGTGATTCCTGTAGCATTCGTCGGAGAGGTGTGAATGGAGCAACCAAAGTTGAGAGGGTCTCTGAGGAAATTAGTTTCTTCAAGAGAAAAGAAAGAAGAAATAAAACATGTATCAAGTTTATATGTTTTGATGCCTTTTAGCTTGGAGTCCACGTGAGCTTGTAACAATGTTTGGCTTAGATGAGTAATAAGAGAGCTCCAGATAGGATTCGGTTGGCTCGTTACTGTTGAATAATTGAGGAGGGTGTGCGACAGTGTTGTGAAACTGATCAGTCTTCGTGGCTCATTGGTTAACTCAAAATATTCTTCATGTTAGCTAATTTGAGTTGAGTGAACTTAAACTCAATGCAGATAGAGTTACACAAACTGAACGTGAGTTGCTCAAAATAAAAAGCGAACCTCTTCATCTATACTTGAAATAAAAAGTTTAGATTTGTGGTCGAAAGTAATTCGAAGAAATCTTTTCATACAAATTTCATGGAGTTAACCCCAATTGACCGGACAACATGGTGTTTCTACCACATATCTGCGTATCAATTCTATGTACTTAACTGTCAAAGCTAACCCAAAATAAACATCAATTAATCATGTTTAGCTCATATAACTTGACATGTTTGCTCATATTTGTTTTGTTTAGGACATGAAGGACAGACAGTCAAGCTCGTCACAAGCAAGGAAAGCTGAAATATTAGTAACTCGGGTCATTCCCTACCCAAGCCGCCAACTGAGCAATCTGATTTGGATTCATGCGCATCCATGTCCATATCTACTTTGAGATGTTCCTCATGGATCTGTGATCCATTAGCTCTACCATCAGAAAACTAAATCAAGTATAGATTCTATCACAAAACGTAAATTGTTTCTGAAAAATTAGAATGTTTAATTATTGAACTCTCTTATCTAATCCTAGCCACAACTTCAGTCGTGTCCCTTGTCGGTATCATAAAAATTGTAAGCCTTTCAAGAAATTTTAATCTCTAAACAGTTTTTTTGAGTTGCCCTGCCATTCGAAACACATGCACAGTGCTTATTAGTTTATAGATAATCCGCGGTGGGTAGGATGTTTGGTCCAAAAAGGCGTCCATCCAAATATTGGATATACTCCAAATATCTTCACTAGACAACACTATGTCATGCTTTGCCACTTGAGAATGGCCAAAGAAATCGCTATCAAATAATTTTCATGGGTTTTCTTATCAAGCTTCTGTTGTTGGAAAAAATTTAATGTAAGATTTTAATTTTATCACTTTTATCGTATTATTATTATCATTATTATTTTGTAAAGCTCTGTATCAAAATTGAATGATTTGCATATGGTGATGCCTAAAAATCGAGAGAAGTACACTGCATGCTCTCGAAGGTCTAATCGACGAGGTGAGTGGGAAGTTTCTGGAAATCATGCATACAAAGAATGGGTAATTTTAACCGTTGCAACCTCTAGAGAGATCTATAAATAGTAATTGTAATATCCAAGCAAGAGGATCAAATCAACCACATTGTAATTTCTTTTATTCCTAGTATAGTTCTTTCCTGTTTTTCTTTGGAGTAGACATAACTTAGCTTATTGATGTTCTTTTAAAAACGATAGTATTATGCCTTGCTTGTCTCATTCTATCATTTTTCTTGCTTGACAGTGTGATATTGATGGCATTCAGGATATGCTTAGTAGGATTCTTGACAACTCACTTTCATCAACTACTGCCTTACCCATTCTCCCTTTGAGAATGAGGGTCAGAGTTTTTTGGCTGGCTCGACATCACATAGTAGGTTTTTATGTGCTACCTAAATTGAGTAATTATTCTTAACGACAACTTATTCTTTGGCATGCTTGATGGTACGTCATGCATTTTTCCATTATCACATAGTGTATGCATACTCGATCTGGTCGTGTATATCTAATGGCATCCTCCAACACTGAATTTCAGCATACTTATTCCATAGTTCATGGATGCTTGGTCCAATTGACCCATCCGGTCAGACTTCATGTTCTCACACAATGAAGTCTCAACGCGAGAACACACAACACATCTACACCACATCCTCATGTCCACGATGAGGCAACATTTGAGCAACTAGAGTCATCCTTCATTTAATTACATGCAGAATATGGGGATCATCAAGGGCCATTGTTCTGTTAGTTGTTGGAGACTACTTTATGTGAACATGAAATAATATATGAAAAGCAAAATTTGGCTACTGAAGAAGTCACTCAACTATCAACCTAGTGATGGTTGACTTTCGGTACGTATACCAGAAGTCACACAGTTCCTAAGTCTTCAATGTTCTAGTGACCAGACCTACAGTACAAACATGTTGACATTGCTCGAAAGCCTCTCGACTTAACGACCAAGGTGGAGTAGATGTTTCGAACACCATCCATTGATGTTTCCAACACCATCCATGATATTGATGTTTCCCATAGGGTAGCCATTTGTGTCTCCTACACGGTTCCGATCAATATGCTGGGTGCACACATTAGGTGTCTCAACTGACGGTGCCACCCCCTTCACCCAACTTCATTAAGGCTCAAGCAATATACGTATTTCTCTACCATCATAACCCATGGGTTCAACCACAACTGCTCTTATATCTACTCGAAGTACACCTGCTCCAACCGTATATTGGGCAGCTCCAACCAGTTAATTGGTAGTTTCAGCCGATTGGTAAGTTGATGTATCATCCACCTTTAGTCCTCGAAGGCATGCCTTTGAACCAAGATCATGCCATTGACTTGGTTCAAAATGCACTTGCTATCGAGCTCCATGAATCGGATGTTGAGTTTGGCCATAAGCCTTACTTTGAATGGTTGACAAGCTTACTCCCGTCCCAAAGGGTTTCAAAGTAAAATTCACCACCTTCTCAAGGCAAGACAACAAGTATGTCAGCGAACACTTGACACGGTTTACCCTCAAGTATGGAGAGTTAGGTGACAACGAGTTCCACAAGCTCAAACTTTTTATATCCACCATAACATGCTGTAAACACCCTAAATAAAATTTTCTCAAAACATTCTCAGTTTCGAAAACTAGCTTGTTTTAAAACCTCCGCATTAAAATGAGAATTTTAAATCTTTAAAATCAAGATTTTAAAGATAAAGAGGTTGTAGACGTGGAAATTTCACTCCAAATTTATGTA
The DNA here is from genome assembly GCA_036023115.1 of Brasenia schreberi. NCBI lineage: Eukaryota > Viridiplantae > Streptophyta > Magnoliopsida > Nymphaeales > Cabombaceae > Brasenia > Brasenia schreberi. The sequence continues at coordinate 4,887,460 of JAYKKT010000065.1, forward strand.
GAGAATTGAAGAAGACTTTTTAACGCTACTTCGTTGTGCGAGTGTGCCAGTAGTTTCCAAAAAAACTAGCAAAGTTTTTAGAAATCTGACTTGTTTGGCAATTATGGCTAAGCGAGATCTTTTCGCTCTAGGCCTTCTTGAACCGATGCTCAAGGGTCGGCCTAAGCGCTTTAAGGATTTCAAATGTATAGTAAAGTTCCAAATCTATGTTGAAAATGAGGTGTTGGTCAAAAACAAATTCGTGCACTTTAGTTTCAAGTTTGAAAATCAGCAAGTTCTGAAAAACAGAAATCGGTTCTGTTTTCAAAGCTTGTTCCTGAAATTTTTTTGGGTGACCTAGGGATTCCAAAATTCTTGAAAATTTTACAGGACAGAACCTAGAATGTGCAGATCCTAAAACATTTTTTGTTTTGAATTTTAGGCTGGTAGGTCTACAGATTTAAATTTGGGATCGGACCTAACTCAGTAGTTTCATGACATAAACTCAAAGGCTCCAAGAATCCCCTATATCTCGGTGTACCGAATTCTAAATGTTATGATTTTAGTCTTTTCAAAAAGCTATGGATGTCAGCTTTCAGATGAGACTAAGTTTATTAAATTTGGTTTACCATAGACAGAGATATGAGACTTTTACCTAACCCCTATCGTAGAAAAGCCGACCGTATAAAAATCAAAATTGAGTATGTTTGATCGTTGTCAATTTTATTCCCATAGCTATATGGCCCTAAAATTTTTGACAATTTTATGTTTAGCATCTTTTGTGTGTATATATTATGCCTAAAATTTCAGAACATTCGGACCAAGAGTTTGGAAATGAAAATTACAGCAATCAAGGTATGCAGATGTTGGAAAACCAGAAATTTGTTTTTAGAACATCCATGATGCAAAACTCACCCGAATTTAAATTGCAACAACACAACATCCCAATGTAAATTGCTGAAGAGAAATGAATGAAAATATATATCTTATATTAAGCATAGACGGGATTAGAAGATATATAATGTTTATAACGTATAGAGAGGTAGAATTAATAACGCAAACAGTTAGAGTGCATAAGCAAGAATTGAAAATTTATAGCATATTTACTTCTTATTACATCATGGGGGGGAGACAAAGCTCCATTAATACAACCCCTTTTAGCTGAAATAACAAGAAGATTAGGAAGAGAAACGATGGGAGAGGATGACTCACGTGAAATCCTCCAAGAATCGGCTCCAAATAGGAACCAGGAGACCCTCACCTTCCACTCTTTTCTTCTCACTCTCACACTCCAACTTACAACACTTGCCTATTTTCTATACTATCTTCCTCTCTCTCCACTCTTTCCTAGAGGAAGCTCATGAAAATCCCTAGGATGGAGCTGTTCTCCAACACTCCAATTTATAGGCCAAGGGGGGCCCATTTGGGCCCTTCTTTGGGGCGAGTTCTCCTTGGTCCAGCTCCAACCCCTTGTTTTGGGTCTTCACGTGGACATGTGGTCCCCTTTAGTCAAAGATGGACCAGTCCCATGTGGGCTGGTTGTTGGTCCAAACCATGTGCACCTAGCCATGGTCGGTTAGGCCATGGATGTCTCCAAGTGCAACCGGCTGAACTTGTTCTTCAACTTGACGTGGCTTCCCTTGTTGGCTCGTCCCATTTAATAAAGGCTAGGTAGGGGTGTCATTTGATGTTTAGCCCAATGATGTAGGGTGGACAAGGCTAGGAAAATTCAGTTTGGTCAAGTTAAGGTATTTGATTTACACTAGGTCATGCTTCATGTTTAACTCAAGTGACTCAAGCTTAGGACTTAGTCAAGTTCATCTACGTTTAGTTTTGGTGAGGCTATCTACTTGACTTGATCTTGGATGAAGACGTGCCTTGATTCGACATGATCTACTCCCTTACTCCATGTTTTGACCTTCATGAACTCGATCCTAGCTTGAAGCGAGCTCCTGTCGTTGCCTTAATCTTCGCCTAATTTGCTCAAATCTTTTGGAACTTATCTTTTTAGCTTTAATTTGAACATTTTTATTTTAAAATCTTTATTCAAAAAATTTAAAATTTTCATTTCAAAGCAAAGGTTTTAAAAAAACCTGTTTTCGAAATTGAGAGTGTTTTTAACAAAATTTATTTAGGGTGTTTACATATGCCCCTCTTTGGCATTAATCCAAATTCATTTGGATAATTGCAGATAATACAATACCCTTTTTTATTTACTTCCCAAATTATCTTGAGAATATAAATTGTCCTTCATTTCATTAAACCCTTTCCTTTGATTATAGAGGAGGGGACTTTAGCCAAAGGGAACTTGACCCATACTGAATGCTAGTCCTAACATGATCATGCATGGCCGACCTTGGATGTATGCATGCATGGAGTGTGTGATGCAAATGAAGTGTGAGGTTTAGAGACTCTTTTATGAGATGGATGAGATTGAGGAGAAGCCTATGAAGTCCTGCTGCCTCAAGTAAAACAATCACATGTCGTTTGACATTTTGGGTTTTCAAAATTCATTTTCAAAGGGAACTCCTTTTAGTTTCTATCGAAAGAACTTCCAATTTTTCATATTTCTCCTCATTTGAGTTTCAATACCCACTACTTAGCAAAGGTTTTGTAGGAAAGTTTAGAAAAACAATTCAAAATTTCATTTCCCATATAACAAAGTCTAATTCTCAAGCAAAATGAAATCCAAATAAGTAGATTCTATTCTTACTTTAGGATTTTTCGTAGATAAACCTTTCAACATTGGGATAAGTTGTAGGGATTTGGAAAAGAGTTACCACAGTCCCTACTGAAGTGTCCCGTGGTTTAAGGCAAACAGAGAGAAAATTGCTCTTTTTGAGCTTTGGCTTTTTCTATCAACAGGGAGGGCCTCCTTTTTTTCTTTTTGGAGGATTTTTTTTATTCCTTCTTCTTTTTTTTCGGTCAAAGAGAAGACCTCTTTCGGAGGAATTTTTGTATTCCCTCTTTCTATTTAAAATGAATACCTCTTTATGGAAGAGTTTCTGTATTCTCTTTTTCTTTTGAATTTTTACCAATTTTCCTTTTTAGGAGAGAAGTAAAATAGGGGAAAACTTATCCCTTAGGCTACTCGATTCAACCAAGATTGTCCCATTTCATAATAGCATCTATCATTTGAAAATATTTTGCTATATTGAACAAGGCTCTATTTTGTAAGCCAAAGATTTTTGAAACGTTACCACATGATTTTGAAAACTCTTCTTTTCATAAAGCACCAATTCCCTTATTCAAGGTCATACTATCAACCTTGATCCTTCTTTCAAGAAGTTCAAAGGAGACCCATTTTAAAATCTTTTCAACAGAATTTAACATAGACCCTATACATAATATCTTTTTAAGTATTGACATTTATAGGGTCTACTAAATTTATGCCCTCAACATCAATCAACCAATATGCATTATTGGTGGTTGTTCCCCTTACAACATAGGGATCATCCCACTTGGGTTGCCAATTTCCAAGTGGATGAGGGCCATGATGGTGGATGATTTTCAATACAAGGTCTCCAACTTTGAAGTGGCAAGTCTTCATATTCTTTTCATAATGTCGGGCTATCCTTTGTCGGTATGCATGTGTATGATCCATAGCAAGGAGCCTTTTTTCATCTAACAAATCAAGTTCAGCCATCCTAGCATGTTGTAAAGTCTCTAGGAGTAGGTCGAGTGCAAGTGATGTATGAAATGAATGCAATTTGGTATGAATGGGGAGTATGATATTTGTACCATACACCAACTCGAATAGTGTGGCATTTATGAGTGTTCAAATGGAAGTTCTATAAGCCCATAAGGCTTCATCAAGCTTCTCATGCCATGTCCTACCCTTCTCTAAGGTTTTCTCAATGATGCTTATGAGAGTCTTGTTTGTGGCTTCGGCTTGGCCGTTGCCTTGAGGGTAGTAGGGCGATGAGAAGTGTTGAGTTATGTCATATGTATTACATAACTTTTCCATCTTCTCATTCTTGAAAAGGGTGCCATTATCGGATACTAGGTCTCTTGGAACTCCCAATTGAGCCAATATATTCTTCTTAATGAATGCCACTACATGTTGTCCTTGGACATTAGCCAAGGAGGTAGCTTCAACCCATGTAGAAAAATATTCAGTGGCTCGTAAGATGAACCTATGTCCATTCGATGCAATTGAGGAGATTGGTCCTATGATGTCAAACGCCCACATGGTGAAAGGCCATGGGCTTACACCAAGGTCTACACACCTTAACAAGGTGCCGATAAAACTCTTTTTGTAGAGAACCCCTCCCAAAATTACATATCGAGTTGAAATTTTTTGAATAAAATCTTTATCCTTAGAAGAAGCAAATTCTAGAAATCCTTCATTTTCTAAAAAGTTTTTAATATCTTGAAACCAAGGTTTTTCAATAGAATTTTGGTAATTTTGGCAAATCTCCAAATCGTGGGTGGATGAGTGGGTAAGTGCAAGATTTCTAGGGATCAAGTTTCCATAGTGGGGTCGACTCTTAGAGATGACCCTAGTGATGAGAGGGCATCTGCTATGGTGTTGTCCTCTCTACCTATGTGGGTGAGTATGCATGATTTAAAGGAATTGGCCAACTAATTGGCCAATTCATGATAGGGTATGAGTTTTTCATTTTTGACTTGCCAAATTTTCAAAACTTGGTTTATAACAAGCATAGAATCTCCAAAGACTTCAATACATGATGTTCCTTTATTTTTCAAAATTTTTAGGCCTTGTATGAGTGCTTCGTATTCAGCCATATTATTTGAGCATGGAAAATCTAATCGAATTGCAATTGGGATCTCTCCTTTCTCAGGAGATATGAGAATGATTCCCACAGCTGCCCCTTGTTGATTCTTGGCGCCATCAAAATACATCTTCCATACTCGATCTTCATTAAGACAATTTGCTAAAACATGGTTTTGAAATTCATTTGCAAATATGCCTTCATTGGGCATTTTATCAAGTATGAGATATGTATCTTCAAGAGATAATTCGGCCACATGATCGGCTAGGGCTTGTCCATTAATGGAGTTTTGATGATGAAACTTTAAATCATACTCCATTAATATGAGCTGCCATTTACTTAGCCTACTTGTTAGGATAGGTTTTTCAAACAAGTGCTTGATTGGATCAAGTTTAGATACTATCCAAATTTCATGACCTAGGAAATAATGTCTAAACTTTTGGCAAGCCCATACCAAGGCCAAGCACGTTTTCTCCATGGCTTGATAATTTCTTTCATATGCCAATAGAGTTTTCAAAATGTAGTAAATAGCATACTCCTTAAGACTATCATCCTCATATTGAGCGAGTAAAACACCCAATGAATTCGCATGAATGGAAATGTAAAGCAACAATGGTTTTCCTCACTTTGGAGGTTTTAAAATCAGAAGATTTAATAAATAAGTTTTCAATCTTTCAAAAGCATCTTGGCAATCAGCATCCCATTCAAATTTCACCCCTTTTCTAAAAGCCTATTGAAAGATTCGCATCTTGTTTCTAAATAGGAGATGAATCTCCTAATTACTTGGAGTCGACCTTGGAGGCTTCAGATTTGGGTCAAATTGGAGGGTGGAGGTATGTCTATGATGACTCGATACTTAGAGGGGTCGACTTCTATGCCCCTTTGGCTTACCATGAACCCTAAGAGTTTTCCCGATTCCACCCCAAAAACATAATTTTGAGGGTTTAGCTTCACTTTATAAAACCTAAGTCTTTCAAAAACCTTTTGCAAAGATTGTATGTGTGTGCATTGGGTTTTTGATTTTATCAAAAGATCATCTACATATACTTCTAAGAGCTCATGGATTTGATCATAGAAAATGGAAGTCATGGTTCTTTGGTATGTGGCCCCAGCATTTTTCAAACCAAATGGCATAATCGTGTAACAATATGTGCCCCAAGGTGTAGTAAAAGCAGTTTTTGCCTGAACTTTTGGTGCTAACTTGATTTGATTATAACCTGAATAGCCATCCATAAAAGAAAACATTTCATGATTGGCAGTGCTATCCACTATCAAATCAATGTTTGGAAGAGGAAAATTATCTTTTGGAGTGGCTTTGTTCAAATTTCTAAAATCAATGCAAATTCAAATTTTTCCATTGGATTTTCAAACTACAACAACATTTGAAAGCCATTTGGAATAAGCAATGGGTTTTATAAATATGGCTTTTAAAAGATATTCTAAACCCTCCTTCACTTGGGAGTGAACATCAGGATAGATTTTTCTAAGCTTTTGCTTCATGAGTTTTGTATTTGGTTCTGAGGGTAGATGATGTTCTACGACTTTAGGGTCTAGACTCGGCATGTCTTCATAGGTCCATGCAAATACATCTACATGGGATTTCAAGAATGCACTAAATGATGCTTTTTCATGCTCATGCAAATATACACCAATTTTGATACACTTTGGGTTATACTCACTCTCTAAATTGATTTCTAAAAAATTCCCTCCTATGAAATTTGAAGGTTTTTCCAAGTCAAGGATTCTATGAAATTCGGGAAGCTCGAAGGCTTGATCTTCCCCATAGACGAGGGGATCTTTCTCCTTGCTTTGATCACTCTCAAGTGCTTTAATTTCTAAGGAAGTGTTAGACAAGAGAGTGGGCTTGTGAACGATAGGTTTCGACGATTTTGGTTTGGATATATACATGGGTTTTGAAGAACTCGAAAATGGGCTTTGTATATGGCCAATATTTTTAAAATTTTTAAAATTTTCAATTTTTTTATTCTTTTCAAAACACAAGGCAGAAGGATGAAGATAAAAGACTCTCTTTTTGAAATTTCCAGTTTTTCCATTTTTTTTGGATTTTTCCAAACAAAGACTAAGAGAACGAACATAAACAACTTTCTTTTTGGAAATTTCAGGTTTTTCACATGTTTTTGGGTTTTGAAAGTTTTTCAAATTTTTTTGGTCTTTCCAAATATATAGTTTTTTGGGATTTTTTTCTAAAGAGGGGTCTTCCATCAAACCTACAAAGAAAACACCATGAATCAGACTCTAAACAAGAGGTTCAAGCCATAGGTCTCAGTGTTAGGAGGTTCTAGGGTACCCTTGACCCAAGTGGTCTTAGGTGGTGGCTCAGGGGGTATGGATGGGGTGAAGTCCAATCCATGTCAATTTGTGTTTGGAAGTGGTATGATAGGCTCTAACCTACCTTGGTTTTTAGCTCCTAGACCTTGGTACGGTGTATATCCCATGTTTAACATCATATTCCAAGGCTTCTTAAGTATGAATTTTTTTTTATAAAGTGGATGGCCTTGGAATATGGTGTCATCCATATCATGGATATACCTACGACTTGGTTTGACTAAGGATTTGGAGCTATGGGTTGAAGAGGATTTAAGCTTCCCTAGGATGCGCACAACCCTAGCGGAAGCTGGTCCTACACGTTGTGAAGTGAGAGGTGGCTTGGGCTTCCCTAAAAGATGGATGGTTCTAAGGGATGATGATTCCCCATGTTTGAGGTTGCCTAGGAGGTGGATGGCTTTATGGTGAGGGTCTCCTAGGGGATGGTCAACTAAAGATGAGTGAGGTATTTCCATAGCTTCCTCATTGAATGGGTGACTTGATAGGCAAGGAAAGTTTCGAATTCCCTTAAGTTGAGGGTGGTCTTCTCCAAGGACTACCACCACTTGGTTGTCCCATGAGATTTTCACACACTTGTGAAAGGTTGAAGGAACGATTCGGAGACTATGAATCCAAGGTCTTCCTAGCAATAGGTTATAATGGGAGTTTATGTCTAAGACATGAAACGTGTGTTGGATGTCCCCTACTTCCATGGCAACTCGATGGCTCCTAGTGGATGGGATGAGTTGCCATCGTATCTAGTGATAGCGATGGGGCTCGGTTCTAGCCTAGATATGGTGACTCCTACTTGAAAGGCCATGTGAAGGGGAAGAATGTTTAGACCTCCTCCCCCATCGACTAAACACTTGTCTAGGGTGTGGTGACTCAAAACTACCTCTATATGCAAGGCTTGGTTATGAGCTATATCTGGTCTCTCTAATTCATCCTCCGTGAACACGATAGGAGCCTTGACACATATTGGGGAGACCAAGAATGATAGGAACTCGGGAGTTATGGATGGGTTAACCTTGACTCTTTCTAGGATTCCCTCTGAAACTTGTCTATGTTTAGGTGAAGTTTGTATCAACTCTAAGATAGACATGTTTATGGGAAGTTTTGAAAGATAAAATTCCAAATCATAAGGGGTTAACACAACACCTTTACCTTTGTCCATGTCATGAGGTGCATTAGGGATGCATGTTTTTGAAGGGTTGAGTAAGACAACGGCTCCCTTGTTAACATTTTTAGCTAAGTGTAGTGGTTGATAGATCCTTCCAGATATAGTTACCTCGTTCACACCTTTCCTAAGGCTCATTCCTATCTTGGCTCTAATTTGATGCCTTGGAGTACCATAAATTTTTACTAAGGCTTTAGCTGGGGGCGAGACTCTAAGCGCTCCCCTGAACACTACTTGCTTAGCTTTTTTTATTATGATAGAAGGTGGTGTGTGGCAAGTATTGTGTACCGTATGCAATGCATGTTCCATCCCATGAGCCTTGAGTGGAAGAAGACATACCTCTTTTCCTTTCCCACTTGTGCTTGCATGATTTGGGAAAGGTTGATTTAAAATTGCTTGGGAGGGCTCTGGTTCCTCCGACACGTGGAGACTTCCTTGCTCTATCAAGTCCTCGATTTGGTGTAGGAGAGCAAAACATTTACTCGTATCATAGCCCTTGAGGCAATGATACTTGCAAAACTCGTTCAAAAATCTTCCCTTGGGGGGTGTCCCTTCGGGAATAGCCGGGAGAGTGATGAAACCTTAGGCTAAGAAGATGTCTAGGACTTCCATGATTGGTTGTCCTAGTTGTGTAAATTCCCTGTTTTCAAACTTTTTTTGTGTTTTTCTAACAAGTTCTCGTTTAGAAGCTCTGAGGCTCCGATCGAGCTTGGCTCTATGCGGACATTTGCAATCTTTTGGGGTTTTGCCCCATTGTCAAACACAGGTAGCCCATATGCCCCTTAGCTTTTCGAAACGGGATTTTTGAAAGTTCCTCCCCTTCCACAAATCTTCGTAAACTCCCTTTTTTAAGTTTACTTCGAAGAGCGAAGCCTTCTTTATAAGTTTTTGAAAATTTGAAATTTCATGGAGTGAGAGGAGAGCTTTTAAATCATTTTTAAAATTTTCAAGGATGAGCATTACCTCCATCTAACGATGAATGCGTGTGCATCCTCGTTAGGTGCTTGCTTTGTGTCTCTCAAGGTGTTTAAAGTGGGTGTCACTTCAACATTGTGGGAAAACCTTTGCATGAAGCAATTTGCCTGTTCCTCAAAGGTGGCGAATTGGCTCAAGTCGTAGGAAGCCAACCATTTAGAGGCATTTCCCTTGAGAAAGAGAGGGAACGAGTAAATCCATTTTGAAGAGTCCTTCTTCTTTTTGTATGCTCTTCAAGAAAAGAGTTGAAGGCGGGATCTAGGATCCCCACTCCCATCAGTTTGATAATTGGATGGTAGAAAATCAGATAGTGCGTATGATCTTTTCTCTTTGATTTGGCCTCTCAATAATTGTTGCAAGGCCTTTCTATCTTTCATCGTGAAGGACTCAGGCTCTTGTTCCTCCTCTAGTCTAGAGGCCACTTTGAGTTTTCTCGTGTGAGTGGGTCTTCTATGAGCCCTGGCTTATTTTTCATTGGAGGAACAAGATTCGACCGTATCAACTTCTTGGCTCAATGCGGTGATTCTTGCCTCTATGCCTTTGAGCTCCCTTTTTAGGGAGTTAAGCGAATTCTCCTGGTTTTTAAAATATCCTTTTGAAAATCTTTTCAAAATTTAACTTGTAGAGCGTGAGGCCCGGCTTGACACTTCACAAGATCCTTCTAAACTAGACATGCTTGAAATTTGTAAAACCTGTGCACAAGAGAGGTGTTAACACCAAAGTTTTGAAGAACTGGATTTTGAAAAGTCACTTAGGTTTGAAATCCTGAAAGACTCGTGTCCCACGGGGCATGCCAATTATGTAGATGTAGAAATTTCACTCCAAATTTATGTAGATAATTGAATAAGACTTTTTAACGCTACTTCGTTGTGCAAGCGTGCCAGCTAGTTTCCAAAAAAACTAGCAAAGTTTTTAGAAATCTGACTTGTTTGGCAATTGTGGCTAAGCGAGATCTTTTCGCTCTAGGCCTTCTTGTACCGATACTCAAGGGTCGGCCTAAGCACTTTAAGGATTCCAAATGTGTAATAAAGTTCCAAATCCATATTGAAAATGAGGTGTTGGTCAAAAACAAATTCGTGCACTTTAGTTTCAAGTTTGAAAATCAGCAAGTTCTGAAAAACAGAAACCGATTCTGTTTTCAAAGCTTGTTCCCGAAATTTTTTTGGGTGATCTAGGGATTCCAAAATTCCTGAAAATTTTACAGGACACAACTTGGAATGTGCAGATCCTAAAACATTTTTTGTTTTGAAATTTAGGATGGTAGGTCTATAGATTTAAATTTGGGATTGAACCTAACTCAGCAGTTTCATGACATAAACTCAAAGGCTCCAAGAATCCCCTGTATCTAAGTGTACCGAATTTTAAATGTTATGATTTTAGTCTTTTCGAAAAGTTATAGATGTCAGCTTTCAGATGAGACTAAGTTTCTTAAATTTGGTTTACCACAGACAGAGATATGAGACTTTTACCTAACCCCTATCGTAGAAAAGCCGACCGTGTAAAAATCAAAACTGAGTATGTTTGATCTTTGTCAATTTTATTCCCATAGCTATATGGCCCAAAATTCTTTACAATTTTATGACTAGCATGCTTTTGTGTGTATATGTTGTGCCTAAAATTTTAGAGCATTCAAACTACGAGTTTGGAAATAAAAATTGCAGCAATCAATGTATGTAGATATTGGAAAACCAGAAATTTGTTTTTAGAACATCCATGATGCAAAACTCACCCGAATTTAAATTGCAATAACACAACGTCCCAAAGTAAATTGCTGAAGGGAAATAAATGGAAATATATATCTTATATTAAGTATAGACGGGATTAGAAGATGTAGAATGTTTATAACGTTTAAAGAGGTAGAATCAATAACGCAAATAGTTAGAGTATATAAGGAAGAATTAAAAATTTGTAGCACATCTACTTCTTATTACATTATGGGGGGAGACAAAGCTCCATTAATACAACCCCTTTTAACTAAAATATCAAGAAGATTAGGGAGAGGAATGATGGGGGAGGATGACTCACGTGAAATCCTCCAAGAATCGGCTCCAAATAGGAACCAGGAGACCCTCACCTTCCCCTCATTTCTTCTCACTCTCACACTCCAACTTACAACACTTGGCCTCTTTTCTACACTATATTTCTCTTTCTCCACTCTTTCCTAGAGGAAGCTCATGAAAATCCCTAGGGTACAGCTGTTCTCCAACACCCCAAGCTCCCTTTTCATGCAAGATGCCATCCCCCCCCCCTTGGCCTCTATTTATAGGCCAAGGGGGGCCCATTTGGGCCCTTCTTTGGGGCGGGTTCTCCTTGTTCCAGCTCCAGCCCCTTGTTTTGGGTCTTCACATGGACATGTGGTCCCCTTTAGTCAAAGATGGACCAACCTCATGTGGGTTGGTTGTTGGTCCAAACCTTGTGCACCTAGCCATGGTCGGCTAGGCCATGGATGTCTCCAAGTGCAACTGGCTGAACTTGTTCTTCAAGTTGATGTGGCTTCCCTTGTTAGCTTGTCCCATTTAATCAAGGCTAGGTAGGGGTGTCATTTGATGTTTAGCCCAAGGATGTACGGTGGACAAGACTAGGAAAATTCGGTTTGGTCAAATTAAGGTATTTGATTTACACTAGGTCATGCTTCATGTTTAACTCAAGTGACTCAAGCTTAGGACTTAGTCAAGTTCATCTAGGTTTAGTTTTGGTGAGGCTATCCACTTGACTTGATCTTGGATTAAGACGTGCCTTGATTTGACATGATCTACTCCCTTGCTCCACGGCTTGACCTTCGTGAACTCGATCCTGGCTTGAAGCGAGCTCTTGCCGTTGCCTTAATCTTCGCTTGATTTGCCAAAATCTTCTGAGCGTTATCCTTTTAGCTTTAATTTGAACATCTTTATCTTTAAAATCTTTATTCAAAAGATTTAAAATTTTCATTTCAAAGCAAAGGTTTTAAAACAAGACGACTTTCAAAATTGAGAGTGTTTTTAACAAAAATTATTTAGGGTGTTTACAGAGGTTTAAGTTAAAGCTGAAGGGTTAAGGCCGAGAGGATATGAACAAATCAGGCGAAGATAAAGGCGATAGTTGAAGCCCGCTTCAAGCCGGTATAAAGTTCACGAAAATCATTCCATGAAGCAAGGAAACGGATCAACTCGAGTTAAGGCACATCTTCATCAAGTCAAGTGGATAGCCTCACCAACCTAAACCTAGTCAAATTTGACTAAGACCTAGACTTGATTCACCTTGGTTAACCAAGACTCATGTTCTAGTTCTAGTCAAGTAACCTTAACTCGATCAAGTTGGATTTATCTTACCCATGTCCACCCTACATTCTTTGGTAAAACTACAATTGAAACCCCATACCTAGCCTTGATCAAATGGGCTGAGCCACAAAGAAAGCAACACCATGTTGAATTGCATAGTCTAGCCAGTTTCACTTGGGAGCATCTAGGGCCAACCGGCCATGACTAGGTTCACACGGATTGAACCAAGAACCAGCCCACATGGGGTTAGTCCAACTATGAATGAAGGGGACCACATGACCTCATTAAGACCTTTGGGGCTGGGTTTGGGTCATGGAGTACCCGCCCCAAGGAAGGGCTTAGAAGAGGCCCCTCTTGGCCTATAAATAGAGGCCAAGGGGGGGAGGACGACTTCATCATCTTGGAGTGATCTTGCATTGGGACCGTAGGGCATTGAAGAGTGGTTGCATCCTTGGGGAAATTTGTGAGTTCCTCTAGGGAAGTGTGGAGAGAGGGGAAGAGAGTGTAGAAAATAGGCAAAGTGCTGCAAATCTTAGAGAGTGTGAGTGAGAAAAGAAGAGTGGAGAAAGGGGAAGGTGAAGGCCATGAGTTGCTATTGGGAGCCGATCCTTGGAGGTGTTCACGTAAGTATTCCTCCTCCTTTGTTCACCTTTATCTCTTCTTAATACTTAATTCAAAAGGGGTTGTATTAATGGAGCTTTGTCTCCCCCCATGATGTAATAAGAAGTAGATGTGCTGTTGTAAACACCCCAAAATCCCACGATTTCCATAAAACATGCCTAGTTTACAAAATCCATTTCAAAAAGGCATTTTGAGTTCCGAAAACCCAGGAGCCTTCCCAAAACCCTATAAATATGTTTTTAAAACCTATAAATAGCGTTTTGAAAACCTGTAAATAGTGTTTTGAAAGCCCCGTATCCAAATACGAGTTTTTAAACCCGGGCTAAGCCCCATTTTGCCAAAAATCCAAAGACGAATAGGTGAAGCATGTAAAGACGACACCTGATCGAGAAGCAGCCCAACAAATGACTCACAAAGGCCAATTCCAGAAACAGGCTCAAAAGCAGTTTCCAGAGCCCGGAAGAGCAGCCTAGCCTGATAAAGGCCATGTTGAAAAGGCGAAAGGAAGGTCCAGGCACGAAACAGGTTGCAAGCTAGGAGCACCAAACAGCCAGATTGACCATCCTCGTTCAAGCATCAAGAGTATTGAACCGGAAAAGTTAGAAATGAATAGAAACGGAGTCCGAAAAGGCGAAAAGGAGTCCGGATGACAAAGATTGGAGAAACCCAACACCAGACGGAGCGCTGATGAAGCTAGGGCCCGCACAGATCGTCTGCCTCGAGAAGCAAAGAAGGACTATCCAGAGAAATTTTGGATTGGATCTGGACCATAAATATCCAAATCCAAATCCAAATAGTGAATAGTGTTTGGATTTGGGTTGATCCAAAAAGTGTTTGGATTTGGATTGGATCCAAATAGTGTTTGGATTGGATCGGATCTGGACCAAAATATCCAGATCCATATCCATAAAATATTGGATTTGGATCGGTTACGGATCTCAAAATATTCGAGATCCAGATCTAAATAGTGTTTGGATTTGGATTTGAATCCAAACCAAAACCCAAACCCAAACCCAAATCCAAGACCCACCTCAAATGCCTATAAATAGAGGTGCGGGGGTCCCAAATAGAGGGTTCACTTGAATTCATGGGAGGGCTTGGAGGAGAGAGAAGGTCATTAAGGTGAGTGCTTAGTTCTTTCATTTGTTTTAGGGTTTTTAATTGTGGGTTAGTGTAGGATTAGTTAAGGGTTGCCCCACCCTAATTGAAGGGCTGAAGTTGCTTGAACAAGGAGGCTTAAGGTGGCTGATTGGAGCTTGAGCACACCCTAAACCGCCATTAAGAGGTAAGCGCCCTAATCCACCCTAAACCTCTCTTCTTAACCCCTCTAAACCACCCCAACCGACTCCAGCTAGACCTAACCGACCTCACCTAATCCTAATCAAACCACACCCTAAACCCCACAGCACACCAAAGACCCCAACTGACTCCACCCTAAACCTCCCGGCCACCCCTAACCTTACCCGCTCCCGCACCGCGTGCCCTGCATGCGCCCCACTCCCGCACCGCCTCACTCCCTATCTGCCTTAGCGCCTACAACAGGTGCCCAATGCCCGTCACCCTAACCACCCGCCTGTCACCCTATCACCCGCCTGGCGCATAGCGCCTGGCGCCGACCTACCCCTCAACCGACCTAACACCTACTCTACCTAATTCCGTGCCACCACACCGCTGCCCCAGCCACTACCTGCCACCCTACCACCTCCTAGCCATCCACTCCATCGCCTAACATCCCGTCTAACTACCCAGTCGAACCCATCCACCGCCTTACACTCCCTAGTACCCCTGTCGTGACCTCTTGCCTAGCACCCCAACCTCACACCACCCCACCTACTTAGTCCCGTGACCACCTTGCCTAGAACCCCCAACTCCCATCCACCGCCTTAGATAGCCCAAACCTTACCCTATACCCTTCAAGGAAGACTCATCCATGGGTGTGAAGCCAAGCAAAACCCGTGTAGATTGGAGTGGACAAACATTCGAATCACGTAAGTGTTTTAATTTGATATTTCATATCTCCTTCTACACTTTAATTCAATTTGGATAAGGGGTTGTATTAATGGAGCGTTGTCTCCCCCGGGTTGTAATAACATGGCTTGCTACATGAAGCACACACGAGCACTTGAGCCTTAGCTCTTAACTCGTATACAAGCACCCACAAGCACGATTGAGCCTTCACTCTTACTCCTAATATTCTAGTAAGAGCTGCGTGAGTTGTCTTTAATTTTATACACTCCACACACGCGTGCATTGAGCCTTCGCTCTTATTATATATATGCATTTCAATTCAGCTGGGTTGTTACATTAAGTTTTGTGAGTTTGTCTTTCATTTACACACTCGCACCCAAAGAACACCCGAGCACTTGCTCAAGCACCTCACGCACCATTTTGGCCTCGGCAGTCGCTAAGATATAGCCATATTTCTATATTTTCTGCTGCATTTTCCCGGTCCAGCTGCGTGTGTTTTCTCTATATTTACACACAAACACAACATGTGCACGTTGACGACCTTCGGGCTCATATATATATAGTTGTATTTTCCTTCCGCTGCGTTTTAAGGTTCAGCTGTGTGAGTTGCATTTCAATTTATACACGGCATACACTTACACAATTGAGCCTTTTCGCTCTTAAGATATAGCTATATTTCCCTTTTACAATTTTCCTTCGGCTATGTCTTTCAATTTCGGGTTTTAAGGTTCAATTGTGTGAGTTTGCATTGCATATCCACCATACCACGAGATAGGGTGCATACTTGCATCAAAGCAACCTTGAACCACCCGTGCAAAATTGCCAAGACTTAGGCACTTGATGCACACATCTCACACCTAAGTAGCTAAAATCAAAGACATAGGATACGTGCAAACCCCACGTAAATAAAATTTACAACTAGACAAACCAAACCGATCAAACACTTTTCATGCTTTTCAAAACAGGTCATACGCATTCAAAATCGAGTTTTCTAAGCATACAAACCGATCCTTGAGCATCGGTTCAAGAAGGTTTGTGATGAAAAGAGCCCACTTGTCCACACTCGCCCCATAAGTCAGATATTTTTAAAAGTTACTTCGCTAGCTTGAGTAAGCTAGCTGGCATGCCCTTTAAGCGACATTAGGCCTAAGAACCCGGAGTGGAAATTTCTGTGTGTCTACAGTTTTTGGCATGCAGGGTGGGACGTGGGTTTTAAAAAAAAAGTCGATTCAAATAAATAGACCTCTAGAAAATTTTTCAAGAAAAAGTGTTTTAACTCTTTTTGTGTTGCATTTTCCTAGTTGGGTTTTTAAAAGCATCGGAGCCATGTCAAGTCCAGGCTCCCAAGAAGTGTCTAGCCATGCCTCATGCGCATCAAGTTCTCATTCCAAGAAATTTTTGAAAACTCGAGATCAAAAAGAGGAAATCGAGGAGTTAAGAAGGGACTTTGAGGCCAAGATCGCTGCTCTTAGCCAAGAGGCTGACGCAACTCATTCATGTTCATCATATGGCGAACAAAAGGCCAAAAAAAAATTTGAAAAAACTCGAAAACACAAGGAGACCTCCGCAATGGAAGGCAACTAATACCATGAATCCTTCACTCACAAGGATCATAAAGCCCTATAGCAGCTGTTGAAAGGGCAAAACAAAGAGAAAAGAAACTACGCCCCGTCTGATTTTCTTCCTTTAGACTATGAAACAGACAGTGACGATGAAATACCGAATTTCCATCGGTATGATGGCACAGGAAACCCTAGGTCTCACCGGCAACTTTTCTCTCATTGATCCCATAAGAAAAAGAAGGACTCGATGAAATGAGTGTATTGGTTCCCTCTATCCCTCAAAAGCACAGCTTCCAAATGGCTGGCTTCCTACGATTTTGAAAAACCTTCGAATTGAGTAGGAGGAGATTTCATAGAGATAAACCTAGGGAGTGATTCAAAGCCCAAACACATTAAGATAGGCGCATGTTTGCATGAGCATGAAGCATCATCATTCATTGCATTTCTAAAAACCTACATCGATGTGTTTGCATGGATGTATGAAGACATGCCGGGTATAGACCCGAGAGTCGTAGAGCATTGTCTTCCCTTAGATTCGGATGTAAAACCCATAAAGCAAAAGCTTAGGAAGATACATCTGAACGTACACTCACAAGTCAAGGAGGGTTTAGAAGATCTGTTAAAAGTAGGATTTATAAAACCCATTGCGTACTATGATTGGTTGTCAAACATCATTGTTGTTCGAAAAACTAGTGGGAAAATTCGAATATGCATCGACTTTAGAAACCTAAATAAGGCCACTCCAAAGGATAACTTTCCTTTGCCCAACATTGATTTGATAGTCGATAGTACTGCAAATCATGAAATGTTTTCATTCATGGATGGCTATTCAATGTATAACCAAATCAAATTAGCCCCACGAGATCAGGCTAAAACTGCTTTCACAACCCCATGGGGCACGTACTGCTATACAGTCATGCCTTTCGGTTTGAAAAATGCCGGTGCCACCTACCAAAGAGCTATGACTACGATCTTTCACGATCAGATTCATGAGCTCATAGAGGTATATGTGGATGATCTCTTGGCTAAGTCAAAAACTCGATGCACTCATCTCGAATGTTTGCAAAAGATTTTTGAAAGGCTTAGGCTTTACAAAGTAAAGCTAAACCCTCAAAAGTGCGTGTTCGGAGTAGAATCCGGGAATCTTTTAGGATTTATGGCGAACAAAAGGCCAAAAAGAAATTTGAAAAAACTCGAAAACACAAGGAGACCTCCGCAATGGAAGGCAACCAATATCATGAATCCTTCACTCACAAGGATCGTAAAGCCCTATAGCAGCTGCTGAAAGGGCAAAACAAAGAGAAAAGAAACAACACCCCGTCTGATTTTCTTCCTTTAGACTATGAAACAGACAGTGATGATGAAATACTGAATTTCCATTGGTATGATGGCACGGGAGACCCTAGGTCTCACCTGCAACTTTTCTCTCGTTGAGCCCATAAGAAAAAGAAGGACTCGATGAAATGGGTGTATTGTTTCCCTCTATCCCTCAAAGGCACAACTTCCAAATGGCTAGCTTCCTACGATCTTAGTCAGTTCGCTACTTTTAAAGAGTTAGCGAACTGCTTTATACAGAGATTCTCGCTTAACGTAGAAGTCACGCCTACTTTAAACACTTTGAGGGATACGAAGTAAGGCATGAACGAAGACGTGCATGCCTTTATTGTTCGATGGAGGTCCCTCCTAGGGCAAGTCCGAGAACCAATATTCAAAGGATGCGTAGTCATGCTCATCCTGGATAACTTTAAAAATGAGTTGAAAACCCTTCTCTCCCTTCACAAAATCTCAACTTTCCATAAGTTGATTAAAAAAACATCTCTTTTTGAAACAAATTTGAAGAAAGGGATTTACGATCACTTATGGAAAGGGAATGTGGTTTCAAAAACTCGCTTGGATAAGCCCGACACTTACGGGTTACCCACCATGGACAAAGGGGCAAAACCCCACAAAGTCGCCAATGTCCGAGTGGATCCAAGCTCGGCAAGCACTTCTAAAAATTTTGAAAAATTTGAAAATAAAAGGGAGAAAAATTTACAAAAACCCTTTGAAAAACGGGAGTTTACTCCGCTGGGGCAACCTGTGTCAGAGGTCCTAGACCTCTTACTTGCCCAAGGAATGATCGAACTCTCCGAAATTCCCGAGGGAATCACTTCCAAAGGAGGATTTTTAAACTGATTCTGCAAGTATCATCGGCTCAAAGGCCATGATACAAAGCGGTGTTTCTCCCTACTTAATAAAATTGAAAACTTGATAGCAGAAGGCTAACTCCAGGTCATTGAGGAACCCAAGCCTGCCCAAGCTATCTTTAAAGAACCCTTCCCCAAACACACAAGTACCAGTGGGAAGGGCAAAGAGGTATGTGCTCTCACGATTTTAATGAGTCCGACGCATGCATGTCATTCTGGTTTTGCTACTTGTGCATCTACTCTCATCCTTCATAGGAAACTCACCTAAGTAGTGATCCGGGGACCACCCAGAGTTCCGTCCCCGGTTAAACCAGTTTTAAAAATTCAAGGTGCTCTAAATCACATGAATAGAGCCACAATAGGAGCGAGCCCTAGGTTGATCGTGGGGGAGGTGACTAGGTTCGGAAGGATCTATCAATCCCCACATCTACAAAATGCTAAAAAGGTGGTCAGTATACCTGGCCCCTCCAAAGCATGTATCCCTAGAGTCTCGCCAAAAGCGGACAAAGGCAAAGTAGTTTTAACCTTGTATGATTTTAAAAATCATATTTCAAAGATTCCTATTAACATGTCCATCCTAGAGCTAATACAAACCTTGCCTAGGCATAGATTGGTTTTAGAGAAAATTGTTAAAAAAGCCAAGGTTAGCTCAAACATAACCCCGGAGTCCCTATCGACCCAAGTGGCATCTATAGGTACAAAAATGCCCATCATGTTCTCGGAAGATGAGGTAGAAAGACCCTACGAAGCCCACAACCAAGCCCTACATATCGAGGTGGTATTGAATCACCACTCTCTAGATAGGTGCCTAGTTGATGGGGGAGGAGGGCTCAACATCCTTCCGCTCTACGTGGCGTACCAAATCGGAGTCACCTTGACATCGTAAACCCAAGCCCCATCGTAATCACTAGATACGATAGGAATGCGTCAAGACCCTTAGGATCCATAGAATTACCCATGGAAACTGAAGGGATAGCTCACATGGGCGTGTTCCACGTCTTGGACATCCACCCCCACTACAACCTATTGTTGGGAAGGCCCTGAATACACAGCCTGCGTGCTGTGCCATCCACCTTCCATAGGTGTGTCAAAATCCCTTTCAACAATCAAATAGTGGTAATTCTAGGTGAGAGTCACCCACAGCTTCAGGGAATCTAGAATTTCCCATGCTTATTGGGTTCCCAGGCGTACGAGGCCAATCTGGGGCAGACCTTGGTCGAGCCACCAAAGCTCACACTCCAAATACCTAGGAAGGTCGTGTACATCGAGGGGCAGCCCAAGGCTAGCCCACTCAAAACACTAACCATCCTAGGAAAGGCCAAGAGTCGCCTATTTCAAAAACCCCTGGACAAAAAGCCTAATGTGCATAACATGGATGATAGCAAGTTCCAGGACCACGACTTATATGAAAACTTTTCCAAAAACAAAAAAATGTGAAACATGTTATTAAACATGGGGTATATGCCATACAAGAGTTTGGGGGCATAAAACCAGGGTCTCCTAGAGCCCATACTGCCTAGGGCCAATCTAAGCCGACATGGGATCGGCTATACTTCCGGAATACCACTAGAGCCCCCCCATATGACCACCTGTGTCAAGGGTGCCCTGGAGCCTACCCAAGCAGAAACCTATGATTTAGACCTCTTGTTTAGAGTCTAACCCGTTGCGTTTTCCTTTGTAGGTATGATGGAAGATCCCTCAACTAAAAACACAAAAAAATTGGAAAAACTTGAAATTCAAAAAATTGAAAAAACCCCAAAAACCAAAAACATTTGAAAAAGAGGAAAAACTCGAAGAAAGAGTTGTTTGTATAGTTCCTAAAGTTCTGGTTTTACAAAAACCCAAAAAAATAAAAAATTTAGAAAATATTGAAAACAAAAAATTGTATATAGCTGCTCCAGGTAAAAACTTGGAAAAAGACAAGGATTTCGAAAGGAAAGTTGTCTTCATAAAAAGACCAAAAATTTCGAAACCCATAGAAATCCCAAGTCAAAAACCAGGTATTTTCAAAACCCATGCATCAAGCTCGAATTCCCTAGCATTCAATACTCTCGAGAATGATCAAAGCCCGGAGGTGGACCCCCTTGAGGAAGATCCCACTTCCGAGCTTCCAGAATTTCATAAAATTCTCGATTTTGAAAAACCTTTGAATTGAGTAGGAGGCATAGAGATAAACCTAGGGAGTGATTCAAAGCCCAAACACATTAAGATAGGCGCATGTTTGCATAAGCATGAAGCATCATCATTCATTGCATTTCTGAAAACCTACATCGATGTGTTTGCATGGATGTATGAAGACATGCCGGGTATAGACCCGAGAGTCGTAGAGCATTGTCTTCCCTTAGATTCGGATGTAAAACCCATAAAGCAAAAGCTTAGGAAGATACATCTGAACGTACACTCATAAGTCAAGGAGGGTTTAGAAGATCTGTTAAAAGTCGGATTTATAAAACCCATTGCGTACTATGATTGGTTGTCAAACATCGTTGTTGTTCGAAAAACTAGTGGGAAAATTCGAATATGCATCGACTTTAGAAACCTAAATAAGGCCACTCCAAAGGATAACTTTCCTTTGCCCAACATTGATTTGATAGTCGATAGTACTACAAATCATGAAATGTTTTCATTCATGGATGGCTATTCAGTGTATAACCAACTTGTTCGTGATACCGATGAAAGGTGTTGATGTGGTTCTTGGTATGCAATGGCTTCAGTCACTTGGCCGTGTTGAGTGGGACTTCGGGTCGATGCAAATGAGTTTGAGGCACCGAGATCAGTCCATATGCTTGCATGCTCAGCCTCCTAAGGAGGTAGATGAGGTGGACACGGCTGGTGTTGTGAGGATTTTCCGGGGGTCGGCTTACATGTTTAGTTAGTCTATGCGGTTTGGAAGAATCGGTAGAACCGGTTGTGCACCCGGATATGGCGTGCTTGGGCAGTTTGAGGACGTTTTTGGTGAATGCGAAACGCACAGGACTCCTTCCCGTCATCGGTGGAGTCCCTAGCTTCATTAATGATCGGCAGCTTGAAGGAAAAGACAGGGGAATCCGTCCCTTAAGAGCGCAGCCTCAGCACTCAGAACGAAGCTTGTCGGCAGCCTTGCTGCTTGGTGAGAGGATCGGCTATCAGCCTCAACGAGAGTAGTTAGCTACCATCGCAAATTAGCCTCACGAGATCAGGCTAAAACTGCTTTCACAACCCCATGGGGTACGTACTGCTATACAGTCATGCCTTTCGGTTTGAAAAATGCCGGCGCCACCTACCAAAAAGCTATGACTACGATCTTTCACGATCAGATTCATGAGCTCGTAGAGGTATATGTGGATGATCTCTTGGCTAAGTCAAAAACTCGATGCACTCATCTCGAATGTTTGCAAAAGATTTTTGAAAGGCTTAGGCTTTACAAAGTAAAGCTAAACCCTCAAAAGTGCGTGTTCGGAGTAGAATCCGGGAATCTTTTAGGATTTATGGTGAGCCAAAGGGGCATTGAAGTCGACCCCTCTAAGTGTAGAGCCATCATCGACATGACTCCACCCTCCAATCTCATGCAAATTCGTAGCCTCCAAGGTCGTCTCCAATCAATTCGCAGCTTTATCTCAAACCTTGCAACTAGATGCGAACCCTTTAACAAACTTTTGAGAAAAGGCACGAAATTTTTATGGGATGATGAGTGCCAAAAATTTTTTGAAAGATTAAAAGCATACTTAGTTAATCCCCCTATTTTAAACCCTCCAAAGCAAGGAAAACCTCTTCTACTTTACATTTCTATGCATGCGAATGCTTTGGGTGCCTTGTTAGCTCAATACGAGGATGATACCCACAAGGAGTATACCATCTACTACATTTTAAAAACTCTCTTGGCTTATGAAAGAAATTATCAGGCCATGTAGAAGACATGCTTGGCCTTGGTATGGGCCTGCCAAAAATTTCGACACTACTTCCTAGATCACGAGATCTGGATAGTGTCCAAGCTTGACCCAATCAAGCACTTGTTTGAAAAACCCATCCTCACAGGTAGGTTGGGCAAATGGCAATTCCTCCTAATGGAGTATGACTTGAAATACCATCACCAGATCTCCGTTAAGGGGCAAGCCCTAGCAGACTATGTGGTCGACTTCCCCTTAGAGGATGCATATCCCACACTTAATGAAATGCTTGATGAAGGCATATTGCTAAACCAATTTCAAAACCACATTTTGGCAAATTCTTTTGAAAACCAAGTGTGGAAGATGCGCTTCGATGGGGCACGAAACCAAAGAGTGATTGGTGCAGGGGTCATCCTCATATCCCCTAAAAAGGGAGAGATACCCATAGCCATTTGCTTAGATTTCGAATGTTCCAACAACATAGCCGAGTATGAAGCACTCATACAAGGCTTAAAAATTTCAAAAACTCTAGGGGCATTGTACATTGAGGTCTTTGGAGATTCATTACTCGTTATAAACCAAGTTTTAAAAATTTGGCAAGTTAAAAACGAAAAGCTTTTTCCATATCATGAGTTGGCCACTCGATTGGTCGAATCCTTCCAATCGTGCACACACACACGTAGGAAGAGAGGATAACGGCATTGCCGACGTCCTCTCATCCTTGGGTTCAGCCCTAAGGGTCGATCCCACTTTGGGAACTCGATCCTTAGAGATATGGCATGCACCCACTCCATCCACACATGATTTGGAAATTTGCCAAAACAACCCAGGGTCTAATGAAAAACCTTGGTTTTATGACATAAAAGGCTTTTTAGAAAATGGGGGATTTGCTGAAAATGCCACATCCAAGGATAAGGCATTCATCCAAAAAATTTCTACCTGATATGCGATTTTCGGTGGGGTTTTGTACAAAAAAAGTTTTATTGGCATCTTACTAAGGTGTGTCGACCAAGAGGAGGCTAGGATCATAATGCACGAATTCCACGATGGAGAATGTGGAGGTCATGTTAATACCAATATGATGGCAATGAAAATACTTAGAGCGGGTTATTTTTGATCCACTCTGAAAAAGGATTGCCACGATCATGTTAGGAAGTGTCATCCATGTCAAGTGCATGGGCACGCCATTCATATCCCCTCATCTTCATTGCATTCCGTGGTCAGCCCTTGGTCATTTACCATGTGGGCATTTGATATTGTAGGACCAATATTTCCAAAAGCATCGAATGGGCATAGGTTCATTTTAGCAGCCACTAAATACTTTTCCAAATGGGTCGAAGCTACCTCCCTGACTAATGTCCAGGGGCAACATGTGGTGACTTTCATTAGGAAAAATATCTTGGCTCGATTTGGAGTTCCAAGAGATCTTGTGTCCGATAATGGCACCCCATTAAAAAATGAGCAGATGGTCAAGTTGTGCAACACTTATGGCATAACTCACCACTTCTCATCACCCTACTACCCTCAAGGCAACGGCCAAGCCGAAGCCACCAATAAGACTCTCATTAGCATTATTGAGAAAACTTTAGAAAATGGTAGGACATGGCATGAGAAGCTGGATGAAGCCTTATGGGCTTATAGGACTTCCATCCGAACTCCCACAAATGCCACACCATTTGAGTTGGTCTATGGCACAAACGCCATTCTCCCCATTCATACCAAAATTAATTCATTTCATACATCCACGGTACTCGACCTTCCCCTAGAGACGCTTCAGTATGCTAGGATGGCCGAACTAGATTTGCTAGATGAGAGGCGACTCCTTGCTATAGATCATGCTCATGCATACCGGCAAAGGATAGCCCGACACTATGAGAAACATATGAAACCTCGCCACTTTGAAGTGGGAGATCTCGTTTTAAAAATCATCCACTATCGTGGCCCACATCCACTTGGAAAGTGGCGGCCCAAGTGGGATGGCCCTTATGTTGTGTGTGGAACCACCACAAACAACTCTTATTGGTTGATCGATGTAGAAGGTAGGAATTTAGCATCCTATCAATATTCAATACTTAAAGAAGTATCATGTATAGGGTCTAAGTTAAATTCCCATTTTCGAAAATGTTTTAGGGAGATTTACTTTGAAACTTTGGAAGATAGGATCAAAGGCGAATTGTGTGACCCTGAATGAGAGAATCAACACTTGTGAAAAAGTGGAGCTTTCCAAAATACGTGGTTACATTTTCAATTCTTCTTACAAAGAAAGGCCTAGTTCAATATAGCAAGATACTTGCAAGTAGTGCGTTCTATTTCTAAATAGGTTGATCTAGAATGGATTGAGTATGACCTTGGGATAAGTCCTCCCCCCTTCTCTTCTCCTTCCAAAAGGAAAATTTGGCGAAAACAAAGAGAAATCCCTACCAAAATCTCTTTCCCAAAGAAGGAAAGCTGAATCCCCAAAATAGAAAATCGATTCTTCTATGGAAAAGAGGGAATAAAGAAAAAAATACTCCCGAAGGGAGATCCTCTATGAATAAAAAAAAAGGAAAGGCCAAAAAAAAGTTCAAAAAGAGCAGTTTTCTGCTTCTATGCCTGAAACCACGGGACGCTTCAGAAGGGACCGTGGTATCTCTTTCCCATCCCTGCGACTTATCCCAAGTAAACAAGGTTCATTTCAAAGAATCCTAAAGTAAAAATAGGATTTACTTACTTGAATTTCATTTTATTTGAGAATTAGATGTTTTGAGTAAGGCGTAGGAATTTTGAAACTTAGCTGGTTTTCTTATAAAACCTCCGCTAGATTAGCGAGTGTTAAAACTCAAGTAAAGGCAAACACAAGGAGCTAAAGGTCCTTAGGATCAAGGCTCAAAGGAGTTTTTCCTCTTAAAATGAATTTCAAAAACTCGAACATCGAGCAACATAAGGCCCGCTCACTGGAAGCAGCAGGTCTTCATAAGACTCAAAGGTTCGATTATGCCAGTTGGTCTCTAGGAGGTCGCCCTTCTTGGTGTCTCATCCATGTCATGCATTCTGCCTATTCACGCATGAACACTTCATACATGATCCCAGTTAGGACTAGAACCCATAAGAAAGTCCCCTTTGGCGAAATTCTCCTCGTACCACGGTCGAAAAGAAAATGTTTTATCAAAATTGGGATGATCCCGTGTTTTCAAGGGTAGATCTAGGGAGACATTAAACAGGGGTGTTGTCTTCTTCGTCATTATCAAAATCAATTTGGATAATGCGAAAGAGGGGCATCTATAAACACCCCAAAATCCCACGATTTCCATAAAACATGCCTAGTTTACAAAATCCATTTCAAAAAGGCATTTTGAGTTCCAAAAACCTAGGAGCCTTCCCAAAATCCTAT
The DNA here is from genome assembly GCA_036023115.1 of Brasenia schreberi. NCBI lineage: Eukaryota > Viridiplantae > Streptophyta > Magnoliopsida > Nymphaeales > Cabombaceae > Brasenia > Brasenia schreberi. Next base: position 4,913,482 of record JAYKKT010000065.1, read on the forward strand.
AAATAGCGTTTTGAAAACCTGTAAATAGTGTTTTGAAAGCCCCGTATCCAAATACAAGTTTTTAAACCTGGGCTAAGCCCCATTTTGCTAAAAATCCAAAGATGAACAGGTGGAGCATGCAAAGAAGACACCTGATTGAGAAGCAGCCCAACAAATGACTCACAAGGACCAATTCCAGAAACAGGCTTAGAAGCAGTTTCCAAACCTCGGAAGAGCAGCTTGGCCTGATAAAGGCAATGTTTAAAAGGCGAAAGGAAGGCCCAGGCACGAAGCAGGTTGCAAGCGAGGAGCACCAAATAGCCAGATTGACCATCCTCGTTCAAGCATCAAGAGTATTGAACCGGAAAAGTTAGAAATGAACAGAAACAGAGTCCGAAAAGGCGAAAAGGAGTTCAGACGACAAAGATTGGAGAAACCCAACACCAAATGGAGCGTTGATGAAGCTAGAGCCCGCACAGATCGTCCGCCTCAAGAAGCCAAGAAGGACAATCTAGAGAAATTTTGGATTGGACCTGAACCATAAATATCAGATCCAAATCCAAATAGTGAATAGTATTTGGATTTGGGTTGATCCAAAAAGTGTTTGGATTTGGATTGGATCCAAATAGTATTTGGATTGAATCGGATCTGGACCAAATATCCAAATCCATATCTATAAAATGTTGGATTTGGATCGGATACGAATCTCAAAATATCTGAGATCCAAGATCCAGATCTAAATAGTATTTGTATTTGGATTTGAATCCAAACCCAAACCCAAATCCAAGACCCACCTCAAATGCCTATAAATAGAGGTGAGAGGGTCCCAAATAGAGGGTTCACGTGAATTCAAGGGAGGGATTGGAGGAGAGAGAAGGTCATTAAGGTGAGTGCTTAGCGCTTTCATTTATTTTAGGGTTTTTAATTGTGGGGTAGTGTAGGATTAGTTAGGGGCTGCCCTACCCTAATTGAAGGGCTGAAGTTGCTTGAACAAGGAGGCTTAAGGTGGCTAATTGGAGCTTGAGCACACCCTAAACTACCATTAGGAGGTAAGCCCCCTAATCCACCCTAAACCTCTCTTCTTAACCCCTCTAAACCACCCCAACTGACTCCACCAAGACCTAACCGACCTCACCTAATCCTAATCAAACCACACCCTAAACCCCACAGCACACCCTAAACCTCCATTAAGAGGTAAGCCCCCTAATCCACCCTAAACCTCTCTTCTTAACCCCTCTAAACCACCCCAACTGACTCCACCTAGACCTAACCGACCTCACCTAATCCTAATCAAACCACACCCTAAACCCCACAGCACACCCAAGACCCCAACCGACTCCACCCTACCTCCCGGCCACCCCTAACCTTACCCGCTCCCGCGCCGCTCGCCCTGCATGCGCCCCACTCCCGCGATGCCTCACTCCCTATCTGCCTTAGCGCCTGCAACAGGTGCCCATTGCCCGTCGCCCTCACCACCCGCCTGTCGCCCTATCACCCGCCTAGCGCATAGCGCCTGGCACCGACCTTCTTAGCCGACCTACCCCTCAATCGACCTAACACCTACTCTACCTAATTTCATGCCACCACACCGCCGCCCCAACCACTACTTGCCACCCTACCACCTCCAAGCCTTCCACTCCACTGCCTAACATCCCGTCTAACTACCCAGCCGAACCCATCCACCGCCTTACACTCCCTAGTACCCCTGCCATGACCTCTTGCCTAGCACCCCAACCTCACACCACCCCACCTACTTAGTCCCGTGACCACCTTGCCTAGAACCCCCAACTCCCGTCCACCGCCTTAGACAACCCATACCTTACCCTATACCCTTCCATCACCCCACTCAAGTCTCAACACCCGCATCCACCATACCCATTCCACGCAAGCTCAAACCCAAACCCCTTAGTGTCGTGAACCTCATAAACCCTTAAGCTCAAAGGCCATTAAGCCATCTTTCGCTTCAAGCTTCAAGAAAGACTGATCTGTGGGTGTGAAGCTAAGCAAAACCCGTGTAGATTGGAGTGGACAAACATCCGAATCACGTAAGTGTTTTAATTCGGTATTTCATATCTCCTTCTACACTTTAATTCAATTTGGATATGGGGTTGTATTAACGGAGCATTGTCTCTCCCCGGGTTGTAATAACGTGGCTTGCTACACGAAGCACATACGAGCACTTGAGCCTTAGCTCTTAACTCGTACACAAGCACCCACAAGCACGATTGAGCCTTCGCTCTTACTCCTAACATTCTAGTAAGAGCTGCGTGAGTTGTCCTTAATTTTATACACTCCACACATGCATGCATTGAGCCTTTGCTCTTATTATATATATGTATTTCAATTCAGCTGGATTGTTACATCAAGTCGTGTGAGTTTGTCTTTCATTTACACACTCGCACCCAAAGAACACCTAAGCGCTTGCTCAAGCACCTCAAGCACCATTTTGGCCTCGGCAACCGCTAAGATATAGCCATATTTCTATATTTTCCGCTGCATTTTCCCGGTTCAGCTACGTGTGTTGTCTCTACATTTACACAAACACAACACGTGCACATTGGTGACCTTCGGGCTCATATATATATATAGTTGTATTTTCCTTCCGCTGCATTTTAAGGTTCAGCTGTGTGAGTTGCATTTCAATTTATACACGGCATACACTTACACAATTGAGCCTTTTCGCTCTTAAGGTATAGCTATATTTCCCTTTTGCAATTTTCCTTCGGCTATGTCTTTCAATTTCGGGTTTTAAGGTTCAGTTGTGTGAGTTTGCATTGCATATCCGCCATACCACGAGATAGGATGATTACTTGCATCAAAGCAACCTTGAACCACCCGTGTAAAATCGCCAAGACTTAGGCACTTGATGCACACATCTCACGCCTAAGTAGCTAAAATCAAAGACATAGGATACGTGGAAACCCCACATAAATAAAATTTGCAACTAGACAAACCAAACCGATCAAACACTTTTCATGCTTTTCAAAACAGGTCATACGCATTCAAAATTGAGTTTTCTAAGCGTACAAACCGACCCTTGAGTATCGGTTCAAGAAGGTTTGTGACGAAAAGAGCTCACTTGTCCACAATCGCCCCATAAGTCAGATATTTTCAAAACTTACTTCGCTAGCTTGAGTAAGCTAGCTGGCACGCCCTTTAAGCGACTTAGACATATGAAAAGGTTCACTTCAGGCCTAAGAACCCAGAGTGGAAATTTTCGCTTGTCTACAGCTGTAAATTTTTTATTCTTGCTTATGCACTCTAATTGTTTGTATTCTTGATTCTACCTCTCTTATTCTATATCTCCTAATCTCCTCTATGCTTAATCTAATCTATATATTTCTATTCATTTCCCTTCAACAATTTACTTTGCGATGTTATGTTGTTGCATGTAGACACGGAAAATCTTCGTCTCCGGGTTCTTAGGCCTGAAGCGAATCTTTTCGTGCTTACATCGCTTTAAAAGGGCATACCAACTAGCTTACTCAAACTAGCGAAGTAGTTTTTAAATATATGACTTTTGAAAGGCGGTTGTAGGCAAGCGGGATCTTTACGTCGCAGACCTTCTTGCACTGACGCATAAGGGTCAGTCTGTATGCTTAAAGACTTCATTTGAACAAGTTAAACTCAAAATTCAATTTTTGAACGATCAGGTGTTTGAAAACTTTGGAAATCATGCACTTTGGCGAGTTTTTGCTTTTACTGGGCTTGGGTGACCCTAAGTGTTTCAATTTTTAAATCACTTGGGCGTGGAGTGTGTGCATCCAGTGGCCTAAGTTGGGCGTTTTGCACGTTTTTGTTCGGGGTTTCTTCGATGCAGGTATGCAACCTAGCTCGAGTATGGTGAGTATGCAATGCAACTCACACAACTTGAATGTAAAACCCGAAATTTAAAGACTTAGCAGAAGGAAAAACCCAAATCGAATGCGACTCACACGACTTGAATGTAAATTGCAGAATTTTAAATATATCTATATCTTAAGAGCGGAAAGGCTCAATGTGTGCGGGGGTGTTGTGGATAAATTGAAATGCAACCCACGCAATTGAACCGTAAAACGCAGCAGAAGGGAGATATAGATATATATAAGAGCGAAAAGACTCAATTGTGGCGTGTGTATATGTATGAATTGAAAGACAACACACACGACCGAATTTAAAACCCGGAATTGAAATGCGTACACAGCTGAATCGGGAAAACTCATGCAGTAGAAAATATATAGATATGGCTATATCTTAGTGGCTTTTGAGGCCAAAATGTGCATGAGGTGTTTGAGCAATCACTCGGGTGTTTCTTGGGTGCGAGTGTACAATTGAAAGACAAACTCACACGACTTAATGTAACAACCCAGCTGAATTGAAATACATATGGATATGATAAGAGCGAAAAGGCTCAATTGTATATGTGGTGCTTGTGTACGAGATAAGAGCAAAAAGGCTCGAGTGTACGTGTGTGTCTCGTGTGTCCAGCACCGTTATTACATTCCGGGGGGAGACGATGCTCCGTTATTACAACCCCGTATTACGAATTAAATTGAATGGAAAGGGATTTGATATATATTGAAATCAACTTACACTTTCCAGCCTTTTGAGTTAGGATTGTACAAGGGGCGAGTCCAACATCATCTCATGGCATCCGATGCATGTGGGAGCGAAGCCGGAGAGCTTGAGAGCTTGGAGAGACTTGGAGTTCCGGGAGCTGCAAGCTACAATGGGTTTGGGGCTACTTGGGGCTAGTTTGGGCAAGGTAAGACTCGAGTCACTTTGGCTCGAGTGATTGGGTTTTTGTTTGGGATTCGGCCAACATTTGGCCTTGGGTTTAGTTAGGTTTAGACTTGGGGTTAGGCCAATGTTTGGCCTTGGTTTTGGTATAGGATCGAGTTGGCTGGTTCTAGGTTAGGTGTTGGCTGAAGTTTTGAGATTTCGGCCAAGGTTCATAAACTTTGTTTGGTCTTGTGAGACTCGAGCCAAGGTGGCTCGAGTGACATGGTTTTAGTATGAAATACGGCCAGCACTTTGGCCTTGGGTTTAACTTGTGTGACTCGAGCCAAAGGTGGCTCGAGTGAACTTGGTTTAAAGGGACCTTGGGGGTGGTCCTAGCTAGGTTTTGTCTAGGCTAGGGTGGCTCTAGAAGGTGTGACTTTAGGGTGTGGTTGGGGCTGATCCTAGGCAAACCACGACTAGGTTAAGGGTTGGCTAACTAAGATGGGCCAAGGTGAGCTTAGGTAAGGGACCACGGCCAGCATGGCCGAGTGGTTTCAAGGTGAATGGCCTGCCACTATGGCAGGCCTGGTATGGTTTTAAAGAGGGTAGCACACGGCCTGGCTTGGCCGTGTGTTAGGTTTAGGTGGCCTGCCGAATGGCAGGCCAAGTCTTGGTGAAAGGAAGGACGCCCGACCAACTTTGGCCGGGCTGTTTTGGGTGTGTGGGAAAGGAAAACCAGCCAAAGGTTGGGCTAGTTTTTAGGTAGTTGGCCTGCCTTTAGGGTAGGCCAAACCTTAGGTGGAAAATGGGACACGGCTTGCTGGTGCAGGCCGTGGGTTTTTAGGGAAGGAGCTCGAGTCACCTTGGCTCGCGTTAAGGTCGTTTTGAATGGGAAGTTTGGCCAAAGCTGGCCGAACTTGGTTGGGTTCAAGGTAGAGTTCGGCCAGGTGGTGGCCGAACTTGGCTTGTGTCTTAGGGTAGCTTAGTTAGGTGGTGTTCTAGGGTAGGAACCTTGGTGAAAAACGGCCAGCACTTGGCTGGTTTGGTGGTGGTTTTGGGGGACGTTTGGGTAGGATGGGTGGTCTAGAGAGGTTAGGGAAGAAAGGGGTTAGGTTTAGGTCTTAGGGGCTTACCTAGTTGCAGCACCGCTCAAGCCGCCAAGCTCCACCACGCCATGCTCCCAGCCAGCTTGTAGGGGACGTTCCTTGGTTGGTGCAGCCCTTGGCTCCATGAGCCAATCCCAAGCACTCAAACAAACGACCTTGGCCTATGGGCCTTTTTCTCTCTCATCCCCCCCTTTATTCACGTGAGGAGCTTCCCTGGAGCCTCACTCATGAATCATTTTTCAAGCCCAGCACCTCTATTTATAGAGGTTTTAAGTGGGTCTTGGATATTGGGTCTTGGATTTGGGTCTGGCTATCCGAATCCAATCCAAACTCTATGTGGATCTGGATCACGGATCTCAGATATTTTGAGATCCAGATCCAGTCCAAATATTTATTTGGGTTTGAATCTCGGATCTCGAATCTCGAATATTTTGAGATCCAGATCCAATCCAAACACAATTTGGATCTGGATCTGGATATTTTTGGGTCCAAACTCAATCCAAACTTTTCTTCTACTCCTTGGTTTTCTGGTCCTTTCTGGTGCTTTTCACCGTCGGTTTCGAGCGGGCTTCGATTCATCGGACGCCCAACTTTGGCTTGGGTCTTTCCCAAGTGTTTCTTCCAACCGGTGTTCTGCTTTTCAAGACTTTTTCAACGTTCGTTTCGGTTCGCTGTTTTGGTTTTTGGCCGGTTGCTATTGATATCGAACTCAAATTGTTGCATGGATTCCGTTCTTCATTCTGACGGGACGTGTCTCGGACTTCTGTCGACTTCCTCAGGTACTAGGCTTCTTTCTACATTTTGGAGCTGCTTTGCGCTTTTTCTTTGACCCAAATTACATTTTTACCCTTCTGTCGGGCTTTTCTCTGAACGAGCTCTTTTTTCTTTTATTTTTGAATAGGGGTGGCTTTTGAGACTTCAAGCTCGATTTGCTCTTCTGGCCAGGGCTCTCCTTTTGCCTTTTGTACCTGTTTTCACATTTTAAAACAGGTTGTCATTTTGGCTCAAACGAGCTTTTTGTGTTTTTGAAAGTTTTTGATTGTTTTGGAAAATTCGGGGTGTTTACATTGCAATTTAAATTCGAGTAAGTTTGCATCACGTATGTTTTAAAAACCAAAAAATCTGATTTGAGTATTCTCTTATACATTGATTGCTTTATTTTTTATTACTAAAGTGTTGTTGTGATCACTCTGAAATTTGACACACATTATCTACACATACAAGCTCACTTGTAATAAAATTTTCAAGAATTTTAGGGTCGTGCAACTACGTATTAAAAGGTATGTAAGATCAGAAAAAATCCTAAATTGTTTCTGTCAAAACTGTATTCTTCCAATAGAGCTTGGGTAATCATCCCATAACTCTATCTATATTCATCCAAATTTAGTGAAACTTGGTTCATTAGAAAGCTGATATCCATAGCTTTTCAACAAACTAAGTGTACTAAAATCGGAGCTTTGAGCACCGAGATACAGACCAATCTTTGGGTCTGTATATTTCTGTGACAGAACAGTTCAAGTGTCTAAGCAGAGATACTTTCCTGATTTAATTTTGTATCACCACAGTCCCAAAATTCAAAACAAAAAGTTGTTTAAGATCTCCACATTCCAGGTTGTGTCCTTAAAATTTTTAGAAATTTTGGAGATCCCTAGGTCACAAAAAAAAATTTGGGAAAAAGCTCTGAAAACAGAACCAGTTTTCAAAACTTGTTGATTTTCAAACTTGAAACCAAAGTGCACGAATTTGTTCTTGACAACACCTCATTTTCAACTTGGATTTGAAACTTCACCTGTACATTTGAAATCCTCAAAGCGCTTAGGCTGACCCTTGAGCATCGGTTGAAGAAGGCATAAAGCGAAAAGATCTCGCTTAGCCATAATCGCCAAATAAGTCATATTTTCTAAAACTTTGCTAGTTTTTGGAAACTAGCTGGCACGCTCGCATAAGAAGTAGTTTGAAAAAATTACTTCAAGTCTCTACATAGGCTTGGAGTGAAATTTTCACATCTACACATGCCAAGTAAAAACTTGGTATACGTTGCATTGATCCAAGGGAAGGGTTTTACGAAATGAAGGACAATTTATATTTTCAAGATAATTTGAGACATAAATAAAAAAGGGTATTTTATTCTTTGACATTATCCAAATAAATTTGGATTAATGCCAAAGAGGGGCATTTGTAAACACCCTAAATAAATTTTTTCTGAAAACAATCCCAACTTCGAAAGCTGACTTGTTTTAAAAATCTTTTGGCTTTAAAATGAAAATTTTAAATCTTTAAAATAAAGATTTTAAAAGGTTTCAAATTAAAGTTCAAAAGATAAGGCCCAAAAGATTGGAGTAAATCAAGTAGAAATCAGGGTGACCATTGGGGCCCGCTTTAAGCATGAGAGTAGATCAAGTCAATGCACATCTTCATCCAAGATCAAATCAAGTTGACGGACTCAACAAACCCAATCAAATTCACTTAAATCATAGACTTGATTTGATTGAATTAAACATGAAGCCTAACTGAGTTTGAACCAAATATCTTGACATGACCAGGCTTTCCTAGCCTTATCTATCCTACATCTTTGGTTTAAACATCAAATGCCATTCTTACCTAGCTTTGATTGAAGGGACGAGCCAATAAAAGGAGTCGTATCAACTTGAAAATCGACCAATTGAACTTGGAAGCATCAAGCACCTAGCCGATCAAGGCTAGGTACACATGACTCAAACCACAAGCAGCCCACATGGGGCTGGTCCGTGTTTGACCAAGGGGGGACCACTCCTCTCTCTCCTCCACATGAATATTGGTGGGCATTGGAGCTAGACTTGGATCTTGGGCCACCCGTCCCAAAGAAGGGCCTAGAAAGGCCCTCCTTGGCCTATAAATAGAGGCCGGGGGGGTGTTCTACATCTTGACATCTTGCAAAGAGAGAAGAAAGTGATGCTCCTTGGGTTGCTTTGGGGAAATTGAGGGCAGCTAGCCTTATCTATCCTACATCTTTGGTTTAAACATCAAATGCCATTCTTACCTAGCTTTGATTGAAGGGACGAGCCAATAAAAGGAGTCGTATCAACTTGAAAATCGACCAATTGAACTTGGAAGCATCAAGCACCTAGCCGATCAAGGCTAGGTACACATGACTCAAACCACAAGCAGCCCACATGGGGCTGGTCCGTGTTTGACCAAGGGGGGACCACTCCTCTCTCTCCTCCACATGAATATTGGTGGGCATTGGAGCTAGACTTGGATCTTGGGCCACCCGTCCCAAAGAAGGGCCTAGAAAGGCCCTCCTTGGCCTATAAATAGAGGCCGGGGGGGTGTTCTACATCTTGACATCTTGCAAAGAGAGAAGAAAGTGATGCTCCTTGGGTTGCTTTGGGGAAATTGAGGGCAGCTAGGGAGAGGTTTTAATGAGGGAAGAGAGTATTAGGATCAAGGCAAGTGCTGCCACTTAGATTTGAGTGAGAAATAAGAGTGAAAAGAGGGAAGGTGAGGGTTGTGTACCACCATTGGAGGCCGGCTTCTTGAGAATCCGTGTAAGTATTGCTCTAACTTGATTCATCTTCATCTCTTCTTCATATTCAATTCAAAATGGGTTGTATTAATGGAGCTTTGTCTCTCCCCATGATGTAATAGAAGTAGATGTGCTGAAATTTTCCTTTCCTTTGCTTATGCACTCTATATGTTTGTGTTCTTGACTCTACCTCTCTATATACTATAAACACTCTATATCTTCTAATCACCTCTATGCTTAAGCTATTAGATATATTTGAATTCATTTTCCTTCAACAATTTAATTTGGGATGTTGTGTTGTTGCGTTTTAATTCGTGTAAGTTTTGCATCACGTATGTTATAAAAACCTGAAATCTCATTTTCAACATCACTGCATATGATGATTGCTTGATTTTTAATTTCCAAAACATTGTCTGATTACCCTAAAACTTTGCACACTATATATACACACAAAAACCCACTTACAATAAAATTTTTAAGAATTTTAGGTTTGTACAACTATGTATTAAAAGCTGTAGAAAATCAGGAAAATTTCTAAAAGTTGTCTCTTAATTCTATTTTCCTGCAATAGAGCTTAGGCATTCATCCCATTACTCTGTATACAGGTGTCCAAAATCGGTGATTCTTGGTTCATTGGAAATCTAACATCTATAGCTTTCCAACAAGATCAAGTGTACTAAATTTGGAACTTTGAGCGCCGAGATACAAGCCTATTTTTGGGTCTTTATATTTTTGTGACAGAACAGTTTAGGGTGTCTGAGCAGAGTCACTTTGCTGAATTAATTCTGTATCATCCCATTCCCGAATTCAAAAACAAAAGGTATCCTAAAATCTTCACATTTGAAACTCTGTCCTTTAAATTTTTGACAAATTTTGGAGGTCTCTAAGTCACTCAAAACAATTCGAGAAACAAGTCTTGGAAATAGAACCTATTTATGCTTTTCAGAACTTGTGAGTTTTGAACTTGAAAACGAAGTGCACTAGTTTATGATTTTCAACACCCTATTTTCACGTGAATTTGAAAAATCACCTGCTCATTTGGAATCCTTAAAGTGCTTAGGCTGACCCCTAAGTATCGGTTCAAGAAGGCCTAATTCGAAAAGAGCCCGCTTAGCCACAATAGCCAAGTCAGATTCATAATTTTGCTAGTTTTTTGAAACTAACTGACATGCTCGCGCATGAAGTAGAATTGAAAGGATTGCTTCAAGTCTCTACATAGGCTTGGAGTGAAATTTTCACATCTACAGTAACTACATGTGATATGTGACCCAATGTTGTTGCTTGTAGAGAGGTCTCTCGAGGTTGATAGCAAAGTTTATGCTGATAGCAAAAGAGTCAACCAATCATTTGCTTTTAGTACAAAAGTGACTCTATGGATAGCCATAAAGAATATATAATTTGATAAATGATCTCTTAATTTGGATGAACCTTTTATAGTGTCAAAGTTTCTACTAGTTGAGGCATATAGACTAACAAAGATTGAAAGAGGAGAGCATTTGAGGTGCACCAATGACAAATATTCAAAGAAATACTACTCTTTAGTTTAGGAAAAGCAATTTATTCAATAAATTGAAAAATTACAAAAATTAGTCAATCATAAGCCGATTGTATAGCCAAATGAAAAGCCTTTCTTCAAGGCTGATAGTGCAACCAACTAAGCAAGTTTGTCTTCAACAATAGCTATCTAATTTTCCTCGTACCCCTTCTCAAGCACCCCACATTTTGAGATGCCTCTAAAAGGTCCTCCAGTCTGTACCACTCAAGATAGATATTGATTATGCCTCCTCGAGACCTTTGAACCTCTTCAACTCTTCTTCTTATATTGTCTAGGCAACCACCAAGTCTTGGTAGAGAGACATCTATCATTCAATGAGAGATGTGAATTGAGCCATCACCTTAGTAACTTCTCAAGATACACTAAGAAAGTTATACCTAAGAGTCTCCATTGTCATTTGACATCGATCATTACCTTCACGCAAATTGATGGCCAAAAGTTGGAGCTTACTAGGATATGTCATGATTTTGGTTCGTTGTCTATAAGACAATGCAGTTTTAATTGGCCATTTTTCAAATGTTGATGGTCTTTACGAACATGTCAATTGATGACCAATGATCTTCAGTATGTCTTAATAAACTTGTGAAGCCAAAGGGGAACACTATGATCAAAAACTAGATTTTCAAGTGGAGAGAAAAGAGTTAGCAAAGACTCATCCCCTTCTTGGGGCCTTTTGTTGGACATGCTTTCAACAAACTCCACCCAAGTAGTACCTAGGGTAATAACAAGAGGTTTGGCTTGATCCACAATAATGATGTCATCATAAGCTAGTATCAACTGCCATTGACTTAGAATCATTTTCCTCTTTCACTTTATATGTAAGCAGAAGCACCGATTGTGGTAGAAAAGCAATAAGAGTCTCTTATTCAGTGCAATGTAGGGAGAATAATTTGTTCAGGAGCCATTTCTAACTCCAATAATGTAGGGCGAGGAGATGAGATGGATTTCATCTAGATGTAGGATCTTTTTGTTGGATGATCCCATTCTAGTGGAATCAATGTCATTAATAGGCTGAGCCTGGGATGAAACATTCTATTGGCAAGGATGTAGGAGTTTCACTCGAAGAGAATTGATAATGAAGATCACTAGATATCATGAGTGCTCACCTGTAGACACCAAAAATTTTCACTTACGGGTTCTTAGGCCTGAAGTGAACCTTTTCGCAATCTACTTCGCTTTATGGGCGTGCCAACTAGTTTACTTTAACTAGCAAAGTATGTTTTGAAATAATCTGACTTTTTGAAAGGCGATTGTAGGCAAGCGGGATTTTTACGTCGCAGACCTTCTTGCACCAATGCACAAGGGTCAGTCTGTACGTTTAGAGACTTCGTTTTAAAACAAGTTTAACTCAAAATATATTTTAAATGAAGAAGTGTTTTAAAACCTTTTAAAAACCATGGATTTGGGTGATTTTGATTTTGTAAGGGTTGGACGACCCTAAGTCTTTCAAATTTTAATCTACTTAGGCATGATGTGCGTGCATCGAAATAGCCTATGCCTTTCAGATTGATTTGGGGTTGTTTTTGTATGATTTTCAGATTTTATTTCACGTGGATTTGCACGTGCCTATGCCTTTCTTTTTATCCCTCTTTGGGGCCACCTAGGTGTATGTTATGAACACTCCACTAAAATGTGGCGAGTTTGAGCGGGAGTATGGGGTTTGCTTTGATGCAATATGCGTCCTAACTTGTGGTATGGCGTATATGCAATGCAAACTCACGCAACTCCAAAAGGAAAACCCAAATTTAAAAGACAATGCCGAAGAGAAATTGCTGAAGGGAAATGACTTGTAATGGAAATTGCCGAAGGGAAATACGTATATAATGTATATATGGGCCCTTACTTGGGTCTTGCAAATAAGAGCGAAGGCTCAATGTGGGTGCGTGCGAGAATTGAAGTACTACACACACGACATGAAATAAAACCCAAATATAAATTGCAATATGGCCTTAACTAAGGTCTTGGGAGTAAGAGCGAAAGATCAATGTGTGTGAGTGCTTGAATTGAAGTACTACGCACACAACATGAAATTAAACCCAAATATAAATTGGAATATGGCCTTAACTAAGGTCTTGGGAGTAAGAGCGAAAGCTCAATGTGTGTGCGTGTGGAAAATGGAAAGACAACACACACGACTTAATTAAAACCCCCACAACTTAAAGTATATAAATACAACTATATCTTAGGGGCTGGTTAGGTCCGTGTATGTGCAAGAGGTGTACGACTAAGAGCGAGGTAGGCTCAAGTGCACGTGTGTGTGGGTGTGCCAAACCACGTTATTACAAGCGGAGGGAGATGATGCTCCGTTATTACAACCCCGTATCAAAATTTAATTGAACATAAAGCAAGTTAATGTAATAGACCAAGTTTAGACACTTACAAATACCTGGTCCATGTTCAACTTGCTTGCACTTGGGCTCACGGTTCACCTTGGGCAGCCAAGAGGGGTTATCCTAAGTGGCTTTGAGAGAGGTTCTATGGGTCACGATTAGGGCCATAGGGGAGCTTAGGTTCGGCCAAGACGGGGGCTGTGTAGGGTCTGTCCTAGGGTGCAGGTCACGGCCAGGGTGCAGGTCAGGTCGGCAGGGGGGTGGTCAGGTGGTTGGCGCGGCCGTCGGGTGGCCTGGCGCTAGGGGGCACCGTAGAGGCGCGCTGGGGGGGGATCCTGGAGCTAAAGGGGCGGCAGGGCGCTGAGGGGCGCCACAGTGGCGCGGGATGGCGTCAGGGCGTGCGACAGGCGCGGTAGGGGGGTCGGGTGACGCGTAGGGCACGGTCCGATTAGATTTAGGTCGGTTCGAGTCTAGGGTTAGGTTTGGTCGAACCTAGGCTGGGTTAGGGCTAGGTTTAGTTAGGGTTAGGTTCAGTTGGGGTTAGGTCCAGTTGGGGTTAGGTAGGTTCGAGCCTAGGCTAGGTTGGGGGTTAGGTTTAGAGGGGTGTAGAGAGAATGGCTAGGTTAGGTTAGGCTTACCTCTTGGAGTCGGTCTAGCCCATGTCCAAGCTTGGTTGTAGCCACTTGATCCAGCCCACCTCTTGGTTGTAGCCCCTTGGTCTAGACCCACTTAGCCCACATGGCTTGAACCCACCTCACCCAATGAGCCCACATGGCTAGGTCTATCACTCCCTCTCTCTCCTCCCAAATATTTGCATGAACCCTTTACATGGACCCCCTCACCTCTATTTATAGACATTTGAGGTGGCTCTTGGATTTGGGGTTGGGGTTTGGATCCAAACCCAAATCCAAACACTATTTGGATTTAAATATTGGATCTCGGATATTTTGAGATCCGTATCCGATCCAAACCCAACATTTTATGGATATGGATCTGGATATTTTGATCTAGATCTAATCCAATCCAATCCAAACACTATTTGGATCCAATCCAAACACTATTTGGATCGACCCAAACACTATTTGGATTGGCCCAAATCCAAACACTATTCATTACATGGATTTAGATCTGGATATATATGGTTCAGATCCAAATCAAAATTTCTTCGGACAGTCCTTCTTGGCTTCTTGAGGCGAACGATCTGTGCGGGCACTGGCTTCATCAGCACTCCGTCTGGTGCTGGGTTTTCCCCAACTTTATCGTCCGGACTCCATCTCGCCATTCTAGACTCCGTTGAGCTTTTCATCAAACGAGCTCTGCTTTCTTTTGTTTTTTTATTAGGAAGTGGCTTTTGAAGCTCTGGGCTTGAATCCTCTTCAGGCCTAGGGTCTTCTTTTGCCTTCTGTACCTGTTTTCACATTTTAAAACAGGTTGTCGTTTTGGCTCAAACGAGCTTTTTGGTGTTTTTGAGAGTTTTTGAAATATAAAAGATTTGGGGTGTTTACATCCCCGAAGTGACAAGATCTGGGACCTTGAGAGGGATGTCAATGTTCAAGAAGTCAAATCTCCAATGTCTTCGAAAACCTCTTGTTATTGTGCTTGAGGCTTTAGAAGGAGCCACTTCGCACAACCGAATGACTTCATGAACATCCTATAGAAGAAAAACTACCTATACAAAGTTGAGGTCAAGGTTAGGTGCGAATGAATGGTAAATGGCAACAAAGAACGAAGAAGCCAAATTCACCCATTAAGAGTGTGGATTGTCAAATTAAAAAATAGGGCCATATAAAAAAATAATGAAAGGTGAGATACATGTACAACCAATAAAGAAGAACGAAGAAATTATCACCAAGCATGAAGACAAGACAACTCCAAAACACATACTTTTTGGAGGAGGCTTAATTGGGTTAACTAATGTGGATGGCACAAACAAGGTCAAACGGTGGTCAAGCTGATAAAAATCTTTACAAACTCTTTCGTCTCTTTATTAAAGATGACAAAGATTGCCATCAACCTCCACTCTTCAAATTCATTGCTCACCCTAAAATTATGTGAGAAACCATTACTGGGAAAACTCCCCACCTATGGAAGGTAGTCTACAACCACTTTAGGCACTATGAAGTTTGAGGTATCCACACCACCTATTAGGATCACATCTTGGTAAATGGGGCCAATGATCCTTGAGATGAGCATGAACTGATAGGCCAAATGTTAGAGGTAATATCTCTCTGCCTCGTTTGGTTAATAGATAAAGATGATACCTCAACCCTATTTAGCAAGTCTCAAGAGTGAAGAAACCTTCACTCCTTTGCTATTGATATATACTCAAGGAGGGATAGTTTCTTCGTCACATAGAGTCATGAATTTGCCATGACATAGAAGAAAAAAGTCAGAGTTATTGAAAAATTTTAGGCATAGTAAACCTATCTAGACAAATTGAAAATGCATTAGTTTGCAATTGAATCTCAATAGAACTCCACCAAGAAGTGGCTTAAGAACAACAACCAATCTAGATTAGAATAGTATTCAGTGGAAAAAAATATAAATATATCCAATGCTACAAAAACCACCATGGGCTAGAGATAGTTTAGGTACCTTCCCATTAGAAGGATAGGAGATAAATGTATATATTCCTCAAAAGAGTTACTCAAAAGAAATGACAAAGATAAAAATGGTGACCAAAATTAATGCCTTGATGATGATAAAATAGTCTTTGGCAACCGCTATACCACTTGAAAAAATGACAAACTTACATATCCAAAACAAAAGAAAATGGGCATGCTCATTTGACATGGCTTCCCCTATTTGATGAGCATTGACTTCAATGAACCTCTTATAGAATAAGTTCTTTGTGTAAACTGAGAACTTGAAGCTTTGAAAACTTAAGACATGGAGTTCTAGGCCATCACAAGAAAGATCAGTGATGGCATGCACGTATAGAAGTATAGGACCTATCATGCACAACTTGAAGATGAAGTAGTTAATATTAGTGGATCAGAAGCATATGAAGCCAAAGAGGAGACTAAGATCTATAAGAAAGATGAGCCTAGAGTAGTCAATAAGGTGGTAAATTCTCCATTGATGCTAGTCTTCCACATACTTGCCACTGACTCTATCTAGCTGATTTATTCCTCGAAGGATTTTGGTTAAGTACAAAGCTCTTATAAAAATGATCACACCTATACCAACTCATATAGATAGACAAGGTTTATGGAACAACAATTTTCTCTACAACCTCAAACCTTTGCTAGAGGAGATGTTTGGATAAAGAAGGAAGTAATTAGAATCAACCATTAAGCATGAAAGATTGGTTTCGAAGAAATTGTTGTGTGTTTCTGTTTGCCTTGAGTATTCAAAGCCATAAGGGCAGTTAAAGGAAAGCTAGTAGATGAAGACCAAACCAAGAAGATCGGGAGAAATAATGAGAGAAAATGACCTAAAGTACCCTTGTTAGATGTTAAGTGAAACATCCTATTACTATCAACTAGCATAATCTTCAACTCGATATTTCAAGCTAAGGAAGAATTTTCCATGCGAATCAAACAAATTAAATGATAGTTGTGCCTATCTTTTTGAAACCTTGGAGTAACAAAAAGTTTAAGTCAAAAGAGTAAATATACACGTGTCATAAACAAACATAAAGAAAAGTTTCAAATCAGTTATTAATGCAGGAATGATGCAATCAAATGTTGTTTTAGCCTCACCTTATCTATTTTGTCCTTAACATCCTTTGGATGATCTAATTTGACAAAGCCACTCCCAAGAAATCCAACACATTTAATTAAGAGGGCATGTGAGGAAATCCAAGTTCTAGAAATGTAAGTGGATCCAAAATTGTAGAAACCATAATGAGCTTCCTACTAAATGTGATGAGTCATCTCTCTAAAGTGCCTAAAGAGCAAAATTTGTTGAATGATACACTATGACTAAAAAGAGAGAGGCAATATATAGTTTCCTACCAGACACAATAGCAGAGATGTACCATGCATATTCAGCATTGACTTTGATACCACAAATACAAGTGAGAAAATGGTAAAGTTACATCAAGAGAGAATGATGTTCCTGATTTGATACATCATCAATGCCTGAGTATTTGCGGATGAAGTCATTGTACAAGAGATGTAAGGAGAGTTTATAGATATTGAAATCTGATAAACCAGAGAAACATGATCAACACCATCAATAGGTAAACAGTTGATCACCCAAATATATAGAAAAGTAGGAGACCTAATCCCAAAAGGAAACTGAAAATGATTGTGCTGGAAACCTAAAATGCATGAAAAGGGTATAAGATTTGGATATCAAAGTGGATATCCAAAGGGTGATGTTTATGTCCTTGGACATGATCCAATCAATTGACATAAAGTTGCTTAGCTGATGGCCAAGAACAAATAAAGTTAGGTCATTGGGACATTATGAACTCATTGCATGTTGGCAATACAGATTCAAGATGGAACTCAACAAGGACATCAAGTGATGCATGAGTAGGAGGAAGAACAATGCTGGAGTCAGAAACCATGGGTGCTATGAATGCATAGAAAAGAGAGATTTCTATTACCAAGGAGGCCACCAAGTAGGTAGAAGGTGAAAGAAAAGGATTTCATCCTTATAAAGCCCCAAATGATACTCAAAAAGGATGAGAATTCTGAAAATTAGGTGAAAATAAGTTCTTTCTTGGCATTCAATATCGATAAAATATGACTTACATCCTTGAAAATAGCTATAGACATAAAGTCATTGGGGATAGGTGTTGTCATTAAAAAACTGAGAGAAGCAATGGAAAGCTCTTGAAGGTCTAAGAGGGAGACATCAGTTTAGGCCCCACGAAGCCGTTGAACCTCAAGGGCATGATGTAATGGTGGTGACAGTTTGAGAGCTATACCTTGAGGCAAGTGGAATGTTGTTGGAAATCATGCGCACGGAGGATGAGTTTTATTATTGTAACCTGGAGGGGGGTCTATAAATATCAATTGTAATGTCCAAGCAAGGGGATTGAATAAAATACATTGTAATTCCTTTTATTCTTAGTATAGCTTTTCTTGTTTTTCTTAGGAGTAGACATAACTTAGCTTACTGATATTTTCTTCAACCTAACAATGTCACACATGACCTGTATTATTCTATCATTTTTCTTGCTTAAAAGTGTGATATTGATGGCAACCATGACATACTCAATCAGATTCTCATGAACCCAGTTTCATTGCTTGATGCCTCATCTGTCACCCCCTTTGAGAACACGGGTCAAAGTTCTCTAACATATCTTGCATCACGTCCAATTCATTTGAGCGCATTTCTACAAGTACTACTTGAATTAAATCATCGTTCTTGACGACAACAACATCAATTGGGTAGGATGACACTCAAATCTGGACCAATTTTAGGGAAAAAGGAGAAAGGTTATTTCCATGAGTATCAGCTGAAATTGGTAAAGAAACCATAGGGATGGTTTCTTCATCGATTCAATGAGATTTCTTACTATTAAACAACATGGAAGGGAGTCCTAAAAATGAAGAAGCAACACCAAATACAATGATTTTTCTTTGGTTTTTAAGGTATTATGTTGTTCATTTTTTTAAGTTATCTTGACCAAACTGACCAAACCAAAGCAATGGCCACCAATAATGAAAATGGTGCCAACCGGAAGTCCTTGGAATCAAAACTAGTTGGTACTAATCTTGAACGCTATCATGTATGAAGTTGCTAATGTCAACACATTTTAGCAATAAGGATGTTTGTTTTTCTTGACATACCTAGTCTTGATGAGATTTTTGCCAACCATAGAGAATGCTGGGGTTGATTTTAATGGGAGATCATAAGGAAAGGGTCGAAGAGCTGTTTGGTGCCATCAACACCTTGTAACATGACCAAAATCATCTACAAACATTGTGATTCGATACGGCCCTTGTAGAATCACGGCCAACGTCTATCCTTGTGAACTTTTTGGTGGCCACAATGGTTATTGACATTGATTATGATGGGATGCAACACATGAGCTAGATGGATGGTTTAGTACCATAGTCGGCCTCGTCATTGTAAGAATCGATAGAGAACATGAGAAGAATGGTGTATGTCACTGGTATTGGGGTTGTGTCCTACAACATGCCAAATCGACTAACCTATATCATGTTTGGTGGTCTCCTTGTTGTAACCCTTATGGTAAATCCAATTTTGGGTTAGATGATAATCTACATGTCAAATCCAATTACCTAGATGGATTTCTTTTTCAAATGAAGTAATCGACCCATATCTCATTTTATGATAAAATTAAAGCATCTTTCAGTATCTTGATAATTTTTTGTTTGGAGTCCAACTTGGACAAGGTTTGAAGCGTCGATCTCATAACTCAATATACTATGACTTCATTCTATTTTTATTACTATCGAGTGATTAGTTATGTGGATTTTGAGAGTAAATCTTGAATACAAGCTATAAGATTTGGATAATTTTTTCATTTCAAGTAGGTGGTTTTACCCTTTCTCATACAAGTTTCTAGTAAGACTATGTTAGGGGTAGTTTATGTCTCCTTTTGAATATGCATGTAAGTAGGGTCATTGGTTTGAAAAAGCAGTCATGTAAGGATATTGGGTCAATGCACTATGATAATAGGGAGGGGAGATACTTTAAATGCAAGGAGTTTGGTCATAAAGCCTAGAGCCCACTATAGATGCCATCTGCTTTAGGAGACTGTGGTTATGGAATAAATCTAAGGGGAAGGTCATTGAGATTGTCTTGTATTAATAGGTGGACATGACTTGCAAGCTGACCATATCATCTTGGATTAGCTTTAGAATGTGACGTGGTTTGGGGATGGATTGACTTTCTAAATATCATTTTTTATTGAGCATCAACAAAAGCATATTACTTTTATTGTTCTAAGTCATATTCCTCTTGTACTTCTGGGTAAAAAACAAGCGTATTGGATGGTACTTGTATCAGCCATCCAAGACTTACATTATTTCCAATGTTGAGGTGAAGGGAACTTGGACAAATAATGTCATGGATAGTCCTATGGTAACAGAGTTTCTTGAAATCTTTCAAGAAACCCTTTTGGTACTTCAACCAGAATGTGAAATGGATTGTGATTGAGCTCCAATAAGGCATGAAACATGATTTCAAAGGCACCCTACCATATTACCAATGGTGGATCTACATAGAGGGATGAGGGGCGGCCGCCCCCCTGAAAACTTGAAAATTTACACTAAAACTTATGTTTTATAGTGAATATATGGTTGAGTTTCATGCTTCATCCCCTAACACGATAAAATATATGTCGCTCCCTCAACACGATGAAATATATATGTCACACCCTCCAACGCTATTTTCTAAATCCACCATTGCATATGACACCAGTAAAATTGGAAGAATTGTAGGAAAAGTTACAAGAACTACTAGAAAATGGCTTTATATGATCTAATACATTGCCTTGAGAAGCCCCTATCATATTTCTTAAGAACATAGATATATCCCTTTGTTTTTCTATTATTATAAAGAATTGAATTTGGTGACTGGAAAATAAATATCGATCTGGAGATAGAAGATTTGTTTGACTGATTACAAGGAACAAGTGTATTACCAAAGATTGAATTACCATACGGATATTGTCAATTAAGAGTACAACCTGATGGTGTCCTAAGGTACCATTTTGCATGAGGTATCCACCTTGTATATCTTTTGTTATGCCATTTTGACTAATTTGATGAAGAAAGTGAGATTACTTTGATAAATTTGTTGTATTTTTTATTATATTTTGATACTTTAGAAACAGATGAAGAGCACAATGGAGCATTTGTGAATGGTTCTAAGCTGACTATGAGAGATGTAATTATATGTTAAGCTTAGTAAATGTAATTTCTAGCTCGAGGATGTTTGTTTTCTTGGACACAATTTCTAAGTAAGGCATCTATGTGGATTGTGCCAATAGCAAGTTGTTAATTGAGAATGGTAGAAAAGTATCTTAGTAGTTTGCAGTTTTCTTAGATTGGTAAGATACTATTGCTGCTTTGTTGAGGGTTTTCTAGTATTGTGGGTCCATTTATATAATTAAGAATAAATGATGCTAAGCTTGTGTAAATACCCAAAAAAATTTACAATAAAAAATTTTACCTTTTAGAAAATTGGCTATTTTTGGTAGCTTTGGGTTTTTAAATAAAAATGTATCAGATGAGCTCGTTTTGGTATAAAAATTTTATGGCAGCCTCAAAATGATGGAATGTTGCTTTCCTTTCAGAAAAATTCGAATTTGGACAAAATTTTATGAAATGACGATTTTGCCCTCAGGACTAAATCGGCAGGATTTTGCCTTTTTAAGTGATTTCCTTCAAAGAAATGATGATTTCAAATAATTTCTTTTATAAACAAATGAAAAAGGTAACATTGGGATTCAAACCCAAAAATGTTTGCAAATTATAAATTTATGAAATTCCAAAACCCTTGATATTAAAAAACAAGTTAAATTCAAACCACACCTCGGAAATTCACCCGATTGAGAAGAGTCTCATTCCAAGTCCTGATACCCAGGATTAAAGTGGTTCAACACCTTACACTCGTTGAAGTAGTTAAAGTAATTCGATACCCCACACCAATGAGAAGGGTTAAATGGTCAAGGTGGTTATAGACTCACTGATGGAGCAAAAGTAGGTCACCTTTGCAAACAAAAACGGAGAATGAAACTCAGTGTTTTTCTAAAGCAATATTTGAAAAATTCATTAAATCTGATGTTTTCAAATATAAAATGTTTTTTTTATAGTGTTTGAAACCTGCCATATATAAACTCAGACCGTACGAAAGCAAATTCCCCGAAAAGAGGAGACAACATAAAAAGGCAACGATCGAGCACCTGCCAATTTCAGCATTGTTGGGCGAGGTAACCTGTCATTTTAGTTTCAAGTACAAGAAAGGAAGGTCGGCGTCAATAAAGGAAGTTGACGTTCAAAAAGGTAAGTCGACACCCAAAAAGAAAGGTCAACACCCAGAAAGGAAAACCGACATTAAAAAGGAAAGTCAACACCCGAAAAGGAAAGTCAACACCCAGAAAGGAAAGCCGACATTAAAAAGAAAAGCGGGCACCCAAGGAAAGAAAGTTCACGTTTGGAAGGAAATCGACATCCAAGAAGGGGAAGACATCATCAGGAAAAAGGAAAGTAAGCAGGCCCCAAGGGGGGAAGAGTCACATTCGGAAACAAGACCAAGGTCCAAAAAGGAAGGTCAGATCGAGCAACTTTCCTAAATGAAGATCATGGCCAGCAACTTACCATTCCGGGTTCAACGTGAACAGCAAAATAAATGGGTTAACTTACTTACCACCCTAAGTTGGTAAGTCTCCAAAACTACTTCGGTATCATGACAGGTCTGGGCTGAACCCACTTGCCTTTTTAAGTCTAGGGTGAGTCAAGCTACTTTCCTACTTTCAATTGACGCCCAATGTGGTAGCCATGAGTGATCTCCTTTCCCATTTTCAACGATCACAATCATGGAAGAGAGTTATTAAGGTTGAATGTTGACCCGTATGGCAGTGACAACAAAAATAGCTTCGACCAATAAAAGCACAAAGAATTGGTCTTTTATGCTGAAACAGGTTGACATGATCTCTTTTGGGATTGAACAAAATTTCAGAATGAGAGCATGATAAGTAAAAGGCACGTATTCATGACCAAAGGTGAAAGAATATCATGGACGGGATCATCATTGTGTATCTAGTTGATGCCATTCTTATCGCAATGTTAGTTAAGATTAGCAGATGATAAACTATTTCATCTCAAGACAAACTGGGCACCCGATTTGTTAAACCGCCAGCCCCTTACCCTTTCAATCATGTGCAGTTCTAGCAAAACTCGGTAATTTCCATGATATGTGATGCGAATTTGGCAAGTAAAGTGCAACAGATGTGAACTGGATTTGGAAGGTTTTGAACAGTGACTATGCTATTGAAGAATTAGGATACTAAGAAGATATTCAAGAAAATCATTTCAACGAATTCAATAGCCGCTATAAACTTGTGTTCGTGATCAGGAATCAAACTTAGTTGAGGCCTAAAACAAGCCTTGCATCGGTGCTGGTTCGTTGCTGTTGTAAAGACGTTATGAACATGCGGTTCGTTGCTTGATGACACCCGAACCTACTTACCAAATAAGATTCAGCCCACATCTACAGCACAGCGTGTAGATGTGTACAGCACAGCGTACCTGCAAAAGAAGAGAATATTAATAGTTTACTTAATAAGATTCAATGGCCGGTTTGGAAGCTGTGTACAGCACAGCGTTTGTTTGATGTGATCAACAGCTGGTTTAGAAGAGCTGGCTGTACCCGATTCAGAACATTTATCCAAAGAAGAGCTGGTTGAACCGGCCAAAGAGGATCCGGCTCAACAATTATCCAAAGAAGAGCTGGATGATGTAAACACCCCAAAATCCCACGATTTTCTCAAAACACTTGGTTTTGCAAAAGCAGCCCCAAAGGGCTATTTTGAGTCTGGAAACCCAGGAGCCTTTCAGGCAACCCTGTACATATGTTTTAAACTATATATGTTTTAAAATATATACATACAAGCTTTTAAAACCTTAAAAAGGTATTTTAAAACCCCGCAAAGCAACTTGGCCTAATGAAAGCAGGACCAGAGAAGCGAAAGAGAGCCCGAAACCGGAGCATATGTCAAGCCCGACACATCAACTCTCGTATCAGAATCATCCCCCAAAATCTCGGACATCCAAGCTCCTGTTATCAACAAATTGTTTGAAATGATCTCCAGAAGGTGAGAAGAGGAGCGGACGACAATGTTGGTGAAGACCCAACGCAAGACGAAGTATTGATGCTGTTAGGCTCCGCACAAACCGTCCGTTTCGAAATACCATGAAGGAGTCAGAAAATCATATTTAGATCGGATCTGGACCATATATATCCAGATCCAAATCCAAACATGCATATGAATTTGGATTTGGATTTTGATCCAAAGATCCAATCCAATATCCACATCCATGGCCCACATCATCTTCTCATAAATGGAGGTAGGGCCCACAAGAAATTCATGTGAAAAGCTTGGGTAGAGAGAGAAAGGGGACCAAAAAGTATGAGTTAGTAGGCTTGGCCTTTGGCCAAAAGTGGGTTAACCTTGTGGGTTTAGCCAAGAGTGTGGGTTTGAGCTTGTATGCACCTATACCTGACCTAGGGCTACACCAACTTGGACATGGCTGCAAAAGCAATGGATCGGCACAAAGGGGATGCTGCTAAACCTAGCCCTAAGCTAACCCACCCCACCTAGCTAGACCAACTAGACCCTAACCAAACTAAGCCTAATCCCCTTTAAGCTCACCCTAATCCTACCCTAATCCCCCTAATCTTCCCTAATCTCACCCTAATCCTAGCCTAATCACCTAACCCACTTCCTTAATCCTCCCCTAATCCTAACCTAATCTTCCCTAACCTTACCCTAATCCTAGCCTAATCACCTAACCCACTTCACTAAACCTCACCCTACGCCCAACCCACCTAACTAAACCCCAAACCACCAAACCAACCTACCTAAATATCTAGCACACAATATCCCCAAACCACCCAAAACAAATAGCTGGCCCACCTAAATATCTAGCACACCATACCCCCAAACCACCACCACCAAACCAGCCCACCAACCGACCTCTCATATCCCAGCCACCGACCCATCTAGCCTATAAAATCCCCTCCCATTCATGCGGGTTCCCTCTCTTGGCTCTCAAAAATCTGGGACTTCTTCCCCCCTCTTGGAACTCGCCCCTTGGCTCACTTGGGACTCGGCCAACATCACTCCATTCCACGCCACCTTCCACCTTCCACCTGCTGCACCCGGCCAACACCATTCCACGCCACTTTCCACCTGCCACCTTCTTCCATCCGGCCAAGACCTTACACCCGCCACCTTCCACCCTCCCCTTGGTTAGTACCCCATCTCAAACTCCATCCTTCGCCCCCTCCATTCGCTACCTTCCATCTACCCAACCCAACCCCCAACACCATCCAGCCAGCACCTCCACCTGCCGTAGCCATCCAAGGAGCTCCCTCTTGCAGCCCAAGGCGACTCACTAGGCCAAAGCCAAGCAAGTCACACCCGGACCAGCTATACGTAAGTGCCTAACTCGGTCCTTTTTATGAACTTGCTTACATTTGATTAAATTTGATATGGGGTTGTAATAATGGAGCGTTGTCTTCTCCCGCTTGTAATAATGTGGTTTGGCACACCCACACACACGTGCACTTGAGCCTATTCCGCTCTTAGCTGCACACGATTTTGACACACACATGGGCCTAATCAACCCTTAAGATATAGCTATACTTATATATATTTAAGCTGCGTGGGTTTTCATTAAGTTGTGTGTGTTGTCTTTCAATTTTCACACTCACACACATTGAGCTTTCGCTCTTATTCCCAAGACCCTAATAAGGGCCGTATTGCAATTTCCCTTGGGTGTTTTAATTCAAGTTGTGTGCGTGGTCTTTCAATTTCCACACTCACAAACATTGAGCTTTCGCTCTTACTCCCAAGACCTTAGTAAAGGCCTATTGCAATTTCGCTTTGGGGTGTTTAAATTCATGTCGTGTGCGTAGTATTTCAATTCTATACTCACACACATTGAGCTTTCGCTCTTACTCCCAAGACCTTAGTCAAGGCCTATTGCAATTATATTTGGGTTTCATTACAAGTCGTATGAGTTGTCTTTCAATATACACACAACACCCACGCACACGTTGGCGACCTTCGGGCCCATATATATTATAAGTATTTCCCTTCAGCTATGTCTTTAAGATTTGGGTTTTAAGGTTCAGCAGTGTGCGTAGTCTTTACATATATACACGACACACACTTGCACAATTGAGCCTTTCCGCTCTTAAGATATAGCCATATTTCCCTTTTGCAATTTACATTAAGTCATTTCCCTTCTGCATTGTCTTTCAATTCGGGTTTTCCCTTTGGAGTTGCGTGAGTTTGTATTGCATATACGCCATACCACGAGTTAGGATGCATATTGCATCAAAGCAAGCCCCACACTCCCTCTCAAAAAATCGTCCAACTTAGGTCACTTATGCACACACCTAGTTGGCCCCAAAAATGTTAAAAAAAAAGACGTAGGCATGTGCAAATCCCACGTGTAATAAAATTTGTAATCGCACATACAAAGCCCAAACACTTAGGGTATTTTTCAAAGAGGTTTAACTTAAAAGACTTTGCCAAGCGTATAGACTGACTCTTGCGCATCGGTGCAAGAAGGTTTGCGACGAAAAGAGCTCACTTGCTCACAGTCACCCCGAAAGAAGTCAGATTTCAAAAAACTTTCTTCGCTAGCTTAAGCAAGCTAGTTGGCACGCCCTTTTGTTAAATACGACTTAGACACACGAAAAGGTTCGCTTCAGGCCTAAGAACCAGAAGTGAGGATTTTCCGTGTTTACAGATGAACATGCCTAAGATAGCTGAACTCGAATTAATACTTACCTTGTACAGAAAACATGATTTTGAAAGTGTTGGACAGCACTTACCTTCCAAAATGAAGGCCCAACCATTAAGGCAACTTGCCTTGGGAGTATTTGCAGCAACTAGGCAGTCTTTTGCCTATAAAAGGAGCCCCAAACAAGCTCCAAAGCATCCAATCCAAGCTGTGGGAGATCAAATCCGAGAAAGAGAGAAAGAGAGGGAGAGAAGGAGAGAAAGAGAGGGAGAAAGGGAGAGAAGGAAGAGGAAGGCTGCCACTCACCGTCATCAAAATGTCTCAATGCTTCTAAATCTTGAGGATGACTCATTTTGCCTAAAGTATCTCTTCTACTTATCACATGCCAAACCATATCTTTTGTTATCTTGTTTGACACGAACAATTGTTGTAACCTTGGTATCAATGGAACATATCTTACTTTTTATAGGGGACATTCTTTTTTCGTAGTCCTCTCTATAGATCTCTATCTTGGAAGATTATATTGTAGATTAGGACACTTTTCTGCATGTGCTTACATTTAATTTTAAATAGGTACATGACAAAAGATAACAATGTATATTTTTGACATTCTTGCCACAATGGTTTACTTGCATTTCTCACCATCTCTTCCATATTCGTCCTAGATTTGTTATTTCCACCTTGAACCTATGGTATTGAGGGGTCATAAGCATCTTACACCATGTTTATCATGTCACATGTATCACATCTAAGTATAACACTTTGTTGTCGTAACTCACCATGCAAGTATCATAGTGTGTAGTTCACCATAAATCCACCTTGTATAAGATGCAACGTCATCAATTCCTCGTTAAGAAGTGGTCTATTGTTGCACTTTCAACATGGGCAATAAATCTTTTCCTTATTCCTATCTTGATCCAAAATAAGTACGTGTTCTATAAATACAAGAAAACCAACTCTATATTCATTATCTTACAAACGTTTGTTATGATTCTTAGGCTTGTAGATCCAATTTCTATCAGCTATATAATCTATCCAGCTGCTCGCCACCCATCACCTCCACGTTGTCCACCATCTCTATTTACAAGTTTTGATTCTTGTATTAGTTGCATAATCTCTGGAAAATCTATAATCAAGGAGCCTAAGTCTCCATAAAAATATGTTGATGCAAACCCAAGGACGATTCTCATCTTTTCTTTCATGTTATTGTTGATATAAACTTATATATCGATCCTTTCGACTCCATTAACAAACTTAAAATCATAAACCACTTTGTTTCCTCATGATTCACATGTTTTCTAGGATTGGAATTGATTGATTTATTGCTATAGATCATTTAAATGAAAGATAGAACACATACACATTTTTACTGCAAATCTAAAGTTCAGAAACTACACTCTGCACATGCCTAATCACGGAATTGTCTGCAATTATCGGCTAATCTAATTAGGTCTAGATTTGGCAATTCTAAACTTGACATATCATGAATGTCTAGTAAAAGTTTGAAGATTTTATGCATCATTAAACGTGGTCAATTAAATTTGAAAAGTTTTGCAAAAACCAGAACAAGCTCTGGAAAATTAGAAAACTATGTGACATATATATGCTATTTCTTGAATATCTCTGTATATACCGCATCAAATTGAATGAAAATTATTGATTTGGAAAGCTAACATCCATACCTTTCCAACAAAATACATTTTATAAAAATTAAAGGTCTGAGCATAGAGATATCATGGTTTTTATGAGTCTCTGATGTTCTGGCACAGAACTGTTCTGAGTTCCTGACTGATGTGTAGTTTTAGATTTTGCACATGCATGTCTACCTTCTATAAAATTTTCAGAAATTTTCAAAACTCAGAAGTATCTTAAAAAAATCAGAGAACAAGTATCTCAAAACAGAATTTTTCTGTTTTTCAGAACCTAAAAATTTCCAAAATCAGAAACTTAATCACGATTTTCTCAACCTTTCAAAATAGGGTTTTGCTTTTTCGAAAGTTAACGGATTTCAAATATTTTCCAAGCGTCTAGGCTGATCCTTGAGCGCCGGTTGAAGAAGGCCTATGTCAATAAGAACTCACTTGTCGATGATCGTCTAATGATTCGAGAATCTTTTCAAATTTTAATAGGTTTTGAAATAAAAATTCACGTCTATAGATTTGGCATGACAAAAGAGTGACAAAAGAACTTTAAAAAGCTTAAGATGAGATTGACAACTAGATCATTATTTGTTGTTTCTTTTGGCAATGATGACTTTGAAGTACATTGTGATGCCTCCTTAGGAGGCTTGAGATGTGTACTAATTCAAGGAGGAAGAGTTATTGCATACATCTAGGCAACTAAAGAGGCATGAAGTGAATTACCATGTTCACAATTTGAAGCTCACAATTGTTATTTCATTCAGAATATGTAGATGTTACTTATGTCGCTTGAAGTTTGAGACCTATAAGAGCTTGCAACATCTATTTACTCAAGATAATTTATGTTAGAATTTTTGGAGGATTATAACTATAAAATAATATACCATCTAGGAAAGGCAAATGTCGTTGTTGATGCCTTAAGTAGGAATGTTGGAAAACATATCACCCATGATTCATAATTAGTATGAGGTGTTCCATATTTATAGCTTTAAGTTGTTGAAGCACAATGTGATGAACCCAAGTTGAGAGACATTATTGAGGTTGTCCTTGAGGAAGGCCAACTATGCAATCTTTGAAGGTGGATCTTGAGTTTGGGAGGGACAAGTATGTGACCCAAATGTTGAGACATTAAAGTGGGAGATCATCTTAGAGGTAGCAAGCCCATTGCAATTGTCATAGCATTCACCTAGGAAGCATTAAAATATATAAAGGATTAGAGTCACCATTATAATTGAGATGGTATAAAGAAAGCAGTTGCAAAGTCATTACCTAGGTGCTTGATTTATCAAGCGATATAGGCTGACATAAGCATCTTGTAGGCCCTATAAAGTTGTACCTATTGTTGATAAAAGGTTACAATAAATAATATTAAATTTGTGATTAATTACTAAAAGACTTAGAAAGAATGACTACATGAGGGTAATTGTTGATAGACTCACTGAAGTGGTCTAAATTTATATTGATTCAAAGAACAATGATCTTACATGATTAGTTAAGTTGTAAGCATATAGTAAAGCATCATGGCATACCCAAATCGATAAGAGTGATTGGGATGCACTAACTTTTGAAAAGGCTCATAGGAGGGTAGGGAATAGAGTTTGTGATTTAGCAAAATATTCTACCCTCAAACAAATGACCAAGCAAAGTACATTATCTAGAATCTAGAGGATGTTTTGTGAGTATGTGTGTTAGATTGGCAAGATCATTGGCATATTTATTTACCCTTCATTGAGTTTGCATATATTAACAACAATTGGGCCAATATTATAGTAGAACTCCGCTCATGTAAGGGGACTATGGCCGGTCCCAAGCCCACATAAAGGAAAAGGGTTGTATTAGGCTTTTCATTAAAACTTTGTGAGACTTATCTACCATGGATTCTACAAATGATGACCATTGTGTTGGGGCATTTCATTTTAGCGACGTACTATAGAGTCTGAATGTAATAAAAGTATGTAAAGACTTCTATATCTTTACCCGAATGTAGTGAATCAATTGTCGAGAGGGTTCCCACATCATGGATGAGTGTAGATAAAGAAGTTAGTCCCACTACATTGTTACCCAAATATAGTAAACAAGTTATAGTGAGGGTCTCCATATTTTCATCATGAACGGATATGGAAGAGGAGATAAGGAAGCAAGTCTTAGATAACAAGATTCATATTGGTACTTAGAATAACGGAACATTGACCAATAAGCTAATGGAGGTAGTAGATACTATGATTAAAAGAGATTTATTTTTTATATTTACAAGAGATAAAGTGGGTTGGACAAAAAGCAAAGAAGGTTGAGAATACATGTTTTAAATTATGGTATTGAAGAAAAGAAAATGCTCGAAATAAAATTAGTATTATTATAAATAAAGATTTAAAGGACAGTGTAGTAGATACACAATGATATGGTGACCGAATTATGATGGTGAAATTAGTGTTATGAGTATAAGTTTTGAATATAATTTGTGCTTATGCACTTCAAGTAAGATTAGAAGATAGTATAAAGAAGGCTTTCTTGAAGAAATTAGATAAGGTAATTCAAATAATTCTACAAAGGGAGATTATTTGTTTGGGTAGAAACTTAAATGGATATGTTTATTATAAATGTGAAATTTTACTCCAAAGTTTATGTAGAAACTTAAAATAATTTTTCACAAAACTACGTCGTGCGTGAGCGTGTCAACTAGTTTTACTTAAACTAGCAAAGTTGTATTTTGACTTTAATGGCGATTGTGGGGAAGTGAGATCTTTTCGACTTAGGCCTTCTTGAACCAGTGCTCAAGGGTCAGCCTAAACACTTTGAGAATTTGTTTCAAGTTCGGTGTGTTTTCAAAATTCGTTTTCAATTGTCATTAACTTAGCCAAATTCGTGCACTTCTCTTATGGAAGAAGAAATTTCAAAGTTCTGAAAAACAAAAACTGGTTCTATTTCTAGAACTTATTTTCAGATTTTTCTTAATAGCTTCTTAATCTCCAAAACCGTGAAAATTTTATAGTACACAGAGACTAATATGCAAATTTAGGAATTTTTTTTTATTTTGATTTTATGTGCTATGAATGTGAACAATTAAATCAGATATTGGCCCTTACTCAGACATTCGGGACAGTTCTGTGATAAAAATACAAAGGTCTAGTAAAACGTCTAATCTTAGTGCACAAAACTCTGATCTTTGTGAACACAGTCTTGTTGGAAAGATATGAATGTAAGGTTTCTAATAAGATCTGTTTCAATAAAATTGGTTTACTGCAGACAAAGTTATGGGATGATAACTCAAGAGCTATTGCAAGAAACAAGGGTTTGAAAGGTTTTGTTTCAATTTTAATTACGTGATTGCATGACCCTAAAATTCTTAAAAATTTTAACAGAGGTGGGTCTATAGGTTAGGTGTGCAAAGTTTCAGATCATTCGGAGTAGGAATCAAGGAATTAAAAATAAAATACCAAATATATGCAGGATGCTGAAAACAGATTTTCATGTTTTAAAACGTGTATGAATGCAATCCGTCCGAATGTAAAAGATAATTCACAACAATCATAGTGTAAATGACTGAGGAAAATGAAGTAAAATATGTTTATATCTTAAGCATAGAGGGTATTAGGAGATATAAGAGATTATATCATATAGAAAGGTAGAAGGAACTTCAAATCAAACACATAATAGGCATGAATCAAATGAAATTTGGGCAACATATCATCTATCTATTATATCAATGAAATGGAGTTAGTTGCTCTCTAATTATAACCCCTTTAATTTAATGGAAATAAAAAAAAGATCAAAGCAAAGAAGAGGGAAGAAATCGACCTTAATTTAGGAGAAATCCTTGGCTATGGATGAACACGGTTTGGAGTGGGCAACACATCCAAACTCCTTCTTCCTCTCTCTCTCTTTCTCTCCCTCTCTCTCTCTCTCTTGCTATAGCTATTCCTCTAGGATCACACCAAGGCTCCTTCAATGCCTTGAACTCAGCCCCAAGGCCCCCTTTTATTAGATTTCAAGGGAGGCCTCTAGGGCCTTCCATGATTTATGCCTTTAGGGTTATCCTAATCCAATCTGATCCAAATGGCTAGCCCATTCATGCACATGGGGTGCATGTGGGCTAGGAAGGTGGTCCCTTCTTAGCCCATGTGGGCTTGCTGTAGCCCACATGGGTTGCATTCTTCACTGGACTTCACTAGGTGAGCTCGACTCACCCTAACCCGCCCCTTGCTTGATCTTGGTGGCTTGCCTTGAGGCAAGTCTTGACTTGGGTGTGGTCTTCATTTTTTTTTTGAACTTGAGACTTGAATCCACCTTGGCTTGAGTCAGCTTCTTTTGGCTCGTCTTTAGGATCAACTTGAATTTTGAACTCAAGATGACCTTGCTTTGAGGTTTAATTTGGATGTTTCATTCAATCTTGCCTTCAATAATTCTGTTTTGCTTGATTATCTTTTCAGTTAAGATTTATGGTTTCAAATATTTTCTTTTTGATTATTTAAAACCATTTCATTTTAGATATATTTGAAAACATTGAGTTTTAACAAAATCTTCAAATATTCTTTTTTGGAAAACAATTGAGTCACATTCCCAATGTTTGTTTGCATGGGTGACCTTCTGTGGGGTTGTACCAATAGTGAAATGTCTCTATCACATGGTACCTATAGTGAAATGCTCAAGGGACTCTACCACATGGTGTTAACATCTGTGAGGTTGTACCGATAGTGAAATGTCTCTACCACATGGTACCGGTAGTGAAATGCTTTCGATTTCAGCCATGAAAAAGTATCTCGTTTTTCATGCATTTTTGGTGTTCCTTCTATGATGGGGGGATATTACCCACCGCATATATATAGGGAGACAAAATTTGGTACCGAGTTTAGGCCATGAAAAAGTATCTCATTTTTCGTGCATTTTTGGTGTTCCTTTTATGATAGGGGGATATCACCCGCCGTATATATAGGAGGAGGAACCACTTTAACCCTTGGGTATAGGGTCTTGGAGTAAGACTATCCTCGATCGGGTGAATTTTTGAGGTCTGCTTTGGATTGATTTGGTTTTTAATTTTAAAGGTTTTTGTAATTTTATAAACTTGACATTTTGCAAACATTTTTGGGTTTAGTTCCCAAATATCTCATTTTCATTTGTTTCTTTGAAAGCTTGTTTGAAACCATTTTTTCTTTGAAGGTAATCATTTGAAAAGCAGAATCCTGCCAATTTGGACTTGAAGGCAAAGCAGTCATTTTTTGGCTCTTTGTCAAAATTGGATTTTTTTGATAGGGGTGTCATTTATCCTTATTTTGAGGCTTTTACAAAATTTTGGTGTAGAAATGAGTTCGTTTAAGGTGTCTTTATTTCAAAATCTTTAAAAGGCCCCAAATCACAATTTTTTCTTGAAAAGGCAAAATTTCTAAAAGATCAAATGTTTTGAAAAAAAAATTGGGTGTTTACATTGATAAAGAGGCATTAGGATATCTAGTTATTGATAGAAACTATGGTTTTTGGAGATATAAATGAGAAGAGTAGGGAGATTTAAATTTTGGTATAACTTTTGATCCTTTTATAGCCAATATAATTTTCAAAAAATGAGATGAACATTTAGTTATTTATAAGAGTAGCTTGTCACAAACACAAATTGATTATTTTGTTCATAAGAGAAAAGATAGATCATGTTGTAAAGATCGTAAGGTAATTATAGGAGAAAGCTTAACTACTCAACATCAACTTTTAGTAATAGATTTACATATAAAAAAGTGGATAAAAATGAATAAAGTACATAAAGTTATTCAGACTAGATGGTAGAACCTCAAAATGTGAGAAAGAAGATATATTTTTAGATAGAAAGTTTTTCAAGAAAATGCTTAGAATTATGTAAGTATATCTTCTGATATGTGAAACAATATGACTATATATATTAAAGAAGTGACAAAGATATGTTAGGCTGTAGATGTGAACTTTTATTCCGAAGTCTATGTAGAGACTTGAAATTAAATTCTCAAACTATGCTATGTGTGCGAGTGTGCCAACTAGTTTGCTCAAACTAAAAAATATTAATTTCTGACTTCGTGTAGTGATTATAGATAAGTGAGTTCTTTTCGACATAGGCCTTCTTGAACCGATGCTCAAGGGTCAGCCTAGACGCTTTGAAAATCGTTTGAGATTCAGTAAGTTTTCAAAACCAAACTTCAATTTCAAAAGTTTGACAAAATCATGATTTTACTTCATAACTTGAAAACATTCCAAGTCTTAAAAAACAAAAATTAATTCTATTTTCAAAGATTTGTTTCTGATTTTTTTGAACACCTTATAAATCTCCAAAAGTTCTCAAAATTTTACAGAAAACGGAGTTTGATGTAAGATTTAGAAACTATTTTTATTTTTATTATATGTTGTACATATATTTAATTAAATCCAAAAATAGATCCCGCTAAGACATTCAAGATACCATTAAGATATTTAGGATATATCTGTGCTAAAAAAATCAATGGTTTAGAGAAACGATTGTATCTTTATGCTAAAAAATCTATGGACTTTATATTTCCAATAAAATCATTTTCAATCAAAAAAATTTACTATACACAAAGATATGGGGTTTTGATCCAACCTCTATTACAAGAACTTCTAGTTTTACAACATCTATTTTGGTTTTATTTTATCGTTTCTGATTTTATTCAGGATGTTGCAAAATCCTAAAATTTTTGAAAATTTTATTGATAACATGTCTGTGTGTGTAGAGTGGACGTGCAAAATTTCAGGACATCAGAGTAGGGGATAATGAATTAAAAATCATTTATCGGACATGTATAGGGTGTAAAAAACAAGTTTTTAGATTTTCATATTTGTGCATGTGTTTTCGTCCAAATTAAAAATTAATCTACAACAATTAAAAATAAATAAAATTATAATTATATTATAGGCATATAGAGGATTTAGAGGTATATGATCTTATATTATGTTATGGAGTAGAAAAGATCGAAATTTAAACATATAACAGATAACATATGAATGAAAAAGAGACAGGGCAACATATGATTCTTAACTAATACATCAACATGGAGCCATGAGCTCCTTAATTACAACACCATTAATCTTAATGAAAGAGGAGATAACAATAATTAAAGTGAGGGAAGAGAGGACCTGTGACAGAAGGATTGGCTGACGGCTTGTGCTGTCGCACCTTCTTCTTCCTCTCTTTCTCTCTCTCTCTCCCCTTCTCTCTTTCTCTCCCTCTCTTGGATTGTGAGATTGCTGGATGGATGATTTCAAGATTGGCTTGGTTGATGATTTGGAGCCCCCCTCAAGGGCTATTTTATAGGCAATACATTACCTTTTTGCTGAACTTTTTGTAAGGCAAATTGCCTTGTTGAAAGTTGTTGGAATTGGTAAGTGGATGCTAGCCCTTCTTGCTAAACATCTACTCCGGATGATGACCCTTCTTGCTAAAAATATGCTTCATTTGATATGGAAGATATCTTGTTGTTCACGTTGCTACTGGGTTTGGCCAAGGTAAGTGCAGCTAGGTCGGCCAAGGTGAGTGGGTTTGGTCAAGATGTTGGCTCTCTTCCATATGGATCAACATCAGCATAATTGTTTTGCATGATTTAAGCATGTAAATGTTTCTTGAGAACATTCACAACAAATTGTTGAGAGATGCAAATCGTAATAGCATACGACCCATTCCCTCTCATCAATAGCATCAAAGTTCACATCATAAATGTTTCTTGAAAAATTGCCTTTTTGCATGTTCTATGTCAACACGGGTATGCAATGCCATAGTTAAAATCCCATCCTTCCCACAAACAACTTGCCACCTTAAGTTGTCAGGGGTCTCTTTCCTCAGAAAGTGGATTTCCCAAAGAGCTCTAATAGCGTCATGTGTTGCACCTAGTAATAATTTGTCATGGGACACTGATGTTTTGCGGCGTTGTAGAGAATCAAGCTCCACAACATTTTGTTCACATGACAACCAGTCAATAGGAGCAACATTCACTGCCTCCGCAGAATTGAATCCACAGTTAAAACCAGAATGATAAGCACGAGGAAAGGTGAGAACAAACTCCCCAGCCCATTGAACACGGTAATAAACAAGCACCCCTTCTGACTTTAAAAGTGTTGGTGAAAGTAGAGTAACTAGTTTATGAAGCGAATCCGGCTGCTCATTTGCTGCAGTCGACTAGGGTTGAATTTGGAAGATACCTTGTTGTTGAATTCATCTGACTAGGATTTTAAAGGTTGCTATCCACCTTGCTGTGCTTGGTTGGGTGGACTTAGCTTGATAAGTCATTGACATCAACTGAACCTTGTTGTTGTCCCTTCTTCCTTCCATATTGGAGTCAGGTGAGACTTGACTTAGTAAACTTCTCCCTTATGGCAACTAGTCAACATGCTGAATTCATGGCCCAAGTTGTTGTGAAAGGTAAGTGGACATGATGATTTTGGCCAAGCTTCTGGTCTTCTTCCTTCCATATCAAGGCTGACTTGGTTGCTAAACCTAACTGACATATGATATGGTAAGTGGCCATTGCTTGTTTAATTATTGAATTTGGATAGCTTGATGTCTTACTAAATGATTACCAAGGTAGTCAAATTGCATACCAAGGCCACTATAGCAAGTCATATGATTTATCTATGCCCAAATTCGTAAGTTTCCTCTTAGTGGCTTACTAAATCAAACATCACAACTTACCAAATTAAACATCACAACTTGCCAATTCGAGCATCACAGCTTCCTAATTCGAGCATCACAACTTACCAAGTCAAGCACCACTTTCCTTTCTCTTGGTTGATGCCGACTTTCCTTCCTAGATGTCGACCTTCCTTTTTAGGCACTGACTTTGAACGTTGACTTTCCTTTCTTGAACCTGGAACTAAAAATGATAGATTATCTTATCCAATAATGCCAAAATTGATAGATGCCTAGTTGTTGCCTTTTTCGTCCATTTCACCTCCTCTTTTCGAGGAATTTGCCTCCTTTCGGTTCGAATTTTATATATGACAGGTATAGTTTCAAACATTTTCTAAAAAATATTTTTATATTTGAAAACAACAAATTTAATAAAATCTCCAAATATCATTTTTGGAAAACAATGGGTTTCATTCCCAGCTTTTGTTTGCAAGGGTGACCTACTTTCGCTCCGTGAGTTAGTCTTTAACCAACTTGACCAATTTAACCACTTTTAAATTGGTGTAGGGTATTGAACCACTTTAACCACTTTAACGGGTGTAGGGTATCAAACCACTTAAACCCTTGGGTATCAGGTCTCAGAATGAGACTCCTCTCAATCTGGCGAATTTCTGAAGTTTGATTTGAATTTAATTTGTTTTTTGAATATAAGTGGTTTTGGAATTTCATAAATTTATTAATTTGCAAACATTTTTGGGTTTGATTCTCAATGTTCTCATTTTCATTTGTTTATAAAAAAAGTTGTTTGAAATCATCCTTCATTAGAAGGCAATCATTTAAAAAAGCAGAATCCTGCCAATTTGGTATTGAGGGCAAAATAGTCATTTTTATACAATTTTGTCCAAATTAGATTTTTTCGAGAGAGATGCAATATACCATTATTTTGAGGTTGTTACAAAATTTTAGGGCAAAAATGAATTTGTTTAAGGTGTCTTTATTTGAAAAACCTTATTTATTTTGAAAAAAAATTGGGTGTTTATGTAGGCAAATCTAAGGGAGGTGTACCAGCACAAAAAGAAGTTTTGTGGTGGAGTAAATTAGTGCAAGATAAAATCAAGGCAAAGAAGATATGTTACAAATTGCATTGTTTCAAGAAGACTAGTGAAACTTGGGATGATTATAAAAAAACAAAAAAGGCCACCATGAAGCAAAAGCCAAAAATTTTTATATAAAAAATAACCCACAAGAAGGTGAAAGAAATAGTTTTAGGATAGATAAGGCTAGAGACAAGAAAACTGAGGAACTTACTTTTGTTATATGCATAAAAGCTGAGGATGAGAAGATTCTAGTGGCAAATGATGATATAAAAGATAGAAAAATATTTTTAAAAGCTTTTTAATGAAAATCCAAATGTTAGTATTAACTTAGGAGAGTTGGCCAAATCAGAAAAGTATGTTATTCATAATTTTTGTAGGCGTATTCAAAATAATAAAGTGAAAGAGGCTCTTAACTTAAATAGATGAAGGTTGGTAAATTAGTAGGACTAGATAATATTCTTATAGAAGTATGAAAAATCGTAGTAGAGATAAAGCTTACTTAGCTCACAAGACTATTCAATGAAAAATAGAGAACCCAAAAGATACTCCAGGAATGGAGAGCGAGTACACTTATACACATATATAAGAATAAGAGATACATTCAGAATTATATGAATTGTCGAGGTATTAAGTTAATGAGCCACACTATAAAGTATGGAAAGGAAATATCGAATGTAGGTTAAGACAAGTATCTAGTACAACAAATAAACAATTTGCATTTATGTATGACAAATCTACTATTGAAGCGATTCACATATTAAAAAGTCTTATGAAACATTTTAGAGCAAAAAAGAACCTTCATATGATATTTATTGATCTAGAAAAAACTTACGATAGGGTATCAAGAGATGTTCTTTGAAGAACCTTGGAAAAGAGAGATATCCTATTGACATACATAAATCTTCTACGAGACATGTATGATTGTGCAAAAATATGTGTGAGAACTCATGAAGGAATCACAGACTCCTTTGAAGCTAATATTGGGTTACATCAGGATCAACTTTAAGTCCATATTTATTTATATTGGTGATTGATGAGTTAACAAAACAAATTCAAGATGAAGTACCTTGGTGTATGTTATTTGCAAATTATAATGTGTTAGTGGCTGAGTCTAAGGAAAAAGTGATAAGAAATTGGAACTAAAGAGAGAAACATTATAAAATAAAGGCTTCCGACTTAGTAGAAGAAAGACATAATATATGAAATGTAAGTTTGATCAATTGTGTATTTTAGATGACATAGAAATTAAGATTGATACACATTACATCCCTAACAAAGAAAGTTTTAAATACTTAGGATCATTTTTTCAGAGTGATGGAAGAAATAATGGAGATGTTACAGATAAAATTAATGTTGGTTGGTTAAAATGGAGAGGGGCATCAGGTATTCTATGTGAATAGAAGATACCATTAAAGTTGAAAGGTAAATATTATAGAGCAATAATTGGACCTATTATGTTTTATGGTTTTGAGTGTTGGGCAGTTAATCATTAAGATGTACAAAAGATGTCCATAGCAGAAATGAAGAGTTTGACATGGATGAGTGGTCACTCAAGGAAAAACCATATACATAATGAGGTTGTTAGAAACAAATTGGGAGTAATACCAATTGAGAATAAAATGAGAAAATTACTTAAGATGGTTTGGACATGTAGAAAGATGATGAAAAGTCACTCTTATAAAAAGATATGAAAAGCTAGATTGTGAAAATGTTAAAACAGGAAAAGGATGACCATAAAAGTGTTGTCAAGAAATAATAAAGAATGATCTAGTTTAGATTGAGTTAAATGCTAGCATGACACATGATATGGCTTTCTGGAAACAAAGAATCATGTAGTCAACCCAATCT
This sequence comes from Brasenia schreberi, assembly GCA_036023115.1. Lineage (NCBI taxonomy): Eukaryota > Viridiplantae > Streptophyta > Magnoliopsida > Nymphaeales > Cabombaceae > Brasenia > Brasenia schreberi. Next base: position 4,953,242 of record JAYKKT010000065.1, read on the forward strand.
AGTATAGGAAAAGGCTTAGTTGTGGTTGTTGTTGTTGGTCCAATATTGGAGTGGGACCATATGAGATACTACTATATGGAGAAATGTGCAGATGTAATTGTGCCAGGATATAAAGAGCTTACGATCCACATGTGAACTAAATATTATGGTCTGAGCAAATGAAAATAATTTGACGACTTATTAAGGCTGCTTAGGGCCACATAATGGGCCATGTCAGACTAACTTGAGGGGTAATGTGTTTTGAGCTGAAGGATTTATTCAGTCTCCAATGCATGAGACTGCTTGATCGACCTTAGGATTAGAAAGGTTAGAAAGGTGTCTTATTGACTGAAGTTACCTCATTGTTCTTCAGGTATGAGTTAAATTCTAAGAATAAAATTTCCTTAAGGCAGGTAGAATATAATGTTTCAGGCTGAAACGTAGTATTTCGGGTCAACTTGGCATGACAATACTCAAACTAGATTGATTTTTGGAAAAAACGATTATTTCATAGATTATTGGCTGAAACTGAAAAAGAAGCCTCAAGGGTGGTGTCTTCATGAATTTAATAAGATATTTCCCTATTTAACAGCGTGGAAGGATTTCCAAATCTCTCATAAGCCTTGGCCTTGTGGACAATCTTAATGGTGAAGAAGGGAGAATTCGAAGATTCTCACTAGTTTTTGTGGTATGTTGATGATTTCTAGCTTTTTAGTTTTCCCTGTGATACCCCAGGTCAGACCAGGTTGCCTGAGCCCGACCGGGACGTAGGGACCCCACATGGGACCCAGCCAGAGGTCCCTATTGGATGCCACGACTGTGACATCATGGCTTGCTAAGTGAATGCCGAGTGATGCAATAGAAAGGGTGGGAGATCGAGAGAAAAGCAGAGACAAGGGAAACAACAATAGAGAGAAAAGAGAACAAGAGAAAAAGGAGCAAATAGTTTTTTTGAGGTAAAAACCATTTTCCCCTTTCTTCCTTCCCGTTTATTGGCAAAACCACCAGCAGATAGCAGTAGTCCAAGAGAAGAAATTGTACGCCTAGTCGCAGTGGACTATCTTATAGTGGTGGTAGAGTTTAGATACTAGAAAATGCCTTTGGGCATGTGCAATGGCGGCCGGCAGGAACCAGACTAGCAGTGTTGTGTCGGATCCGTGTTGTGTCGTGTTGTCTAGTGAGATGAAAACCGGAAATAGAACTAATGTCCCTAGAAGTTGGATTGAGTATGGAAAATCTAAACAAGGACCTGTTCAAAATATAATATGGATTGGGATATGTTAACTAAATCTAGACAGAACTAGAAAGGATCCACATTAAGCTTTTGGGTCATTATGAGGGCGTTGAAGTTTGCTTTCAACACAATTTGAACCGTTGAGTCTGTGTAATGAACTAGAATATTAGTATTATGTTTTATCATAATGTAGGGTTTAAATCAAATTGATCTAAAAAGATATGCATAGTGAAAGTTGAATTCATATAGAAACTAAACTTGAGGTGTTTGGACATGGTAGTAGTCTTGATATAGATTTGAACTATGATATCGATTTTCATCTTATATAATGTATGATTTAAAACATGTATGTTTATAGAACCAAAACTTGTACTATTGAGGTGTGTTTGGTTATGCATACATGTTTACGCTAATGATATTGATTTGAACTATGATATTGATTTTCATCTTATATAATGTATGATTTAAAACATGTATGTCTTTGATGTGCATGTAGTTGTGGAGAAATCACATCCACCTATCAGTATGGTTGTTGGTGTTGATATTCTATAATATTATATGATCGTATGAGCAAACGTGTTGAGGGGATCATGGAGGTTGTATCATCGATAATAACCCACCATCATCAACATTGTATCTAGTTAGACTGCAAATAGTGTTACTGTTTTAGTTGTACCACCTCAAGTACTTGAACATAGATTGTAAATAAATAAATGAATGTTGATAAACTCTTGCCTTTATTAGGTTATAAATCCATTGATTTGCCAACAGTACATGAAATTCGGCCATGTGGCATGGATGGGCCCTATGTTACTAACTTTCGGTTGTATTGTAACCTATCAATTAAATCCAATTACCTAGACAAAGTTCTGTTTCAGATTGAGTGATGTATCCAAATCTCATTTTTGGATCCAGAATAGAACACCTTTTGTTTTCCAATGAATTTGTATCTGGAGTTTGATTTGGATGCGGTTTGAGGTGATGGTCAGGTTAACATACTTTGATTGGTACTTTCTTTTATTATTGTCTAGTTTCGAATTCCATGGTTTTGAGAAGTAAAGTTTGATCTAAGCTATACGATTTGCATATTTTGTGCATATCAGTTAGATGCTTAGCTTCTTTCTAGTAGACATGCTAGGGGTAGTTTTACCTCTACTTTTGAATATGCATGTATTAGAAATGCTATTTATAAATGTCATTTGAACTACTGCTTGGTTATTGATGGCAATTATTTGGAACTGTTTATAAATATTCATGTATGATTGATGTCTAACATGTGTGGCGAACCATTATCCCGATACGAAGCTGTCCTTTATATTGGTAAATGATGATATGAATGGCGGATGAGCTTGTTAGGTAGTTCTAACTAAGGGTGTGTGCGTATATGAGTTAACTGATATACTGTTTTTACTTGTTGAGGCATTGGGATGGTGTGTTAGTATTTGAGGTGTGTTGAATTTGATGTGGTGAATATACGACCATACCGATGCGGATGTGTGTGTAATGGTCTCTGGAGACATCCCTTTAGGTTTTAAGTTGAGCATGTTATCGTGAATTTGGCGGTTTATTGGCCAAGGTCTATGAAGGAGGGTTTACCGTCTCCTATGGCTTTGTGTGTTGATACTGTACAGGTCCTTAAATTGAAACCTAATAAAGTATTGAATGTGTGTGATGTGGATTTAAGTGTGGCTTTAACATATATGCATTTGATTTAAACTCTGGAAATGATGATGTGTTGTTATTTTTAAAAATTGCATGCTCTTAATATGTAACCTTCTAGGAATGGTCTATCCATCTACTAAGTTGTGGTTGTGCTCATTTCTTCCTAAGATTTTATAGTTCTTTTTAAGACTGATAGATTTCGTAGGAGCATGAAGCGGGTGTTCGATTGATCGGATGACGTCAAATGGTATTCACAAGCTTAGTACTATAGATTTCTCTATATTTGGACTTGTATGGGATTGTGTAGGTGGGCTCAGTCACCAGATTTTAATTTATTTGTTATGATATTTATTTATCTAGATTATGGTTTATTTGGTCATGCTGGATCTTAATTTCCATTATTAGGCTTGCGAGGTTTGCCTATCTAGTGCAAGCTTCATTGTAAAATTAAAAACGCTTGACCCATTGAAGGCATGTGTGCTCAACGATGCAAAGCTTCAGACCTGTTTCTTGCTCAACCTAATAACTAAGCTTGGCTACTTTGACCCAATCGAGTCCCCAAATGAGCCCAACATTGGACTGCTTATAGTAGGGAAGAAGGAAACTCGTGTGCTAAGACAAGAACAAGTAGGATCTCAGGCAGACCAATTGCCACAGTGGTGTTATGTTATTCATGTGAAGTTGGGGAGTTATACAACAGTATGCAGGTGAGTTGGTTATATCACAAGGACATGATACTCCCTAGTTTTGGTTGATCCAATCACAAGCATGGCGACCATATTAAATGACGTATAGACTTGATTAAATGAGCTTGTGTGAATTGAGCACAGTGGATGCTTGCTTGCTTGCTTGAGCTCATTTTAATGATAATGATGATCTACTCATGTTTAGGTTTGGGGGCCCAGACTGGGACTCGGTTCATGTCTATCCACCTACTGGGCTGGCAACAGGGGAGACTCGATGCTAAAAAAAGGTTTCATATTTTGGACAGATTGCTCAAACAAAAGCAAGAAAACAAGATAAGTTCGTCCAGTTTATAAACGGGCCATGTGCTGCTCCTCACGCTAGAGCCGACGTACAAATTAAAGCAATTGAATCACAGGTGCATCCATCAACATCATTAGGTAGAGACGCTAAAATCCATTTACGGCGGCTGCCTAGATCGTCTCCTCCACGGTGCAGAAGGATCCCGTGAATTCAGGCCGCCCCTTTCCTTTAGCAACGAGACAAGCAGCTTTGAGAACTCCAACCATACAGAGTGATTTCAAGCAAGCATGCATGATCCAAAAAAGTCTATGCTGATGTCCACCTAATTTGACATGAAAAATATCGGGTTGTATTTTTGGACCTGCTTTGACAAGAATACGAAATGACAATGAAAGAACAACCCAAGACACTAAATTGCAGGCGTTAATGTGGGGCACACATGAGAATGCCACAAGAAGAGTGCTTGAAAAGTCCGTGTCATATCCACCCAAAATGGCAAAAAAATTCAGGTAGTTCTCGGTATTTGACATGAACACTACGACGACAGAAACACCATTGAAACAAAATTTCCCACCCTTATTAAACATGATCAGTTTGATAAAAATCCCCGTTTCAGAATGTCTTCCGAGAAAAAAAAATGGAAACAAATATTAGATTTTTCAGAAAATTAAGTTGATCTTCTTTGCATTAGTGAAAAAAACACCATACAAGTTGCAAATACTCCACCCGAAAGCAGAGGGCAAAACATGATCATAAGGTGTTGAACCCCTAAGAGGTCAGGCGTTCGATCGCTGACGGGATCCTTTTTAGTTGTATAAGAGGGCAGCTTTTAGCATAAGGTCTCACCCTAATCCAAGCAAAGGTATATTCATTAACCAATTTAATCAAGCCTTTATTTTCAAGATTCTCTCTCTCCCTCTCGAACACAGACTCACACATGGAACACACATATCATCTTGCCAAAAACACCCTAATGAGATATTAATTATACTTTACTTCAATGAAAACCTAGACAGGTATCTCAGAACACAAATGCATGTAAACCATTCATCTCTTGCCTCATTGCCACCCATCTTAACAAGACGGGAAGGTGAAGATCTCCACAAATATTAAGATGAAGCGCTTTTACGCTTAGAAAGAAAGAACGATACTTAGTAGAGAAGTTACTGTAGAAATAAAAAACGAGCACATTTTCATGATTTTTTCTAGGATTCGAGTAAAATATGGTAGAGAATGTAGTTAGTGATGGTAATAGCGGTCATGACTAATTAATGTACCCGCTGAAGGTCACCCCGACTCAACTCTAATTAGATGAATTCATGAAGGCCAAGTGCAACTGATTGAAGACAGGTCATTACTTAAAGGACCATAAAGGCATCAACCATGGAGACTTGGAACACAAATTAAACCTAGTTAGCTAGCCCTGAAGAGATCGATCCACATGATGACAGCGGACTAACTCGGCATTCCCCTAGATTAGGATAGTTTGAATTTGCTTTATTTTATGTAGGGTTTGCTAAAGTTTATTTGATGTTTTAGCGCCATTTATATAAATAGGACAACTATCTTTTTCTTTGCAGGGTCGAATGAATTATCAAATATCCAAAATGCCCTTAGCCTATAAAAAAGACGTATATGGATAGATATTGGCATAGGGATGGGTATCTTATTAGGCTATGGCCATTCTCAGCAACCTAGCACAAGTAACAGCTGGATTGGTCATCTAGCCGTTACTCATGTTTACGGTTACAGGAGAAATTGTCATAAATAGAAAAATCTTAACAGTCGGACCGTTATCGAAAATCATGATAACGATCCAGATACAAAAGTTCCTGAAGAGGAAAACCCAGTAGAAAAAACTGAGAAAAAGGAGGAGCTTGCACTCCTCTATAAATACAGAGCAGTGCGTACAGTTACACATCATTTCGAAATATACAGAGACTGAACAAACACACATACATATTTTTTCTCGGAAGAAATCCGTTGTGAGGAAACCTCAAACAAAAACCAAGATCATATTCACCTTCTCCTACAGGCGTACTTGGAAGAGCTTGATGGCAGCAAACATGAAGCTCGGAGAAAGTCACAATCAGGCAAGAAAACTCCTTCATTTGGTATCAAGGTCTTGTTCTTGATGTAGAACATGGATTGTTTAAATTAAATGATAATGAAAATGAAAATGAAAATCCTTTTGCTTATATTGATTGTGCCTTTAATATTGATGTGAATGTGTGGCATAAACACCTTAGGCATATAAGTCTCAAAAAGTTGCGAAAATTATCTAACTTTGACTTACTACCTAGATTTGAGGAAAATACTTGTAAACACCCAAATTTTTTATGAAAATTTTCATCTTTAGAAAGTTGGTTATTTTTGGCAACTTTGAGTTTTTAAATAAAATGCATCAAATGAGCTTGTTTTGGTATCAAAATTTTATAGCAGCCTTAAAATGATGGAATATTGTATCCTTTTTAGAAAAAATCGAATTTGGACAAAATCTTGTAAAATGACTATTTTACCCTTAAGACCAAAGTGGCAGGACTTTGCCTTCTTAAAAGATTTTCCTTAGAAGATGAGGACCTCAGGCAAATTACCTTTAAAAGTGGGAAATAGAAAGGAAAGTATTGGAGATGAAGTCTCGTATTTTCTAAAAATAGCATTTGAAAATTTCACTAAAGATGATGTTTCCAAATGTAAAAATATTTCTTTGAAAAATGTTTGAAACCCGCCATATTTGAAATCTAGAATGGAAAGAGGCAAATTCCCTAGAAAGAGGAGATGGCATGCGCCAAAAGAGGCAATAATCTAGCACCTACCAATTTTGGCGTAGTTGGGCAAGGTAACCTGTCATTTTTAGTTGTAGGTGTAAGAGAGGAAGGCCGGTGTCAAAGACGGAAAGCCGATGTCTGAGAAGGAAAGTCGACCCTCAAGGAAGGAAAGTTGACATTCGAAAGGACGGCCAACGTTCAAGAAGGGAAAGTCATTATCATTCGAGATAAAGGAAAGCAATGCATAGTTTGGCAAGTTGTGATACTCAATTTGGCAAGTCACTAAGAGGAAACTTACCGATTTCGCCATAAATAAGTCATATGACTGGACATAGGTGGCTTCACAATGCAATTTGGTAAGTCACCAAGCCGTGCCATCTTCAATATAGAAGGAAGGTGACTTTCCACACTTAGCCCGGTCACCAAGTCACTAAAGCTTGAATGATTTTATCATGGGTTACCAAGATCGATTGATTTCAATAAGGAAGGAAGTAGACACATGTGACTTCAATCACAAGCAATGACAACTTACCATGTTCATTGGCTGGCCATTCACTGCAAGATTAAGCAAAGGTACTTACTTTTTATAGCCCTTGCGGATCTCAACGTGAACAATAGCTGGACTTCAGTCGGTATGTCATCAAGATTGGTTTAGTTGGTCCCACAAAAGGTTGGAAAAGGTGATTAATCAAGCCTAGACAACAACAAAGCTCAACCACTTGCTATCTATGTCTTAGCTTGATCCAATAAAATCACTTACCAAATTTAAGGCAACATACTGGACCAGGTCTTGGCATGATTCGGTACCATTATAAGGCAACATAGTGCACCAGATTTGGCAAGGCTGCCAAGTCCTGGTCGATTTCAGCTGGGCTCAACAATTTGCAAAGGTTAGGCGACTTCAAAAATGAGGTCCAAAGCAAGAGAAGTACAACCCACGCTTCTATCTTCAAGATCAAGTCGTAGTGTATTTTGATCATACTTAATTTCTGTCATATGACTGGTTCGGATTTGGTCACAATCGCATCTTCACATCAAATTCTCTTAAGTAGAAGACCATGGCACTATTGTCAAAATATCGTATGGCTTGCTGTGCTTAAGACTCATCTTCTACCTATAATTCCAGTGCACCAATCCACCATAACTTAGCCAAATTATATGAATTTCAGTCCCATACCAAATACCTAGTCAAGGCATCCCAATTCAAGTCCATTTCAAGTTGTTATCCTCACTACCTAAGACCCGACCTACTACCTGGCCGAACCCACTTGGGTGAACTTGTTCTTGACTGAACCTACTTGCCAAAAGACAACCAAGTAATAGATTTGGAAGGCCATGCACAACACTTCACTTGCCTTAAACAAAGAGGGCAGATTTTAGAAAGAATGGCCAGCATTCACTTGCCAAAATGCAGTTATTTTCATTAAGGCAACTTACCTTATGAAATTTTGTAGCAAATAAGCATCCTTTGGCGTATAAAAGGGGCTTCAAAGATGTTGTAAAACATGAATCCGAGTTTGAGGAATCCAAGTTCAGCAAATCATTCAGCAAGAGGGAGAGAAAGAGAGAAAGAGAGAAAGAGAGAGAGGGAGAGAAGGAAGAGAGGAAGAAGGCCGCTGCCCGCCGCCAACCACCACTTATAGACCATCTTCCACCTTCCGCCACAGGTCTATCCTGTCTTACTGATCTCATAATTATCTTCTTTCTCATTAATTTTTATGGGCTTGTAATTAAGGAGCTTAAGTCTCCATAAAGATGTATTGATTCAAATTCACAGGCTATCCCCATTTTTCTTTCTTGCGGTCTTCGTTATACACTTTAATATTGGTTCTTTCGACTCCATAGTGCAACCTAAGATCATGAACCTCTTTATCTCCCCATGTTCATGTGATCCTTAGGATTTGGACTGTTGTTTTATAGCTATAGATTCGTTTAAGTCAAAACTAGAACACACTTTTTCTGAAAATCTGAAAATTTCCAGTCAGCACCCTACACACATATGATCAAAGATTTCTCTATAATTGGTAAATTTTTTAAAACTAGACCCAATCAAGTTGAGATTTGGCTGTCTAAACTAGACATATGCATGGACATTTGGTAAAATTTTCAGGATTTTAGACATTATTAAACATTATCAATTAAATTCGAAAAGATTTACAAAAACCAAAATAGATTCTGGAAAGTCGGAAATTTCTGCAACATATGTCTGTTATTTCTTGAATATCTCTGAGCATACTAAATCAAATTAATTAAAAATGGTCTCTTTGGAAAGATGAAATCCATGCCTTTCCAACAAGACTAATTTCATAAAAATTGAAGGTCTGAGTACCAAAATATCTCGGTTGTTCTAAAGCTCTAATGTTCTGGTACATATCTATTCCGAGTGCTTGAATGATGTTTAGTTTTAGATTTAATTATGAGAATCTGTAACATTAAAATTTAAAATAAAAATATTTTCTAATTTTTACATGAATGTCTACCTTTTGCAAAATGTTCAGAATTTTTCAAAACTCAAAAGTATTTTAAAAAAATTAGGGAACAGGTCTTTGAAAACAGAACCAGTTTTTGTTTTTCAGAACCTGAAATTTTCCAAAATCAAGAACTAAATCCCGATTTCTTCAAACTTTCAAATTAGGATATTGTTTTTGGAAATTTAACGGATTTCAAATAATTTTCCAAGCATCTAGGGTGACCCTTGAGTATCGATTCAAGAAGGCGTACGTCGATAAGAGCTCACTTGTCCACAATCGTTTAATGAAGTCAGAAATTGAATCTTTTTTAGTTTGAGTAAACTAACTAGCACGCTCGCACACATGATGTAGTTCCGAGAATTTCTTTTCAAATCTTAATAGGTTTTGAAATAAAAATTCACGCCTACAGATTTGGCATGCCCGGTGGGACTTGAGTCTTAGGAATTTATTTGAATCCATTATAAATTTATTAAACAAATCTGCTTTTCCAAATCATGATAAGTTCTTGGACACAAGTTAATCATGTCTAGTTCAGAAGGATCTTGTAAAGTGTTAAGCCGGGCCTCATGCTCTATGGGACAATTTTCAAACAGGTTTTCAAAAGGAATCTCAAAAGGGGACATGTTGTCTCCTTAAAAAGGGAAATAATGAAGGAGATGGAGGAAAAGATTGAAGCTTTAAGCCAAGAAGCCGAAGCAGTGGAATCTTGTTCCTCTCATGATAAGAAACCTAGAGCTCATACAAAATCCAACCATTTAAGGAAGCCTATGGTAACTTCCAAATTTAAGGAAGAGCCAGAACCCGAGTCCTTTACCATTAGAGACCGAAAAGCTTTGCAACAACTTTTAAAATGCCAAATGAGAGAAAAGAAATCATACGCACTATCCGACTTTTTACCCTCTAATTACCAAACAGATAATGATGATGAAATATTGAGCTTCCACCGGTATGATGAAAATGGAGATCCACGATCTCATCTCCAACTATTCTCTCAAAGGGCCTATAAAAAAAAGAAAGATTCTTCCAAATGGGTTTACTGGTTCTCCCATTCTCTAAAGAAAAATGCTTCTAAATGACTAGCTTTCTACGACCTAAGCCAGTTCACCAGTTTTGAAGAGTTGGCAAATTGTTTTATGCAAAGGTTTTCTCACAATCTAGAAGTTATGCCAACTCTCAATACTTTGAGAGATACCAAGCAAGCCCCTAACGAGGATGCGCATACATTCATCGTCAGGTGGAGGTTGTAAACACCCTAAATAAATTTTTATAAAAACACTCTCAATTTTGAAAACTATCTTATTTTAAAACCTCTACTTTAAAGTAAAAATTTTAAATCTTTAAAATAAAGGTTTCAAAAATAAAGATGTTCAAATTAAAGCTGAAGGGATAAGGCCCAAAGGATATAAACAAATTAGGCGAAGATCAAGGCGACAGTTGAGCAAAGCCCGCGTCAAGCCGGGATCAAGTTCCCGAAAGTCAAGCCATGGAGCAAGGGAGTGGATCAAACCGAGTTAAGGCACATCTTCATCAAGTCAAATGGATAGCCTCACCAACCTAAACCTAGTTGAATTTGACTAAGACCTAGACTTGATTCACCTAGGCTAACCATGACTCATGGCCTAGCTCTAATCAAGTGACCTTAACTCGACCAAAATGGACTTATCTTAGCCATGTCCATCCTACATTCTTTGGCTAAACTATAATTGAAACCCCATACCTAGCCTTGATCAAATGGGACGAGCCACAAGGGAAGCAACACCACGTTGAAGGCAGTCGATTGCATTTGGAGGCACCTAGGCTCAACTGACTATTTCTAGGTGCACATGACTTGAGCCAAGAAGCAACCCAAATGGGGTTGATCTAGCTTTGACTAAAGGGGACCACAAGGCCACGTGAAGACCAGACCTTGGGGCTAGATTTGGGCCATGGAGCACCCACCCCAAAGAAGGGCCTAGAAGAAGCCCCCCCTTGGCCTATAAATAGAGGCCAAGGGGGACAACTTTGGCATCTTGGAGGCTTGGAGCATTTAGAGTGAGGGATTTGCACCTTGGTCTGGGATTTTCGTGAGTTTTCTCTAGGGAAAGGTTTGAGAGAGAGGGAGAAGGAGTGTAGAAAGGTAGGCAAGGGTTGCAAGAGTTAGAAATTGAGAGTGAGAAAAGAAGAGAGAAAAGAAAGGGAAGGTGAGTGTAAACACCCTAAATCAAATTGTATGGAAACACTCTCAATTTCAAAAATCAGCTCATTTTAAGGCCTTCGCTTTAAAGTGACAATTTTAAATCTTTAAAATAAAGATTTTAAAGACAAAGGTGTTCAAATTAAAGCTGAAGGGATAAGTACTAGAGGATATGAATAAATCAGGCGACGGTTGAGCAAAGCCCGCTTCAAGCCAGGATCAAGTTCGCAAAAGTCAAGCCATGGAGCAAGGAAATGAATCAAACAGAGTTAAGGCACATATTCATCAAATCAAGAAATAGGCTTCATGAAGAAGTGGCTCAAGTATACCGGGATAACTAGGCCAAGCTCGACTCAATGTGTTCAAAGTCTATACCACACCAAGATGTAAAGATTATGGGCTACACTAGGTTCCTGAGATGCACCAAGGGAAGGCTAGGACGCCCCACATTGATGAGCCAAATCAAGATTAAATCAAGCAAGGTAAGACGAGCCACAAAGAAGGTTAATCAAGGCATTTTATCAAGCCTAGCCGAGTGCATCTAGGTCCGATCGGCTAGGACTAGGTGCACACAACTTGGACCAACAACCAGCTCACATGGAGCTAGTCCAGCTATGAATGAAGGGGACCACATGACCACATGAAGACCTTTGGGGCTGAGTTTGGATCATGGAGTACTCGTCACAAGGAAGGGCCTAGAAGAGGCCTCCCTTAGCCTATAAATAGAGGCCAAGGGGGGGGGGGGGCGCAAAATCATCTTGCATTGAGGCATCTTGGGGCATTGGAGAGATGCACCTTGGGCTGAGAATTCGTGAGTTTCCTCTAGAGAAAGAGTGGAGAGAGGGGAAGAGAGTGTAGAAAATAGGTAAGTGTTGCAAGTCTTAGAGAGTGTGAGTGAGAAAAGAAGAGAGGAGAAAGGAGAAGATGAGGGTCTTGAGTTGCTATTGGGACCCGATCCTTAGAGGTGTTCATGTAAGTATTCCTCCTCCTTTGTTCATCTCTATCTCTTCTCCATATTCAATTCAAAAGGGGTTGTATTAATGGAACTTTGTCTCTCCCAATGATGTAATAAGTAGATGTGCTGAAATTTTCAATTCTTGCTTATGCACTCTAATCGTTTGTGTTCTTTATTCTACCTCTCTATATGTTATACAAATCCTATAACTTCTAATCCCTCTATGCTTAAGCTAATCTATATATTTCCATTCCTTTTCCTTCAGCAATTTTCATTGGGATGTTGTGTTATTTCAATTTAAATTTAGGTGAGTTTGCATCACGTATATTGTAAAAACCAGAAAATCTGATTTCAACATTCTCACATATGTTGATTGATTTATTTTTCATTGCTAAATTACTGCTCTGATCAACTTAAAATTTGGCATTTGTATCTACACACACAAGCCTACTTTTAATAAAATTTTCAAGAATTTTAGGGTCGTATAACCACATATTAAAAGGTGTGTAAGATTAGGAAAAATTCAGAAACGTTCTGTCAAAACTGTTTTCCTGCAACAGAGCCTAGGTAGTCATCCCATATATTGTAAGCTTGTCTACTGTTTTCCTGCAACAGAGCCTAGCTAGAGTAACCTTAGGACGCCTGCAAGGATGCTTGCTCTCACCATAAAAAGGTAGACAAGCTTAAAAAAGGTATGTCCGAAACTCATTCCCCTATAAACTCCCTACTCGATCCTCCATTTCTTAGTGTAGGATCGGTAAATCATTCATATACATTGCATGCATCGAATCACACTCATACACCCACATACCCACAAAATGTTCTCAAGGATGTGGATTTTCAAGGTGCGCCGAATGTCCCGCACCAACAAAAAGAATTTTAAAATCATACTATTAAAAAGAATTTCAAAATGAAAAACAATATCAAAATAAAGTTCAAAATATGGTAGATATGGTTACTCCTAAGGCATGCATCGACATCTTAGGTACACCTAACCCTACCATGAACAAAAATATTCCTTTGAGCCTAGGTTTGTATCATGAACCCAAATCTATGGCCATGATTTCCTCCAACATCCATAAACCAACCAAGGGACTGACCATGCTTTCCCTTGGAATCCTTTTTCCTCCTTTGTGCAATGGATCAAACATGCTCTCTCTTAGCACCCATATAAACTCAAACCATCAACCCCTAGGGGCATACTTGGTTGCACCTAGGATCCATCCCCTATCATCCACCTACTAGGAGAAACCAAGCTACACCCAGCCAAGGTCGTCCATCTCCTAGAGGAATCCAAATCACCCAAGCCATCCAAACCTAGGGTCGTTTGTCCCCTAGGTAAGTTCAACTCTTCCACCATCCTAAACCTACATCTCCTAGCCAAGCCAAGTCGTGTGTATATCCATGATATTGATGACACTCGATTCCATGGTCATCCACTTTACAAAAAATTTTCAAAACTCAAGAAGCCTTGGAATATGATGTTAAACATGTGATGTACACCTTACCAAGGTCTAGGAGCCCAAAATCAAGGTATGAGTAAGCACCCTAAATAAATTTTTCTGAAAACACTCCCAATTTTGAAAGCCGAATTGTTTTAAAACCTTTTGCTTTAAAATAAAGATTTTAAGTCTTTAAAATAAAGATTTTAACTCTTTAAAATAAAGATTTTAAAGAGGTTCAAATTAAAGCTAAAAGGATAAGGTCCAAAAGATTCGAACAAATCAGGCGAAGATTAAGGCGATGGTTGGAGTCCGCCTCAAGCCGAGATTGAGTTTGCGAAAGTCAGGTCGTGGGACAAGGAAGTGGACCACGTCAAGTCAAGGCACTCCTTCACTAAAGATCAAGTCAAGTGGAAAGCCTCGCCAACCTAAGCCTAGTTGAACTTGACTAAGTCCTAGACTTGATTCACTTGAGCTAAACATGAAATATGACCTAATTTGAATCAAATGCCTTAACTCGACCAAGTTGGAGTTATATTATCCATGCCCACTCTATCTCATTTGGCTAAACAACAATTGAAAACCCTACCTAACCTTGATCAAATGAGACGAGCCAACATGAGACGAGCCACCTCAAGTTGAAGGCAACTCGCACTTGGAGACGTCTAGGACCTAGCTGGCATGGTTAGGTGCACACGGTTGAACCAAGAACCAGCCTACATGGGGTTGGTCTAGCTAAGGACAAAAGGGACCACGTGACCTCCTATGGAGCACCTTGGGCTGGGTTTGGATCTTGGATCACCCGCCCCAAGGAAGGGCCTAGAAGAGACCCCCCTTGGCCTATAAATAGAGGCCAAGGGGGGGCGGGGGGCATCTTCATCTTGGAGTTATCTTGTATCTTGGAGTCTTGGAAGAGTGGCTACACCTTGAGAATTCATGAGCTGCTAGGGAAGGCTTGAGAGAGGGGAAGAGAGTGTGGGATTAGGCAAATTGCTGCCAATCAAGTTAGAGTGAAAGTGAGAAAACGAGAGTAAAAAGAGGAAAAGGTGAGGGTTGTGCACCACCATTGGGAGTCAATCCTTGGAGAAACGTGTAAGTATCCTTCTCCTTTGTTCATATCCATCTCTTCTTCATATTCAATTCAAAAGGGGTTGTATTCGTGGAGCTTTGTCTCCCCCCATGATGTAAGAAGAAGTAGATGTGCTGAAATTTTATTTCTTGCTTATGCACTCTAATTGTTTGTGTTCTTGATTCTACCTCTCTATATGTTATAAACACTCTATATCTTCTAATCCCCTCTATGCTTAAGCTAATAAATATATTTTTATTACTTTCCCTTCAACAATTTACTTTGGGATGTTGTGTTGTTGCATTTTAATTCGGGTGAGTTTGCATCACGTATGTTGTAAAAATCCGAAAATCTGATTTCAGCATCCCTATATATGTTGATTGCTTTGTTTTTCATTGCCAAACCGTTGCTTCGATCACTCTGAAATTTTGCACAATGTATCTATATACAAGCCCACTTATAATAAAATTTTCAAGAATTTTAGGGTCGTGCAAATACGTATTAAAAGTTGTGTAAGATTAGGAAAATTTCAGAAATTTTTTGTCAACCCTATTTTCCTACAATAGAGCTTGGGTAATCATCCCATAACTCTGTTTGTAGTTGTCCAAATTCAGTGAATCTTGGTTCATTAGAAATATAACATCCATAGATTTGCAACAAGATCAAGTAAACTAAAATTGGAGTACTAAGCACCAAGATACAGACCTATCTTTGGGTCTCCATATTTCTGTGATAGAACAGTTCCGAGTGTTTGAGTAGAGGCACTTTGTTGATTTAATTCTTCATCATCCCAGTCCTAAATTTCAAAAGAAAAAGTGTCTTACAATCTCACATTTTAGGCTGTGTCCTGTAAAAGTTTCATGAATTTTGGAGGTCTCTAGGTCACTCAAAAGAATTCAGGAATCAAGATTTGAAAACAAAACCAGTTTCTGTTTTTCAGAGATTGTTGGTTTTTAAACTTGAAACCAAAGTGCACGAGTTTGTTCTTGTCAACACCTTATTTTCACTTGTATTTGAAACTTCACTCGCATATTTGAAATCCTCAAAGTGCTTAGGCTGACCCTTGAGCATTGGTTCAAGAAGGCCTAAAGCGAAAAGATCTCACTTAGCCACAATTGCCAAGTCAGATTTAAAACTTTGCTAGTTTTGGAAACTAGGTAGCACGCTTACGCAACAAAGTAGTGTTGAAAAGTTTTCTTCAAGTCTCTACATAGGGTTGGAGTGAAATTTTCACATCTACAGAATTTGCATGCCCGGTGGGACTCGAGTCTTTTAGGATTTCAAGCTTAGGTGATTTTTCAAACTCCAATTCTTCAAAACTTTGGTGTTAATACCTCTCTTGTGTACGGATCAATTTTTCTTCAAAAGCAATGTCAAGTTCAGATGATTCCTTTGAAAACAAGCTAAGAAAATCCTCATCACATTTCCCTAATCAATTTTTCAAAAGCTCAAGAAAATCCTCTAAAACTCGAGATGAAGAACTTGTCTCTTTGAGAGAAAGAGTGAAGCAACTTGAAAGGGAAATCGAGGTCCTAAGCCAAAAGGTCAAGGCACATTAATCCCATGAAAAATCATCTCGGGTACATAGAGAGAAAAATCATACCCTAAAAACCAAATGGAGACCAAAATCTGATGAAGGAAATGAGGCTACAAATGCAGCAAGTGTTGAGATTCAAGCATCTAACCTTGCCAATCATCTAAGCACCCCTTTTTCCATCGAAAAACCAAAAAAAAGTTTTTTACATTTGGAAAGATGAAAAAAATTAGAAAATCTTCAAAAATCAAAAACATTTGAAAAACAAAAATTTGAAATTCCAAAAGTTGAAGGTGAAGTCCACGTTTCTAGGCGCATAAGTAGAGTGGGGCATGAGGATCACTTCACCCAAGTCACTTGTAAACACCCCGAAATCCCACGAATTTCTCAAATCCATCTGGTTTTATACAAGCAGCCCCAAAGGGCCATTTTTGAGTCTGGAAACCCAGGAGCCTTCCAGACAATCCTGTATATATGTTTTAAACTTTATCTTTCAAAAACATATGATATGGCTTTTGAAAACCTTTTAAAACATGTTTTGAAATCTCGAAGCGGCTTGGCCCGATCAAGACAGGACCAGGAGAGCTAAGAAGAGCCCGGAACCGGAGCACACGTCGAGCCCGGCACAGCAACTCTCGTATCACATCCATACCCCCAGGATCTCGAACGTCCATGACCCTGTTCCTATCAAAATATCATTTGAAGTCATCTCCGAAAGGCAGAAACGGAGGCGGACGACCATGTTGGCGAAGACCCAACGCAGACGGAGTACTGATGCTGTCAGGCCCCGCACGAATCGTCCGTTTCGAACCCAGCTCGAAGGAGTCAGAGTTCAGTTTGGATTGGATCTAGACCATATATATCCAGATCCCAATCCAAACCCATATGTGGACTTGGATTTGGATTTGGATCCAGAGATCCAATCCAATATCCATATCCATGGCCCACATCACCTTCTCATAAATGGAGGTGGGGCCGACTTGAAATTCACGTGGGATATTGGGCATGAGAGAGAGTGGGGATGAAAAATATCAAGAGTGTTGTAATTAAGCTTGACTTGTGTGTCAAGTTTGGGGTTAATCATGTGGGTTAGCCTAATTGAGTGGGTTTAAGCTTGTAATTAGCTAAGACCTAACCTAGGGCTGCACCAACATGAGGGGGCTAAGGTCTATGGACCATGCTAAGGGAGCTCCTTCACCTAAACCTAACCCAAAATGCCTAATCCTAGCCTAAACCCCTAATCCACCCCTAATCTGAACCTAATCACCTAACCCACTTCCCTAATCCCGGCCTAAACCTAACCTAATCACCTAACCCACTTCCCTAATCCTTCCCTAAACCTAGATTAATTTCCCTAATCCTAGCCTAAACCTAGCCTAATCACCTAACCTAGCTCACTAAACCTCACCCTAAAACCCAACCACCTAACCTAGCCCTAAACCCCTAAACCACCCCTAGCCCACAATCTACCCAAACCCCTAGTTTTCAAAATATCTGGCCCAACCCTTTCCAGCCCACCTTATCTACATACCACCCTACCTAAACCACCTAACCACTACCCCAAGCCCAGCCCTAACCGACCTACCCATCCCCTATTTAAACCCCCCCCTTGGGGGCGGGTTTTAAAAAAGCGGGAGCCCTCACCTCAGCCCAGCCGGCTCCACTCTCCACCTGCCCGCCTGCTCCACTCTCCACCTGCTCCACCAGCTCTACCTGCACCGCCACCTTCCCTCTTCCATCCACCACCATCCCCCAGCCGGACGCCACCACCTTCACCCAACCGAACTAGCCAAGAGCCCACATCCGCCTGCTTCTCCTTGCCTTCCACCGCCTCTCCCCATTCGGTAAGTACCCTGCACTCTACCAAAACCCTTCTCTACTACCTCTCCACTCCTAGCCACCCACCCTATCATCATCTCAGCCTTTGCCACCACCCTTTTCACTTAGCCGAACCTAGCATAACCTAAACTACCGGCCACCACCTAACCATCCTATCCCATTCGGCCTTCCTCTAGCTATCCCATTCGGCCTTCCCATAAACTCCCTTTTAGGTCCATCTTCCCTAAACACTCGACTATCCTAGTGACCCTAAGCACTCACTTGGTCCAGCCCCTTTAACCCCCCACATCGAGGCTACACCCATTGGCAGTCGGCCACCTTCGAGGCGCCTATCCCGCGCCCCACTTACAGCCGGCCAGCACCTTTGGTCACCCATCCTCGCGGAGCTCCCGTTTGCAGCCCAAGGCGAAGGCCAAGCCCACGCTCAAGCAAGGCCTCTACGGACCAGCTACTTGTAAGTGCCTAAACTCGGTCTTTAGTTGTATACTTGCTTGAGATTCAATTTGATACGGGGTTGTAATAACGGAGCATAGTCTCCCCCCGCTTGTAATAACGTGGCTTGGCACACCCACACACGTGCACTCTCTTAGTCGTGCACGATTTTGAACACACACGGGCCTAATCAGCCCCTAATACATAAGTATATATATATTTTCATTTTCGAAGGGTTTTGCTTAAGTTGGGTGCGTTGTCTTTCAATTCAAGCACTCACACACATTGAGCTTTCGCTCTTATTTGAAAGACCCAAGTAAGGGCCGACCTATACTATTTGGGTTTCATTTCATGTCGTGTGAGTAAGTCTTTCAATTCAAGCACTCTCACACACATTGAGCTTTCGCTCTTATTTGAAAGACCCAAGTAAGGGCCGACCTATACTATTTGGGTTTCATTTCATGTCGTGTGAGTAAGTCTTTCAATTCAAGAACTTTCACACACATTGAGCCTTCGCTCTTACTCCCAAGACCTTAGTAAAGGCCTTATTGCAGTTATATTTGGGTTTCATTTATGTCGTGTGTGTAGTACTTCAATTCAAGCACTCTCACACACATTGAGCCTTCGCTCTGACTCCCAAGACCTTAGTCAAGGCCATACTGCAATTTATATTTGGGTTTAATTTCATGTCGTGTGTGTAAGTCTTTCAATTCCAGCACTCACCCACATTGAGCCTTCGCTCTTATTTGCAAGACCCGAGTAAGGGCTCATATACATAATCTATATACATATCTCCCTTCGGTCATTTCCCTTCGGTTATTTCCCTTCGGTTATTTCCCTTCGGTTATTTCCCTTCAGTTATTTCCCTTCAGTATTGTCTTTACATTTTGGGTTTTCCCTTTGGAGTAGCATGAGTTTGCATTGCATCTACGCCATACCATGAGGTAGGACGCATATTGCATCAAAGCAAGCCCCGCTCGAATTCGCCCACGTAGTGGAGTGTTCATAACACACAAACTAGGTGGCCCGAAAAGGGATAAAAGAAAAGACTTAGGCACGTGCAAATCCACGTGATCTAAAACATGCAATCGCATTCTAAAGACCCGAAATAGACACCTCGAACCGCTTCGTAGACTTTCTCTCCAAAAACTCGATTTTTGCAAAGCGTACAGACTGACCCTTGCGCATCGGTGCAAGAAGGTCTGCGACGACAAGAGCTTACTTGCTCACAGTCGCCACGTTTAGAAGTCAGTGTTAAAAATATCTTCGCTAGCTTAGGTAAGCTAGCTGGCACGCCCTGTTTACATACATAGGCCTTAGACACACGAGAGGATCCGCTCTGAGCCCTGAAAAAGGCAAAGAGGCGGAGATTTTCGCGCGTCTACATCACTCCAAATGTTTTACAAATATTCGCTTCGATGGGTTCCAATCCCATGAGCACCACTTCACATATTTCACAAAATACAAGGGAGGATGAGTGTTGTACACACAAAGTTTCACAAAATACACACATAAGCAAGTGTTGTACACACATATTTCACAAAATATTTCATAAAAAGCACCACTTCACCGTTTCGGGCTTTTCTCCGAATGGGCTCTACTTTCTCTTGTTTTTGATCTTGGGGGTGGCTTTTGAAGTTCCAGACTCAAATTCTTCTTCTTGCCTGGGCTCTCCTTTTGCCTCTTGAACCTGCTTTGGCATTTTAAAATAGGATTACAGTTTTGGCTTTGAAAGAGCTTTTTGTGTTTTTGAGAGTTTTGAAATTTGAAAAATTTGGGGTGTTTACACAAACAAAGACTAGGAGAATGAACACAAACAATTTTCTTTTTGGAATTTTCAGGTTTTTCAAATGTTTTTGGCTTTTGAAGGTTTTCCAAATTTTTTGGTTTTTTCAAATATATAAACTTTTTGTATTTTTTTATAAAGAGGGATCTTCCATCAAACCTACAAAGAAAACATGATGAATCAGACTCTAAACAAGAGGTCTAAGCTATAGGTTTCAGTGTTAGTGGGTTCTAGGGCACCTTTGACCCAAGTGGTCTTAGGTGGTGGCTCAGGGGGTATGGATGGGATGTATCCCAATCCATGTCGATTTGATTTGGAAGTGGCAAGATGGGTTCTAACCTACCTTGGCTTTGGGCTCCTAGACCTTGGTATGGTGTATATCTCATGTTCAACATCATATTCCAAGGCTTCTTGAGTTTTAAATTTTTTTTATAAAGTGGATGGCCTTGGAATATGATGTCGTCCATATCATGGTTATACACTCGATTTAGCTTGGCTAAGAGTTGTAGGTTTGGGATGGTGGAAGAGTCAGACTTCCCTAGGGGACATGCCACCCTAGGTTTGGATGGCTTGGGCTTGGGTTCTTCTAGGAGATGGACGACTTTTGTCGGGTGTGGCTTGGTTTCTCCTAGTAGGTGGATGATAGGGAGATGGATCCTAGGTGCAACCAAGTGTGCCCCTAGGGGTGGACGATTTGGATTTATTTGGATGCAAAGGGAAAACATGTTTGATCCCTTGCAAATTGGAGAGGTATGGAGTCCAAGGGAAACTATGGTCGGTCCCTTGGTTGGTTTATGAATGTTGGGAGAAATCATGGCCATAGGTTTGGGTTCATGATACAAACTTAGGCTCAAAGGCATATTTTTGTTCATGATAGGGTAAGGTGTACCTAGGATGTCGATGCATGCCTTAGGAATAGCCATGTCTACCAAATTTTAAACTTTATTTTGATATTGTTTTTCTTTTTAAAATTCTTTTTCTTGGTATGGGACATTCGGCGCACCTTGAAAATCCATATCCTTGGAAACATTTTGTGGGTATGTGGGTGCATGAGTGTGATTCGATGCATCCAATGCATGAGTGTGCAGGGAGTTTATGGGGGAATGAGTTTCGGACATACCTTTTTCAAGCTTGTCTACCTTTTCATGGTGAGAGCTTGCAGGCGTCTTGAGGTTGCTCTAGCTTATGCATGCTTCGAGCTCCCGTTGCTTTGTGAGGTCTTGGATTTCGTCCTCCAAGCCTACTTGTGTGCAACACTCATTCTCTTGTGAAGCATGTGAGGTGATGCTCAAGGGATTGGAACTCATTGGATCGAATGTTTGTGAAACATGTGGAGTGACTTGGGTGAAGTGATCCTCATGCCCCACTCCGCTTATGTGCCTAGAAACGTGGACTTTACCTTCAACTTTTGGAATTTATCTTTCCAAACGTAAAAAACCTTTTTTGGTTTTTTGATGAAAAAATGGGTGCGTGGATGATTGGCAAGGTTAAATACTTGAATCTCAACACTTACTGCATTTGTAGCCTCATTTCTTTCATCG
The DNA here is from genome assembly GCA_036023115.1 of Brasenia schreberi. NCBI lineage: Eukaryota > Viridiplantae > Streptophyta > Magnoliopsida > Nymphaeales > Cabombaceae > Brasenia > Brasenia schreberi. The sequence continues at coordinate 4,975,114 of JAYKKT010000065.1, forward strand.
GATTTTAGGCTCAATTTGGTTTTTCGGGTATGGTTTTTCTCTCTATGTACCCGAGATGATTTTTCATGGGAATGATGTGCCTTATCCTTTTGGCTTAGGGCTTCGATTTTTTTCTCCATTTCCTTCATTATTTTCAGTTGCCTTGCTCTTTCCCTAAAAGAGGCAAGCTCTTCATCTCAGGTTTTAGAGGATTTCCTTGAGCTTTTGGAAAACCGATTTGAAAAATATGATAAGGATTTCCTTGACTTGTTTTCAAAGAAATCCTCTCAACTTGACATTGTTTTTGAAAAAAATGATTTGTGCACAAAAGAGGTATTAACACCAAAGTTTTGAAGAATTGGAGTTTGAAAATCACCTAAAAGACTCGAGTCCCACCGGGCATGCCAATTCTGTAGATGTGAAATTTTCACTCCAAGCCTGTGTAGAGACTTGAATAAAGCTTTTCAACACTACTTAGTTGCGCGAGTGTGGTAGCTAATTTCCAAAAACTAGCAAAATTGTAAACCTGACTTAGTGATTGTGGTTAAGCGTGATATTTTCACTTTAGACCATATTGAACCGATGCTCAAGGGTCAGCCTAAGCGCTTTAAGGATTCCAAATGAGCAGGTGATGTTTCAAACTAAAGTGAAAATCGGGTGTTGACAAGAATAGACTAGTGCACTTGGTTTTAAAGTTTAAAACAATAAGTTCTGAAAAAATAGAAATTGGTTCTCTTTTTAGGACTTGTTTCCCAAATTGTTTTGAGTGACTTAGAAACTTCCAAAATTTATGAAAAATTTATAGGACAAATCTTAGAATGTTCAAATTCTAGGATAACTTTTGATTTTGAATTCGGGATTGGAATGATACAGAATTAATTCGGCAAAGTGCCTCTACTCAGATACTCAGAATTGTTCTGTCATAAAAATATAAAGACCAAAATATTTGTCTGTATCTCAGCGCTTAGAGTTCCAAATTTAGTATACTTAGTCTTTTTGAAAAACTATAGATGTCATATTTGCAATGAACCAAGAATCACTGATTTTGAACAACTGTAGACAGAGTTATGGGATGAATACCCAAGCTCTATTGCAAGAAAACAGAGTTAATAGACAATTTTCAGAATTTTGCCTGATCTTCCACAACTTTTAATACATGATTGAACAGTCCTAAAATTCTTGCAAATTTTATTACAAGTGGGCTTGTGTGTGTAAATACAGTGTGAAAATTTTTAGGATGATCGGAGTAGCAGTTTGATAATTAAAAATAAAGCAATTAACGTATGCAATGATACTGAAAATCAGATTTCTGGTTTTTATAACATACGTGATGCAAAACTCACCCGAATTAAAGTGCAACAACACAACGTTCCAAATTAAATGGCTGAAGGGAAATGAATTGAAATATATCTATTAGCTTAAGCATAGAGGGTATTAGAAGATATAAAGTATTTATAATATATAAAGAGGTAGAATCAAGAACACAAACATATAGAGTGCATAAGCAAGAAATGGAAATTTCAGTACATCTACTTCTATTACATCATGGGGGGAGACGAAGCTTGATTAATATAACTCCTTTTGAGTTGAATATGAAGAAGAGATGGAGATAAATCAAAGAAAATGGATACTTATATGGATTCCCCAAGAAACCGACCTCCAATGGTGATGCACGACCCTCACCTTCCCTCTTTTCACTCTTGCTTTCTCACTCAAACTCTCACTAGCACTTGGCCTAATTCCTATACTCTATTCCTTCTCTAAGCCTCTCTCTAGCAGCCCAATATCTCCCTCAAAAGCAGCCCAAGGATACAGTAATTCTTCAAGCTCTCCAAGATCCCAATCTCCAAGATATACAGCCTACTTGACCTCTATTTATAGGCCAAGGGGGCTCTTCTAGGCCCTTCATTGGGGTGGGTGGTATAAGACCTAAACCCAGCCCAAGGTACTCCATCTTCATGTGAATGAGTGGTCCCTTTTGATCAATTATGGACCAGCCCCATGTGGGCTAGTTGTTGGTTCAAACCATGCACACCTAGCCATGGTTGGCTAGGTTTGAGACATCTCCAAGTGCAACCAATGGCCTCTTCAACTCGATATGTCCTCCTTTGTTGGCTCATCCCATTTAATCAAGATTAGGTAGGAGTGTTATTTGATGTTTAGCACAAGGATGTAGGGTGAACAAGGCTAGGAAAATTTTGATATTGGTCGAATTAAGGCATTTGATTCAGACTAGGTCATATTTCATGTTTAGCTCAAGTGAACCAAATCTAGGACTTAGTTAAGTTTATCTAGGTTAGGTTTGGTGAGGCTATGTACTTGACTTGATGTTGGATGAAGACGGGCCGTGATTCGACATGATCTACTCCCTTGCTCCACGGCTTGACCTTCGCGAACTCGATCCTGGCTTGAACCGGGCTCCAACCGTCGCTTAATCTTCGCCTGATTTGCTCAAATCTTCTAGGCCTTATCTTTTTAGCTTTAATTTGAAACCTTTTAAAATCTTTATTTTAAAGATTTAAAATTTTCATTTTAAAGCAAAAAAGGTTTAAAACAAGTCAACTTTCGAAGTTGGGAGTGTTTTCAGAAAAATTTATTTAGGGTGTTTACAAGAACCTCCATCCGAACACCCACAAATGCCACACCATTTGAGTTGGTGTATGGTACAAATGCTATCCTCCCTATTCATACCAAATTGCATTCATTTCATACATCACTTGCACTCGACCTCCCCATAGAGACTTTACAACATTCTAGAATGACTGAGCTTGATCTATTAGGTGAGAAAAGGTCCTTGCCATGGATCATGCATATGAATACTGGCAAAGGATAGCCTGACATTATGAAAAGTAAACGAAGGCTCGCCACTTTGAAGTGGGAGACCTTGTATTGAAAATCATCCACCATCGTGGCCCACATCCACTTGGAAAGTGGCAGCCCAAGTGGGACGATCCCTATGTTATAAGGGGAACAACCACCAATGATGCATATTGGTTGATTGATGTTGAGGGTAGAAATTTAGTAGACCCTATAAATGCCCAATATTTGAAGAAATATTATGTATAGGGTCTATGTAAAATTCTTTTGAAAATATTTTAAAATGGGTCTCCTTTGAAGTTCTTGAAAGAGGGATCAAGATTGATTGTACGGCCCTAAATGAGAAAATTGATGCTTCATGAAAAGTAGAGTTTTCAAAATCATTTGGTGACATTTCAAAAATCTTTGACTTATAAAATGAAGCTTAGTTTAATATAGTAAAATATTTTCAAATGGAAGATGCTATTAAAAAATAGGATGATCTTGGTTGAATCAAGTAGCCAAAGGGATAAGTTTTCTCCCATTTTACTTCTCTCCCAGAAAGGAAAAGTGGCAAAATCAAAAGTAAAAAGAGAATACAATAATTCCTCCATAAAGAGGTCTTCCTTTAAAATAGAAAGAGGGAATACAAAAATTTCTCCGAAAGAGGTCTTCTCTTTCAATGAAAAAAAGAAATGTAGTAAATAGCATACTCCTTAAAACTATCATCCTTATATTGAGCAAGTAAATCACTCAATGCATTCGCATGAATGGAAATGTAAAGCAATAAAGGTTTTCCTTGCTATGGAGGTTTTAAAATCGGAGGATTTATCAAATAAGTTTTCAATCTTTCAAAAAGTTTTTAGCAATTGGCATCCCATTCAAATTTAACCCCTTTTCTCAAAAGCCTATTGAAAGGTTCGCATCTTGTTGCTAGGTTGGAGATAAATCTCCTAATAGCTTGGAGTCAACCTTGGAAGCTTCGAATTTGGGTAGTTGGAGGGTGGAGGCATGTCTATGATGGCTTGACACTTAGAGGAGTCGACTTCTATGCCCCTAGATGAAAAAGCTCTTTGGAATCACCTTAACCACTCTATAGATGGAAGGCCAAACGATCATCAATCGATCAATCAAGCATTATGATTCTAGTCTTTCTTATTCTAGTGGTAGTTTCTTTATGTTAGCTTAGGATTTTTTTCTTTGTGGTTTGTAGTTCTTTGCAATATATTTTTCTCAATGAAATCGACGTCATCCCAATATCTTGAGTGGGGGTACACACTCCTCACCTTATCAACTTTACCATTCCCAAGGTTTCTTGAGAAGAGAACTGGATACATATTTATGAATTCTCAGGGGCTCACGATAGCCTAGTCTTATTGAATCCTATTTGAAATTGGAGGTCAATGTTCTATGGGACACCTCGTCAACTAGTACAAATGGGAATTATGATGCCATTAGAGGTGAGTCAGCCTAGCCTTTATAACCACACTCCTTTTAAATCTTTTTTCTTCATTAAATGGTTGATTTTATGTTGTTTACATGTTTCCTATTAGTATTTATCTCTTTCTATTAACTTTATAATGTCATTTATCTTTCTTTATATTTAAATTATTTTTTATTCACTAAGTAAAAGAATAGTGTAGTGTACCGTATATCCCATGTATGAAACCTTTGGATATGGGAACCTATACAATATTTACAGCATGTCTTGTGTCTGCATTTTCCTACAACTTCTGTCATGTTTTACACGTAAATTTGCGTCATGGTTCATTTGAAGACTTGAAGCATCTTTGCAAAATCGTATTTTTCTGAACATTTTTTATTTGTCAATAGAAGAGCATCTAGCCCTTTTATGTAAAGCATCACCTGCTTGTTTTTGTTCAAAGACGCAATATCGAATTTAATTCTATACTTCATGTCGTGCCATTTGGTGCCAAAACTGCTTTACCGAAGACGACTTCATCTTTTCAGCACCAATTTGAGTACAAATATTAGGTTTAAAACTGTATTAAATTTAATTAAAAGGTTGAATGGAATCTTGAAAAGTTACGAAATTCATTCCAGACAAGATGGACCAGGTCAAAGCAAAACATAAGTCCCTGTAATTTTAAAATCGTTCTGTTTGATTATATATGGAGAGAAAGAGCAAGCAATCATGATAGATGGTTGAAATCAAAAGGAAAAAACCAAAAAATACTTGTGCCTTTTGCAAGTTGTATTCAATTCAAAAGATATTTTTTGTCTTTTGTATTTTCTATGGCAACCATCCATCTCTCTAACCAGGGCATTAACTAGAAGCTCTACATACAATGGGGCTCTAGTTGTGTACTTGCATTAGAAGTTACAGGATTAAAGTTTTCAGCAGTAAATTTTCAAGCAATATGCTTGAATAATAGGTGTGGTAAAACACATTGCTTGTTTTATATATATATGTATATATATATATATATATACATCTGGTCCTGGGCTAAAGTTTTGGGGAGCGAATTTTCAAGACTTATGATTGATTAATGCGCCTATGGAAATATGTCACTTATATAACAATTTCCTTTCATTTGGCTGCACGAACTTTACTCATATATATATATATATATATATGACATACACTGCTAAGGATAAATGAATGGGTAACATAAGTAGCACGTCTATAGGTGCAGAACTCTATTCACAAAGACCATCATTGCCTTTACCCGACGCAAGCATCTTTATCAAAATATAACATGTTTGGATATTATTCTGGTGCCTAATCACGATAAAGGACATGTCTAGTTCTGTTCTCAAATGCATATGGTTCATGTTGCCGGTACTCAAAGTTCAAGCAGTCAAACTGTGTCGGATTCATTTTGGATCCAGGTCAATTCAGGTCCTGATCCCAATTTAAATCCAAGTACCAGTGTCGGTTTTGGTCATCAAGTCTACCATGGAAAAAACCATGTTCATGTCCTTCGAAATACTTCTTTTCAGAACCAGGAAATTATAAAAAAGAAAGACCTTTCTTGAGATTTTGACATCGCAAAATTGCGGATCTTAATTCAATGCCCTGAGGAATCCGTATTCTCAAAGTAAGAATGCCTTTTCTTCTTAATTAGCTCAGCTCAAACTAGGGGTTGTGAACTTGAATTCATCCGATCTACCAATGTTTCTGTCCAAGCATCCTCAATTTCTTAAGTTATAATTTTTATGGTGATGGAAGATATCACTACTAACAAAAGTTAAAAGCTTCACAATACCTAATATGAACTTGATATTTATTTCTGAATTAATATTAGAGAAAATTCACAAGTACCTTTCAGTTTGTCGATTTCTCAATTTAGTTCATGAGAGGCACTTTTCTATAAGTTTATTATTCTCTACGGTTTCTGCAGTTAATAAACTAGTCCAAATATATTAATTACTCTTATTATTTGGTATTATTTAATATTAGTCCAATTTAGTCATATTAGTAATATTATTCCAAATTAGTCATATTAGTTACTACTTTTTCCATAAATTTGTTCTCTATGCTATCCAAATTAGTCATATTAGTCCAAATATAGTGTTACTCATATTATTTGGTATCACTTGATATAGTCCAAATTAGTCATATTAGTCCAAATCTATAGTGTTACTCATATTATTCGGCTTATACGAATTTAAGATCTAGAAGATATAAAGTAATATTAATTTTCAGACATAATCTGTATAAAATACGGGTTTTCATATAAGAATTAGGTAACTGGCATCTTAGAGCAGCATCGCATTCAGAGTTAAATTACCAGATCTTTATCGAGCGCCAAGAAGAGTTCGCGCTTTAAGAGCCACGTTGACTGAAGACGCATGATGAATAGTAGCATGCTGCACCACCTTGCCTCCATTTGCACACGCGTCTGTTGTATGCCGTGCAGCTTTAAGGAAACGAAGGTCCTCTTTGAACACAGTGATGTGAAGCTAGAAATCCGTGAACGCAAAAGAAAGAGGTTTTAAATTGTTTTGAGAGCGTGTGTGGAGAATGTCAGGAGCACAAGGAGCACATCCAAAAGGGTCATTGACAAAAACAACATACGAGTCGGTGGAAGGAGGAGAGAACAAGACGAGGTATGACGCCAGGCACCCGACGAAGGAGGGCGATCAAGGCTACATGCAAATATATAAGGAGCAGGACAAGGTGGAGGATGCGGCTGGAAAAGGAGGTCCTGTGTTTGGTGAAGGCAAGGAACAAGGCAAGCAAGATCTTGGAGTCACTGGTACAGCACAAGGCTAGCCATTCTACTACTTACTGTAGCCTATTAACTTTACCTTAGACTCTCCCTCTCCCTCTCTCGGGCTTTTAGTTTTTCCAAATCCTATGCTTAATAGTAGTCATGTTACTTAAAATCTGTTTGTAAGTATAACCTGTTTCTTCTCTTCTTTTCCTGTTTCTCCTCACACACACCAGTGATTGTGCGTACTTTGTTGGATGCATGGTTGGAATACTAAATGAATTAAGCATATATCAAAGAACTCTTGGAAAAATAGTTTGACAGTGAGACGAATGAGTCGTAGCTTGCTTCATTGTTGCGGAAATAGTTGACGGTGAGTGAATGGTACTGACGTACCTGTCGGATGTAAGATCTGAACTCCAAGATCAGATCAGATGAACCTGGAAATGACGTTCCTTTTACCTGTCCGACGAGATTCACGCTCCAGTGAAGGTGCTTCGCGCACGCACATACGCACACAAGGGGCTTGATTTGTGATGGCACTATATGATTTTGGATTTCCCAGTGCATCTAGTTGAGTTCCTATTCAAGTAGGGTGAGATTGTGGCCATAATCAAGCCCAATAAAGCAATAAAAAGTAAGCTAAAAAGTAAGGCCATTAAAGGAATAAGAAAGCCCATTGAGTGAGAAATTAAGAAAAGAAACGCTGTTGAAATATAATTGAGAAGACTCGTCTATAACCTCCTCAGCCGCTCTCCAAACGGATGGAGGACATATATGCATAAGCTGACAGTGGAAGGATCAAGATAATAAAAATCAGATTTTACATATATGCAGAAGCAGACAGTGCAAAAGGATCTAGACAAAATAAATCATAAAAATATATTCTTATGGTCTTAGGTTGACATCAACATAAACTGTAGATTTCATTAAAACACGGTAAGATAAAATAAAAATTAATAATTAACTTATCTAATCAAGTGATGGACTTGTTTTATAAAAAATTAATGCTTTTCATGAACAAATTAATGTAATGTATGGATTCTTTGTTTTCACATAGCTGTATCATGTGTGTCATGTTAGCAGTTGTGTCATTGTTAGCAGTTAAGTCACAATAAGCTAAATCATTCTTTATTGTTTCTTTCCAACATTTTTATGGTTGTCCTCTCCCCCTTTTTATCATCTATTGGTGTCACTCTTAATTTGTTTCTAATAACCTCATTATGTATATAGTCTTTTTTTATATGACCACTCATCCATTTCAATATCTTCATTTCTATCACAGACATCTTTTGTACATGTTGATGGTTAACTGTCCAACATTCAGAATCATAGGTCTAATTACTGCTCTATTATATTTACCTTATAACTTTAATGGTATCTTTTTATCACAAAGAATACATAATGCTCCTCTCCATTTTAACCAACCAACATTAATTCTATGAGTAAAAATTAACCTTACATATTTAAATCTTTTCTTTGGGGGGATGCAATGTGTGTCAATTTTAATTTCTATGTCCTCTAAAGTAACCAAATGACCAAACTTACATTCCATATATTTTGTCTTTGTTCTACTAAGTTAGAGGCCTTTGCTTTCTAATTGTTCCAATTTTCTATTGACTTTTTCCTTCGACTCTTCCACTAACACAATGTCATATGCAAATAACATGCACCAAGGCACTTCATCTTCAATATGTTTTGTTAACTCATCAATCACCATTATAAATAAATATGGACTTAAAGTTGATCCTTGATGTAACCCAATATTAACTTCAAAGAAGTCTCTCAGTACTTCATGAGTACTCACACATATTTTTGCACTATTGTACACCTTTCTTATAAGGTTAATGTATGTCAATAAGATATCTCTTTTTTCCAAGGTTCTTCAAAGAACCTCCCTCGGTACCCTATCGGAAGCGTTTTCTAGATCAATAAATACCATGTGAAGGTCTTTCTTTTTTGTTCTAATTGGTTCTCTGCCTGACATGAATCCAAATTGGTTCTGTGTTGTACTTGATACTTGTCTTAACCTACGTTCGATAATTCTTTCCCACAATTTCATAGTATGGTTCATTAACTTGATACCTCGATAATTCGCACAATTTTGAATGTCTCCCTTGTTCTTATATATGGGAATAAGTGTACTCGCTCTCCATTCCTTGGGCATCTTTTGGTTTCTCCATATTTCATTAAATAGTCTTGTGAGCCAAGTGATTCCTATTTCTGCTAGAATTTTCAAACTTCTATAAGAATATTGTCTGGTCCTACCGATTTACGACCCTTCATATGTTTAAGAGCCTCTTTGACTTTTTCTTTTAAATACGTTGGTAGAAATTGTGGTTTATATACTTTTCTGATTTGGCTAACACTCTTAAGTTAATACTAACATTTTTATTTTCATTAAAAAGCTTATAAAAATAGTTTTTCATCTATTTCTTATATCATCATTTACCACTAGAATTTTTTCATCCTCGTCTTTGATGCATCTAACAAAATTAAGCTCATAAAATTATCACAGATCTATATTTTAGTTATTTTTTATTATGTTTTAGTCATTTAACTGATTGGAAAACACGAATGACTATGTATAGCATAACGCAGAAGAAGAATATAGAAGAGCGCACAGTTGGTGTTAAAATTATGAAGTTCTAAGTAGGTTTTAAAATTATGAGGTTCCGATCAGATTTTATGGCGAAGTCACTTTCTCAAGTTCCCTCCAAGTGTCACACATTTATTTGACTATTAGATAAAAAAAAAATTGATATAAAAAAATATCAAAAATAATTCTCGAATTAGAATTTGAGTTTAACCCGACTTTAGATTTCCATGTTTTTTATGAACTATCATTTATATAAAAAAATATATGGGATTCTTTCAACTGTCAATGTGGTAGTGAAGCAATGATATTCAAATGCAAAAGATCTTCAAGGTAGTAGGCCTCACTAGAGAGCTTAGATAGAATGCCTCACGGTTACATGAGAGCAGGGTTCATGGAGTTATACGACTACAAGACTAGTTCGAGTATGTAAATTAGGGGCTTACACGGTAAGTTTTTGGGTTATAGGCAACACTCAAAATCATGCCTATAACAACTCTTCTTCAACTGATCAAGGACTCATTCTGGAAGCCTCATTATAGGCACACAATAGATGCTCGTACTATCACAACTATGTGCATAAAACATTAGCTGAGCCTCCATTTATCCATCACACTAGGTATTACGTTTGTTGTTGAAGTCCTACATCATTCACTCTATATCCTACCACGGCCTCAATTGTAACAATGTTCTCTTTGACCAAGGGTAGGCGTCAGCGCTATACCACTGCGGGCCCTCGTGACTAAGCTTTAGCTATGAGATATGAAACATAGAGTAGCAGTCAATCAAACAACTCTGGCAGGTAAGCCACTTGTCCAACTCTAGTCGGTAAGCCATTTGCCCAATCTGTTGCTTAACCTTAAAAGGTCCAATATATTTCGGTGTCAACTCCATATGACTATTCTTGTAGACTTGCTTTCAGATGTATGTGGGTATCTAAAGTCATACATGCTCTCTTACCTAATATTCATTGATGCTTATCTGCATACTTAACCATTTTGGCTTGCACTCGGGTCAAGAAAGTTTTGGACTCTTCATACAAGACACATCTCTTTCATATCTCACAAATAGCAGTTGGACAACTCCTGCTTACATTACCCTGTATTATTTCTAGGGGTTCATGTGACTGTCAGCCTAAAGTGATCTCAAAGGGGTTCATCTAGATAGAAAAACTCTTATGTGAGTTATAGTTTAATGTGCCACTTCGAGTAGGGCAACCCAATTTTTTTAGCTTGTCGTCACTCTTCAAGCATAGAGCTTAACCTCTCAATTTGATCATTTGTTTGAGGATAGTGGGTTGAAGACAAGAGTTCAATGAAGACATCTCAAAGTGAAAGCAATATGGATGACAGTATGACTTTAGTTAGCAACCAGATTGAACACTTGAACCATGGTGAAAAGGGGCTTGGTGCTTGCTTCATATGTCAAAGTCCACACCAAATGTAGTTATGCTCGAAGAAAGCTAAGTTAGTCACGGTAGTTGCTAAAGATAAAGTTGTTCAGTCGAGTTCTAGTGGATGTGATTTGCATGTAGCAAATTTTCAATTGCCTTATGCTGCACAAATGAGTAAAGAGCCACAAAGAACCCTCATTTTTGTGGAGGCTCGAATAAGGAGTGTGGAGGTCCATGCCTTGATGGACACCAATTCTTCACACTATCATTTTCACCACTTTTGCGCGCACTCTGGATTGAGACTCTTACTCTCCAAACAATAGATAAAAGCCATCAATACGTAGGCCAACAAAGTGGCCAATATCATGAGGGATTCTTGTGTCTAAGTAGGATGTTGAACCAATACCTTAGGTGTGAGTGTCATTGATGACTTTGGGTTGGTACTCAGTTGTAACTTCTTTCATACAACCAAGATGATGGTTGCACACCTAAGAGGACTAGTGTGTGTCAACTCACAATAGTCTAAGTTTGTGCCTTAGTGCGACTTAGGTAAGGTGTTAGTCGAGCATGCATGTGGAGTGATGATATTATCGGTTATGTACCTGAAATTGGAACTACGAAAAGGTTGTCCCACTCTTTCGATACTCTTTAGAGGGGAAGAAGAGTCTCAACCAACTAGTGAACAGATGTCACTCGACGTACAAGCTTTATTACAAGAGTATGAGGACACTATGCCTATTAAATTGCCCAAGCGTTTACCTTTAAGGTGTGCAACTCACCATGAGATTGAGTTGGAGCTCAGGGCTAAGGCTCCATATATGGATGCCTACCGCATGATCCCTTCCGAGTTAGAAGAGTTCAAGAGACAGCTAGGAGAGCTCATAGATGTAGTTATGATTCATCCCTTGGATTATATATTCTCTTCTAAAAGAAGGTTTGATGGTATGTTGCGCATGTGCGTGCATTATCGGGTCTTGAATAAGGTCATGGTAAGAGATTGGTACCCTCTTCTCTTAGTGGTCGACTTCTTCAACCAACTCGAGGAGTGCAATGGTTCAATAAGTTGGATCTAAGGTGAAGATACTGACAGGTGTGTATAAAACTCGGGGATGAAGTCAAAATGGTTATAGTGATGTGGTACGGTGCATATGACTTTTTAGTGATGCCTTTCAGCTAACCAATGAGCCCACAATGTTTTGTTGCCTCACAAACGAAGTCCTAAATGGGTACAACGATGAATTTATAGTGGTGTACTTAGATGACATTGTCATCTATAGTCAGAGTTTAGAGGAGTACACTCAACATCTCTCTCTTATATTTAATAGACCATGAGGACATTATATTTGCGTGAAAAGAAAGAAATGTGAGTTTGCAAGGACTCTGATAAATTTCTTGGATCATATAATTGACAGGAGTGAGATATGCATGGACCCCAAGAAAGTGCATGTTACCGAAGGATGGCATGGTGTGTGAGTTATAGATCTTTCTCGGCCTAACGAACTACTACCAGAAGTTTATTAGGCACTTCTCAAGGATGACAACTCCACTCACCAAGCTCTTGAAGAAGGGATTCCCTATGTCGTTGACTTGAAAGTGTATTGAGGTCTTTGAATCCCTTAAGTTTGCAGTGTACAAGTAGTTGATACTTTGCCTTTATGATTTCACCCAACCTTTCATGGTACATACGGATGCTATTAACTGAGTATTGGGGGGTGTCCTCCCTCAAGAAAGACTATCTCATACACTTTGAGAGCCAAAAGCTCAAGGAGGCCAAAACTCCGTATCCTGCGCATGAATGAGAGTTGTTGGCCGTAGTGCATTATTTTCAATAATATGATCAATACCTTCCTCAAAAGCTAAAATATGCTCACACCAAGACAAGTAAGGTGGCTTGAGTTGCTTGAAGAGTACAATTTCGAGTGAGTATATAGGTCGGAGAAAGAAAATACCGTGGTTGATGCACTTAATCAAAAGTATTCCAAAGAATTCTTGACTGTCATGAATTAAAGAAAATACCATGGTTGATGCACTTAATCAAAAGTGTTCCGAAGAAGTCTTGAGTGTCATGAATTAACATCAAAGAGATTTATTGCACAGAACCAATATGAAAGATTGATGGTTAAGATTTAAATTTAAAAAGCAAAGAGTTGCTTTTGAATCAAGTGCACTTGCAAAAAGTAAAAATGTGTTTTTTGTTTTTTAAATTCAAATATCAATCACCTATGTTTTAAGAGATGGATCATAGATTGACAACAATAACAACAACAACGAAGCCGGCTATACGGATTCTTTGTTTCTATAGAGCTCAATCATGTGCCATGCTAACAGTTACTTAATACAAGCTAAATCATTCTTTATTATTTCCTTTCAATATTTTTATAATTTTCTTCTTCCTCTTCATCGTTTAGCATATTTACAATCTAATTTTACATACCTTATGAGCAGAGCTTCCTTTGGTCGTCTTTCCACATGTCCAAACCATCATAAATAATTTTTCCTCATTTTGTCATTGATTGGTGACACTCGCAATTTGTTCCATATAAACTCATTAGATATATGGTCTTTTCTTGTGTGACCATTCATCCATCCAAGCATTTTCATTTCTGCCATGAACATCTTTTATACATATTGATAATTAATTGTCCAACACTCATAATCTTAAAACATAGAGGGCCAAATTACTACTCTATAATATATGCCTCTAACTTTAATGGTATCTTCTTATCATATAAAATAACTAATGCACCTCTTCATTTTAACCAACATTCGTTAATTTTATATATAGGTATTTAAAACTTTTCTTACTAATGTGTGTAAATCTTAATTTCTATGTCATTTAAAGTAATAAAATGATCAAACTTGCACTCCATAGATCCTATCTTTGTTCTATTAAGTTGAAAGCCTTTATTTTCTAATGTTTCTCTCCATAGTTTCAACTTTCACTCATCCACTAATATATTCGTCCGCGAATAACGTACACCAAGAAAATTCATCTTAAATATGTTTTGTTAACTTGTCAATGATCAATATAAATAAATATAGACTTAAAGTTTATTCTTGATGTAATCAAATATTAACCTCAAAGGAATTTAACATTTCTTCATGGGTCATCATACATGTTTGTACGCTATCATACATGTCTCTTATAAGATTTGTATGTCTATGGGATACTTCTTTTTTCTAAAGTTCTTCAAAAAATATCTATTGCCAGTTTATCGTAAACTTTTCTAGATCAACAAATACCATGTGAAGGTTCTTTTCTATTATAAAATATTTCATAAGATGTCTTAATAGATGAATAACCTAAATAGTAGATCATCTTAGTATGAATCTAAATTAGTTCACTATTGTACTCGATATTTGTCTCAACTACGTTCAATAATTATTTTTCATAATTTTATAATATGACTCATCAACTTATCAACTTGATATCTCAATCATTTTCATAATTTTGAATCTCTATTGTCTTATATATGTATATAATTGTACTCTTTCTCCATTCCTCGGGTATCTTTTTATTTTTCATATTTTATTACATAATCTCATAAGCTAAGTAATATTCGTCTTTCCTACAAATTTTCCTACTTCCATAGGAATAAAAATATGCTAACCCTCATAAGTTTAAGAGTCTCTTTGACTTCCTTCTTTTTAATGCGTCGGTAGAAATTGTGATTTATATACTCTTATGTTTTTGTTAGCTCAATATATGAGATATAATGTTGCTAGCATATACCAAACTTATATATATATATATATATATATATATATATATATGCATGTATGTGTGTATATATAAATACATATAGATATGTGAGTATATAAAGAGATTGTCGTCCGTGTTTAATTGACCACAGTGCTCAGTCCATCGTTTTGCATGGTTCTACAATTTCAATCATTCACCTTCAACCTCTACCAATTTTTACTATACCATTGTCCAAAACTGCCTTTAAAACCACTCTATATATAAACATTTAGGTTTTCTAGGTGATTTTTATGGTGGCAGGATCAGTTTTGACTAGTGAAGGATAGTTTTGGGTATTGTGAAAGTAGTAGAAGGTGAATAAAGGCTGCAACCAATGGTTGAATCGGTGTAACCATGAGAAATAATAGATTGAGCATCGTGCTCAATTTAGCATAGACAATTGCCGGTCTTTCTCTCTATTTATATATAAATATATATATATATATATATATATGCAAGTATTTATTTATATATATATATATATATATATATATATATATATATATATATATATATATATATATGAGAATACTTAGAACTCATAGACTTTGTACGTTAGTAGTGAAAGGTGATCGAGGACCGCAACCCGTGGTTGAATTGGTGTAACCATGAGAAATGACGAATTGAGCACCATGCTCAACCGAGCATAGTCTATGCAAGTATGTATTTATATATAAATGGCTATATTTAGAACTCATAGACTTTGCAGGTTATGAAATTATATTAATGCGTGGAAAAAGTGTACCATGTTGTTTATGTAGTTTTTGATATTCGAGAGGCATCTGCTACCCTTAGTTTTAAAGGTTACCCAAAGCAGTAGCAATATACGGCTTCCAGAACCTGATTTGAATATGAACAAAAAAGAGGGGTAATACCACCGACGGCTTTCCGGTATCCTTCCTACTACCATGAGTCCTCAAGAAGAAGGGACTTTCAGAAAGTTCACTACCGTCTCGGTTACTTATGGCACAGCTGTCAACCTTTTTCTATTGTTATTCGTACCCTCTTTTTAAAATATAAACCTTTTTTATAAGAAAACCCAAAATTATCCATAAGATTCTCTCTGGTTTCTCCTTTTTTTGACTGATTTTTTTCTCTCAATAACATGTGTTGGCTTCTTTCTTCTTTCCAACAACCTTGATCTTTTTTTAGTATCATTGTCTCTCTTAATCATATAATTTTTTTAAATTCTACCATTTTTAATTTTTTTCTAAACTTTCATTAATAATTTTTTTATTTTCAATACAAACCTAGATCTCTTTGAGACTTGTTTCCTTTTTTATTTTCAATCTTTATCTCGATCTAAACATAAATATCACAAAACCAATGATAGAAAATAAAACTCTAATGATTAATTATGACAAACGCTTTTGACGAAGAAAAAAATTGGTGACCACCTAAGATGCATTTTACTTAAGGGACAAATATGCCTCCAATGCGATTTGAAGAGCAATCATCTTCATTATGATTGATGATGAAACATACTTTAGATGCATTATATTAAAAAAAATGAGCACAAAATGTGTATGTTTGAAGGTTGATGCTTCTTGCACATGTGGCTACTTGAAGGGTGACACATGAAAGTACCTCTTTTTACGAGAAAAAGGTGTTTCCACTTAGAGAATGAAGAGAGAGAAATTAGAAAGGACCATTTCAGAAAAATTATAAAAATGGCGTATAGTAGAAAAAGTATGTATTAATAGTAACACCTCTCAATTAACCGAGAGGAAGAAATCCCATAAAGGTTCCGGATTCCGTGTTTGGGGTCGTGTTGCTACTGTACATATTATTTTGATGCCAAAAGCAGCTCTACACTTTTATTCTTTTTATGGAGACATGCATGTGTTTAGGGGTCTTTCAGCATTGGGTTTCTACACCGTTCTACTTTCTAAAGTTTTGTGTTCTGATCGTGTTTGTGTTGTTCAATCTATGAAATTGATCAAAGACGTCAATATGGTAAGAGAGCGATCTGCTTGCAATGTTGTGAATATAAAATTGAACCCAACGTATTCATATGGTATCTATATGTAATGGTGGATCTACATGGAGGGGTGAGGGGCAGCCGTCTCTCCTGTAATTTTAAAATTTTATCTGTGAATATATGCTTGAGATTCGTGATTCGTCCCAATAACACAATGAAATATATACGTCGTCCCTCCAACACTATTTTCTAGATCCACCACTGTCTATATGCATATAACACATTATATCACACAAGACAATATAACGCTACTTTTTCTTTGATGAAAAAAATTATTCTGTAAAAATAGGGAAAATAACGGAATAGCCTAAAAACCAATGATATCATACACTATGATATGCTAATTTTGTAGAGTACTTGAATAACAAGATGCAGTAACACGGATAAATTATAAAAGACAATGATACCGTACGTTATGATAACATCATGTGTTATACGCTGGACTCTATACCACAGTGCAACATGCACCCAATGACTGATGGCAAAAAACAATTGAAATATTTGGATGAGTACTTTAAAGAAATGAATGAGTCGTTGATAGCAGGCAATACGATCATATGATGGCATCATATTATACAGACAGCGTTACCATGCAATGTGCGCCTTAACAGCGGATCTCTATTAGATCCAGATGGCGAGTCTGTTTTACCCGAAATTTCAAAAAATTTATAAAAGAAAACTGTAGCATACGATATATATATATATATATATATATATATATATATAAAGAGAGGGAGAGAGAGATGGCCAGTTCTAGATAAACTAGAATAGGTGGTTCTAAACCGTAGGTTCCAATTCTGTTGGAGCTATGAGTTTGAACCAAACTGGAACTGCACCTGTTCTGGTTCCGAATCAACCATTTCAATTTTGGGTCCGATTTTGGTCACAAGCGTTTTCGAAACCTAAAATATATAAAAAAAACTCAAAGTGTTCAAATAAAATAATTAATAAATAGTGTATTGGTGGCTTGCTTCGCCTGTTCCTGCTCCGGTTCCACAAAAGACCTAAAAACACAACCCAACACATACATCACTCAGAGAACCAAACACTCCTGCAACAACCACAAAAACCCAACCATACACACCAATGACACCAAAAACTCAATAACACAGAACAACCACACCACCCAAACACCAAACCTACTAACTCCTAACAATACATAAGGAGTCTACCGTATCCAGAATTTGAAAAAGTTTGGAAAAAAAACTTTAGAACACGGGAGGAAACCTGGAGTATCGAAACAGGTGGTTCCATACCATAGGTGGAACCATACCAGGACCAAGCGAATTTCAGACCACCTATTCAAGTTTTGGTTCCAATTATGGTCCCAAACTATTGCAAAACCTATAATATATGAATTAAATTAAAATTTTCAATTAAAATAATAAAAATTAGTGTAACGGGGCTTGAGTTGCATGTTCTTGTTTTGGCATAGTTTCAGTTCCACAAAAGGTGGAACCTAGAATGGACTGGAGGGTCCCCAATTATGGCTCTGAATTCGTTGGTTATACTTCTCGGCCCGATCTGGTTGAGGTTGGAACCGCCACTCTAGTTCTAATCGGCCATAAGTACATACATGCATACATATATACATACATATTTATATATAGAAAAATGGATCATGCTCACACTAACACATGTTCATTTATGCTCACCCATGACTTTTAGGTGGCATGAGTATAATTTTGAAACTTTAATATATTGTAGAAAAGTATGAAAGATATTATTGTTGCACTCATACCACCTAAAAGCATTGTGAGCAGGTGTGAGAGGTGGAAAGGATTTGTTGGGTGATTTTCAAAATACCAAAATATATTTGGTAAATGTTATGGGTGTAGCCATATTGTAGCATTAATAGTCACTTATGTGCTCATTAGTAGTACATGTAGCTGTTGTAACTCATAAATATTTTCTAGTCATATTATAGCATTAAGAGCTATTTACTTAAGTGATAATTGTGCTCATTAGTAGTACATATAGTGGTTGTAACTCATAAGCATTTATTAGTCATATTATAGTATTAAGAGTTGCTTACTTAAGTTGTAGTTGTACTCAATAGTAGCACATGTAGTGGCTATAACTCTTAAGTATTTTCCAACTATATTTCGGCATTAAAACCCACTTGAGTAATAATTGTACTCATTAATAGCACATGAAGTGGTTGTAACTTTTGAACATTTAGCATCCATGTTATGGCATTCAGAGTCATCTTCTTGAGTGACAATTATTCTCATTAGTACCATATCATGAGTTATATCTTCACCATATATATATATATATATATAGTGGTATTTTAAACAAGATTCATATAACTTTTTCTCTCATTGTGGGTGTTCTTTTCTACTTAGTTTTTAAAGAGAGTTTGCAAGTTCTATTATAATACTAATTGGGTTGTCTATGACTCGGTTGTATTTGTGTAAAATGAATTGAGGTCATTGTTGTATCCTGAAGGTGTTTGTTAGGGTTCATTGCATTCAATACAGGTGGGGGAAATAAACCAAAAAGTTAGTGTTTATCACACCTCAAAGAATAATACTATCTTAACCTTCTTTTCAATGTGTTAAATTTAGTCTTTCGAATATCGACCGTTTAAAAACATTTTGCCATCTATAAGAATTCAACTCCAACAAGATTCACTCTCTTTCTCCCTCTCCCTCTCTCTCTATGTACCACCCAAATATGAGCCTTTAGAAAAAATTTGATCAACTACTTAGATAAAATTTTATTATTGTCCTCATTAGTGACGCTACTGGAGGTTCTTGTATTTTATTTCTTTTCTACAAACGTTACCTTATTGACTTGCTGGTGAGGACCCTATTTTTTTTTCTAAACGCAAACTCCAAATCTTGGCACAAAATCATTCGCCTTCCTCAATAACCCCTCACATGTGATGCCTCTATCTCATACCTTGGTAAACCCATCAACACCAAGAAAACTCTTTCATCGCAGCTTATTTGTGACTCTAAAACTACTTGCTTACTCAAAGTTGATTTGCACACATATTTTCCTTCATTACGTGACCTAAGCAATGTTTGGTCTGGAGTTCCAAGGTGGAGCAGGTGAGAGAAGAGAGAAAGAGAGGAGAGAGGAGAGGGGGCTCTGCTGGCCCAAAAAGACTTGAAAAACCCGCCCACGAGGGGGGGTTTTATAGTTTTTGTTGGGGTCGGTTGGGGCTGGTTTTGGGGGGCTGGTTTAGTGGTTAGGTGGTAGTGGTTTGGGAATAAGGTGGGCTAGATATTTAGGGGGGGCCAGATATTTAGGTTAGGTGATTTTAGGGATATAGTGTGCTAGGGTTTTAGGTGGGGTGGTTTAGTGGTTTAGGGCTTAGCTAGGTGGGTTGGGCTTAGGGTGAGGTTTAGTGAGGTGGGTTAGGTGTTTAGGCTAGGATTAGGTCGGGATTAGGGGAATTAGGCTATGTTTAGGGAAGGATTAGGGAAGTGGGTTAGGTGATTAGGTTGGGATTAGGGAAGGATTAGGGAAGTGGGTTAGGTGATTAGGCTAGGATTAGGTCAGGTTTAGGGCAAATGGCTAGGATTAGGGGTTTTGGCTTAGGATTGGGTTAGGAGCATCCCTTTGCATTGCCCATGAACTTAATTGCATCATATTGGTGCAACCCTAAGTTAGGTGTAGGTTCATACAAGTTTAAACCCACACTAATTAGGCTAACCCACATGATTAACCCAAAACTTACACACAAGTCAAGCTTAACACATTGCACTCATATCTAATCCTCCCCATTCTCTCTCATGCCCAAGATCCCGTGTGAATTTCAAGTGGGCCCCACCTCCATTTATGAGAAGGTGATGTGGGCTATGGATGTGGATATTGGATTGGATCTTTGGATCCAAATCTAAATCCAAATCCGCATATATGTTTGGATTGGGATCTGGATATATATGGTCCAGATCCAATCCAAAGTTGAATTCTAACTCCTTCAGGGTATGTTCGAAACGAATGGTTTGTGCGGGGCCTGACAGCATCAGTACTCCGTCTTGCGTTGGGTCTTCGCCAATATTGTCGTCCGCTTCTGTTTTCACCTTCCGGAGATGATTTCGATCAGTTTTGGTTGATAACAGGGGCTTGGATGTTCGAGATTCTGGGGATGAATCTAACACGAGAGTTGTTGTGCCGGGCTCGACATGTGCTCCGGTTCCGGGCTCTCTTTTGCTCTTCTGGTCCTGCTTTTATCAGGTCAAGTCTCTTTGTGGGGTTTCAAAACATCTTTTAAAAGGTTTTAAAACTATATTATACATATTTCAAAACATATATAGTTTAAAGCATATGTACAGGGTTTGTCTGGAAGGCTCCTGGGTTTCCAAACTCAAAATAGCCCTTTGGGGCTGCTTTTACAAAACCAGGTTATTTGAGAAGTTAGTGGGATTTCGGGGTGTTTACAGAAAGTTCATGCCTTTATGGGGCATTTGATCAAGTATGGGGATGTGTCTCAAAGAGGGACTTTAGCCACACGATACAGGGCTTGTCCCTTAATTGAGTCTTGAGTTTTGAAACTCATACTCTATTGAAAGGGGCTGCCATTTTCTTAGCCTACCTGTTTAAGATAGGTTTTTCAAATGAGTGCTTTAATGAATCATTCCTCTTTCCATGGGAGATGATGTCTCGAATTTTTAGGGCCTACAGCAAGGCCAAGCACGATTTTTCTTTTGGCTTAGTGATTCCTTTCACACGCCAAAAGAGTTTTCGAAAATGTATGGCACATTTAGTATGAACAACATCTTCATTTGATCAAGTCAAGCAAACAATGCAGGATTTGCAAAGCATGGAAGGTTTTTATCAAAAGAATTTTGAAAAGGCTTTTGTGAAATGATAACCCTTTTTATGAGACTCATTTTCGTTTGAAATTTTCCTTGAAGGTGTTGGATTTGATTCGTATGGAGACCTGTCTACGAAGGCTCGATACTTAGGGGGTCGACTTTCATTGCCCCTTTGGTTTTACAAAAAAACCCTGAATTCGAGTTCTAAGATGATATCTAGACTCGATGCACATGTATGATTTCAAGATGTGATGCATGATGCTTATGCACACACTATGGGTCAGGCTTATTTCTTAAAATCCCCAATCTTTGCATAAGTCAAGGATCTTGCGAATTTTAGGAAGTTTGGAGGTTTTCATTCCTCCTGGCTTTGGTGATTCTCGAGCTTTTCATTTTGAAAAAGCTCTAGACAAAAGGGTGTTCAAGATCAGCTTTTTGGATTTTTTTTTGGTCTTTGGGAGTTATATATAATTTTCGAAAAGCATTTTTACAATTTTCGAAAATGGACTTTGTACATGGCCAAAGGCTTTAAAACAAATTTCTTTTTGGAATTTTCATTTTTCCAAATGTTTTTGAGATTTTGTTTTGGGTTTTCAATTTTTTTGGTTTTTGGCAAATATCTAATTTTTTTGGCTTTTTCAAAAGGAGGGATCTTCCCATGAACCTACAAAGAAAACATTCATGAATCAGACTCTAATCAATAGGTCTAAGACATGGGTTTTGGGTTTTAGAGGTTCTACGGGACACACTTAACCTAGATGGTCTTAGGTGGCGGCTCTGGGGGTATGGGTGGGCTGTAGCCCAATCCATACTTTTGTCGATTGACCTGAGGCAAGACAAGTTCGAGCCTACCTTGGTTTTGGGTTCCCAGGCCCTGGTAGGGTTTATATCCCATATTTAGAATCATGTTCCAAGACTTCTTGTTTTTTGAAAAGTTTTTGTATAAATTATGGCCTTGGAACATGGAATCGTCCATGTCAGGGATATATACCTTTTTGGATATTGGGAGTTTGGATTCTGGGGCGATGGAAGACTTGGGCTTCCATGCAATCCTGGTTTGGGAGATTTGTTTCTCAAAGAAAACTGTGCTTGGTCTTTTGAGAAGTTTTGGATATTTTGGGGTGCTTTTGTCTTCAAGGAAAACCTGCTTGGTCCCTCGATAGACTTTGGATATTTTGGGGTTATGGAAGACTTGTGCTTCCATACAACCCTGAATTGGGAGATTTTGTCCTCAAGGAAAGCCATGCTTGGTTCCTTGAGGAACTTTGGATATTGCAGGGTGATGGAAGACTTGAGCTTCCACACAACCTATTTTTGGGAGAATTTTTCTTCAAGGGAATACAAGCTTGTTCCCTCGAAGTTTTTGACTTGCTCCTTAGGTTCAACTCGTGGTGCCCCTAGGGATGGATTTTTTTGTTTCAAAGTCCTAATCTTGATTCCAGGGTACAAGACTAGGCTCGAAGAAGTGGGTTTTTCTATGGCAGGGTTATGAGCTCCTAAGATGTCGATGCATGCATTAGGGGTCTCCATGTCTACCATTTTTTGAGTTTGTTTTTGTTTTTGCTTTTGAAATTCTTTTGGCTGGTGCGGGATATTTGGTGCACCTTAAAAATTCTCTAACTTAGGCACATTTCGTGGGTTTGTGTGTGCAGAGGGGTTATCCAATGCATCTGACGACCCTATATGAAGAAGAGAGTTTTGAGAAGGATGGGTTTCAGGCATACCTCTTTGTGGCTTGTCTACCTTTTCAAGGTGAGAGCAGGCCGTTTTCCCGGGTAACTCTGTTTTGAGCTCTCGGGGTTTCATGAGGCGTTCTTTTTCGAAACCTACCTGTTTTTCACTCTCGGCTTTTTGTGGGGTGTGGATTTTGTTTTCCACTTTGTGTGTGTGCCTAGACTTAGGAATTTCATTTGAATTTTTCGAAATTTCAAAGTTTGATTTTTCAATTTTTTTGTCTTTTTGAAAGTTTTCAAGATTTTTTTGATTTTTTGAAACAGGATAGTCTATTTTCGAATTTCCTTTGGATTTGTGGGATTTTGGAAATATGGGAGTGGAGGACTCGCCCTTTTCTGGGTTTTGACCTTTTACCTCAATTTCTTCGTCGATTTTGAATTTGGTTTTCTTTTCACAATCTTTGTGCGCCTGAGAATTGTTGCTACGGGATTTATGGGTTTTAAGCTCCTCGCTTAAAACTTCCATTCTTTTGAAAATCGCCCGTATATCAGCTAGCGCTTCTCATTCTTTGGCTGTTTTGAAAACCTCTTTTAATTTACTTGACGAGGATTTTGGTTTTCACTCCATTTTCTGCAACTTTTCTAAGTATGCACGATTTTTGGAAAACACCTTTTTTTCGAAAATTTGAGTGTAACTTGTTTGTTTGAAGTTTACTTAAGTCCCAGGTCTCACCAGGCATGCCAAAATATGTAGACACCAAAAATCTTCGACTTCGGGTTTCTTAGGCCTGGAGTGAATCTTTTCGCAATCTACGTTCGCTTTTAGGATGTGCCAGCTAGCTTACTCAAACTAGCGAAGTAGTTTTGAAATATCTGACTTTTGAAAGGCGATTGTAGGCAAGCGGGATCTTTTCATAACAGACCTTCTTGCACCGACGTGCAAGGGTCAGTCTGTACGCTTAGAGATTTTGTTTGAACAAGTTACACAAAAAATCAATTTTTGAATGAAGAAGTATTTTAAAATCCTTTTGAAATCATGCACTTGGCGAGTTTTTGATTTGGGTGACCCTAAGTCTTTTAATTTTATCCACTTAGGCGTGTTTGCACATTTTGTTCGGGTTTGTTCGATGCAGGTATGCACTCTAGCTCGAGTATGGCGAGTATGCAATGAAACTCACACAACTTGAATGTAAAACCCGAAATTTAAAGACTTAGCAGAAGGAAAAACCTAAATTGAATGCAACTCGCACGACTTGAATGTAAATTGCAGAAATTTAAATATATCTATATCTTAAGAGCGGAAAGGCTCAATGTGTGCATGGGTGTTGTGTATAAATTGAAATGCAACACACGCAACTGAACCATAAAACGCAGCAGAAGGGAGATATAGATATATATAAGAGCGAAAAGGCTCAATTGTGGAGTGTGTGTATGAATTGAAAGACAACACACATGACTAAATTTAAAACACGGAATTGAAATGCATACACAACTGAATCGCGAAAACTCACGCAGCAAAAAATATATAGATATGGCTATATCTTAGTGGCTTCTGAGGCCAAAATGTGCGTGAGGTGTTTGAGCAATCGCTCGGGTGTTTCTTGGGTGTGAGTGTGTAATTGAAAGACAAACTCACACAACTGAATGTAACAACCCAGCTGAATTGAAATTCGTATGTATATGATAAGAGCGAAAAGGCTCAATTGTATACGTGGTGCTTGTGTACGAGATAAGAGCGGAAAGGCTCAAGTGTACGTGTGTGTCTCGTGTGTCCAGCACCGTTATTACATTCCAGGGGGAGACGATGCTCCGTTATTACAACCCCGTATCACGAATTGAATGGAATGAAAAAGAGACTTGATATATATCAAACGACTTACACTTTTCCAAGTTCTTGATTTGGGATTGTACAAGGAGCGAACCCACCTCTTCTTATGGCATTCGTGGCATGTGGGAGCGAAGCCGGAGAGGTAGATAAGCCCTAATACGCCCTTATATATATGTGTATGAAAGATCTAATCTCTTTATCAAGTCATGTACTCTCCATATTCTTAAAAATTCTCAATCATTCATTTCTTTAGATGGATTTGAGTTCAATAGTAAAAAGCAAAATGTATACATATATTTTTTGCAAGTATATTTAATTCACATGAATACACAAGAATTTCATATGTACTTTCAAGTATGGGGAGGGCATATTAGCTAATATATATTCATACATGTGTAGAGAGCATGGTGCATGCACACACCCATACAAGTTTAAGTCCATTTAAACATTTATGTCGTTCGATTGACATGATTAATATAGAAATTTGAATTTTAAAAACTAAATACCAAGTAAAAAAAGTATAACAATACTTTTTGCTTTTAAAATTTATATTGTCGATCATCATGATCAAACATGGAGATGTTTGAGTGTATTTGAGTGTTGATAGGTGTGTGCATATACTAATTTCTCTCTCACTATATATGTACACATATATGATATAATATATATGTGTTATTTTTTGTTGTTGATTGCATCAGAATGTCACCATTGAGATTTGAATCTCTTAGCACAACCTCATCATGTAGGATTACAAAGATAAAATAGAAAAACAGAGAAGAGATCTCAGTATTGATAATTCGATAACCCTTCTTATCCTATCTTTTGTTTATATCTTTGTATACTATGTCATTCTTCGATGTCTGTTACTGCTAGTAGAAACGACATCCTACCTTAATTATTATATTAATTTGGAAATAATTTTATTTATAAAATAAAGTGGGGCATGCAATATGGAAGGGGCCCCTCCTTCCTTATTATATGATCATTATGATTAAGGCCTTATAGCCATTTCTATAACCATGGTTATCATCTCCCACTTGTTTATATAAACCAAATCAAAATACAATGGTTTTCTCTCACTATTTAGTGGTTTTCCCATATGTATCATTTTCTTATTGTACTTAAAGTGCAATTCTATAAGTTATCCCGTTATGTATTTTTCGTAACCAATACGCTTTTTCCAACATAACAACGCATGTCTATATTTTCATACGGTTGGAAACTCTAAACATGTTTCAATCCCAAGCTAGTAATATGATTAGTAAATAAGTTTTCAGATATACTTTTATCAAGGGGTCTCCTATTATATCTTCTATAAGAAGGTAAGTGACAAATATTTCATTATTTTGTATCATATCATGTATATAAAGATATTTTGCCATTATATACTGTCCTTGAGCAATCAACTCTACTCTTTATAAGAGTTATGGCTACAACATTGTCACAGTAAATGACAATTGGTTTATTTGCTATATCTAACTTCAAATCACGAATGAAGGGGCTTAATCAAACAATACTCGTTGCAATTATATTGCAAGCATTATACTCAACATCTTGTATGTGCAATGTGTTTCTTACATGAGCATGAAACATCACTACCTTCAAAACAGAAAACTTTATCGAAGGTTGATTTGCTATCTTCTTTTCTCCCAACAAGTCATATCTCATTATCCGGTAATTATTAACTCATTTGCTTGATAGCATAATTTAAATCTCTTGTTCTTTTAGATATATTAAGATCCTCTTTATCGCAACCTATTGTTACCAACTATGATTACTTTAATATCTACTCATGAGACCAATAGTAAACTGATATACAACATAACATACATCAAGCTTCTAACAACTTGAGCATACGAAATAGTTGGTTTTTCTTATCTATCACCTAGAAAATCAACTTTACTAAGCTTGACCCCTTTTATAATGAGTGTACTAACAAACTTACAGTCATACATTCTAAATTCCTTGAGGATATAATCAATATATCTTTCTTGACTTAAACATAACAGTCTAGACACTCTATCATGAGTAACCTTTATACCCAAGATATATGATGTTTCTCCCATATCCTTCATCTCAAACTTTGAGCTTAATCATGACATTTTCTTGACAATCATATCATTGTCATTACTAGTCAATAGGATGTCATCTACATACAATGCATTTTGTTCCTTGACAATCATGACCTTTATACCCAAGATAGAATGACAAATTGGCTCCCATTGTTCCAAATGTAAACACAGTGATCAAGCATATTAGCCACAAACCCAAGTTCTATAATGCATTTTGAAAAGTTAAATATCATTGTTCAGGTAATTGTTTTAGGCCATATACGGATTTCTTCAAACTATATACCATATCATCGTGACCTTTAATTATATAGCCTCCTGACTATTTTATGTAAAATATTTCATTAAGATTACTATTCAAAAGCTAGTCTTTACATCTAGCTAATATAAATTCAAATTATAAAGGCATCAATTACCAAATTTATCTTTATAGATACAAATTTTGGAACTAGAGAATATATATAAATATAATCAATTTCTTCCTTTTGCAACAAATCCTTTACAGCCAACATCACTTTAAATTTTTTAATTCAACTATCAACTTTATATTTCTTTTTCAATAACCATTTTTAACTAATTACTTTTCTTTTCTTTCAGATTTTTTTCTTAATAGATTCAATTGCATTTGAGAACATAACTTCTTCACAACTTAGGTTATCAACCACCTCATCTAAATCTATCAAATAATATGTCTCCTCAACTAAGTAGTGTGATAGTCCTTTAAGTAGGATGAAGGAGCTCGTGGTCTCTGATGACCACTTAATGTTCAGTTTTTAAGAGAAGACTATTTGTTTCTATTTTTTTAGGTTAAGATCAATATTAGTATCATCATTACTTGTAAAAATATTATTCTTAGTATCCTCTAAGAGTTCAACCTCCTCACTTCTATCAACTCAAGGTCTTTATGATAAAACTTATACCCCTTTGATCATTTTGGGTATTCGATAATGATACACATCAAAGATTTGCTATCTTATTTATCTCTAGATTGGTTTAAGATCTTTACATGTGCTATGGAGCACCATCTTCCTAGGTGACTGAGGTTTGATTTTCTACCAAACTATAACTCATACAATGTAATGGATACAATCTTATGGCAACTATGTTTACAATATACATAGTTATAGACATTGCTTCTCCTCAAAATACCTTTGATACAGAAGTATCTCATAGTATATATCTTATTATATTTAGAAGGATTTTGTTATATCGTTCAATTACACTGTCTTGTTAAGGTGTCCTAAGTATTATATTTTGCCTAGTTATACCATATTCTTTGCAGTATTCAAAAAACTCAATTGAGATATATTCTCCATCTATATGAGACCCAACACTTTAATAGTGCATCCAAATTGATTTCCAATTTTATTATTATATTGTTTGAATGTTTTCAATGCTTTTAATTTATGTAACAAGAGGTATGTATCCGTATCTAAAATAGTTATTAATGAAGGTTGTAAAATAAACCTTCCCACGACAAGATCTCATTCTAAAAGATCCACAAATATTAGTGTGAATGATTTCTAGTAAACTCGTGGCTCTTTTCATTTTCCTTGAATGTAAGCTTCACATTTGTTGAATGTATTTTCATCAAATGTCAGTAATACATCAAAAGTTGCTAATTTATTCAACTTTTTAGTCTAATATATTCTAGCCTTCTATACCATGCATCCACATCAATAAGCATTGCACATTCAATGTAATCAAAAGAAGTTGATGGTCCTTCATTATTTAAAGTTTAGAGTTTAAACAAACCATGATTAGAATAAAAAATCCCAATAAAAAATACACGACCATGTTTTCCTATGATCACCTTCCTAGAAAAATCAAAACCTCAAGTCCCGCTTTAACTAAAACACGCACAAAAACTAAGTTGTGCCTTATAGTAGGCACAATTATTACATCAATCATTAAGACATGAATGCTTGCTACATTGGTCCTAAAGGACCCAACTCCTAAAATATCAAAACAGGAATTATTTCTCATGTAAACTCGATGTTCACCAAGTTGATACACTTTGAGGTCTATAACTTTGTTCTTGCCTTTATAATGTGTCACATTGCTCTAGAGTTGGTCCACCAATCAGAAATATCCCAGATCATCCTCAACAAAGAATAATTTTTCATTTTTGCTCTTCTTTAGATGCCCTTATTCAATTATCAAGTTTAAAGGGAGCTTAACTCTGTAACAGTAGATTTTACCATTGCCTCAGTCGTGTCCTCGACCTTGATTTGCTCCCTAACCTCTAAAGCGGCTAACTTAGCCTTCTTGGGGCAATCTCGCATGCGATGCGGCCCAGTGCAAATGTAGCATGGCACCACTCCATTGCCTCCTTACTTGCCCTTGGAAGAGGATGCCTCTTCACTCCTCTCGGGTATTTTCCCGTTCTTACTTTTCCCACCTCCCTTCGAAGGCGTTTCCCTAGGACTCTTCTCATCCCTAGGCATCCTTAACTCAACAAAGGACTCAACCATGTCAGATTTTGCCGACGCAACTCCACTTGCGCCCATGGTTGTAACCCGTACTCAAAGTGGAAAAGCTTATCTTGCTCGGTCATACATTCAATCTCGAGCAATAATGAGCTAAACTCCTTCACATATTCGTGAAGACTCCCGGTTTGCTTAAGTTGCTTCAATCGCTCACGTGTATGTCGTAAGGTATTCGTCGGAGTAAATTGCTAAAGAATTTCGCTTTTGAAATCCGTCCAAGTAGCAGGTAACCTCTTACATCCGTCTAGCGACGTTTTCACTTGCGTACGCCACCATAACTTGGCGTCATTCGAAAGGAACAAGGTTGCCACCGTAACCTTTTCCTCATTCGGCACACGCGATGCCTCCAAATAACGCTCCAAGTCCCATACAAATTTCTCGACAATCTTTCGGTCTCGTCTACCCTCAAATGGCTTAGGTTCAGGAAATTTTATCTTATACGTGTTCGTGGGTGTACGAACTGATTCGTTGGATGTGGATGCAGGCTGAACATGACTTTCCCAAGGACCACGGACCTCTGTCTCCACGGCCTCAGCATGACACTGCCTTGTAGTTATTTCTCCTAGCTGTTGTTCAAAGCTTTCTTTCTGCATCTGGAACTGCAGCCGAAGTGAAGCCATTTCCTACAGCACCTTGTTCATGCACGCTTCAAAGCCGGATCTACTGATTGTGGCTTCATCTTCCACAGAGCCAAGCTTACTCTTACCCATCGAGTACCTGTATTCTTACAGACGGTATACTCGGAAAACAATTTACAGACTCACTGACCGACTTACAACTTCCGAACTGAACTTGTGCAGAAAAAAACAGAAAACTGCACAGGTGGTTTTTACACCCTGTTACAACCACTTTATGAAGAAACTGAAGCACAATATGCATAGAAAAAAAACTCACCAATACTAACTGAAATACAGCGATCCAATGGCCAAAATTTTGTGAAATTCCACCAACAGAAACCTGTTCAAATCGACTTCTCCAAACCACGAAAAACCAGATTCTGTTTTTGTATATTGTTCTGCGGTTAACGTCTGCAATGATTTTCCCACCAAGAATTTCTCAAAAATTCCTCTTCTCCGGTCACAATCTCCTCGGTTTGAACATGTTATTACCTGATCTTAGCTCAAAAACCCCTTTGTTAGTCAGATCAAGCAGTAAACACCTCAAGATCCACCAAATTTCTGCTGACGTTACAGTTCTGAAAATCTGTTCAGATTCTGGCCACAGATTTGAATTGTCCGACGATATATCCTGCTCTGATCTATCACTCTCGTGGACAATTAGCACTTAAACACCTCTGTTCAAGTGTTGATCAACAACCAGATGTTGATCCAACTCAAATTCAGCAGTTAATCACTGAATTACAGGTCGCGAGAAACAGTTTCCGCTTGAAATTGTTTTTCCAGCGTGTTTCACTCCAAAACACCTGCGATCTGGGATTTCCGACCTTGATCTGCCTACCCTAGGTAGATCTGGTTATTATTGAACAGTTTCCACAGGAATTTCAATCATCAACCGAGCAGAAAACAGATCGGCACTCAATCTTGGCCGTGTACAGAAAAAAAAATTCCGGTGAAATTTTTCTGCACATTCTGTCTTGATTCCGATGTGTTTTTTCATATGTAATCCGTTCAACAAATGTTCTAAATCACGAGTTTACGCTCTGATATCATTTTGTCACAGAAAATTTTTGAAAATCTCGAATTCTTACTCTGTGATAGCAAAGCAACGCCTGTCGCTGCTTTCAGCTCGTTCCTGCGCGCAGAACTGCATCAGTTCGTTTGAATTCGAGATCGGTTCTTCAACTCCTGGTACGGAAGTTCCCTTCACCTCACGTCGTTCTATCTCACTCAAGAGATGGATCGGTTGTAGAAGCAAACACTCGGTGCCGGGACAGAATCTTCTCACTAGGAAATAGAACTCTTTATTGCTACTGCTGTAGAATGGATTACAAGACACAAACACTCTCGGATCTACTGACAAAGGAAGCTAATGGACACAGCTAGACTGAATTGGCCTTGGTTCACTCTGAACCAGGCTAAGGACGTTCCTCTCCTTTCAAGCAACACTCCCTTACTCGGGTTGAGCCCCTGCTCACCTAAGCAATTCACGTCTAACACTCACTCTATTCCACTCAACTTCACTTCATCCCTCACAACAGCCCACCCGATCTCTATTTATAGAGATCGGCTCACTGGACTAACCCACACATAACCAAGGGATATTCCAAGGAATATTCTCCCTTGGTTAACACTCTAGGTTAGGCACTAACCTTACTTAGTTAGGCTACCCATGTCTAGTCTTGTGACCCGACTCACCTAGACACACTAGACCTTACATGACCCGAGCACACTAACATCACACTCGGTTATGTACAGGACATACAAGACACTCATTTACAATGACACAACTCACGATTCACACACCCATACATGACGCCAACCGAACTAAGGAGTAAAGGAGGTTTATGCTACGCGCGCCTCCACACGGATGTCGCCCGGTGCGCGTGCTCTCTGAAGTCACCCGATGAAGGTTGTAGAAGGATGCGCGCGGGCGCTATCACTGCAGAATTATTGCCTGTCACAGTCTCCTTCACTAGGACAATATGCCTTACTTTAACCTATTTCGCAATGGATGTAGATACAAATTTTCATTCACCTATTTTAAACTTCTTAAGGATATAATCAATATATCTCTCTTGACTTAGGCATAGAAGTTTATATTCTCTATCTCAAGAAATCTTTATACACAAGATATAGGATGTTTTCCTATATCCTTCATCTCAAATCTTGAGTTTAATAATATTTTGACAATCACCTCATTGTCATTCGTAATCAATAATATGTCATCTACATATAATGATAAGATGACAAAGTAGCTCCCACTATTACTGACATAGACATTGTGGTCAAGTTCATTAGCCACAAACCAAATTCTAGAATGGCATTTTGGAAAGTCAAGTACCATTAACGAGGTGACTGCTTAAGTTTTTCTTTCTTTTGGCAAATCAATCAATTCCTACACTTAGTTTTTCTCAATGGATTAAATTTTCTCATCCATGTCTTTTTTTTGTCTTTTTTCTAGTCTGTTGATTCATATGAGTCAACAGCTTGCCGATAAATTAATTATTGATTAACTCATCTAAATCTATTGAATTGCATAATTCTTCTATAAGGTAAGTATGATAATCTTTTTAAGTAAGACGGTGTGACCCTAGGTCTTTTATTTTCACTTAAGTTTTAGTTGATTCAAAAAGATTATCTATGGATTCAAATGATGATGCTTGATTTAGATCGTCAATATATTTATCATCATTTTTTAGGATGTCATTCTTAGTATATTCTAGGAATTCAACATCCTTGCTTTCTATAAGTTTGTGATACTTATGATAAAATATATATCCCTAAAAACCTTTAAGATGTCCAATGAATATGCATCTTAAGGACCTTTAGGATATCTCATACATCTCAAGAACCTTTAGTATAGTTGATTAAGGATCTTCACATGGGCGATAGATTCCCACCTCTTGAGATGATATAGATTGGGTTTTCTTCCAAACCACATCTCATACGGTGTAAAAAATACAACTTTACATGCTACTCTATTGAATAGATAGATAGTTATACTTATTGTTTCTCTCCAAAATACCATTGGTAAAGAGGTATCTATTAACACATACCTTGTCAAATTCAGTAAAATCCTGTTATATCTTTTTGCTATACCATTCTGCTCAGGTATTTTTTAGTATTGTATTTTATTTTGAAATACCAAAGCCTTTAAAGAATTCTAGAAATTTTGCAGAAGTGTACTCACCACCTCTATCTGATCTCAAGACTTTGATTGTATGCTCTAGTTGATTTTTAACATTTTGCTTATATCTTTTAAATGTTTCAAGTGCCTCAAATTTATGTATTAAGAGATATATGTATGTATATCTTGAGTAATCATTGTAGACACCGAAAATTTTCACTTACGGGTTCTAGGCCTGAAGTGAACCTTTTCGCAATCTACTTCGCTTTATGGGCGTGCCAGCTAGTTTACTTTAACTAGCAAAGTATGTTTTGAAATAATCTGACTTTTTGAAAGACGATTGTAGGCAAGCGGGATTTTTACGTCACAGACCTTCTTGCACCAATGCGCAAGGGTCAGTCTGTACGCTTAGAGACTTCGTTTTAAAACAAGTTTAACTCAAAATATATTTTAAATGAAGAAGTGTTTTAAAACCTTTTAAAAACCATGCATTTGGGTGATTTTGATTTTGTAAGGGTTGGATGACCCTAAGTCTTTCAAATTTTAATCTACTTAGGCACGATGTGCGTGCATCGAAATAGCCTAAGTCTTGGCGTGTTTGCACGATTGATTCGAGGTTGTTTTTGTATGATTTTCAGATTTTATTTCACGTGGATTTGCACGTGCCTATGTCTTTCTTTTTATCCCTCTTTGGGGCCACCTAGGTGTATATTATGAACACTCCACTAAAATGTGGCGAGTTTGAGCGGGAGTATGGGGTTTGCTTTGATGCAATATGCGTCCTAACTCGTGGTATGGCGTATATGCAATGCAAACTCACGCAACTCCAAAGGGAAAACCCGAATTTAAAAGACAATGCCTAAGGGAAATTG
Source organism: Brasenia schreberi (assembly GCA_036023115.1). Lineage (NCBI taxonomy): Eukaryota > Viridiplantae > Streptophyta > Magnoliopsida > Nymphaeales > Cabombaceae > Brasenia > Brasenia schreberi. The sequence goes on from JAYKKT010000065.1 coordinate 5,009,229, forward strand.
CCAAAGGGAAATGACTTGTAATGGAAATTGCTGAAGGGAAATTGCCGAAGGGAAATACGTATATAATGTATATATGGGCCCTTACTTGGGTCTTGCAAATAAAAGCGAAGGCTCAATGTGGGTGCATGCGAGAATTGAAGTACTACACACACGACATGAAATGAAACCCAAATATAAATTACAATATGGCCTTAACTAAGGTCTTGGGAGTAAGAGCGAAAGCTCAATGTGTGTGAGTGCTTGAATTGAAGTACTACGCACACAACATGAAATTAAACCCAAATATAAATTGCAATATGGCTTTAACTAAGGTCTTGGGAGTAAGAGTGAAAGCTCAATGTGTGTGCGTGTGGAAAATGGAAAGACAACACACACGACTTAATTAAAACCCCCACAACTTAAAGTATATAAATACAACTATATCTTAGGGGCTGGTTAGGCCCGTGTATGTGCAAGAGGTGTACGACTAAGAGCGAGGTAGGCTTAAGTGCACGTGTGTGTGGGTGTGCCAAACCACGTTATTACAAGTGGGGGGAGACGATGCTCCGTTATTACAACCCCGTATCAAAATTTAATTGAACATAAAGCAAGTTAATGTAATAGACCAAGTTTAGACACTTACAAATAGCTGGTCCATGTTCAACTTGCTTGCACTTGGGCTCACGGTTCACCTTGGGCAGCCAAGAGAGGTTATCCTAAGTGGCTTTGAGAGAGGTTCTATGGGTCACGGTTAGGGCCATAGGGGAGCTTAGGTTCGGCCAAGACGGGGGTTGTGTAGGGTCTGTCCTAGGGTCTGTCCTAGGGTGCAGGTCACGGCCAGGGTGCAGGTCAGGTTGGCAGGGGGGTGGTCAGGTCGGCAGGAAGTGGTCGGGTGGCTGGCGCAGCCGTCGGGTGACTGGCGCAGCAGTCGGGTGGCTTGGCGCTAGGGGGCGCGCTGGGGGGGGTCCTGGCGCTAAAGGGGCGGCAGGGCGCTGAGGGGCGCCGCAGTGGCGCGGGATGGCGTCAGGGCGCGGGGCGCGTGGCAGGTGTGGTAGGGGGTTCGGGTGACATGTAGGGCGCGGTCCGGTTAGATTTAGGTCGGTTCGAGTCTAGGGTTAGGTTTGGTCGAACCTAGGCTGGGTTAGGGCTAGGTTTAATTAGGGTTAGGTTCAGTTGGGGTTAGGTCCAGTTGGGGTTAGGTAGGTTCGAGCCTAGGCTAGGTTGGGGATTAGGTTTAGAGGGGTATAGAGAGCATGGCTAGGTTAGGTTAGGCTTACCTCTTGGAGTCGGTCCAGCCCATGTCCAAGCTTGGTTGCAGCCACTTGATCCAGCCCACCTCTTGGTTGCAGCCCCTTGGTCTAGATCCACTTAGCCCACATGGCTTGAACCCACCTCACCCAATGAGCCCACATGGCTAGGTCTATCACTCCCTCTCTCTCCTCCCAAATATTTGCATGAACCCTTTACATGGACCCCCTCACCTCTATTTATAGACATTTGAGGTGGGTCTTGGATTTGGGTTTGGGTTTGGGGTTTGGATCCAGCCCCAAATCTGAACACTATTTGGATTTAGATATTGGATCTCGGATATTTTGAGATCCGTATCCGATCCAAACCCAACATTTTTATGGATATGGATATTTTGATCCAGATCCAATCCAATCCAAACACTATTTGGATCCAATCCAAATCCAAACACTATTTGGATCGACCCAAACACTATTTGGATTGGCCCAAATCCAAACACTATTCATTACATGGATTTGGATCTGGATATATATGGTCCAGATCCAAATCAAAATTTCTTCGGACAATCCTTCTTGGCTTCTCGAGGCGAACGATCTGTGCGGGCACTGGCTTCATCAGCGCTCCGTCTGGTGCTGGGTTTTCCCCAACTTTGTCGTCCGGACTCCGTCTTGCCGTTCTGGACTCCGTTGAGCTTTTCATCAAACGGGCTCTGCTTTCTTTTGTTTTTTTATCAAGGAGTGGCTTCTGAAGCTCTGAGCTTGAATCCTCTTCGGGCCTAGGGTCTTCTTTTGCCTTCTGTACCTGTTTTCATATTTTAAAACAGGTTGTCGTTTTGGCTCAAACGAGCTTTTTGGTGTTTTTGAGAGTTTTTGAAATATAGAAGATTTGGGGTGTTTACAATCATCAATAAAGATTATGAAATAAACATCTCCTCGATACGATCTTACTCTTAAAGGTCCATATAAATTAGTGTGAATAATTTCCAACAAGGTTGTTGCTCTTGTTTCTTTGCGAAAAGTTTTTCTCATCATTTTTCTTATCTATAGGCTTCACACTTATTGAAAGTGTTTTCCTTAAATCCTGACAAGAAGTCAAAGTTGGATAATTTTCTCAACTTTTTCATACGTATATGCCCTAGGTGTTTATGTCACACGTTTACATCAACATTAAAGGTACAATCAATATGAGCAAAAGAATCTTCACTTTCATTAACATTTAGTTTGAATAAGTCATTATAGACACACAAAAATTTTCACTCTGGGTTCTTATGCCTGAAGTGAACCTTTTTCGTGTCTAAGTCGCTTTAGGGCGTGCCAGCTAGCTTACTCAAACTAGCGAAGTATTTTTGAAATATCTAACTTATGGGGTGACTGTGGATAAGTGGGATCTTTTCGTTGTAAACCTTCTTGAATCGGTGCTCAAGGGTCGGTTTAAACGCTTTAAAAAATATCGATTTTGAACAAGCATGGACTTTTGAAAAGAGTATGAAAGTACTTGATCGATTTGTATGCCTATTTGCAGATTTTATTTACGTGGGGTTGCACGTATCTAAGTCTTTCGGTTTTATCTACTTAGGCGGGATATGTGTGCATCAAGTGGCCTAAGATTGGCGTGTTTGCATGAGGTATTCGGGGCTTCTTTGGATGCAAGTATGTGCAATATCTCAAGTTTGGCGGATATGCTATGCAACTCACACAACTTGAATGTAAAATCTGAAATTGAAAGACATAGCTGAAGGGAAATACCCAAATTGAATGCAACTCACACGACTTAAATGTTAATTGCGGAAGGGAAATTGCAGAAGGGAGATATAGATATAAGAGCAGAAAGGCTCAATGTGTGCGTGTGTGTTTGTGTATATATTGAAAGACAACTCACGCAACTTGGAATGTAAGACCCCACTCGACTTAAATGTAAAGTGCAGAATAGGAAATACGTATATATATATATATATGAGCCCGAAGGTCATCAACGTGTGCGTGTGTGTTGTGTATAAATGTAAAGACAACTCACACGACTTTGAAATGTAAAACCCAGCCGAAGGGGAGATATAGATATATATATGAGCCCGAAGGTCATCAACGTGTGCGTGTGTGTTGTGTATAAATGTAAAGACAACTCACACGACTGAATTTTAACAACCCGGAATGTAAAGACGTACATAGCTGAACCAGAAAAACTCACGCAGCTGAAAGTATATAGATATGTCTATATCTTAGGGGCTGCCAAGGCCAAAAGGTGCGTGAGTGCTTGAGCAAGTGCTCGGGTGTCCCTTGGGTACGAGTGTGGAATTGAAATGACAAACTCACACGACTTTCAAAGTAACAACCCGAATGAAATTGCAGCTTATATGGCTCTTACTAGAGTCTTTGGAGTAAGAGCGAAGGCTCAATTGTGCATGTGGGTGCTTGGTGTACGAGATAAGAGCTAAGGCTCAAGTGCACGTATGTGTCTCCTGTACAAGATAAGAGCTAAGGCTCAAGTGCACGTATGTGTCTCGTGTGTCAAGTACCAATATTACATCTCGGGGGGAGACAATGCTCCGTTAATACAACTCCGTATCCGAATTGAATTAAATGTGAAAGGAGCAATGTAAATACCAAATTTTAAACACTTACAAGTGATTCGGGCGTTTGATTCACTCCAATCTACGAGGGCTTTGGTTCACTTTGCAGCCACAGACGTGTCCCCTTTAAAGCTTGAGGCGTGAAGTGGTTGGCCGAGCTTGAGCTTGGTGGGGTTTTGGCTTGAGAGATAAGGCTCACGGGTGCTAGGTAGGTTGCGAGGCCTTAGTGGGATAAGCAAAGGAGTCGTGGGTTTTGGTGGGGCTATGGCAAAGGTGGCTGTAATGTGGGAGGTGCTAGGTAGGGATGATGGTGGGTAGTGGAAGTGGTAGGTCGGTTAGGATGTGGGGTGGAGTTGGTTGGTGTGGTAGGGTAGAGTCGGCTGGGGTTGATGCTAGGCGGGTGGCATGCGGGGTTCGGTTGGGGTGACAGGCGCTAGGCGCGCGAGCGTGGAGCAGGTGGCATTAGGGAGTGAGGGGCGTGCAGAGGGCACACGGGTGGTGTGCGGGTGGCGTCAAGGAGTGAGGGGTGCACAAGGGGTGTGCGGGTGGTGTGTGGGGCACGTGGAGCGGGAGCGGGAGCGGGTGCGGGGCGCGGGTAGCACGCTAGGTGGCCGGGTGTGAGGGTTTTGGTTGGGGGAGGTATGGCGGTGGAGTTGGTAAGGGTTTGGCTGGATTGGGGGGTGGAGTAAGGCGGTGAGGTTAGGTGGTAGCTGGTAGTGGAATTAGGTGGGGTTTAGAGGAGTAAAGAGAGAAGGGCTAGGTTAGGTTTTTAGGCTTACCTCAAGGGAGTCTTGGCTAGGTCTAGGTCGAGCCTTGGTCCAGCCCACCTCGCGTCCTCCAAGTGTAGCTAGGTCCACCTCGGTTCACCTTGGTGCAGCCCATACTAATCCCACTTAACCCACAAAAGCTTAACCCACAAAAATAGACAAAGCACTAAATCACTCACCTTAATCCCCTCTCTCTCCTCCAAGCTCCTCCAAGGCTTTTCACGCGAGCTTTTGGGGACCCCCTCACTCCTATTTATAGGGAAATGAGGTGGGTCATGGATATGGGTTTTGGGTTTGAGTCTTGGAATCTAGATCCAATCCAAACACTATTTGGGTCTAGATCTCGGATCTCAGATATTTTGGATCCATATCCGACCCAAATCCAAACATTTATATGGATACAAATTTGGATATTTTGGTCCAAATCTGATCCAATCCAAACACTATTTGGATCCAATCCAAATCCAAATACTATTTGGATCGACCCAAATCCAAACACTATTTGGATATGGATCTGGATATATATAGTCTAGATACAATCCAAATTTTCTCTGGATGGTCCTTCTTGGCTTTTCGAGGCAGACGTTTTGTGCGGGCCCTAGCCTAATCAACACTCTGTCTTATGCTAGGTTTTTCCTAGTTTTGTCATCTGGACTCTATCTCGCCATTATGGACTCTGTTTCTACTCAATTTTGCCATTTTTGGCTCAGGTTTATGCTGCTTGGGTGGATGTATTTGATTTGGCTTCTGGGTGTGCTGGGCTTGCATTCTACATCAGGCTTGGGCCTTCCTTTCGCCTTTTGACTCTAGCTTTTATGAGGCCAGTGTGCTGCTTTTAGGCTTTTGCACCGGTTTCTGAGGCTGCTTTGGATTTGGCCCTTTTGAGTTGTTCTATTGGCTGCTTCTTGATCAGGCATCGTCTTCCATGCTTCACCTGTTCGTCTTTGACTTTTTGGCAAAATGGGACTTGGCCCGAGTTTAAGAAATCTATATTGGATACGAGGTTTCAAAACATAATTTACAAAGCTTTCGGGAGCTCCTGGGTTTTTGAAAATCTCAAATTTAGCCTCTTAGATTGATTTTCAACCCAGGTGTATGTTTTTGCAAAATCGTGGGATTTTAGCGTGTTTACAGATGCCGCTCTTTAGCATTATCCAAATTTATTTGGATAATGGCAAAGATGACAACACCCATGTTTGCTTTCTCCCTGGATTTGTCTTCGAGAATATGGGATCGTCCCAGTTTTGAGAAAACATCTTCTTTAAGACTCGTAAGAGGGGATTTTCGCCAAAGGAGACTTTACCTAAGATGGTGCTAGTCCTGAATGGGATTGATGTAAGTGTCCATGCGTGAATATGAGTGACATGGGATGATATGCTAGGAAGTATGATCTCCTAGAGACTTAATGTAATGGTCGAACTTGGGAGTCTTATGAAGACCTACTACACTAAGTGAGCTAGTCTTATGTTGCTCGATGTTCGAGGTTTTCTAAAACTTATTTTTGAAAGAGGAAAGCTCCTTTTAACTTCAATCCTAAGAACTTCAGCTTTTCATGTTTTTTCTTTACTTGATTCTTGACACTCGCTAATCTAGCGGAGGTTTTATAAGAAAATCAAGCCCTATTTCAAAATTCCTACGCCTTACTTATACGTCTAACTCTCAAACAAGATGAGATTCAAGTAAGCAAATCTATTTTTATTTTAGGATCCCTTGAATGAACCTTTCTTCACCTTGGGATAAGTCGCAGGGATGGGAAAGAGTTTACCACGGTCCCTTCTGGAGTGTCCCGTGGTTTAAGGCATAGAGGCAGAAAACTGCTCTTTTTGAGCTTTTTGGCCTTTTTCTGTTTTTCGTAGAGGGTCTCCTTTTGGGAGTACGTTTTCTTTATTCCCTCTTTTCCATAGAATACATGATTTTTCTTTTGATTCACCTTTCTTTTGGGAAAGAGATTTTGTAGGGGTTTCCCTTTTTCTTTTTGGCCAAGTTTTCCTTTTGGGGAAGAGAAGAGAAATGGGGAAGGACTTATCCCAAAGATCTACTCGATTCATCCCAGATCAGCCTATTTAGAAATAGCACATACTACTTGCAAGTATCTTGCTATTTGAACCAGGCCTTCATTCGTAAGAAGGATTTTTGAAATGTGACCCATTGGTTTTGAAAAACTCTGCTTTTTCACAAGCAATCGAGTCTCTCATTTAGGGTTGCACGATTTACTTTGATCCTCACTCACGAAGTTTCAAAAGGAGGTTTTCAAAATATTTTTGAAATAGGGCTTAGCTTAGACCCTACACGTAGTATTTTTTCAAAAATTGAGCATTCATAGGGTTGGCTAAATTCCTACCCTCAACATCGACTAGCCAATAGGCATTGTTCATGGTGGTTCCACGCACAACATAAGGGCCATCCCACTTGGGCCGCCACTTTCCAAGTGGATGTGGGCCACGATATTAGATGACTTTGAGCACAAGGTCTCCCAGTTTGAAGTAGTGAGGTCTCATATGCTTCTCATAGTGTCGGGCTACCCTTTGTTGGTATGCATGTGCATGATCCATGGCAAGGAGCCTTCGCTCATCTAACAAGTCAAGTTTGGCCATTCTAGTATGCTGAAGCGTCTCTAGGGGAAGGTCGAGTGCAATGGATGTATGAAATGAATGAATTTTGGTATGAATGGGGAGAATGGCGTTTGTGTCATAGACCAACTCAAATGGCGTGGCATTTATGGGAGTTTGGATGGAAGTCCTATAAGCCCATAAGGCTTCATCCAGCTTCTCATGCCACGTCCTACCCTTCTCTAAAGTCTTCTCAATAATGCTTATGAGAGTCTTATTGGTGGCTTCAGCTTGGTCGTTGCCTTGAGGGTAGTAGGGTGATGAGAAGTGGTGAGTTATGCCATACATGTTACATAACTTAACCATCCTCTCGTTTTTGAAGGGGGTACCATTATCGGACACTAAGTCCTTTAGAACTCCAAAGCGAGCCAGAATATTTTTTCTAATGAACCCCACTACATGTTGACCCTAAACATTTGTCAGGGAGGTACCTTCAACCCATTTGGAAAAGTATTCGGTGGCTGCTAGTATAAACCTATGCCCCTTTGAAGCATGCAGAAATATTGGTCCTATGATGTCAAACGCCCACATGGTGAATGGCCAGGGGCTGACCACGGAATGCAATGAGGATGACGGGGTATGTATGGCGTGTCCATGTACTTGACATGGGTGACACTTCCTAACATGGTCATGGCAATCTTGCTTTAAGGTGGACCAAAAATAACCCGCTCTAAGTATTTTCATTGCCATCATATTGGCATTTACATGCCCTCCACATTCTCCATTGTGGAATTCATGCATTATTATCCTAGCCTATTCCAGGTCGACACACCTTAGTAAGATGCCAGTAAAACTCTTTTTGTAAAGAACCCCTCCCAAAATTGTATATCGGGTAGAAATCTTTCGTATAAAAGCTTTATCTTTAGATGTAGCGAATTTGGAAAATCCTCCATTTTCTAGAAAACTTTTTATGTCATGAAACCAAGGTTTTTCAGTAAGATTTTGATTGTTTTGACAAATTTCCAAATCGTGTGTAGATGGAGTGGGCGAGTGCCATATTTCTAAGGGTCTGGTCCCCAAAGTGGGATCGACCCTCAGGGCTGAGCCCAAGATGAGAGGGCATCGGCTATGCCGTTATCCTCTCTTCCTACATATGTGAGAGTACATGATTTGAATGATTCGACCAGCTTGGTGGTCAACTCGTGGTATGGAAGAAGTTTTTCGTTTTTAACTTGCCAAATTTTTAATACTTGGTTTATGACAAGTAAAGAATCTCCAAAGACTTCAATGCATGATGCCCCTAGAGTTTTCAAAATTTTTAAGCCTTGTATGAGTTCTTCATACTCGGCTGTGTTGTTGGAACACTCGAAATCTAGGTGAATGGCTATGGGTATTTCTCCCTTTTTAGGGGATATGAGGATGATTCCTGCCCCAACCCCTCTTTGGTTTTGTGCCCCATCGAAGTGCATCTTCCACACTTGGTTTTCGTTTAAACAGTTTGATAAAATATGATTTTGAAATTGGTTTTGAAATATGCCTTCATCGGGCATTTTGTCAAGTGTGGGATATGAATCTTCCAAGGGGAAGTCGGCCACATAGTCGGCTAGGGCTTGGCCCTTGATGAATGTTTGATGGTGGAATTTCAGGTCATACTCCATCAAGAGGAGTTGCTATTTACCTAGCCTACCCGTGAGGATAGGTTTCTCAAACAGATGCTTGATGGGATCAAACCTAGACACTATCCAAATCTCATGATCTAGGAAGTAGTGTCGAAATTTCTGGCAGGCCCACACCAAGGCCAAGCAAGTCTTCTCCATGGCTTGATAATTTTGTTCATAAGCCAATAGAGTTTTCGAAATATAGTAGATGGCATACTCTTTATGGGTATCATCCTTATATTGAGCCAATAATGCACCCAAAGTATTCCCATGCACAGAAATATAAAGTAAAAGAGGTTTTCCTTGCTTTAGAGGGTTTACAACAGGAGGATTAACCAAATACGCCTTTAGTCTTTCGAAAGCTTTTTGGCAATCATCGTCCCATACTAATTTCACCCCTTTTCTTAAAAGTTTGTTGAAAGGTCCGCATCTTGTAGGGAGGTTTGAAATAAACCTGCGAATTGATTAGAGGTGACCTTGGAGGCTACGGATTTGTGTAAGATTGGAGGGTGGAGACATGTCTATGATGGCTCTACACTTAGAGGGGTCAACTTCTATGCCCCTTTGGCTTACCATAAAGCCCAAGAACTTACCATATTCTACTCCGAAGACACACTTTTGAGGGTTTAGCTTTACTTTGTAAAGCCTAAGCCTTTCAAAAAAATTTTGTAAACATTCGATATGGGTGCATCGAGTTTTTGATTTAGCCAAAAGATCATCCACATACATCTCTATGAGCTCATAAATTTGATTGTGAAAGATCGTAGTCATGGCTCTTTGGTAGGTGGCACCGGCATTTTTTAAACCAAAGGGCATGACTTTATAGCAGTATGTATCCCAGGGTGTGGTGAAAGCAGTTTTAGCCTGATCTCTTGGGGCTAATTTGATTTGGTTATATCTTGAATAGCCATCCATGAATGAAAATATTTCATGATTTGTAGTACTATCGACTATCAAATCAATGTTAGGTAAAGGAAAGTTATCCTTTGGAGTGGCTTTGTTCAGGGTTCTAAAATCGATGCATATTCAAATTTTCCCATTGGTTTTTCGAACTACAACAATATTTGACAACCAATTAGAATACACAATGGGTTTTATAAAACCGGCCTTTAGCAGATCTTCTAAACCCTCTTTAACTTGTGCATGTACTTTCGGATGAATCTTTCTAAGCTTTTGCTTTATGGGTTTTGAATCCGAATCTAGGGGAAGACAATGCTCTACGACTCTTGGGTCTATACCCGACATGTCTTCATATGTCCATGCAAACACATCGATGTAGGTTTTCAAGAATGCAATGAATGATGATGCTTCATGCTCATGCAAACATGCGCCTATCTTAATGTGTTTGGGCTTTGTTTCACTCCCTAGGTTAATCTCTATGAAATCCCCTCCTACAAAATTCGAAGATTTTTCAAAATCGAGAATTTTATGAAACTCGGGGAGCTCGGAAGTTGAATCCTCCTCAAGGAGAAGGGGATCTTCTTCCGTGCTTCGATCATTCTCGAGAATATTGAATCCTAGGGAATTTGAACTTGATGCATAGGTTTTGAAAATACCTGGTTTTTGTTTTGGAATTTCTACAAGTTTCGAAGCTTTTGGTCTTGTTATGAAGACGATTTCCTCTTCGAAATCTTTGGCATTTTAGACTTTGATAGGGCATATATCCCATGTTCAATAGTATGTTTCACGATTTTTTGTTTTTTGAAAAGTTTTGATAGAATTCATGGTTTTGGAACTTGCTATCGTCCATATTATGCTCGTATGGCTTTTTATCTAGGGTTTTGGGGAACAGATGACACTTGGTTTTTCCTAGGATCGTGATGGTTTTGAGTGGGCGAGCCTTGGGTTGCCCCTTGATACACAACACCTTCCTAGAGTTTTGAAGGACGAGCTTGGGTGGCTTGACCAATACTTGCCCCAGATTATCCTCCAAGGCTGGGTGACCTGATAAGCATGGGAAATTCTGTATTCCCTGAAGTTGAGGGTGGCTCTCACCTAGAATTACCACGACTTGATATTCAAAGGAGATTTTTACACACCTATGGAAGGTGGATGACATAGCTCGCAGGCTGTGTATCCATGGCCTTCCAAGCAATAGGTTGTAATGGGGGTGTATATCTAAGATGTAGAACACCCCTATGTGAGTTATCCCTCTCATTTCCATGTGTAATTCTATGTCTCCTAGAGGTCTAGATGCATTCCCATCATATTCAATGATTACGATGGGGCTTGAGATTACGGAAGTCAAGGTGACTCCGATTTGATACGCTACGTGGAGCGGAAGGATGTTGAGACCTCCTCCCCCATCAACTAGGCACCTATCCAGAGAATGGTGATTCAATACCACCTCGATATGTAGGGCTTGGTTATGGGCTTCGTAGGGTCTTTCGATATCCTCTTCCGAGAACACGATGGGCGGTTTTACACCTATAGATGCCACTTGGATTGACAAGTACTCAGGGGTTATATTTGAGCTAACCTTGGCTCTTTCTAGGATTTTTTCTAAAACAAGTCTATGCCTAGGCGAAGTTTATATCAGCTCTAGGATGGACATGTTAATTGGAATCTTTGAAAGATGATTTTCAAAATCATACAAGGTTAAAACATTTTTTCCTTTGTCCGTTTTTGGCGAAATCCTAGGAATACATGCTTTTGAAGGGCCAGGAATACTGATCACTTTCTTAGCACTTTGTAGATGTGGGGGTTGATAGATCCTTCCGGACCTAGTCACTTCCCTCACGACCTGCATAGGGCTCGCACCTATTGTGGCTCTACTTGTGTACTTTGGAGCACCTTGGATTTGTAAAATGGTTCTAACCGGGGGCGAGACTCTGGGCGCTCACCGAATTACTACTTGGGCAATTTTCCTATAAAGGATTAGAGATGGTGCGCAAGTAGTCAAACCAGAATGAAATGCATGCACTAGACTCTTTGAAATCAAGAGAGCACATACCTCTTTACCCTTCCCACTTGTGCTTGCGTGATTTGGGAAGGGTTCTTTGAAAATAGCTTGGGCAGGCTCTGGTTCCTCAGTGACCTAGAGCCGGCCCTACTCTATTAAGTTCTCAATCTTGTTTAAAAGGAAGAAACACTGTTTCGTATCATGGCCCTTAAGCCGATGATACTTGCAAAATCGATTTAGAAACCTCCCTTTGGAAGTGGTTCCCTCAGGAATTTCGGGGAGTGTGATCATTTCTTGGGCAAGTAGGAGGACTAGGACCTCCGAAACAGGTTGCCCCAATGGAGTGTACTCCCGTTTTTCAAAAGGTTTTTGTAATTTTTTCTCTTTCTTGTTTTCAAAATTCTCAAAATTTTTAGAAGTGCTCGTCGGGCTTGGATCCACTCAGACGTTTGCAATTTTGTGGGGCTTTGCCCCTTTGTCCATTGTGGGTAACCCGTAAGTTTTGGGTTTTTTCAAGCGAGTTTTTGGAATAACACTCCCTTTCCACAAGTGATCGTAGACTCCCTTCTTTAGATTTGTTTCGAAAAGAGAAGCTTTCTTGATCAACTTGTGAAAAGTTGAGATTTCATGTAGGGAGAGAAGAGTTTTTAACTCAGGTTTAAAATTATCGAGGATGAGCATTGTTGTACATCCTTCTGATATTGGCTCTCTCACTTCCCCAGGAGGGACCTCCATCGAACGATGAATGCATGTTCATCCTCGTTCGTTGCCTCCTTTGTATCCCTCAAAGTATTTAAGGTTGGCGTCACTTCTACGTTATGCGAAAACCTTTGCATAAAGCAGTTCGCTAACTCTTCAAAAGTTGCGAACTGACTCAAATCGTAAGAAGCGAGCCATTTTGAAGCAGTTCCTTTGAGGGAAAGGGGTAACCAATAAATCCACTTCATCGAGTCCTTTTTCTTGTGGGCTCGACGAGAAAAGAGTTGCAGGTGGGATCGAGGATCCCCCGTGCCATCATACCGATAGAAATTCGGTATTTCGTCGTCACTGTCTGTTTCGTAATCCAAAGGAAGGAAATCAAATAGGGCGTACATTCTTTTCTCTTTATTTTGCCCTTTTAGCAGCTGCTGTAGGGCTTTACGGTCCATAGCGTACGTTCTTTTCCCTCCATAGCAGAGGTTTCCTTGGGTTTGCGAATTTTTTCAAAATTCTTTTTAGCCTTTGCTGGTTCGCCGTGAGACGAACACGAATCAGCTGCCTCGACCTCTTGGCTAAGTGCAGCGATCTTGGCTTCAAAGTCTTTTCGCAAATCCTCGATTTCTTCTCTCCTATTTCTATTTTTTGAAAACCACTTTGAGTGAGAACTTGATGTGCGCAAGACCTGGCTGGTCACCTCATTGGAGTCTGAACTCGACATGACTCCGATGCTTTTCAAAAACCAACTATGAAATGCACAAAAAGACAATGAGTTAAATACTTTCTAGAAATAATTTTCAAGAACTTTGCTTGTTTTTATCGATTTTCCTTAAGACCCGCGTCCCACCGGGCGTGCCAAATCTGTAGAGACTCGAAAATTTTCACTCTATGTTCTTAGGCCTGAAGTGAACCTTTTTCGTGTCTAAGTCGCTTCAGAGCGTGCCAACTAGCTTACTCAAATTAGCGAAGTATTTTTGAAATATTTAACTTATGGGGCGACTGTGGATAAGTGGGATCTTTTCGTTGTAAACCTTCTTGAACCGGTGCTCAAGGGTCGATTTAAACGCTTTAAAAAGTATCGATTTTGAACAAGCATGGACTTTTGAAAAGAGTATGAAAGTACTTGATCGATTTGTATGCCTATTTGCAGATTTTATTTACGTAGGGTTGCACGTATCTAAGTCTTTCGGTTTTATCTACTTAGGCGGGATATGTGTGCATCAAGTGGCCTAAGATTGGTGTGTTTGCACGGGGTATTCGGGGCTTCTTTGGATGCAAGTATGCGCAATATCTCAAGTTTGGCGGATATGCTATGCAACTCACAACTTGAATGTAAAACCCAAAATTGAAAGGTATAGCTGAAGGGAAACACCCAAATTAAATGCAACTCACAAGACTTAAATGATAATTGCGGAAAGGAAATTGCGGAAGGGGGATATAGATATAAGAGCGAAAATGCTCAATGTGTGCATGTGTGTTTGTGTATATATTGAAAGACAACTCATGCAACTTGGAATGTAAAACCCCGCTCGACTTAAATGTAAAGTGCGGAATGGGAAATACGTGTATATATATATATGAGCCCGAAGGTCGTCAACATGTGCGTGTGTGTTGTGTATAAATGTAAAGACAACTCACACGACTTTGAAATGTAAAACCCAGCCGAAAGGAAGATATAGATATATATATATATATATATATATGAGCCCGAAGGTCGTCAACGTGTGCGTGTGTGTTGTGTATAAATGTAAAGACAACTCACACGACTGAATTTTAACAACTAGGAATGTAAAGACGTACACAACTGAACCGGAAAAACTCACGCAGCTGAAAGTATATAGGTATGTCTATATCTTAGGGGCTGCCAAGACCAAAAGGTGCGTGAGTGCTTGAGCAAGTGCTCGGGTGTCCCTTGGGTGCGAGTGTGGAATTGAAATGATAAACTCACACGACTTTTAAAGTAACAACCCGAATGAAATTGCAGCTTATATGGCTCTTACTAGAGTCTTTGGAGTAAGAGCGAAGGCTCAATTGTGCACATGGGTGCTTGGTGTACGAGATAAGAGCTAAGACTCAAGTGCACGTATGTGTCTCGTGTACGAGATAAGAGCTAAGGCTCAAGTGCACGTATGTGTCTCGTGTGTCAAGCACAAATATTACATCCCGAGGGGAGACAACACTCCGTTCTTACAACCCCATATCCGAATTGAATTTAATGTGAAAGGAGCAATGTAAATACCGAATTTTAAACACTTACAAGTGATTTGGGCATTTGATTCACTCCAATCTACGAGGGATTTGGTTCACTTTGCAACCACGGACATGTCCCCTTTGAAGCTTGAGGCATGAAGTGGCTGGCTGAGCTTGAGCATGGTGGGGTTTTGGCTTGAGAGATAAGGCTCACGGGTGCTAGGTGGGTTGTGAGGCCTTAGTGGGATAAGCAAAGGAGCCGCGGGTTTTGGTGGGGCTATGGCAAAGGTGGCTATGATGTGGGAGGTGCTAGGTAGGGATGATGGTGGGTAGTGGAAGTGGTAGGTTGGTTAGGATGTGGGGTGGAGTTGGTTGGTGTGGTAGGGTAGAGTCGGCTGGGGTTGACGCTGGGCGGGTGGCATGCGGGGTTCGGTTGGGGTGACAGGCGCTAGGCGCGCGGGCGGTGTCAGGGAGTGAGGGACGCGCAGAGGGTGCGCAGGTGGTGTGCGGGTGGCATCAGGGAGTGAGGGGTGCGCAGGGGGCGTGCGGGTGGTGTGTGGGGCACGTGGAGCGGGTGCGGGGCGGTGAGGTATGGCGGTGGAGTTGGTAAGGGTTTGGCTGGATTGGGGAGTGTAGTAAGGCGGTGAGGTTAGGTGGTAGCTGGTATTGGGATTAGGTGGGGTTTAGAGGGGTAAAGAGAGAAGGGCTAGGTTAGGTTTTTAGGCTTACCTCAAGGGAGTCTTGGCTAGGTCTAGGTTGAGTCTTGGTCTAGCCCACCTCGCGTCCTCCAAGTGCAGCTAGGTCCACCTCGGTTCACCTTGGTGCAGCCCATACTAATCCCACTTAACCCACAAAAGCTTAACCCACTAAAATAGACAAAGCACTAAATCACTCACCTTAATCCCCTCTCTCTCCTCCAAGCTCCTCCAAGGCTTTTCACGTGAGCTTTTGGGGACCCCCTCACTCCTATTTATAGGCTGTAGACGTGCGAAAATTCTCACTTTGGGTTTTTAGGCCTAAAGTGAACCTTTTTGTATCTACTTCACTTTATGGTCGTGCCAGCTAGTTTACTTTAACTAGCAAAGTATGTTTTGAAAATAATCTGACTTTTGAAAGGCGATTGTAGGCAAGCGGGATTTTTATGTCGCAGACCTTCTTGCACCGATGCGCAAGAGTCAGTCTGTACGCTTAGAGACTTCGTTTTGAAACAAGTTTAACTCAAAATATATTTTGAATGAAGAAGTGTTTTAAAACCTTTTGAAAACCATGCATTTGGGCGATTTTGATTTTATAAGGGTTGGACGACCCTAAGTCTTTCAAATTTTAATCAACTTAGGCACGATGTGCGTGCATCGAAATAGCCTAAGTCTTGGCGTGTTTGCACGATTGATTCGGGTTGTTTTTATATGATTTTCAGATTTTATTTCACGTGGATTTGCACGTGCCTATGTCTTTCTTTTAATCCCTTTTCGGGCCAACTAGGTGTATGTTATGAACACGTGACCTAAGTGGGGCGACTTTGAGCGGGAGTATGGGGTTTGCTTTGATGCAATATGCGTCCTAACTCATGGTATGGCGTATATGCAATGCAAACTCACGCAACTCCAAAGGGAAAACCCGAATTGAAAGACAATGCGGATGGGAAATGACTTGAATGTAAATTGCCGAAGGGAAATTGCGAAAGGGAAATATGGCTATATCTTAAGAGCGGAAAGGCTCAATAGTGCAAGTGTGTGCCATGTATATATGTAAAGACTACGCACACTACTGAACCTTAAAACCCAAATCTTAAAGACATAGCCGAAGGGAAATACTTATATAATATATATGGGCCCTTACTTGGGTCTTGGGAGTAAGAGCGAAGGCTCAATGTGTGTGCGTGTGAAAATGTAAAGACAACACACACGACTTGAAATGAAACCCAAATATAAATTGCAGTATGGCCTTAAGTAAGGTCTTGGGAGTAAGAGCGAAAGCTCAATGTGTGTGAGTGTGGAGAATGTAAAGACAACACACACGACTTAATTAAAAAACCCCGCGACTTAAAATATATAAATACAACTATATCTTAGGGGCTGGTTAGGCCCGTGTATGTGCAAGAGGTGTACGACTAAGAGCGAGACAGGCTCAAGTGCACGTGTGTGTGGGTGTGTATCAAACCAAACTTATTACAAATGGGGGGAGACAATGCTCCATTATTACAAGCCCATATCAAATTTTAATTAAACTTAGCAAGTTTAAATAAGGGACCAAGTTAAGACACTTACATGTAGCCGGTCCATGATCAACTTGCTGGAAATTTGCTTCATGTGTCGATTTGAGCAGCCAAGAGAGGGTTCCTTAGGTGATTTGGGCGAAGGAGAGGGTGTGAGTGGTTTAGGGACAGGTAGGGGCTGGACGGTTGGTGTAGGGGAGCTAAGGGAAGTGGTGAAAGGTTGGAGTGGCAGGTGGTGCAGCCGGGTGTGAAGTGGAGAAGGGTGGAAGAGTGGAGCAGGTGGCCGGCTGGATGTGAAGTGGAGAAGGGTGGAAGAGTGGTTGGTGCAGTCGGGTGTGAGGTGGAAAAGGATGAAAGGATGGAGCAGGTGGCCGGCTGTCCAAGGTGGATGGGAGGAGGCGCAGGTGGCTGGCTGTCCAAGGTGGATGGGAGGAGGCGCAGGTGGCTGGCCTCTTGTTGGGGATCGGGAATGGGAGAGAGAAGGAAGATGCTGAAGTCTTGTGGCTGTGTGGGACTGTGAATGGTGAGAGAGTGGGGACAGCTGGGAGTGATTCATGAATGGGATTGGGTAGAGTCGGCTGGGATAGGTAATGATAAGGGAATGGGGAAGGTCGGCTGGGAGTGTGGGGACAGCTGGGGCAGTTGGGGTTCTAGTTAGGTCACGGTTAGGTGATGGGTGGCTGGGAATAAAAGGGAGCTACTTAGTTTAGTCAAAGGGTGGCTGGGTCTAGTTAGGATGGGAGTCTAGTTAGGTGGGTTGTGGGCTAGATATTTAGTTTTAGGTGGGCTGGTTTTTAAGGTGGGCTAGATATTTAGGTGGGGTGGTTTGGGGGTATGGTAGGCTAGATATTTAGGGGGACCAAATTTTTTGTTTTAGGTGGTTTTAGGGATATGGTGTGCTAGGGTTTAGGTGGGGTGGTTTAGTGGTTTAGGGCTTAGCTAGGTGGGTTGGTTTTAGGGTGAGGTTTATTGAGGTGGGTTAGGTGTTTAGGCTACGATTAGGTTAGGATTAAGGGAATTAGGCTAGGTTTAGGGAAGGATTAGGGAGGTGGGTTATGTGATTAGGTTGGGATTAGGGCAGGATTAGGGAAGTAGGTTAGGTGATTAGGCTAAGATTAGGCCGGGATTAAGGCAAATGGCTAGGATTAAGGGTTTTGGCTTAGGATTGGGTTAGGAGTCTCCCTTTGCATAGCCCATGGACTTCATTGCATCATGTTGGTGCAGCCCTAGGTTAGGTGTAAGTTCATACAAGCTTAAACCCACACTAATTAGGCTAACCCACATGATTAACCCGAAACTTGACACACAAATCAAGCTTAATACATGTTCACTCATATTTAATCCCCCCATTCTCTCTCATGCCCAAGCTTCCCACGTGATTTTCTTGTGGGCCCCACCTCCATTTATGAGAAGGTGATGTGGGCCATGGATGTGGATGTTTGGATTGGATCTTTGGATCCAAATCCAAATCCATATACATGTTTGGATTTGGATATGGATATATATGGTCCAGATCCAATCCAAACTTGATTTTTTTGACTCCTTCATGGTATTTCAAGACGGACGGTTTGTGCGAGGCCTAAGTTCATCAGTATCCCGTCTTGCGTTGGGTCTTCGCCAACATTGTCGTCCGATCTTCTTTTTACCTTCCGGAGTTGATTTCAAATGATTTGTTGATAACAGGGAGTTGGATGTCCGAGATTTTGGGGGTGAGTTTGATACGAGAGTTGATGTGTCGGGCTCAACATGTGCTCCGGTTCCAGGCTCTCTTTCACTTCTTTGGTCCTGCTTTCATCAGGCCAAGAGGCTGTCTGGGCTTTTTTCATTGTTTTGGTGGCTGCTTTTTACTAGGTTGCATATGTTGGACTCAGCTCTTACAAAATGGGGACTTGGCCCAAATATAACATATTTTATATAAATATGGGGTTTTATACAAAATTTGGAGTTTTTATAACTCCCGGGCTTTCGAAAATGAAAAATCTAGTCTCGAAATGGGGATTCTAAAACCAGACATGTTTTTGAAAATTATGGAAATTCGGGGTGTTTACATAGGCGAATGAGGTGGGTCTTGGATATGGGTTTTGGGTTTGAGTCTTGGAATCCAGATCCAATCCAAACACTATTTGGGTATAGATCTCGGATCTCGGATATTTTGTATCCATATCCGACCCAAATCCAAACATTTATATGGATATGGATCTGGATATTTTGGTCCAGATCCGATCCAATCCAAACACTATTTGGATCCAATCTAAATCCAAACACTATTTGGATCGACCCAAATCCAAACACTATTTGGATATGGATCTGGATATATATGGTCTAGATCCAATCCAAATTATCTCTCGATAGTTCTTCTTGGCTTTTTGAGGTGGATGTTTTGTGCGGGCCCTGGCTTCATCAGTGCTCCGTCTTATGCTTGGGTTTTCCCTAGTTTTGTCATCCAGACTCCATATCGCCATTTTGGACTTCGTTTCTGCTCAATTTTGACATTTCTAACTCAGGTTTATGCTGCTTGGGTGGATGTATTTGATTTGGCTTTTGGGTATGCCGGGCTTGCATTCGGCATCGGGCCTGGGCCTTCCTTTCGCCTTTTGACCCTAGCCTTCATCAGGCCAGGGTGCTGCTTTTGGGCTTTTGCACCGGTTTTTGAGGGTACTTTGGATTTGGCCCTTTTGAGCTGTTATATGGCCTACTTCTTGATCAGGCATCATCTTCCATGCTTCACCTGTTCATCTTTGGCTTTTTGGCAAAATGGGATTTGGCTCGAGTTTAAGAAATCTATATTGGATACGAGGTTTCAAAATAGAATTTACAAAGCTTTCGGGAGCTCCTGGGTTTTCGAAAATCTCAAATTTGGCTTCTTAGATTGATTTTGACCCAAGTGTATGTTTTTGTAAAATCGTGGGATTTTGGGGTGTTTACAGTCATGTTCTACATCAAATTGACCATAGAAAACTACTCTTTCATGGTTTCCTATAGTCACTTTTTCAAGAATAAACCTGACCTAAAAGCCCTTCTTAAAGGCATGGACTGATACCAGATTGTGCCTTATAGTTGGTGTAAACACCCTAAAAATGATGATGTTTTTCAAAACTCCTAAATTTCAAAATCCAGCTTACAACCTTCTAAAACCTTTAAACACCCAAAATTTTAAAGCTTAAACCTTTTGAGAAATATTTCAAAATAAAGGTTTTAAATTCAAGCTAAAAAGACCATGGATTTCAAAGCAGATCAAAATGGACAAGTGAATCCCGATCCAAAAAGCCAGCTCGAGGTCAAGTAAAAAAGTGAAGGATGGGCCAAGCCTATTTGGATGAAATCCAGAGTGAAGATCCCGTGTGTTCATATCGAAGCAAGTTTAACTTCAAAAAGGCGAAATGAAACCAAAACCCTGATGAAGCCATCAAAAATCAAGAACCGGGCTTGTCAAAACAAAAATTAGTGTCCGCTTCAAAATCTAGGATCGACCTCATCAAAAACAAGCTCGAGACGGGACCAGACGGATCAAATCAACCATCAAATGAAAAGTCCTAAAAGCAAGCATTAGCCGGTTAAAGGGGCTGAAAAAACCCACTATAAAATCGAGTCACCGAGGAACCAGAGCCCGCTCAAAAACCACCTGTTTCATGCACCAAAGAATGACTCAAAAGAAAAATTTTGGATTGGATCTGGACCCAAAAGATCCAAATTCATACCTCAAAGAATGACACAAAAAGAAATTTTTGGATTGGATATGGACCCAAAAGATCCAAATCCATGACCCAAAGAAAGATCTTTGGATCGGATTGGACCAAAAGATCCAACCCGTCCCAAAAGATCCACTCCCTTGGCTTATAAATAAGGCCAACGGGGGGGGGGGGGGCTTGTGAAGGGGTTTGGAGGCATGAGAGGAGAGAGGTTGGAGCAAGATGGAAAGCTAGGGGCTGCACCAAGGAAGGCTTGGAGCTTGGCCAAGGTAGAGGGCTCAACCAAGGGTGAGCTCGAGCTTGAAGGTGGAGCACCCGGCCAAAGAGGTAAGCCTAAACTTAAGGCAGGCCAAGTGGAAGGCTTGAAGCGTGGAGCACAAGGAGCTTGGGTCTTGGTCGACCAAGAGGGCAACCAACGCTTGGCCGAGTGCCAAGGTTAGAAAAAGTTGAAAGGTTGCAGCACCTTGGCCAATTGAAGAAACTGCATCAAACTAAAAACTTGGGTTGAACCAAGCCCAAAAGGTGGGCTGCACCAAGGCGAACCAAGGGGCTGACTTAGACCAAACCAACTGGAAGCCGAGTGAACCTTGGAGGTCTTGGCTGAGTGTGGAGTTTGGGGGCTGATCAAGGTTGAAGGTTGAAGGATGGCCGAACTGCACCAAGCTCAAAACGTGGGCAAGGTTGGACCGAACCAAGGGTGAAGGCCATGGAGCTCAAAGAAGGTGAAGCGAAGGGGCTACGCCAAAAAGGCTAAAAAGCGAACGGGAAAAACTTGTAAGTTTTTTTTAACTTCGGTTTTAAATCGTTTTCTCCATTAAATTCAATTCGAAAAGGGGTTGTATTAATGGAGAGAAGTCTCTCCCCATGTTGTAATATTGGTGTATAAACATGATTACACCCACGACCACTCGAGCCTTTTCGCTTTTTACACTCACATGCACTTGAGCCTTTTCACTCTTAATTGGTGGATTGAACATGATCACGCCCATGAGCACTCGAGCCTTTTCGCTCTTTATACTCGCGTGCACTCGAGCCTTTTCGCTCTCTTAAGCTAAATATATATATTTCAATTTACGTGAGTTTTACTTTCGTGAAAGTAGAGTGAAAGCACTTCCAATTCGCGTGAGTTTTACTTTCGTGAAAGTAGAGTGAATGCACTTTCAATTCGCGTGAGTTTTACTTTCGTGAAAGTAGAGTGAATGCACTTTCAATTCACATGAGTTTTACTTTCGTAAACGTAGAGTGAATGCACTTTCAATTCGTGTGAGTTTTACTTTCGTGAGAGTAGAGTACATGCACTTTCAATTCGGGTGAGTTTGCATCATTGTTCTCAAAAGCCCAAAATAGAATTTATAGCATCTCTGTATCCGCTCATTGCAGCAAATCGCTCGAACACTCGCTCCAATCATGTTGAACTAGGCCCCACACACTCCACACATAGCAGGCCAAAATAAATAAAACTTGCAAAAATCTTAGGGTCGTCCAACCCCGTAATAAAAATAGGCAAACGTGCACGAATTCAATTCTTTCAAAACACCAATCGTTCAGTTAATTTGAAGTAAAAACTAATTTAAAAATCGAAGCTCCTAAGAAAGTTTAAAGCGAAAAGAGTCTGCTTGCCTACAATCGCCAAAAGTCAGAAAAACATTTAAAAAGTCTTCACTAGTTTGTGTAAGCTAGTTGGCACGCTCGTATAAGCATAAGCACGAAAAGGTTCACTTCGAGTTTTCTAACCTGGGAGTGGAAATTTTCATGTTTACAGTTGGTATAATCAAAACATTAGTCACAACAATTAATATACCTTGTACATAAATTCTAAATGACCCAATTTGAAGAACGTCTAAGAAAGTGTTATTTCTCATATATACTCGATGTTCTCCTGATTTATATTCTTTTAGGCCTATTGCCCTTTTGTTACTTTTTGAGATGTGTCTCGTCACTCCTAAATCAATCCACCAATTAGTTATTGGGTGGTTCATGTACAAGCATTAAAATATCACACAAATTATATCTTGCTTCTTCGATTGTTCTTATTGTTGGGTGTTTATACAAATTTTCTTGTTGCACCAATCCCTCTTTTAGAGTCTCATTTTTTCCAATTAAAGTACTTGACCCCAAAAGCAATTTTCTATGTTTTCTTAAAAAATTGACCGCTCTTTTTGTTATTTTCTTAAACTTCTTATTTGATTTATTTCTCTTCTAATTGGCTTTAGAACTAAATCATATCTCGTCTTGAACTACTAACAATTTTTTCTTTTTATTTTTATTCATATGCTCCTATTCAATTGTGAGCTTAAGGGGCAATTTAGAATGGCTTGTCTAAGGTCGTAGTCTAAGAGCAGTAGTGACCATGTTCGAAGATGAGAAAGACTATTAAGTATCGTAGATATCTGCATAGGTTTTGGGATGATTGTAGTGTCCCATTTTTTCCCAATTAAAGCATTTAACTCAAGAAGCGGTTTTCTGTATTTTCTTAAAAGATTGTTCGCCTTTTTTGTTATTTTTATCAAACTTTTTGTTTGATTTATTTCTTTTCTTATTGGCTTAAGAGTTAGACCCTATATCATCTTAAACTAGTAGCAATTTTTATTTTTATTTTTATTCATATGTTCCTGTTCAATTACGAGCTTAAGGGATAATTTAGAAAATCTTGTCTAAGGTCATAGTCTAAGAGCAGTAGTGACCATGTTCCAAGATGGGGGAAGACTATTTAGTATCATAGATATCTGCATAGGTTTTGTGATGATTGATTTGGCTACAACTAAGTTTCTTGTCATTACTAGCATATGGTTCACATGTTTTACTACATTATCTCTTTCTTTTATCTTATAGGAGTTGTACTTTTATATCAACAGTTAATATGTAGTTTAGTTGTAGTATCATACTTAGTTATTGTAGAATTAAACAACCCTTTTGCGGTCTAATACTCTTCAAAGACTTAATCAAATCATCCCTTTATGTTAACATGATAGTTCTTGCCATCTTGTATCTCTTAGGAATGTTTTGTACATTTCCTTTTATTGCTTAGTGGAGTCAGGGGGTAGAGGACTTACAATTTTTCTTAGTACATACTCTACACCTTATAGTATAAGAGCTACCGATATTCTTTTTTTCACATTTGAAAATTTAGACTGTTTAATTTTTCTATTTTTGTCAATTCACATACACATATTCTTGAATTCATTTTTAAGTATTTGGCAAAATTAACAATTAGATGGTCTCTTTTTATAGATAACATAGAGCTTTGATACTAGTGTTGGCACTCCCATCTTTAAGCTCGCTTGATGTTTTGACATCTGACTTCTTTCTTACCTCGCAACGAATCTTATTTCAAGTAAAAAAATAAAAAAAGTTTGAAAGGTTTTTTTTATTTTTCACAACCGATTTTTTACAGGAAGGTTTATTTGTGTTTTCATCAATATATTTCTTCAGTGCGCTACTCTGAATTTATAGAGCAGTAACTGGTTCTCTCACTCAGATATGTAGGTTAGATTTTTCGTTACGGAGCCCTTATCCGACTGTTACAGAATGGGTACGAGTATGTAATAGCCTTCACAAGAAATGGTTAGATGACCAGTCTAACCATTTTCATGTGTGAAACTATTAAGAATGGCCATTTTTCTAGCCTATCATCATCAAAGAGCCCAACTATTTCATTCTGGTGGTCGATTTGCATGCTTAGAATGGAAAAATTTAGTAATTAGATCTCCCCATCAAAGTCAATTTACCAACGACTCTTCTCCCCAAAACCTCTTTGAGATGTAAAGCTTTAGTTATGTTTCTAGCCTCCGTAACTCCTCATGATGATCATTATCATCATAAAACGGCAACTACCAAATCGAAGATGTGCAATACGACTTTGTGAGCACTACTCCGTCAGTAGAATCAAAATGAGATTAAAGAAATTGCTTACAATAAATATAGGTAACTAAGGGAGTGATTGGCGGGATCAAGTAGGTGCAGAAAAGAAGATAATCGGGGACCCTGAGATTGAACAGACTCCTCTTCGTTTTTCAATAGAGAGTGAAGATGGTTGAGGTCCTATGGGCTATGAGAAAGGCCTTGAATGTGAATGATCAGAGCCTCCAAAGAATCCATTGCGGCTACAGACGAACCCTATACAAAACCCATAGAACCAATAAAACTAATTCTTGCAAGAATCAATTTGAATAAACCAAAGTAGAACACTTCTAGCCATAACTAGAAAGACTTGTATGGTATTAGTAAGAGAGAGAAAGAGAGAGTACCTCTACAACTGTGAAAGAAGACGAAGGTAGCCTGGACTTGCCTCTTACTCACTTTATGCGTGGCGGGATTCTAGGAGTTCACGAGAGTTGCAAGCCTAGGAATGAATCGATGTCTTCTCGGGTCGAGTCGTCAAGCTTAGTCACTATAGACATGAATTTTTATTTCAAAATCTTTTAGGATTTGAAATTAAACTCTCAAACTACGTTGTGTGCGCGAGCGTGCCAGTTAGTTTACTTAAACTAACAATGTTTGGTTTTCTAACTTCCGTAGACGATTGTGGACAAGTGAGATCTTTTCGACATAGGCTTTCTTGAACCGGCGTTCAAGGGCTAGCCTAGACGCTTGAAAAAATGTTTGGAATCCGTTAAATTCGAAAAAGCAAAAACCTGATTTTACAAGTTTCAGAATTTGTGACTAAGTTCCTGATTTTTGAAAATTTTAGGTTCTGAAAATTATAGAAATTGTTCTGTTTCAGAGACCTGTTGTCTAATTTTTTTAAAATACTTTTGGGTCTGTAAAAATTCTGAAAATTTCACAGAAGCTAGGTACACAGGTGAAGGATCAGAAAATATTTTTATTTTAGTATTGTAAATCATGAGAATTAAATCTGAGATCAGTGACTATTTAGGAACTCGGAACAGTTCTGCGTCTAGAATTCAGTGGCTCAGAAAAACTGGCATATCTCCGCGTTCAGACATCCAAATTCAGTGAAATTTGTTTTGTTGGAAAGCTATGGATGTTAAATTTCCAAAACATTAATTTTCATACAATTTCATTTAGTATTTATAGAGATATGAATAAAGAAATAGACACATGTCTCTGAACTTTCTCTTTCTGCAGAATAGAATCTGAATTTTGCCAAAGTTCACGGATTTAATTAACCATGTAAACGTCCGTATAAAATCTTAAAGATTTTATTAGGTAATTAATGATATGCCTAGATCAAATGTGCAAAAAATAGACCTGATTGGATCAGCCGTTCGTTCAAAACAAATCTATGTTCAGGTGTGTGCAGTCATGCGATTTCAGAAGTTCAAAATTCGCAAAAAAATTCAAAGTATTCCCTTGATTGTTTGGAACGATATTCAACCTATAACCAATCCTAAAATTCATGCAGATCATAAAGGTGTTTTTATCCTATTCATGAAGATTAAAGGATAAATATTCATGTTTTGTATCGACATGGGTCATGAACACGATCTTTAGTTCAGTCTTCATACAAATTTTCTGCAAAACCTGCAAGTTTTGAGTTTTTCATTGATCATATCCATACAACGATTGTTTCAAACCTTTGGAATCAAAGAGAAAGATGATATGGAGCTTCTACGAGAAACCTCCATGAGTGGATGTCGGATGGCGGAGTAGGGCAGGCCTACTTTTCTTCTCCTCCTTTCCCTCTCTTCTCTCTCTCTTTTCTGCGTTTTTCTACTATTCACGGATTGGTGTTTGGCAGTGGATGGTTGATTGCTTTGCAGCACCTAGGAGGGCCTTTTTATAGGCTCACGGATGCCTATCTGTTGTGGGTTTGGATAAGCTTTATTTTGATTCTGTCCTGTTTTGATAAGCTTGATCCTCTACCTAATCTTATCCGAATTTGATAAGCTTGATCTTGATCTGGCTTTAATAAGTTTTATCCTTTACTTGATCTCATCTGAGTTGGATGAGCTTGATCGTGATTTGTACTTTGATAAGCTCGATCCTTGTCGGTTGTTTCTATCAGATATTTTTCCCTTATTCTACCAAAAGGTTGATTCAATCTTGTCTAAGATAAATTCTACCAGATTACGGAGTCTGTCAGCTGTTCCTTCTGTTCGGACACCAAAACAGAATGGCTCATCTGGTGTTGGCTCATCTGGTGTTGTGTCTTCTAAAAGCTCCTCAAGTTTCATTTGCGGTTTTGATCTTGGCAATGGAATCATCACAGTGAAACGATCACAATGTTGCCTGCGATCCAGTCCGACATGCATCTCCCGCACAAATGATTTGAATTTATTGAAATTCCTTCTCTCTATTAGCTCCTTAGAGAGCCGCAAGTACGTGAATGTTGAGATACGTGGCCATGAAACTTTACTCCCATTAGGTCTGGCAATGCGTGTGATCTGTCTATATGCCCTTCTGTCGTAGTGCATTTTTACCTGCTACCCCAATGCCTTCTTTCCACTCTGCACTTAGCAGCTGGTGGACAAGTTGCTCAGGTCCACATGCAGCTTCTTGGGGTTGTTCTGAATCTTGCATCTCTTTACATGTAAAGTTCAGAACAGCATGATGCCTTGAAAGCATTTTTGCTATCGAGCGGTATCCATCACGACTGCTCAGATTATAATAACCTGCAGCAAGCTCTACAACATGGCTGGGAAATTTGTACCACCAATGAATTCCTGCGACCTGTATATTTGCCATGAACGTGTTGAAGCAAACCCATGTTACATGCCTATTTACTATGAAAGTGTTCAAGTAAGCCTATGTTATATTTTTGAAAACCAATTTCAATGCTCGCTGGAATTCACTCCATAAGTGTCGGAACACTAACAACCATTGTCAGCATTGAAGTAACATAACAGTAGGATTATAATACAAAATGGATACCAATCCTTATATCAATTGCATGTCTCTAACAACCAAACCTAATATGGACATGTTATCAAATGCATTCGATACCAAACCTTTATCTTCGGAATCTATTGTTCTTGTATCAATCTTTCCTTTCTTTTGATGATACCGACCTTACCCTCTAGAAATTGATTTCTTTCCAAGTATGAGTTTTTTTTTCTGGGAAGCTCACTTTTTAACTACCGTTTTCCTTTTTTGGGCGTCCACCTTCCTTTTCAGGTGTCAACTTGTCTTTTTGATACTTGTATCTTTTCAAAAGACAAGCTTTCAACATACTTTTCAACATAAATCTTTTAAGGAAATGAAATCCTGCTTTTCCAGTGCTGAGGGTAAAATCATCATTTTTATCCAATTTTGCCCAAATTGGGAATTTTCAGAAAGGAAAGCAATCTTTCATCATTTTAAGGCTTTCATAAAATTTTGATGCCAAAACAAACTCGTTTGATGCCTTTTTTATTCAAAAACCCGAAATTGCCAAAAATAGTTAATTTCCTAAGAGGCAAAAAAATAAAAAAATTTGGGTGTTTACAGTCGCGCTAGCCTCATGTGTGATCATTGGCCTCTAGTGAATTGGGAGCTTGCGTTCCCAACAGTCTTGTGCAGTTTTTATCTCACCAAAAGAAAAAGTCTTGCAGCACGGAGAGCAGTAGCTCAACTAGGGGTGGGAAGAATTTGGATTTAACCGAAAAACCAAATGGGTCCAAACCAAACTTACCGATTTGGTTCGAGCATGTAGAGTTTGAGTTCAGATTCAGTTTAAGTTTTTATAATATTTTGATTTAGGTTTTCATGGATCCATAATCGAACGGACCGAAAAAACAAATGTGTTTAGTATGACAACTTACAACATGTCAAGCCCTCTTGTGCCTAGTTCTCCTTTTCTCGTCATCCTATCTCTATCTTTTGTCCTCTCCCCCCTCTCTCTCTCGCCCTACCATTGTCTCTCCGCTCAACTCTTTTGCCCTCCTCCTCTATCATTGTCTCTCCCTTTAACTCTCTCGCCCTCTTTTCCTCTCTCCCTTTTAGTCCTCTTTTTTGTTTATAACTAAAAGGACTCGATGGATTTATCTTGGTTGCTTATGTTTTCATGTTGCTTCTCACATAGGAATCTTGAAAAAAAAGTCGTATTGATGTGAATTACCTCTTATTCTTTGTTTATTTTACTTTGATCTATATGTGACATCTATTCTATTTAGGTATTTCTTGAGGTTTCAAAGTTATTTGTTATGGAATGTAGTGATTTCCTATTGTTATAATTTGATTAATATGCTTACTTAATTTTTGAATTGTTTGGGTTATACCAGTCAAACTATGATGAGTTATTCACACAAATGAGTTCCCCAATCATAATGAGTTGACATTTCTCATTGTTCTGGCCACTATATTAGGCTTCTGAAGATTAAAAATCGGTTGATGTAAATGCTTTAGAATTTCTGTTTTAAAGAACACATTTTTTATTGCAAACCCACAATTTAGTGGCCACCTCTTAGCAAGTCACCTGCATGAAAACATTTACACTATTACATTGTGGTTAAACTATTTGGATGATTCATGCACATGACTGAATCCTCTAGTTGCAACACATGGTTATAAGTTATCTTTGATCAGTTAGATCATATAGATGATTTAATTTCATGACGAAATCTCTATTCTACATATTTTGACTTATAAGCATGATTTTGTCAATTATACAATTTTAATACTTTGGACTAAAAGCTCATGGTATCTGTTAATAATGTAATTGCATGGTCTTTTATTGGTTTTGGTTAAACAAAGAATATACGATATATAGAGCATGGATATCAAGTCCTTCAAATCTCTTAACGTGCAACTGAACCCGAACTTTTAATATATTAGCAGCCTTATTTTATGGTTCAAGATCAACCGAGCTTGTTGTTAATATGAGTCTTTGATAATTGGACTTCACCTTATTTTACAGTTATTTTGTGGTTCATTCACACATATATATATATATATATGTGTGTGTGTGTGTGTGTGTGTGTTCCTTTTTGAAGTTTAGCACATGTTATATTATTGTGCATTTCATGCAATACGTATTATGTGAGATGTCTCAATTACGAGGTCTACCTCAAAACCCGGACAAGTAACCCCAAAGCAAGTAAACTAGAATACAATACGATTAGTTAATGATGCAACATTTTTAAAGACGAAAAGAAAGCCTATGAAGTTAAGAGCTAAAATATGGGAGTGTTTCACAAAATTTACAGATGAATAAGGTGTTATCAAAGCAAAAATATAATTATTATAGTAAAGATTTTTGTTGTGATCTCAAGGAGAATGAAGGTGGTAGCTAAATGGTTCTTCACATGTATTGCAAAGTTGCTATACCCAACTTTCATGCAGACAACATTGCAGCTTCTTTTCTGGTTTTAACTTGTACAAAATTGGAGTTTGAGAGACACATAAACTTTAGCTGCACTTGACACAGTTGCTCTCCTGCTCCTATTTCTTTTGATGAGAATTAGTAAATTCGTTCAGTCTTCTTTCATAGATAGTTTTGTAAATAGATCCAATATTCAGTTAAGAACTCAATTTTGTGATACTAATTGGGCATGAAAAATGGATAGCTTTCCATATACTTGCTATTCTTTATATAGTTAACTATTTAAAGCATCATTGTACTTCGAATGCAGTCCAACAATAGATCTATCATAGAGTTCCTTTTGTTTGTATGAGTACATACCAAAGTCTCTGGCTGTTGCTATTAATCTATCATTTTAAGTAGGTATTTGAATCACCATAGTTACTAACCACTCATTTTAGATAGATATTTATGTGTTATCTGTAGTCATATTACTAAGGTTAATATGTTATGTGTAATCTCTCAAGTTATCTTATATTTTTATGTGTTTCAGTTGTCTTGAGCTAGAGGAACTAGTTAATATCTACCGTGAAAAGGGAGAAGGCTAACATGAACAAGATGGGTGGTTGCAGTGTGTCGTGAAAAGACAGCACTATGTTACCCCTTAAGTTCCCCTAGATACATTGTATTTTGTGTTTATGTTGAAGTATTGATAGTGTCATGCAAGACATATTTTCAAATATGTAGAATGACAATCTAGTCCATTTCCGAGCCTATTTTTCTCTTTACTTTTGGATTTAACAACCAGAGAATTTCTATAATTTAGGTTTTTTAAAAATCGTTACTAAAGTATGTTTTGCAATGCAGTAACTGATTGGAGTTCTTCCGTTGAGTGAAGTTTCTTCCTTTGAACTTTTAATTTTTAGATTAATATTTCCTCTTGTGGTGCTATGTTACAAAAAATGTTAACAAAGCCGCCCTATGTACTATCCTGCAGCATGCGGAGAATGTATGTTTGCATTCTTATAATATATTAGGAAAGAAAGTGTAGATGCAGAAGTTACGTAGTACCTAATAGTTATCACTCACAAGGCCTGATGGGATACAAAGATGTTAGATGAACTTACCTGAATAATAGCCAGCAAGCCATGCATATATGTCTATGTTTTGTTTAACCCAGTTGATTTTTAACATGGTCCGAATTCGGTTCACTAAAGTCCATTCAAATCGGTTTTCAAGTAATTCGATTTTGTTCGGTTTGTGAACTGACTAACCTCTAAGCTCAATGGCAGGGTTCTCTAGTGCCATCGCTTCTCTCAAGGCTGCATATATGGGTATGTGTTAGGCTTCGACCTCCTCTTATAAAAAAGAAAGAAAGAAAAGGTATTGCTGAGTTTTGAAGCAGAATAAAAAGAAGGCTATAAACCAAATGTGGATCACATTAAGTATATCCTTGTCACATGACCAGCATTTCTTAGTATCATTTTTAACTGTCCATCAAGAATGATTGGAGGGCTAGGGTCTAAGAATATATGTACATTATAATTCCTAGCACATTGAAAGAAAGAGAAAAAGAAGGGAATGTACGAGTGATTGGATCCTAATTTGTGACACGCATATTCATGTCTATCGTTAGTTTTGGAGACAGGAGTATCAACAAATCTACTGTTTATATTTTCTTCAAATGCTTTGCTTTGCTCTTAAAGATACTGTATGACAATTTTTCATTTTACTGTGAAGTCTAAACATCGACCGACCCTCTATTGGAACATGCCAGCATCTATGGATAATCGAAGTTGCGTTGTCAGAACACCGAAATTATTGGAACTAAAACCGTTTCTGCGGCATCAGTTCATCTGGTACTGACAACAACAAACTCTTGTGGTATGATCCAACCATGTTAGAGATGCCAAACCACGGTCAAGTCGGCTCTTTAATGGTGAAAGGAGCAGCACTTCTAGGATTCTATCGGTTCAGAATAGGACCACAAGAGGGAGAGTTGCGTTTGAATGGGTTAGCATATAAATTCATCCTTATCTTTTGCTTGGATGATTTACAGCCCCATTATGGTATATGATGGCACCCGCAGCAATCTGCAACGCACATGCGCAGCACGCACACCAACAGACACACACACAGATTTATCATTGATCAAGCTATTTCTGTACAAGAAAAGAAATTCAGGAAAAACAACTCTACTACTGAGGATAGAATCGAAGGAAAATAAAAAGGAAGCATCATGAAAGCTGCTGCTTCCGCTGCACAAGGCAGTGCCACTAAATAGAACAACGGATGGCTTTGCTTTTTCCTTCCGTATCATCAGGGTATCATGGGATCTCAAACAGGCCCAGAACCGTTAGCCTAACCACAACCAAAATAGTGGAGAGTTCCACTTGATCCAGCCATAGCACAGAGAGGGATTACAGGCATGAGACGAGAGGAACGAATGAACCAGCATGCCAATGTTCCTCCTATCACTTGTCCTAAAAATCACATAGGCACTTGTATGCTTGTTCCACTGCGAGACCCTTTCATTAGTCGGAATCACTGTCCATGCTCTCAAGACCTTTGAGGCCCCTCCTCTTCTGCAAATACCAAAAGCATATTCGATGAGCAGTCTAGTCGCGCAACCAATACACCAAACAGGTTTCAGCTGCTAACGAAACGTGCTCAGACGCACCATCCAAAATTCAAACAATAGAACATGCAAAGCAGAGACTTTTTATGCAAATCTATCAAGTTTAGTGGTATTAGATAGAGATATCAACCCTAAGCTACCACCAGTTTTAGCACTCAGCATACGCTACCACTCAAGACTTTTTCATGCACGCTATGTGTGTGTGTGAGAGAGAGAGAGAGAGTTGATACCTTCTTCACACATTTCTTCTCTCTGACTTCATACCGCCCTCTAGATAAGTCGGACAGCCACATCCCAGGAAAGCAATACTGCCAAGCAAAAACAAGCAAAGACACAGCGAAAGATCATGTCTCCAACACCAACATAAATACAAAGTCCAATTCTCAAGAAAAATAACCACTCGTAAAACGACTTTCAAAATCAACATGAAGAACGACAATAACTACCAAGTAAGCGTCCTCAAACAAGAAACAAACAACGTACCCAGGGCGTTAGCTCACTGGTAGGGCTCTCTGATGCCCACTCGCACGTGGCGAGTTCGACCCTAGGGGGTGCATGAGTGTGTGCTCTAGGGTGATAGGCTTTGATCTCTCATTGTAAAAGAAGAAGCATTGGGTACGTTGGTGAAAGGTCAAGGCTAAGGGCTTTTAGTGAGGCATCTGATTGATGCGTGTGGGTTCTGCCAACTGGTTGGCTTTCTACGCAAAGTTGCACCAGGATGTCACTTCTGTAGTTGATGGAACCCACAGCTTCATGACTGCCTTATCTTACAAGTTTTCTTTTCCTTTGGTTGTTTCTAACATGAATGGTTTCTCCAAAACGTCATACATGATCTTCCTACCATCTATTCTTTGTAAATCAAATATTTGGTCTTTTCGTCTCCATCTTCATATAGGCAACAGTGTAAATCCCAGTCGGCATCACGAGGAAACAATAAAAGCCAATAATATGATAATACCATGACTCACGGTACTACGAAATAATTAAACATTATACCCAATAGAAAAGAAGGGATTTTTTAAGACAAAAGCGCAGCTTCGGTCTTTCAAAACACGATTCCCCTATTACGGTAAAAAGGCACGGGAATAACCATACATCTTGTGAAAAAAACAGGGTTAGAATTTGAAGAGGTAGGTGATAGTTCACAAGTTTAATTAAAGAGAAACCTACCCACCATCATTTTACTGCAAGGACAATGAAGTCTATTAATAGAAAAAGCAGGTATATTTGTCTTAGGGCGGAGCAAAAGCAGGTAAATGAACAACCATTCAGTAAAACGACATGGAGTTGATTAAATCTTTTCAAAGATATCCAAAATATTCCCCACAAGAATCACAAGAGGCAATGCGATATCTTCCATCAAAATTTGGTTTCTTAGTTACCAAATCAATATATTATGCAAGAAGTCGGGACAAGCATGGTGTAAAGCAGAAAGAAACACAAGATTGCGGTCAAGTATACCTGAAGGTTCCTGTCAACTATCTTGGCCCTTCTCTTTGGCCTCTGGGGAAGTTTGGTGCCCTTGATGGCCATGAAATCGTCTTCCTTCTCCTTCCTTGATAACGAAATATAAATCTTTGGCCATTCAAACAAATCCATGTTCACCTTCACCGGTGGCGTAGCGGTGTTGCTAGGCTCATCCGCTGATGCCGGACCTGATGATTCTTGATGATGACCGTTGTTGGCTGGGGTGGGCAATGGTGGGCAGGCTGCAGGAGGTTTCGTCGCTTTGTCCGGAGATGCCGTAGCGCGTTTATCCGTCAATCTAGAGATCGGACGGCCACTGTTGCTCGAGGCGGAGCCGTTCAACATAGTGGGCAGCTCATCCAGGTTCCTGTCCATCGATACAGTGCAGGGAAAGCAAAGGGTATTGGTAGGCTGTAACAACAAAGAGATGGATAGCCACAAAAAAGCCACAAGTAAAGAGTTTGAAGTAACACAGAGAGAGAGAGAGAGAGAACACGCTGCACAACTAAGCAACCTAATTGCTAAAAATGGTTCTAAGTGTAAAATTAAGTTCTCCAACCTAAAACTAGGAAAAAGTAAAGCAAAAGAATGCCAGAATTGGCAAAAAAAGGCAGCAGGAACAGAATAGGGAGAAGCTAGCTTCTTAGTTTTTGGATGACTATATTGCCTCTACGGCTTAGTGCGGCCTCTCTACATATTACAAAGGGAGTGATCAGGAATTCCAGAAAAGGTGATCAAAAGGGCATCACTATGCTGAAAAAGCAGAGAGAACGGCGGTTGACCTCTGCGAGGGGGCAGGCAGGCAATGAGAGAAGAGCGGACATCTGTATTGCTCCCTTCGCGATTCAAGAGAATGTTCCAGAATATGACTACAATTGCTTCACAAAAATCTGTCCTTTTACTTTCAATCCCCTTTTCCACGTAGAAAACTTCTCAAACACAAGAAACGATTTTTTATTTTTCTTTTCCTTTTATGTTTTGAAAATCTAATCCAAATGATTCAAAGAGCTCAACAATAACCCTAGCCAACATTTATGAGGTCTTCATTATTTTCAGCAATATCTTTCTAATAAAAGTTTTCAAGATATTCAATCAATCACCATGAGTCAATGATTCTGCCAAAATACCAACCCTAACTTAATGCACCCATCCGACTATATCAATCTAAAAGTGGGAAAAAAAACATGTTCGCATTGCACCCATAATATATGCAGGAAAATAAGATAAGCAGAAAACAGAACTATTCCATTCTATCCCCTTTTTCCGGTATAAGCATACTTTTCCGAAGGGTAAAACAGGACTCTGGAGATGATTTAATATCCTATAGTAGTAGGACCATCTAGGGAAAGAGGCTGTCTTCCCGGGGGTATATTAGTCATTCGAAAGTATACTACACTACGACCCTAAAACCAACATAGAAAAACTTCAAAAAGAAAAGGTAGGAGAAAGAAAGTACAAAGTAGAGAATATGATTAAACCAACAGATCCCACTTAATCTCGATTTTGCAAACTCTTGATTTCACAAAACCATAGTGGTATTGAGGCACAAAACCTGAAGGGAAAGAAGACGTAGAGGGTTACAGTTCTGGAGAAAGAACCCCAGTTAACCCACGAGACTAGGGGTTCGTCTCACAAGCTAAATATCATGAGTTGGGTACGTCGGGCCTGGATCTGTCTCCAGCCTTCCCATTGTGTGTGTGAGAGAGAAGCAGCCATCTCACCAATCCAGAAAACGAGAAAACCTAGAGGTACCTTATGGTTCACATCATAATCTTGATGTAAGAAAGGCATAATGGTAACAATGGCAAACCTAATAAGAGAGGGAGAGAGAGGGGGGTGCTGAATTACCGGATGACGAACCCACTCATCCCACATATCCTCAAATTCCTGGATAATATGAGATCTCGGTTTTCGGTACATCATACTCTTACAATGGGAGACCGAAGCCGGGTATGCACGCTCTGGGAGTCGAACTTGCGATCTGCAACACGCAAGTCGAGAGCCCTTCCAGGTGGAGTAACAAACTGAGTGCGGTATTTCATCACTTCAACAAACCCTAATAGAAAAAAACGAAAGAACACACAGGGAGAGCGAACCTGGTGGTGACCTCGCGGAGCGGAGTACACGGCCGGAGACCGACTCCCCGGGTGTATCCGGCAGTGCTTGCAGGCGGATAATTGTTGCATGAGGGAGGCTTTTCCGTACCGGTGGCCACCCGCCGTTGGATCTTGATCACCTGCCGAGCCTGGGTCGAGCCGTTCTCGGACCTCGACCCTCTTGATCTCTTGTTCTGACCCCACTGCAACAAAATGTCCCCTCCTCCAACAGAGTTTTCGCAGATTCCGTGATTTTTGCTCGAACCGTTGTTGGTATTGCTGCTGGGAGTGTTGTTGTTGCTGTTTCCGTTGGTGGTTATTGATTCTGGTTGCTGCCATTACAGATAATCGAAAATCTGAGGAACTATTGAAAC
Organism: Brasenia schreberi; assembly: GCA_036023115.1. Classification (NCBI taxonomy): domain Eukaryota; kingdom Viridiplantae; phylum Streptophyta; class Magnoliopsida; order Nymphaeales; family Cabombaceae; genus Brasenia; species Brasenia schreberi. The sequence goes on from JAYKKT010000065.1 coordinate 5,045,444, forward strand.
TAAACGTCCATTTCATCAGCAGCATGGTTCAAAACAGTCGAAAGAAGACACCGACCAGTATAATTCAAAAGACAACCAAAGGAAAGCCATCAGAAACCCGAAATTTATTAGATTGTGATCTGTATGGTTCAAAAAGAAGTGACAGAAAGGTACCAAAAAACCAAAATTTTCATGGATTTGATGTCTACACTGAACCGAGTGACAGATGATTTTGGAAGACTGATAAAGAAGATGGAAACATCATAATATTTCAAAATAAATTGGAAATAAGCCATCAGAAACCCAAAAGTTCGTGGATTGTCATCTCGCTATGAAACTTGGTATTCTGGTTGATTTGGGTATAGACAGAAATAGAAAATAAGTTTCGTATAGTTGAAAAAACAAGTGGAAATAAGCCATCAGTGACCGAACTTTCTCATGGATCCTTTTCTCGACTTATCCAGAAATACAGGAACAAGAAAAATGACAGACGGTCGGTAAGTGAACGAAGGCATCTACTGATCAAGATTTTATAGTATAAGGTAGGATATTTGCTGTCCTTACCTACCAATTTATCCCGAATTTCTGGATCAAGAAGACGGATTTGAAACACACTCAAGAAAAACCAGAGAAAGAGAGGGTGTAATGGTGAGAGATGTCTTACCTGAAGATGGTTGTTGGTTTTAGGCTTCTTCTTGGGGCATGGAGGAGGCAGCTTGTTGGACGAGTTTTTCAAGTGGATAAACTCTTCTTCTTTCTCTTCCTTTGCCAAGGAGAAATAAATCCGCTGCCACTCGAAGAGATCAACGTTCGGCTTCTCCAGCACCGGAGGCAAAGTTTCGGACGACGCCACGGGGTCTGCTGCTGCTGGTAGCACCGGAATGGAGGAGATGGAGCCGCTTTGCTGCCGGTCCGAGTTGGTGATGGTGGTGCCGGCGCAGTTGGAAGATGGTGGCAGAGGAGGAGGTTTCTCTGCCTTCTCCGGTGATACTGTTGAGGAAGTTACCACCTTATCGGTCAATCGGGAGATCGGGCGGCCGATATGGTTCGGCAGCGAGCCGTTCAAGAGTACCGGCAGCTCGTCCACGGCCCTGTTCATTATGAGAGAGGGGGGGGCGAGCCAGCAGGATAACAAAACCAGCAGGGGAAGCCCTTATAAAATCCCTCATTAGAAACAAGCATAGCGTCTTCTCTTCAAGCCTTCTTTTCAAGTTGCGAGAGACCATGTCACCTAGACACGTCACAGTTCGACCACTGCGTTAGTATAAGATGGTTTCAAAATGCAGTTGGAAATTTATTTGATATATAACATTCGTATTAATAAAATGATTTGAAGCATTGACTGGAAAAACCGGTGCCTTGTTCCTTCCTTTCTTTTTATCTAATGATGAATCGACCACTTGTATAAAATGAGAAAGAATTTTTTTAGATTTGAAGAAATAAAAGAAACGAAAAGATGTCCAAGTGACACGCACCAGGGAAGTTACGGTTTCCAAAAGAGGGGAATCTGTGATTGGTCCAACAATCCATTTCTCGCACAAGAAGTTCCTCAATTGGGGCTGCCGGTCAAGTTTTGACTCGTTTCCTACATTTAGGTAGCTCGTGTTTGTATTGCGTAAGAACAATTTATATTTGAACATGTTTGCTAGAGGTGCGGAGTTTGTGCTCATTTGAACTTACTTCGTGTTCGTTCATTTTACCTCATCCCGAATCGAATATCTCTGTGATACCCAAAGGATTTCACCCAGAAATAATCTATCCTAACCATGTCTTACCTTGTCCTCGTTACGATACGAGTTTCACAAGCAAAAGTGAAAGGATCACATACCAGCCACGTTCAACTCTGTTGTTAAGGTCAGGAAAGCAGCTTGGTTCTTTACTTGCCCCATCCTCACTACGAAACTCTTTCCTGCAACTTTTACCTACAAGGAATTCCATCGGAAAGCTACAAAGGAATGACTTATACGGGTCCTAAACTGTAGGTTGTGAGTTCAATACCTGGGGTGAGCATACAGTAGTTTTCTAACCTTTCGCATGGAAACCCAACTATCTCTTCTTTCATGTTGCCATACTGTCTTATACAAAAAAACCAAGCATCACTAATATTTGTGAATCAAACAAAAAACCATACTTTCAAGCTCATGTGGGTCTACGCATAGTTCTATTACTAATGTCATGATACCATGAATCAAACACACCTTAAAGCAGTCTTCTTAGGCCCTCGAATTTTAAGCCAATGTTATAGTATGTAGAAAGCCATAAAATTTTCAGACTTTGGCCTCAACTTGTATTGAGCGACTTACGCTCGAGGGAACAAATATGAGCAATCTTTGATTTCATACACACTTTGAGAATAGAAGATATTAGATTGGTCTTGTTGGACTTTACGTTAATTGATGATGGTTTGACCAAATTAAGTTGATATGATATTAATTATAATTTGCACATGTTAAGTGTCCTTCTTAATATGATATATCTTTGATAAAGATAAAAGCCTAAAACTGTGAGTCACATGTGAGTGAGAGACTTGTGCTGTGAATACCATTGGACATTCTTTAGTACTATAGTTATGGTTAAAAGAATCTATGTCCTTTTATATATATCGTAGCTTATGAACCTTAGTCTAAGAGCTTGGGGAGGACATGGATGACCACACATGCATGTGTCATGCTTGGTTCAAATTATAAAACCTAATCAAGACTTCCTAATCGATAGTTAACAAAAATCTCTCTCTTTCCTTGTTTTATTGCTTCTATATTTATTATGACTATTCTGCTTTCCAACCAGCTAGGTGACTAAAACGTGGTTGAAGGTGACTTTAGTTGAGGAAGTACATGCTCTTGCTCGTGTGATTGTTTTATCTTAAGAGAAAGGCATTGGTACCTATGCGTACTTGATAGCAAAGTGTTGATTTCTATAAGGCAAATCCATGAGGATGACTCGATCAGATAAGTATATTATTGATTTTTGTTTTGCTTTGTTTAGTTCTTGCATTGTTTGCTTATGGATTTCTCTAGATCTTTGGTTTTGATTGATATCAGCAAGTTGTTGTTTATTGTATATTATTTGTGTATACATGTAGCCCTACGATTTCTACCAACATTCTTAGAGAAATCATCCTTAGCTAACATATCGTTGTCTATTCCTCTTTAACCTAAGGTCGACGAAACCTTGATACTAGAAAAGTTTATCGGTCCCATTTTAAACATTGGCAACGACATAAAAAAATCTGGTTAAACTATATTATGGTCGTATTTTTTCATTGAGATGGATTGTCTCCAACTTGTCATTTTTTACCTTAAAAGCTCATAAAAGATTGCCAAAGCTTAGATAAGATCCTCGAGTAGAAGGAGGACATTCTATATCATTATATATTCTTTCGATCTTTATTGGATTGTTGACACTAGGGTAAATGTTTATATCTATATTGATCGATCTTTATTTGTGTGTTAACATACCGTCTATGGTAGGATCATAACCGTAGAAGGTCATTCAACTATAGTGATAAAGGGTTAAGGATGTGTGGATTTGAAGTTTCCTATGAAAATAAGATTTTGACTCTTTAAGGAGTTAAGCATACCCCTATGATTTGCTAAAATATCTTGAGTGGTCGAGTCTTTGTTAGGGAGAGTTTAAGGTTAGATTATAAATACAATAAAATAATAATTACATGAATTCATACTAAGTATTTCTTCGATAAGGGGTATTTGTTTGATATAAAGGACCTGTGCAAAATGCATTTTAAACATGTATTTGATTGTTCAATGAATTTTAATGATAACATGGCATGAAATAGCCCATACCAAATAAGCATATGATGCATAACACATTCTTCCTCTTCTTTTATTCTATATAATATTGAATGTATTTGTTTGATATCGAGGACCTATGCAAAATTCATTTTAAACATGTATTTGATTGTTCAATGAATTTTAATGATAACATGGCATGAAATAGCCCATACCAAATAAGCATATGATGTATGACACATTCTTCCTCTTCTTTTATTCTATATAATATTGAATCATCTAATGTGCAACATAAAAGGTTGGGTCATGTTAATTTTGATTCTATGAAATGAATGATGAATTTGAATCTTATTTCTAAGAGTGTCACATAATACTATAAAAATATCGGTACTTAAATGATTAAGGTTTGATAAGGGAAGAGAGTATATATCAAACTTTTCAAGAATATTATCAAAATATCAGTATCATGAGGTTATTGCTCTCTATTCACTATAGTCTCATGAGATAATTGAACATAAAAATAAAACCTTGTGTTTTATAGTTAATATTTTATTAAAGAGTCCTAAACTACCTATATATGGGGAAGTTTTTAATATGGCTTACCATATTATGAATAGAGTTTTCTATAAATATTTTATAAGGAAAGCAGTCCCTTTGAACTCTACAAATTGAAAGACGAGTCTAAAATAACTCAAACTATCGAGTGTCTTGTAAAAGTATTTTTATCCAATAACATAAAAGAAATAAATTGAGACTTAAAACTATGGATATCATATTCTTTAAGTATGTAGAGACTAACTATGCATGTAGATTCTTGGTCATACGATCTTATGTATTGAACATAGATATCAATACAATTGTAGAGTTTTGTGATACTACATTCTTTGAAAATATATTTTTCATGAAAACTATTGTATCCTGAAATGTGTCTTCTAGACATCATAATCTTGGAATTGGTTTCATTTCTGATCACATGGAAATGATGACAAACGTACAAGAGAACATGTTATTTACATATCACAGGACTTCGAGTAAATAACTAAACCTAAGAGAAGTAAACATACTAAGATATCAAGGACTTTAGAAGTGATTTTATCATTTTCAATCTTAAGGATGGTTTTGTTACCTTGCAATAGGCTATGATCTCACCTAAGGTTAAGTTTTGGAAGAAAGTTGTTAATGAAGAAATCCAATTAATTCTCTCAAATGAAACATGTAAATTGATTGCTTTATCTCTGGTTGTCCCATAATTGGTTGCAAATAGATTTTTAAGATGCAACTAAATGTAGAAGAGAAATCAATAAATATAATGCCAAATTAGTTGCCAAAAGATACACAAAAGAAATATGTTTTTTGTGATTGCTTTATTCTCATGTGTGTATTCATTCGAGTGCTTATAGTACTAACATCTATATGTTCTCACAATCCATTAAATATATGTAAAAACTACTTTCCTACATGATGTCTTTAATGAAAAAATTTATATAGAGCAAGTAGAGGGTGTTGTGGCTCACAAGAATGAATCCAAAGTGTATAAATTTGTTAAATCATTGGATAGATTTAAAAAAGCCCCTATACAATGATATAAAAAATTTGATTGTATCACATCAACTTTTGGCTTTATTTTAATAATGTTTGCAAATCTATTAATGATACATTCATCATTCTATGCCTATATGTAAATCATATTTTATGGTTTGATTTCGATATAAAAATTATTAATAAGAAAAAACATTCTTGTATAGTAAATTTGAGATAAAGATATCGGTGTAGCTTATGTGATTTTAGGTTTAAAACCACAAGGTGTATAAATGGTATAGTAATATCTTAGTCATATTATGTAAAGAAAATTTTAAAGAGATTTGAATATACAATATATAGACTTGATATGATCCCTCAAAACCCTTGTACAAGAATAAAGTGTTATTCTTGTGTCTCAATTAAGGTACTCTTAGATTATATGAAGTTTGATGTATCTAGTATACTATCATGCATTTCTTTTGGTGTTTATATTGAGTAAATACATTAATTCTCCTAATAAGACTCATTGGAAAGCTTTAAATATGGTAATTCAGTATTTTAAGAGAATGTTTTCCCTTGAGCTACATTATAGGAAACATCTTTATGTCCTTAAAGGATATAGTGATGCAAGCTAAATGATTAAGAACCCTATGAGTAGTAGGGCTTTAGATATATTTTTCTTTTGAGTGGTGGTACTGTCACCTGGAAATCTAAGAAGTAGATTCTATTGTTACATTGTATCTTTGAAGCAAAATTTGTGCTTTGGATGAATATAAAGTAGAAGCATAAGTTTGATAAAAAAGTTATTTCTTACAATTTCAATGCATTGTAATAGCATGACTACTATTACAAAAATTAGAAGTTCCAAGCACAATCAAAAGTTAAGGAATATATTAAAGTTAGACGAAGTTTGTAAGAACATTTTTGTCTTATGGGTTCTAATTGTAGACTTTGTTGTATCTAAAGATAATACAACCAATCTTTTAATTAAAGGACTAGCTTTAGCCCTAGTTGAGAATCATTCTATGAAGTAGTTCGATGTTGTAATAACAAGTTGTTGGGTGAATAAGATGATACTTAATAAAATGTGATATTTTAAGTATATGTCTTTTCCTTGTAAACCTAAAGTATCACTATTGCAAATTAGTAAGAGATTATTTTCTGAACGAGATCAAGTCTTATGACAAGATGCTAGTAATACATCTTTTAAGATGTCAAACTAAGTGATTAATATTGTGAGGCAAGAATAGAAGAATTAGGTTGTTGTTTGAAATCAATAATAGGATATACATACACTAAATGTTTAGGCTCAAGATGTATGTTCACCTAGTTCTTACAAGGATAACATTGGATAACTTAAGTAACACTTCAAACCGAAAGGTATCATTATTGAAAGCATAATATAATAGTTGATTCGGTAGAGTACTTCACACTTTAGACTTTATGGAGGATTGTAGGACTTGATGTTAATTAATGATGGTTGGGCTTAATTAAAATCATGTGATATTAATTACATTTAGTTCATGTTAAGTACTCCTAAATGCTTAATATGATGACATATCTTTGATAAAGGTGATATTAATATTCTTTTCATACAAAAATGTTTTGATAGACATGGAATGATTATGGAATAGACTCGAGGAGGCACGACTCTTGGAGTGGATCCGAGATGCTCTGGTTTATTATAAAATCTGGTTGGCTAGGTGACTAAGGCGTGGTCAAATGTAGCTTGAGTTGAGATACGTGCTCCTACCTGCATGATCATTTTAGTTTAGGAGAAAGACATAGGTACTTATGCATACTAATAGCAGGTTATTGATTTCTTTAAGATAAGTACGTGAGGACGACTCGATCAGATAAGTACATTACTTATTTTCGTTTTACTTTACTTGTTCCTTACACTGTTTGCTTATAGATTTCTCTCGATATATGGTTTTGATTGATGTTGGCATATTATTGTTTGCCACATATTATTTATTTATACATGTAAACCCTATGTTTTCTACCAATATGGCCTTGCAACACCCAACAAAGTTTCTTGTTTCAAGAGCAAAAGAATAATAGTGTGCCTGATGGACCTTCAACTTCAAGTTAGTCGAGTTTGCAACTAGCATGGGTCAGCCGGTGGTTAGCTTCCTAAGCACATGGGAGAGACCTTACACTAAAACAAAACCAACCTTTATCGTACGTGGAGTTGACTGCTATATCTTCTTATATATGTTTTTACCATGCAATTTCTTGCACCTTCTTTAGAGAGTTATACAAGACATCTTTCAAGATATTTTTAACATTTGGATAAGCCAATTTTTGTCATTCTACTTTGTGTTAGTGCACCAACTTTTTCCTCTAATAATTTGGTTCTTCATTTAATCTTTCTTTGTATGATTACATGTTTACCTCATATTTTTCGGACAATAACATAGCATCAATATGTTAAAATTCTTCATAATTGAGTTTTGAAAAGGAGAACATATTATATATATATATGCATGTATATGTATGTATGGTTTTCATTGGATTTAAAAGGAATCCAAGGAACTCTTTCTAACCATCGGATTTCATCAAGATTTCATTTAGATCAACGGTTGCACCACAGTTGATATAAAAAAGAAAGAGAAAAGCCTCCAAATCTGCAACAATTTCCTATTGCTACATCTCTCTCTCTCTCTCTCTCTCTCTCTCTCTCTCTCTCTCTCGTGGGCGTTGAATTGGAAAGGGACGCCAGATTTTGTGTTTTCAGGGCAACGAGTAGGGAGTGCGCAAAAGGGGAGACGTGTTGTGTTCTGTTTCCTAATTCCGGCTGATTGCGAGCTTCCGATTATCTATCGTCGAGCCCTTCCAGGTATGCCTGCAGCAGAAGTGAAGGTAAGTGTGTTTCTGGTTTGAGGTTTTCTCACAGCGAAATCTTCTAGGGAAAGACTTTCACAGTTTTTGAATGTTTTTCTTCATATATCTAAATTGTATGCACTGCACTGCTCTATATTTATAGAGCAGTGCTCCACCTCTCTCGGTTATCTTGTTGGGCCTTCCTCATCTGGAGCATCCTTATCCGGACTCTTACCGTGTTTTCTGGTAATGGCCCAACTGTTATGGCTATCCTATCTCCAACTCAGGATACGATAACGGTTTGAATGGCCAGTTCAACCATTACCATGCTGGGTTGCCAAGAATGGCCACAACCAACATCTCCCACTTGGCCATTAGAGCCAAGTATATTGACATACTGGTTTTCCTCCCACTTTTACTAGGTGGCCACAATTACTAGTAATGTCCTTTCATGATTGTTGCTGCAATCACTACCCGTTGTGTAGTTATTTCCCTACACAACAATCAAACATACATCAAACCCATGTTTGTAACATGTTTTGAGAAAAGTTCCTCTGTTATGCTTTTAGTCAAGGGTCTGCTAACATATCATTTGTTGGCATGTATGAGATGGATATTTTCTTTCTCATAACTATATCATGAACATAGTGGTATTTAGCCATTATATGCTTGCTTTTTGAGCAATCAGCTCCACTCTTGATAAGAGTAATTGATGCATTGTTATCACAGTAAATGATAATTGGCTCGTCGGTTATTTCCAACTTCAAATCATATATAAAGCAGTTAATCTAGACAACACTCGTTACAGCCATACAGCAAGCCACATACTCTGCTTCCTGTGTATGCAATGCTACACAACCCTGTTTATTACATGCCTAAGAAACAACAACACCTCCAAATAAGAATATTTGACCTGAGGTTGATTTGCTATCATCTTTGCTTCTAGTAAAGTCAGCATCTGAGTATCCTACCACTTTCAGTTCATCTGCTTGAAAAGACAGTTTCAAGTCCCTTGTTCCTTTCATATATCTTAAAATCATTTTTACAACTATTGAGTGCTTTCATCTAGGATTACTTTGATATCTACTTACAAGACCAACAACAAAATTGATATCAAGTCTTGTACACAACATAGCATACATCAAGCTACCTACAACTTGTGCATAAAGAATGTTAGGCTTATCGTCTCCTTCACCAGGATAATAAGTCTTACTTAGTTTAACCTCTTTTTCAACAAGTATAACAACAGACTTGCATTCACCCATTTTGAACTTCTTGAGGATATAGTCAATGTATCTCTCCTAACTCAGGCATAAGAGTCTAGATTCTCTATCTCGAGAGATCTTTATATCCAAGATATAGGATGCTTCCCCCATATCCTTCATTTTGAACTTTGAGTTTAACCATAACTTGGTTTTGACAATCATCTCGTTGTTATTCCCAGTCAACAATATGTCATCTACATATAATGATAAGATGACAAAGTGGCCCCCACTATTCCAGACATGTACATAGTGATCAAGTTTATTAGTCACAAATCCAGGTTCTATAATGGCATTTTGAAAGGTCAAATACTATTGGTAAGGTGATTGTTTCAAGCCATATAGGGATTTTCTCAACCTATATACTTTATCTTCTTAGCCTTCAACAATAACTCATTGGAAGCATCAGACTAGGGGGAAGCCATGGATGAGGAAATTGAATCCATTGAGAAAAACTAAGTCTAGGAATTGACTGATTTGCTAAAAGGAAGGAAAGCTATAGGCTGTAAATGGGTTCTGAAAAAGAAATACAAGGTCGATGGTTCAATCGACAAGTTTAAAGAGAGGTTGGTTGCAAAGGGTTTTTCACAAAAAGAGGAGATAAATTATATTGACACATATTCTTCAGTTGCGAAATTTGCATCCATAAGAATAATCCTGATAATATCTGCATATTATGATTTGGAAAAATAAAATAAAGTTCAAAATATGATAGATATGGTTACTCCTAAGGCATGCATTGACATTCTAGGTACACCTAACCCTACCATACATGAACAAATCTCCTCGAGCCTAGTCTTGTATCATGAACCCAAACCTATGGCCAAAAACCCTCATAAACCCACCAAGGGACCGATCATAGTTTCCCTTGGGATCCATACCTCTCCAAATTACAAGGGATCAAGCGTGTTTTCCCTTTGCACCCAAATAAACCCAAATCGTCCATCCCTAGGGGCACATTGGGTTGCACCTAGGGAGCATGTCAAAACCGTCCACCACTTGGGAGAGTCTAAGCCAAATCCTCCCAAGTCATCCAAACCTAGGGTCATGTGGAAGCCCAAGCCTTTCACCATCCATATCTCCCAACTCCTACCTAAAATGAGTCATGTATACATCCATGATATAGACGACTCCATATTCCAAGGCCATTCACTTTACAATTTTTTTTTAAAACTCAAAAAGCCTTGGAATATGATGTTAAACATGGGGTATACACCATACCGAGGTCTAGGAGCCCATAGCCAAGGTAGGTTAGAACCCATCCTACCTAGTCCTAACCCAAATCGATATGGATTGGGCTATATCCCATCCATACCCCCTGAGCCACCACCTAAGACCACTTGGGTCAAGGGTGCCCTTAGAACCCATTAAAACCGAAACCTATGGCTTAGTCCTCTTGTTTAGAGTCTAATTCATGGAGTTTTCTTTGTAGGTTTGATGGAAGATCCCTTTTTAGACAAAAATCCAAAAAAAATTATATATTTAGAAAAACCAAAAAAAAATTGAAAATCCAAAAACATTAGAAAAATCTGAAAAATTCCAAAAAATTGTTTATATTCATTCTCCTATTCTTTATTTGGAAAATTCCTCAAAAAGAAAGTCTTTTATATTGATCCTTCTAATTTTGAAAAAGATAAAAAAATCAAAAAATTTTGAAAATACCAAAAATATCGGCCATGTAGAAAGCCATTTTAAGTTCTTCTCATGTATATATCCCAAAATCGTCCAAGCTTGTCATGCATAACTCCCCTCTAGCTTGCTGATAAGTCAAGTTATCAGTCAACTCATCTAAATCCACCTAATTGCACACTTCTTCTGTAAGATAAGTGTGATAATCCTTTAAGTAAGACGGAGTGGCCCTAGGCCTTTTATGTCCACTTAAGGTTTCGGTTGTTCCAAGAAGATCTTCTATGGGTTCAAATGATGATTGATCTAGGTCTACTAGATCATCATTGCATTCATCATTGTTTTCTAGGATGTCATTCTTAGTATCTTCTAAGAATTCAATATCTTTGCTTTCTATCAATCCGTGGTCCTAATGATAAAATCGATATCCCTTTGAACCTTTTGGATATTTGTAAACACCCAAAAATTTTCTCAAAATAATTTGATCTTTTACAAATTTCACCTTTTCAAGAAAAAAAACGTGGTTTTGGGTCTTTTAAGGGTTTTCAAATAAACACCTTAAACGAATCATTTTCGCACCAAAATTTCATGGCAACCTCATGTAAACATGAAAATTTCCACTCCCAAGTTAGAAAACTCAAAGTGAACCTTTTCGTGCCTATGCTTTGCGCGAGCATGCCAGCTAGCTTACACAAACTAGCGAAGATTTTTTAAATGTTTTTCTGACTTTTTGGCGATTGTAGGCAAGTGGACTCTTTTCGCTTTAAACCTTCTTGAACCGAAGCTTAAGGGTCGATTTAAGCGCTTAGGAACTTTAATTTGTAAATAAGTTTTTTTTACTTCAAACGACAAGTGTTTTGAATGAATTCGGTTCGTATACTCTTTGCCAATTTTATTACGGGGTTGGATGACCCTAAGATTCTTGCAAGTTTTATTTATTTTGGCCTGATGTGTGTGGAGTGTGTGGGCCTAGTTTCAGCGTGATTTTGAGCGAGTGTTGAGAGATTTGCTGCAATGAGCGGATGTAGAGATGCTAGAAATCTTGTTTTGGGTTTTTGAGAACGATGATGCTAACTCACCCGAATTGAAATTGCACCTACTCTACATCTGAAGTAAAACTCACGCGAATTGAAAGTGTATTCACTCTACATTCACGAGTACACGTGAGTGTAGAGAGCGGAAAGGCTCGAGTGCAGATGAGGGTAAAGAGTGAAAAGGCTCAAGTGCTCGTGGGTGTGATCGTGTTCATCCACCAATTAAGAGCGAAAAGGCTCAAGTGCACGTGGGTGTGATCGTGTTCATCCACCAATATTACAACATGGGGGGAGGCTTCGCTACATTAATACAACCCCTTTTCGAATTGAATTTAATGGAGAAAATGGCTTAAAAATAAAGTTTAAAAGCACTTACAAATTTTTCCCGTTTGCTTTTGCCTTTTGGTGCAACCCCTTTGCTTCACTCGAGCCCACCCTCTCTCTTGGTTCAGTCAAAGGTAGACCATGGCTGGCACTTGGTGCACTCAGCTTTTGGCTTGGTTCGGTCCAAGCTAACCCAAGGTTTGGGCTTACCTTTAACGTGCTTCGCTCGTGCCAAGCCTTCTCCAAGCTCCACCTTCTCGACCTTCAAGCTCCACTCGAGTTCCTCCTTGGCCAACCTTGCTCGAGCTCACCCTTGGCTAACCTCCTTTGATGCAGTCGGCCAAGCTAACCCACGGTTGGCTTTGGTGCAGCCCACCTTCTTCAAGCCTTCACCCGGTCAAGGTGTAGTCGGCCCCTTCTCCAAGTCTTCACTAGGCCAAGGTGCTCCAAGCTTCCAACCTTTGCACTCGGCCAAGCCTTGGCTCCCCTCTTGCTCAGCCCCAAGCTCCACGTCTTCACTCTTGCACTCGGCCAAGGCATCTCCAACCCTCAAGCCTTCAAGTGTAGAACGCTTACCTCCAAGCCTTGTCGTGCTCCCTTGCCAAGCCTCCAAGCTCCACTCGTGGCCAAGCTTCAAGTGCTTCACACTTTTGAAGACCCCAAGCTCCAAGGTGTCCCACAGCCAAGCCTTTTTCAAGCTCCACTCGTGCTCCCTTCTCTCTCCTCAAAAGAAGCCTCCTCCAACCCTTCACATTTAACCCCCGGAGTGGATCCTTGGATCGGGTTTGGATCCTTGGGTCCAACCTGATCCAATTTTTAGTAGGACCTCCTTTTGGGTTTGGAATGAATCTTTTTGGTCCAGATCCAATCCAAAAAAAAAATTGGAGTCTTCTTGTGGGGTATTGATTTGAATCTTTTGGTCAAGATCCAATCCAAAAAATTTCTTTTAAGTCCTTCTTTGGTGCATGAAATGGATGGTTTTTTAGTGGACTCTGGTTCCTTGGTGACCAAATTTTAGATTGGGTTTTTCCTAGCCCCTTTAACCGGCCAATGCTTGCTTTCAGGACTTTTCATTTGATACTTGATTTGATCCGTCTGACCCCGTCTTAAGCTTGCACTTGATGAGGTTGATCCCAGATTTTGAAGCGGACACTGATTTCCATTTTGACAGGCCCAAGTTTTTTTTTTATGGCTTCATTAGGGTCTTGATTCCATTTTGCATTTTTGAAGTTGAACTTGCCTTAATATGAACACAGGGTTCGATCTTTAATCTGACTTTTATCCAAACAGGCTTGACCCATCATTCACTTTTTGACTTGACCTCGAGCTAGATTCTGGATCAGGTTTCACATATCCATTTGATCTGTTTTGCAATCCATGGGCTTTTGACTTGAATTTTAAAACCTTTATTTTGAAATATTTCCCAAAAAATTTGAACTTTTAAAATTTGGGGTTTTTAAAGGTTTAGAAAGGCTGTAAGCTGGATTTTGAAATTTAGGAGTTTTGGAAAACATCACTATTTTTGGGGTGTTTACACCCCAAAATAAAGGTAGACTGAACCTCTCTCAAAAAAATCAAATTTTGACAAAGAGCCAAAAAAATGATTGCTTTGCCCTCAAGTCTAAATTGGTAGCATTCTACCTGTTCAAATGATTTCATCTAAAGAAAGGATGGTTTCAAATAATTTTCTTCAAAGAAACAAATAGAAATGAGACATTGGGAACCAAACCCATAAAATGTTTGTAAAAACATCAAATTTACAAAAACCTTTAAAATACAATTCAAATCAAATGAAGCCTCGAAAATTCGTCCGATTGAGGATAATCCTACTCCGGGACCCTACACCCATCAAGAGTTAAAGTGGTTTGATACCCTACACCTAAACAAAGAGTTAAAGTGGTTGAAATGGTAAAGACCAACTCACGGGGCAAAACAGGTCGCCCATGCAAACAAACACTGAGAATGAAACTCAGTTGTTCTCAAAGAAAAGAATATTTGAAGATTTTGACAAAACTCGATATTTTCAAATATATTTCAAAATGAAATGGTTTTAAATAAATGAAATATTTGAAACCATAAATAGGGATAAAGATGAATCATCCTCGCCAAAGATTCAGTGAAGATCAAGGCAACGGTTAAAGCAGACTCACATCAAGCAGGGACCAAGCTTAGGTGGGCCCAGACGAAGCAAGATCGTCTCGGCCAAACCCACTTATCCCGACCCAAAGAAAAAGCTCACCTAGTGAAGGAGCAAGCTCACCTAGCCAGGGAGCAAGGAAGAATCCCATTCAAAGGTGGCACTCGGTTGCACCAAATGAAGTCGAGGGTTGCAATCCAAGGACACTCCACCCCATGAGCCAAGTCAAGCTCATGTTAAACAAGATGAAAGGCTGCTCCAAGAGTGGATGGGACGAGCCACAATCAAATGCATTTGGCCAAGACCAAGGCTACACCATGATTGAAGTCATGCCCACGAACTCACCTAGCCGGTTGCATCCAAACCGTGCCTAGGTGCACCTAGCTCGAGCCAAGGACCAACCCACATGGGGCTAGTCCAACACGTGATCAAGAGAGACCACAAAGGTCCATGTGGTGGCCTTGGTCCAGTGAAGGAGTGAATCCAAATTTGGGTCAAGAAGGAGCATACCCAACCCACTCCAAGGAAGGGTCTAGCAGCCCCTCCCTTGGCCTACAAATAAGGGCCAAGGGGGGAGACGTTTCCAACAATCTTGCATATAGAGAAAGGCTTCCCAAGGCTGGAGTGAAGGGTGAGGGAGAGTCTAGGATAGGTAGGAGTTGCTGCAATTAGAGAGAGAGAGAGGAAAAGAGAGAAGAGAGAAATGAGAGAGCAAAAGGAGAAGAGAAAGGGGACGATTCCCCTCTTGTGTTCGGGTTCCCTTGGAGGGCTTGTCAGTGAGTACTCCTTCATTTGATAATCTTAATTCTCTTCTTCCTATTTGTAAGCATGAAAATTCTCACTCCTGGTTCTTGAGACCGGAAGTGAATTTTTTTGAGGTTACGTTGTTTTAAAAGGGGTGTGCCAACTAGCTTGCTCAAGCTAGCGAAGTTTTTAAGATATCTGACATTTTGAAAGGCGATTATGAGCAAGCGGAATCTTTTCGCTTGAAACCTTCTTGAACCGGTGCTCAAGGGTCAGTTTAAGCGCTTAGAAAACCTTTTTGATCTAAACAAACGTATACTTTTGAAAAGAAAAGTAAATGTTTCGATGTATGCCTAAATTGCAGTTTTTATTACGGGGTTGTTCGATTCCAAGTCTCTCGAGTTTTAACTATTTTAGGCTGGATGTGTGTATTTCAAGTGGCCTAAATTTAGCAAGTTTGAGCGTAGATTCGGGGTTTCCTTTTTGAAAATACGTGAATGCAAGGATGCACGAATACTTTTTGGGTTTGATATGATGTGAGTTGGGCTCAAACTGAAAGCAACTCACACACACAACTTAAAGTAAATACCTGTAAACACCCCGAATTTTCCAAAAAATCAAAAACTCTCAAAAACACAAAAAGCTCGTTTGAGCCAAAACGGCAACCTGTTTTAAAATGTGAAAACAGGTACAAAAGGTAAAAGGAGAGCCCCGACAAGAAGAGAAATCAAGCACGGAGTCTCAAAAGCCACCCCCTATTCAAAAACGAAAGAAAAAAGAGCCCGTTTGGAGAAAAGCCCGATAGAAGGGTAAAAATATAATTTGGGTCAAAGAAAAAGCACAAAGCAAGCTCCAAAATGCAGAAAGAAGCCCAATACCTGAGGAAGTCGACAGAAGTCTGAGACACGTCTCGTCAGAATGAAGAACGGAATCCGTATGGCAATCTGAGTTCGATATCAACAAGAACCGGCCAAAAACTAAAACGGCGGACTGAAACGAACGCCGAAAAAGTCCTAAAAAGCATAACACCGGTTGGAAGAAAGACTTGGGGAAGACCCAGGCCAGAGTTGGGCGTCCGATGAATCGAAGCCCGCTTGAAACCGATGGTGAAAAGCACCGGAAAGGACCAGAAAACCAAGGAGCAGAAGAAAAGTCTGGATTGGCTTTGGACCCAAAAATATCCAGATCCAAATCCAAATTGTGTTTGGATTGGATCTGGATCTCAAAATATCCAAGATCTGAGATCCGAGATCCAAACCCAAATAAATATTTGGACTGGATCTGGATCTCAAAATATCCGAGTTCCACGATCCAGATCCACATAGAGTTTGGATTGGATCCGAGTAGCCAGACCCAATATCCAAGACCCACTTAAAACCTTTATAAATAGGGGTGTTGGGCTTGAAAATTGAGACACGAGTGAGGCTCCAGGGAAGCACCTCACATGAATAAAGGGGGGGGGGGGGGATGAGAGAGAAAAAGGCCCATAGGCCAAGTTCGTTTGTTTGAGTGCTTGGGATTGGCTCATGGAGCCAAGGGCTACACCAACCAAGGGACGTCCCCTACAAGCTGGCTGGGAGCATGGTGTGGTGGAGCTTGGCGGCTTGGAGCGGTGCTGCAACTAGGTAAGCCCCTAAGACCTAAACTAGACACCTTCCCTAACCACTCTAGACCACCCATCCTACCCAAACGTCCCCTAAAACCACCACCAAACCAGCCAAAACCACCACCTAAATAACCTATCCTAAGACCACCACCTAAATAACCAAGGGTTTTTTTTCACCAAGTCTTCCACCCAAAACCACCACCTAAATAACCTATCCTAAGACCTAAACCAGTTCGGCCAGGTGCTAGCCGAACTTCACCTTGAACCCCATCAAGTTCAGCCAAGTGTTGGCCGAACTTCCCTTTTGAAAACCCACCTAACTACCTCGAGTCCTTTCTCCCCAAAAACCCACGGCCTGCACCAGCAGGCCGTGTCTCATTTTCTACCCAAGGTGGCAGGCCAACTACCTAAAAACCAGCCCAAACTTTGGTTGGTTTCCCTTTCCCACAAACCCAAAACAGCCCGGCCAAAGTTGGCCGGGCGTCCTTACTTGTTCACTAAGAGACTTGGCCTGCCTTTTGGCAGGCCACCTAAATCTAAACACACGGCCAAACCAGGCCATGTGTTCCCCCACCCTAACCAAAGACTTGGCTTGCCATAGGGCAGGCCACCTAGCTAAAAACCCATAGCCTAACTTGGCCGTGTACCAGCCCCACAACCGCCTTGGCCAACCCTAGGTAACCAGCCCCGGTTTCACCTTAAACCAAACTAGAGCCACCGTGGCTCGAGCCATCCTAGCCTAGACAAAACCTAACCTAGGACTCAGCCCCAACTCTACCCTAAACCAAGTTCACTCGAGCCACCTTTGGCTCGAGTCACACAAGTAAACCTAAGGCCAAGTGTTGGCCGAACCCTAGAGGAAATCACTTCACTCGAGCCACCTTGGCTCGAGTTTCACAAGACCAAAACCTAAGGCCAAATGCTGGCCGAATCCTAACTCTATCCTATACCTAAACCAAGGCCAAGTATTGGCCGAATCCCATACAAAAACCCAATCACTCGAGCCAAGGTGACTCGAGTCTTACCTTGCCCAAACTGGCCCCAAGTAGACCCAAACCCATTGTAATTTGCAGCTCTCGGAACTCCAAGTCTCCCCAAGCTCTCAAGCTCTCCGGCTTTGCTCCCACGTGCCCCGGACTCCATAAGAAGAAGGCGGATTCGCCCCTTGTACGATCCTAACTCAAAAGGCTGGAAAGTGTAAGTTGATTTCGATATATATCAAATCCCTTTCTATTCAATTCAATTTGTCATATGGGGTTGTAATAACAGAGCTTGTCTCCCCCCGGATGTAATATATGTGCTTGATGCAAAATACACACACGTACACTCGAGCCTTTTCACTCTTATCTGCACACTTTTGCACACAAACAGGCCTCAACAACCCATAGGATATAGCCCTATTTATATACATTTAACTGGGTTTTAAGGTTCAAGTCGTGTGAGTTGTCTTTCATTTTATACACTCAAAGCACTCACTCACATTGAGCCTTTCCGCTCTTACGTATATATACGTATTTTCCTTTCAGTTGGGTTTTAAATTTAAGTTGCGTGAGTTGCCTTTCAATTTATACACTCAAAGCACTCACTCATATTGAGCCTTCTCGCTCTTATATATATTTATATCTCCCTTCTGCTCCGTTTTACGGTTCAGTTGCGTGTGTTGCATTTCAATTTATACATAACACCCACGCACACATTGAGCCTTTCCGCTCTTAAGATATAGATATATTTAAATTTCTACAATTTACATTCAAGTCGTGTGAGTTGCATTCAATTTGGGTTTTTCCTTCTGCTAAGTCTTTAAATTTCGGGTTTTACATTCAAGTTGTGTGAGTTGCATTGCATACTCGCCATACTCGAGCTAGGTTGCATACCTGCATCGAACAAACCCCGAACAAAATTGTGCAAAACACCCAACTTAGGCCACTGGATGCACACACTCCACACCCAAGTGATTAAATTTGAAAGACTTAGGGTCGCCCAAGCCCAGTAAAAACAAAAATTCTCCAAGTGCATGATTTCCAAAGTTTTCAAACACCTGATCATTCAAAAATCGATTTTTTGTATAACTTGTTCAAACGAAGTCTCTAAGCATACAGACTGACCCTTGCGCTTCGGTGCAAGAAGGTCTGCGACGAAAAGATCCCGCTTGCCTACAATCGTCTCCCAAAAGTAAGATATTTTCAAAACTTACTTCGCTAGTTTGAGAAAGCTAGCTGGCACGCCCTTTTAAAGCGACATAAGCACGAAAAGATTCGCTTCAGGCCTAAGAACCCAGAGATGAGGATTTTCCGTGTCTACAATACCCGAATGGAAGTGCAACTCACGCAGCTTAAGGGAAATACCCGAATTTGAAAGCAACTCACACGACTTGAACGTAAATTGCAGAATTGAAATATACTTATATCTTAAGAGCAGAAAGGCTCAATTTGAGTGAGTGCTCTTGGTGTGTAAATGGAAAGACAACTCACACAACTGGAATTGAACTTGCCGAAATTGAAATATAAGTATAGTAAGAGCGAAAAGGCTCAATGCACGCATGTGTGTAGTGTGAAATTTAAATGACAAACTCACACGACATGAATTGAACTTTGCCGAAATTGAAATATCGATATATGATAAGAGCGGAAAGGCTCAATGCTCGCGTGTGTGTAGTGTAAAATTTAAATGACAAACTCACACGACATGAATTGAACCACCCGGAAATGTAAGTGCGTACACAACTGAATGTAAAACTCACGTAGCTTGAAAGTATATAAATAGACTATATCTTATGAGCAACAAAGGCTCAAAAGGTGCGTGAGAGTGTGGAGCAAGTGCTCAAGTACTTCTTGGGTGCGAGTGTGAAATTTAAATGACAAACTAACACGACATGAATGTAACAACCCGGAATTGAATTGCATGGCTTTCACTAAAGTCTTTAGCTTAAGAATGAAGGCTCAATGTGTGTGCAATAGTGTGCAGTTAAGAGCGGAAAGGCTCAAGTGCACGTGGGTATCTTGTGTACATTTAAGAGCAATGTGGCTCAAGTGTACGTGGGTGCTTCGTGTATCAAGCACCAATATTACATTTCGTGGGGAGATCACGCTCCATTATTACAACCCCATATCAAATTGAATTGAATTTAAAAGGAGTAAGGTAAAAACCGAATTTAAACACTTATAAGTGGACAACTTTTCCTCTCACTCGTGCTTGGGCTTTTGTCCACCTTGGCAGCCAAGAGACGGGTCTCCCTAGGTGGGTTTTATTGACGTGAGTTTGAGCTTGGGGGAGGCTTGGATGTTTAGAGCTTGGAAGGGCCTAGGTTCAGTCGGATATAAGGTTAAGGTGTGTCACGGCAAGATGTGGTCTTAGGTGCAGGCTGGCTAAGGCAAGTCACGGCCTAAGGTGTGGGTTGGTTCTAGTCAGCCCTAAGGGGAAAGGTGCAGTTGGGAGGTTGTGGGCTGACTGGTGTTGCAGAGGGTTCGGCTGGGACAGTAGGTGCGGGGGAGTGGCCTACGGCAGGGCGCTAGGGAGTTAGGTGCTGGGACGCAATGCGACAGGTAGACAGGGGGTTGCGCCAGTAGCGCGCGGCAAGGAGACAGGTGCTGGGCACGCTTGGCAGTGGCGCTCGGGAGTTAGGCACTAGGTGTGGTGCAGGTGCCGGGTGTGTTGTGGCGTGTGGGGCAGATGGTGGCCAGGAGTTAGGCAGTAGAAAAAGGGGGTTGGCTACGGTTGGAAAGGTGCAGG
The DNA here is from genome assembly GCA_036023115.1 of Brasenia schreberi. Taxonomy (NCBI): domain Eukaryota; kingdom Viridiplantae; phylum Streptophyta; class Magnoliopsida; order Nymphaeales; family Cabombaceae; genus Brasenia; species Brasenia schreberi. The sequence goes on from JAYKKT010000065.1 coordinate 5,065,981, forward strand.
CAGGGAGTGTGGCAGGTGGTGAGATGGGTAGTGTGGGTTAGGTTAGCACTAGGGAAGGTGGTGGTATGGTGCTAGGCGCACTAGGAGGTATTAGGGTGGTAGCAAAAGGGTGTTGGCTATGGTTGGAAAATGTGTAGGCAGGGAGTGTGGCAGGTGGGGAGATGGGTAGTGTGGGTTAGGTCAGCACTAGGGAAGGTGGTGGTATGGTGCTAGGCGCACTGGGAGGTATTGGGGTGGTAGGTACTAGGGCATTCAAACCGAGTGCAGTTGCACTCGGTGGGGCTTAGGTTTAGGTGAGTTAAGGGGAAGCTTAGGTCGGTTTAGGTGCAAAGGGCTAGGTTTAGGCTAGTTTAGGGTTAGGTTTAGTGGGGTGGGTTAGGTGGTTTAGGCTAGGTTAGGGTGAGGTTGAGAGACCTACCTCTTGGAGCTGGTCCACCATGCCTTGCCCATGCTTCCATGCCCTTTTGCAGCCCTTATGTAGCCCCTCTTCAAGTTGGTGTAGCCCCTTGGTTTGAGCCTAGGTTCATACAAGGTTTGAACCCATGCCCTTGATCAAGCCCACAAGGCTAGCCCACTATTTCTCTCACCTTCTTTATGCAATCTCTCTCCAAGCCTTCTTGAATTTTACGTGAACTTGTGGGCACCCCCTCACCTCTATTTATAGTTAAATGAGGTGGGTCTTGGATATGGGTCTTGGATTTTGATCCTGAAATCCAGATCCGATCCAAATTTTTGTTTCTTCAGTCCTTCTTGGCATTTCCAGATGAACATTTTGTGCGGGCCCTGGCTTCATCAGTGCTCCGTCTTATGCTGGGTTTTTTCCAGCTTTGTTGTCTGAACTCCTTCTCACCTTTCTGGACTTTGTTTCAGTTCATTTTTGTCGTTTCAGGCTTAGATTTCTGCTATTTTGGTGAATGCTTTTGGCTTGGCTTTTGGTGCTCCAGGCTTGTAGTCTACTTCTGGCCTGGGCTTTCCTTTTGCCTTTTGATCTTGCTTTTATCAGGCTAGGGCACTTTCTTGGCTTTTGAACCTGCTTTTGAGGCTGCTTTTGATCAAGTTCTACCTATTGGATTTTGGGCTTTTACAAAATTGGGACTTGGCCCATGTTTGAGAAAGTTGTAATTTGAATGGGGTTTAAACAAAAGTTTAAAGCTTTTACAACTCTTGGGTTTTCGAAAACTCCAGAATCTGGTTTTGAAATGGATGTTTTAAACTAGGTGTTTGCTTTTGAAATTCGCTTGATTTTTGGGGTGTTTACACTATTCAATTCAAGAAAGGGGTTGTATTAATGGAGCTTCGTCTCCCCCTATGTTGTAATAGCAAGTAGATATGCTGTTAATTTCATTTCCTACTTATGCACTCTAATTGTTTGCTTTCTTCATTCTACCTCTCTATATTCTATAATCTTCTATAACTCCTTATGCTTAAGCTAATACATATATTTACTTTCATTTCACTTCAGCAATTTACTATAAGTTTGTTGTGATTATGCCATTTAATTTCTAAAGAATGCATCACGTATATTGTAAACACAGAAAAACTGTTTTTAGCATTTCTGTATACGTCTGATGTTTTATTTTTCATTTCCTCATTTTTACTCTGATTGACCTAAAACGTGGAACCCTTTATCTACACACACAAGCCCACATAGGATAAATTTTCAAGAATTTTAGGGTCGTGCAACCATGTAATTAAAAGTGTATAAGATTAGGAAAATCCTGAATCAACTTTGTCAAAACTGTATTTTCTACAACAAAGTCTGGGAAATTATCCCATAACTCTATCTATAGTGTTCCACTTTTAGTGAAACTTAGTTCATTGGAAATCTAACATTCATATCTTTCCAACAAGACCAAGTTCACCAAACTCGGATCTCTATACACCAAGATACATACCTTTCTTTGAGTCTTTGTATTTCTGTAATAGAACAATTTTGAGTGTCTGAATGGAGATACTTCCTAGATTTAATTTTGAATAATCATAATACCCAAAATTAAAATAAAAATAGTTTCAAAATCTTCACATTCCACTCTATGATCTGTAAAGTTTTCATAAATTTTGGAGATTTTTAAGTCATCTAAAAAAATCTGGGAATAAACTCTGAAAATAGAACCAGTTTCTGTTTTTCAGAACTTGAAATCCTTCACTCTCTATACTAAGTGCACGAGTTTGATTTGATTGAAAACTATTTTCAAAGTAAATTTTGGAAACGTACACTAGCACAAATGAATCCTCAAAGCGCCTAGGCTGACCCTTGAGCATCAGTTCAAGAAGGCGTAAGGCGAAAAGATCTCACTTAGCCACAATCACCCACAAAGTCAAATTTACAACTTTGCTAGTTTTTGGAAACTAGCTGGCATGCTCGCGCATAAACGAAGTAGGTTGAGAAGTTTATTTCAAGTCTCTACATAGGCTTTGAGTGAAATTTTTACATCTACAATATGCAATGAATATACATCTTAAGGACCTACTGTCTAGCTTGTCTCTAGATTGATAAAGGATCTTTACATGTGCAATAGATCCCCACCTCCTAAGATGACTTAGGTTGGGTTTTTTTCCAAACCACATTTTATATGGTGTAGTGAATACAACTTTACATGGTACTCTATTGAGTATGTAAACCATTGTATTTACTGTTTCTCCCCAAAATATCCTTGGTAGAGAGGCATCGATCAACATTTACCTTATCATATTCAACAAGGTTTTGTTATATTTTTTAGCTACACCATTTTGTTGAGGTGTCTTGGGCATTATATTTTGCTTTGCAATACCAAAGTCTTTATAGAATTCAAGAAATTTTGTAGAAGTATATTCACTACCTCTATCTAATCTTAAGACTTTGATTTGCCCTAATTGGTTTTCCACTTCCTGCTTATATTTTTTAAAAGCTTCTAGTGTCTTAAATTTATGTGCCAAAAGATATAAATACGTATATCTAAAATAATCATTGATAAAGGTTATAAAATAAATATTTCTACGATGTGATCTTACTCTAAATGGTCCACATAAATCCGTGTGAATGACCTCTAATAGGGTTGTTACCCTTGCTGACTTTTTTGGAAAAACTTTCTTTGTCATTTTTTCTTGTATACAAGCTTCGTACTTGTTGAAAGTATTTTTCTCAAATCCAGGCAATAAGTCAAAGTTGGATAATTTCCTCAACTTTTCCAGACTTATATGCTCAAGGCATTTATGCCACATATTTACATCAACATTAAAGGTACACTCAATATAAGCATAAGAACTTCCAATTTCATTATCATTTAATTTAAACAATCCATGCTCTACATCAAACTCCCCAGAAAATAATACTCCTATGTTTTCCCACAGTCACCTTGCTAGGAATAAATATAACCTCAAAACTTTTCTTTACTAAGACAGGGACTGAGACCAGATTGCGCCTTATAGATGGCCAATTAATACATCAGCCAGTACAATCGGATTGCCTTTTACAAAGATTTTAAAGGACCCAGTACCCAAAACATCTGAGAAGGTGTTGTTTCCCATGTACACTCGATGTTCGCCTGGTTTGTATTTCTTTAGATTCATTACCCCTTCCTTGGTCTTTGAGATGTGTCTAGTAGCTCTAGAGTCGATCCACCAACCTGTCACCGGGCGATCTATGTACAAACATTCTGATATCATGCAGATTATGTCATGCTTCTCTGATTGTCTGCATTGTGGGTTATTTTCTCCACTTTTCTGGTTGCGGCAATCCCTCTTGTAGTGTCCCATCTTTCCACAACTGAAACACTTGACCTGAAAAGTGGTTTCCTGTGATTTCTTAAATTTTGACCGCCCCTTTTATTATTCTTGCCAAACCTTTTATTTAGTTTATTTTTCTTTTGGTTGGTTTTAGAGCTAGACGCAATCTCATCTTGTACTACTAGCAATTTTTCTTTCTTATTCTTATTCATGTGTTCTTGCTCTATTACTAGTTTCAAAAGCAACTTAGAAAGGTTAATTTCTGGCCCTAACTTGAGGACAGTGGTTACCATGTCTCATGATGGGGGTAAATTGTTCAGGATTGTTGATATTTGCATCGGTTCTAGGATAACTGACTTTGCCACAACTAGGTTCCTAACCATTACTAACATGTGATTTACATGTTCTACTACGTTGTCTCCTTCTCACATTTTAAAGGAGTTGTACTTCTGTAGTAGTAACTATACATGTAGTTTGGTAGTTGTGTCATACTTGACTGTTATTGAATCAAACAGCTCTTTTGCAGTCTCGTATTGTTCGAAAACCCTAATCAAGTCATCCTCCATGTATGTCAACATTGTTGTCCTTGATATTATGTAATCTTTCAGAAATGTTTTATACATTTCTATTTGTTGCTTATTTGCATTTGGTGGTGGCGGACGCACAGTTTCCTTCAATACATACTCGTGTTAGAGCAAGTGTAATTCTCCTCTTCAATGTTTGGAAGTTTAGACCGTTTAGTTTTTCAATTTTTTCCAATTTTGACACACATATTCTTGAATTCATTTTATGTGTTTGACAATTATAACAATTAGACGGTCTAAAAAGAAAACAAACAATAAGCAACAAATACACATAGCAGGAATCTTGTTAGAATGATGCATAATATCCTAAAAATGAGCTAAAAATAACTCATAAGCAACCTGGGATAAACTTGTAATTTTTCCAAAAATTTCTGCCTTTAACATTTTTCAAAAAATACTAGGGGTAAAACTATAATTTTGACTATCTGTTCGCTTTTGTAATTTTTTGAAAAACCCAAGGATAGACTCGTAAAATTACTCTTGCTATTTCTGTAAAATAAGTAACTAATAGGGATTAAATATGTAATTTTAACCCTTAGTCTAAATCTAAAATTTTTCAAAAGTATAGGGACAAACTTGTCTTTTGATACAATGGCAGTAATGTAATAATTTAAAACAAGAAGGGCAATAATGTAAAACAATAGCCCATTATTTCATAATTTTCACAAACCATCGGAGGGTAAAACAAACTTTCCACTTAATAAGGGAAAAATAGTATTTTTACTAGAAAATATCTGGATATTTTCATAATTTTGTCCAGGAACAGTTTGGTAATATCTGAAAACTGGTCGGGGTAGAACAAACTTTTTAGTCCGCTACCCGAGGTGGTTTCTAGGAAATCGCTAGTTTCGGCCCACGGTTTTCTGAAATCGCCTGCGGTTTCTAAGGAGTAAAATGAAGAGAGAAAGAGAGTGAGACAGTCTGAGAGAGGGAGAGACGGGAGGAGACCCGCTCTGCTCCTTGGCCTGCAACCCTTTGAGGCGGTCGGCCACCTTCTATTTCTTGGCCTGCGGACGACTATGGCTCGCCCTGCGACCAACTTTGGTTTTGTTTCTCCTTTTCGGACTTTGGCCGACTGCGGTTCTGCCTGTAGCCGATCGTGGTTCTATTTCGACCTTTTGACATAGGGCGACCGTGGCTAGGTTTCAGCCTTTCGGCTTGTGGCTCACTGTGGTTCAGTTTCATCCTTTCGGCCCCTCTCCACGGCTTTTTGTCGTTCAACTTTCTTCTCTTCTCTCTTTTCTTCGACCTCTCTCTTTCTTTCTTTTTTTCAGAATAGTAATCTTTGCGTACCTATTTCTGCAAGGTCAACAACGAGACTCTGATTCCAAAATGTTGTGTTTTGTTTCCTGATTTTGGCTGATTGCGAGCTTCCAGTTATCTGCAGTTGAGCCCTTCCAGGTATGCCTACAACAGAAGTGAAGGTAAGTGTGTTTCTAGTTTGAGGTTTTCTCACAGCAAAATCTTCTAGGGAAAGACTTTCACAATTTTTGAATGTTTTTCTTTGTATATCTAAATTGTATGCATTGCTTTGTATTTATAGAGTAGTGCATGCTCTACCTCTCTCGGTTATCTTGCTGGGCTTCCCTCATCCGGAGCATCCTTATTAGGACTGTTACCGTGTTTTTCGGTAACGGTCCACGGTAACAGTCTGGATGTTATGGCTATCCTATCTCCAACTCAGGATACAGTAACGGTCTGGATGGCCAGTCCAACCGTTACCATGCTGGGTTGTCGAGAATGGCAACCTAACACGTTGTTCATCAATTCTTGTTGTTGAGGTTGGATGATGGCCTGGATCGACGTTTGAGATTGATAGCTTACTACTTTATAATCATCCCATGTACAACTTTATCATTATCACCCTTACTATGTGTTTTAGGTTGACAATGTGAGACTTCCGCGAGCCTTAAATATTGGTAGTGATGAAATGGTCAGCATGAATGAGATGGCAAACGGTAGAAATCGTGCTCACTTTTGAGATAAAGGTGGTTTCCACACAACCCCTGTTCAACTTGGTGGGCTCCGTGCAACTAATGAATGAGTAATAATTTATAAGTTATTGAAGTACCTCCGATGGCAATTAATTCAAGTAATTTTGTTAGTTTTCATTGCTAAGATGGGATTTTTGAATTTTGAATTTGATAAGCTGATTGAATTCTGAAAGAGATGCTAATAAAAAGGTCCGCCTGAGACAGTTTGCCTATTAGAAGAGAAAGTCATTGTTGAAAACATATAATGTTCTATAACATGCTTTTGAGATTCATCAAATCCTAATGTAAAATTAAAGAAGTTTTTAAAAAAATGAATAAAGTTGGCCCCTGTTGAGAACAATACCTTGTTTTCTTACCCCATGAATCCCATCCTTGAGATTCCATAACATGGGAAAAGTAATTATTGTGAAATATAATTCCAGTGTGTTTTTATGGTTGTCCCCATGTTTTTGCATATGAATGCATACATGCAAGTTATGCAACTTGCACACTATGAATAGCATTCAAAGAATCCAAGAAAATCAACTTCAACCAATTAACACTAGGTAATCGCTTCATTATGCAATATTGGACTCTTTTATGATAATATCTTAGGATGGTTGAAGAGAGAGGGAGAGAGAAAGAGAGAAAACTGATGTGAGAGAGATTACTAACAACAACCATGAAATGCGGGAAGGACTCTTTTCTTGGATTTCATGAGTTGCGTTTTTTAAAAATATAAATGTTATTAAAACCTTTTTGTTTTGAAAAGGTTCCATGCATTTTTCGGATAAAAATGAAATGGTTGTTAAAAAGGAAAGCCTAAAGAGAAAAACTCGGAAGATGGAAAAGGCCATGTATAAATATAGAAGAATCATACAGAAAAGTGTGATACGCGATACAACACAATACAATCTTATGAGAAAACCCTCTACGGGTAACCTAGATCCTATCTCTCTCCTCTCCTCTCTTCTCTCTCATCTTATTTACAAGAATACAAGAGAAGACTCGGAACTACATATTAAAAAGAAAGAGGAAACAGAGTACAGGAGAAATAGAAAAGAACTGATAGAGATCTGCAACAGTCGGCTTCCTCAAACTAAATCACAGCCCCAACATCAAGTTAGCTCCGGCAAACAGAATCGCAACTCCAACGTCTCGTATCAGAGCGGGTTGAAGCTATTCGGTAACTCCAATAGGTATGTCGATTTTGTAAAGAAAAAAAGAGTGAGAGAGCATTTTTGTTGAAGTCGGAATTTCTTTTCGGTGTAAGTATTTTTGTTTTTAAATAAAAAAATAATAAAAAAGGAGAAAGGGAGAAAGAACATAGGTGAAAGCCAAGACGGCCAGAGGCGTCGACTAGGAGAGGCTAGTGGCAAAGGCCCGCATGCGGCTGGTCGCCCTAGACCCTCTCCCTCTTCGGTCCCTGTCTCTCTCTCTAGTGTATTTAGGTAGCGGTTTTGTGTGTCAAATTACTATTTTGCCCCTATATAAAAATTTAAATTATGAAATACTAAGGGGAAAATTTACTAAAATATCTACATATTTTGATGTGAAATCCTTATATGTGTAAAAAGTCTTTTTTTGCTCTCTAACAGCCTATGAAACTACAAAAAACCAATGAGTAGTTTCACTAATTTGTCCATGGTCATTTTAGGAAATTACAAAACCCGAGATTCAGGTATTTTTATAGATATACCCCTATCAGTTTTACAAAATATACGTTATGCCACCTAAAGAAAGTACAAGTACACCCTTATACTTTCTTTAGTATTTTTCAAATGTAGTCCTGGTTTTTACTATATTTCCAAAAAAGTACCTATAACCTGAATAAACTGCAGTACAATGCCTAAAAATATTTACTCCTTGATTTTTATTCCAGAAAAGTACATGTAGGTTAAATAAATTGTAGTATATTTCCCTGAAATATTTACTCTATTTTTTATTGTATTTCCAAAAAAGTACCTATAAGTTAAATAATCTATAGTATAGTGCTTGAAAATATTTATAGTCCAGTACTTAAAACTTGTTGGTATTGCATTTAGGTGTCAGGCTATAATCTTTTAGTTCTTTAGGAAATGTCTCATGTAAATCCATCTGATACATGTTTTATGTTTTTCTGTCTTAAAATGTACAGACTCTCTACTTGTTGTCTATGCTAGAAATTTAAAAATGACTTCTAGAATTTATCTATCTGAATTGGCAAAGACTAAAAAGTTAAATGGTTTAAATTTTTAAACTTGAAAAATGAGAATTACACTGGCCTTAACTTTAGAAGGAGTTGACTATGTACTTAGCGAAACAATTTTACCCCCTACTCCAGTTGCAAAAGATGAAGAAAAAGAAAAGTATAAGACATTTTTAAAGGATGATTCTATAGAAAGGACCAAAATGTTGACCTATATAGAAGATGACTTGATTAGGGTCTTAGAAGAATCTGAAACTACTAAAAAATTATCCTTAGTAAATATGATACTACAATTAAACTACATGTATAACTACTCCTTCAGAAATACAATTCTTATAAAATGAAAGAAGGTGATAACGTAGTTGAACATGTTAACTAAATATTGATAATGGCTAGAGATTTAGCTGTATCAAAGTCAATCATTTTTAAACCAATGCAGATATCCACGATTCTAATAGTCTTCCCCCTTCTTAGAACATGATAACCACAACTCTTAGACTTTGACCAGATTTTACCATCTCTGAACTCCTACAGAAAGTAGCAATTGAACAATAACATATGAACAAAAACAATTAGAAAAAAAGAAAACTAAATAAGAAATTTGGTAAGAAAAAAAAGTAGAGTGTTCAAAACTTTAAGAAATCATAGGATTCTATTTATCGGGTAAAGTGCTTCAACTGTGACAAAATGGGGCACTACAAAAGAGACTACCGTAACTCAATAATGGCAGAAGGACTATTTGATCCATCTAGCTAAAAAACCTAAAACTTTTAGCCAACCCAGATTTTGGGAACTACCACAAGGAAAAAGGCTCCTCTTGAGGATCTTATAGTACAAAGCACAATCTCTACAATTGATTCAAAAGGATGGGCTATGAAAATATTAACCATCAAATTTGTGGCAAGTCAAAATGGGAAGGACAGAGGTCAAGATTTATTAAATATAAAAGAAGGTTAACATCCAACTAAACAAAATTTTGAAAGAACAGAGGAAATCATGATTACCGAATTGGATAAGGAATTCGAAGAGTCGGCGAACATTGAGAGAGATGTTAGAAATGAACTCAACAAGAAGACTAATACTGAAAACAATCAACGACACGACCCAACAGAAAAACAGGACATAATCTGCATCATTTTTTAGTGTCTCTATATGGATCGCCCAATGACTGGTTGTTAGATTGACTCTAAAGCGACCCGACATATATCAAAGAGCAAAGAAGGAGCAATGGACCTGAAGAAATTCAAGCCTTGCGAGCATCGGGTATATATGGGGAATAATACTTTTCCTCATGTTCTTCGGATTGGGTCCTTTAGGATTTTTGTACAAATCGTACCGATTGTACTTACTGATGTATTAATTGTGTCCACTATTAGGCGCAATCTTGTATCGGTACTTACCTTAGTAAAGAAAGGGTTTAAGGTTAGGTTTATCCCTTGCAAAGTCATTGTGGGAAAACATGGTAGGATAACTTTTTCTGGTTTGTTTGATGTTGAGCATGAACTGTTTAAACTTAACATAAATGAAATTAAAGGTTCTTCTACTTATATTGTTAGTGTATGTGATTTATGTGAATATATGGCATAAAAGATTGGGTTATATAAGTTTAAAGAAGTTGAAAAAATTAACCAACTCTAACTTATGACCTAACTTTAATGAAAACACTTTTAATAAGTGTGAAGCCTGTATACAAGAGAAAATGACTAAAAAATCATTTCCCAAAGAAGTTATTTGAGCAACAACCCTACTAGAGATTATTCACACTAATTTATGTGAACCTTTTAGAATAAGATCACATCAAAGAAAGGTCTATTTTATAACTTTATCGATGATTACTCAATATATACATATATCAATATATCTTAGCACATAAATCTGAGGTACTTGAAGCATTCAAATAATATAAGCAAGAAGTTGAAAACCAATTGGAGCATACAATCAAAGTCTTGAGACCGGATAGAGGTAGAGAATACACATCTGTAGAATTTTTAGAATTCTATAAAGACTTTAGTATTGTAAAGCAAAATACAATACTCAAAACACCTCAATAGAATGGTATAGTAGAGAGATATAAGAGGACCCCATTAAAAATGACAAGGTATATGTTAATAGATGTTTCTCTACCAAGGTTATTTTGAGGAGAAGCGGTAAGTATAGTTGTGTATATACTCAATATAGTTTCATATAAAGTTGTATGCTCCACACCATATGAGATGTTGTTTGGAAGAAAACAAAACCTAGGTCATCTCAAAAGGTGAGATCTATCGATCATGTTAAGATCCTTGATTAGTATAAAGATAAACTAGATAGTAGGTCCTTAAGACATATATTCATCGGATATCCTAAAGGATCTAAAGGATATTGGTTTTATAATAAGGACCATGGGCTGATAGAAAGTACGGATGTTGAATTCTTAGAAGAGACTAAGAATAGAATCCTTGAGAATGATGATGAGTATATTGATGATCTAATAAATCTAAATCAATTATCATTTGAACCCATAGATGAGCTTCTTGAACAAACTGAAACTTTAGTTGGATATAAAAGACTTAGGATCACACTATCCTACTTGAAGGATTATCACACTTACCTTATTGAAGAAGTGTGTAATTCGGATAATTTAGATGAGTTGACTAATAACTTGCATATTAGCAGGCTATTGACTTATCTGAATTTTCAAACTAGGAAAAAGTCATGGATTAAGAAATTGAATTTATTGAGAAAAACTAAGTTTAGGAATTGACTGATTTGCTAAGAAAAAGGAAAGTCATAGATTGTAAATGGGTTCTCAAAAAAATATAATATCGATGGAACAATCGACAAGTTTAAAGCGAGGTTGGTTACAAAGGGTTTTTCGTAAAAGGAGGGGATAGATTATCTTGAGACAAATTCTTCTATTGCAAAATTTGCATTCATAAGAATAATCCTAGCGATATCAACATATTATGATTTAGATTTATATTAGTTAGATGTAAAAACTATCTTTCGAAATGGAGATTTAGATGAAATCATATATATGCATCAGCCTCAAGGATACATATTTGAAGGCCAAGAAAATAAAATATATAGGTTGAAAAAATCCTTGTACGATCTTAAATAGTTACCTCGTCAATGGTTTTGACTTTTTAAAATGCCATTATTGAACTTGGGTTTGTGGCTAATGAAATTGATCACTGTTTATATGTCTGGAATAGTGTGAGTCACTTTGTCATCTTATCATTATATATATATGGCATATTGTTGATTGGGAATGACAATGAGATAATTGTCAAAACCAAGCCATGGTTAAACTCAAGGTTTGAAATGAAGGATATGGGAGAAGCATCCTATATCCTGAGTATAAAGATTTCTCAAGATAGAGAATCTAAATTTTTATGTCTGAGTCAGGAGAGATATATTGATTATATTCTCAAGAAGTTTAAAATGGGTGAATGCAAGTATGTATCTACACCTGTTGCGAAAGGGGTTAAATTGAGTAAGGTTGATTGTCCTAGTAAAGGAGACGATAAACCTAATGTTCCTTATGCATAGGTTGTAGGTTGCTTGATGTATGCTATGTTGTGTACAAAACCTGATACCAGTTTTGTTGTCAGTCTTGTGAGTAGATATTAAAGTAATCCTTGTTGGCAGCATTGAATAGTTATGAAAAGGATTGAAAGATATCTTAAAGGAACAAAAGACTTAAAACTTTGTTTTCAAGCAAATGAACTTAAAAGTGATATGATACTCAGATGTTGCCTTTGTTGGGAGCAAAAACTGATAGCAAATCAACCTCAAGATAAATATTTTTATTTGGAGGTGGTGTGTTTTCTTGAACATAAAAGAAAAAAGGTTGTGTAGTGTTGCATACACAAGAGGCTAAGTATGTTGCTTGTAATATGGTTGCTACTGGTGCCATTTAAATAAGCCACTTCATATGTGATTTGAATTGGACATAACCAATGAGCTAGTTGTTATCTATTGTGACAATAATACATCAATTACTCTTATAAAGAGTGGAGCTGATAGCTCAAGAAGCAAGCATATAATGGTTAAATATCACTATGTTCATGATATGCTCAAAAGAAATAAAATAACTATATGTTATATGTCAACTACTGATATGTTGGCTAATCCCTTAACAAAAGGCATCTCAGAAGAATTGTTTACTAAATATGTAACCTATATAGGGTTAAGATATGCCTAGTATATAAGTGTAGAAAGTACACTTTGTTCAGAGTTATGGAGGAAAAACACATTGTTTGTGGAAAAACCGTATAAGGGATAAAAGTTGCTTGCAACAAGAAAAAATAATACAACTTGGTAATCCCCAAAGTAGTGGGAGGAAAAACTAATATACCAAAGGTTGGATATAGTGGCCCAGTGGGAGATGTAAGTAATGGGTGGCCACTATCGGCCCCATTACTAACAACAACCATGAAATGCGGGAAGAAGGACTGTAGATGTGAAAATTCTCACTCCTGGTTCTTAGGCTTGAAGTGAACTTTTTCGTGCCTACGTCGCTTTAGGGCGTGCCAGCTAGCTTACTCAAACTAGCAAAGGATTTTGAAAATATCTGACATTTTAGGCGATTGTGGGCAAGTGGGATCTTTTCGTTGTAAACCTTCTTAAACCGATGCTCAAGGGTCAGTTTAAATGCTTAGAAAATCTCGTTTTTTCATAAGCATGAACTTTTGAAAAGAACACGAAAGTATCTTATCGATTGTATGCCTATTTGCAGATTTTATTTACGTGGGTTGCACGTATCCAAGTCTTTGATTTTACGTTATTTAGGCCAGCTATGTATGTGCATAAGTGACCTAAGTTTGGCGTGTTTGCACGGGGTATTCGGGGCTTTTTCGAAAGCTTACGAATGCAATATGCGATGTATCTCGGGTTCAAAGGGTATGATGTGAGCTAAGCTCGAATTGAAAGCAACTCACACAACTTTAAAGAAAAACCCGAAATGTAAAGACGAAGCTTTAAGGGAAACACCCGAATTTAAAGGCAACTCACACGACTTGAATGTAAATTGCGGAAGGGAGATATACTTATATTAAGAGCGGAAAGGCTCAATGCACGCGTGTGTGAGTGTAGAATTGAAATGACAAACTCACACGACTTGAATTGAACTTGCCGAAATTGAAATATAAGTATATATATGAGCGGTAAAGCTCAACGTGTTCGTGTGTGTTGTGTGTAATTGGAAAGACAACTCACACACACGACTGAAATTTAACTTGCAAGTGCACGTATATATAAGAGCTAAGGCTCAAGTGCACGTATGTGTCTCGTGTGTCAAGCACTAATATTACATCCCGAGGGGAGACCAAGCTCCATTAATACAACCTCGTATCCAAATTGAATTAAATATAAAAGAAGTAATGTAAATACCGAATTTTAAACACTTACAAGTGATTCGGGCTTTTTTCTCCAATCTACACGTGCTTCGGTTCACTTTGGCAGCCATAAAGGTGTCCTCTTTGAAGCTTGAGATGTGAAGTGGCTAGCCAAGTTGTGCTTGAAAGGATTTGGGCTTGAGAGAGAGAGGCTCACGGGTGCTAGGTTGGCTGCGGGTTTTAGTGGGGACTATGGCAGGGTCACGACAAGAGGTGGTGTCGGGTGAGGTGTTAGGGTGTTAGCTGGGTTTGGTTGGGGTTGATGAAGGGATGTCGGCTAGGGTGTTGCATGCTAGGATAAGGGGTTGGCTGAGGTTCGGTTGCGGTACTAAGTTGGGGCTGGTGGAGTAGTAGGGTGTTGGTGATAGGGAGTGGTGGTAGGGAGTGGTGGTGAAGGTCGGTTGGGAGTCGGCAGGGTGTTCGGCTGGAGTCATAGGGCGCGGGATAGCAGGGGGTGCGCGGTAGGCGTCAGGGAGGTTCGGCTGGAGTCACAAGGCGCGGGACAACAGGGGGCACGCTGTAGGCACGCGCTGCGGATGGGGCGTTTGGAGCGGGTAGTGCACAGGCAGGGCACGCATTGCGGTGGGGGCGGTGCGCGTGGTTCGGGTGATGGAAGGGAGTCGGTTGGTGGAATGGTGTTGGGTTGGCTGGGATTAGGGGGTTGGTAGGGCGGTGGATGAGGGGTTAGGTGGTGTGGATTAGGTGAGGTTAAGAAGAGAAGGATTTAGGGGGGAAGATTAGGCTTACCTAAAAGGGGTCCGGCTAGGTTGGCTCAAGCCCCGGTCTAGCCACTTCTCGTCTTGTTGGTGCAGCTAGGTCCATGCCAAATCATGTTGGTGTAGCCCTTGTTAACCCCCTTTTAGCCCACAAGCTTAACCCACTAAAAAGGAAATTAAGCACTAATCACTCACCTTAACCCTTTCTCTCTCCTCCAAGCTCCTTCAAGCAATTCACGTGAACCCCTTCTTGGAGACCCCCTCACCTCTATTTATAGGCAAGTGAGGTGGGTCTTGGGTTTGGATATGGGTTTGAGATCTGGATCCAAATCCAAATCTAAGCACTATTTGGATCTAGATCTAGATATTTATGACTAGATCCGATCTAAATCCAAATATTTATATGAATATGGATATGAATATTTTGGTCCAAATTCGATCCAATCCAAACACTATTTGGATCCAATCCAAATCCAAACACTATTTGGATCGATCCAAATCCAAACACTATTTGGATATGGATCTGGATATTTATGGTTCAGATCCAATCCAATTTTTCTCCGAATAGTCCTTCTTGGCGCTTTGAGACGGACAGTTTGTGCGGGCCCTAGCTTCATCAGTGCTCCGTCTTATGTTGGGTTTTCCCCAGTTTTGTCGTCCGAACTCCATCTCGCCTTTTTGGACTTCGTTTCTACTTATTTTCGTCGTTTTTGGCTTGGATTTCTGCTGCTTGGATGGATGTGCTTGACTTGGCTTTTGGGTGCTCCGGGCTCGCAGTCTGCATCGGGCTTGGGCCTTATTTTTGCCTTTTGACCTGTCTTTTATCAGGCCAAGGTGTTGCTTTTGGGCCTTTGCACCTATTTCTGAGGTTGCTTTAGCATTCAGGGCTTCACTTGTTGAAAATTGGCTTTTACAAAATGGGGACTTGGCCCATGTTTGAGAAATTTGATTTGAACGGGGTTTGAAGCAAAATTTCGAGCTTTTACAGCCCTTGGATTTTTGAAAACCTCCAAAATTTGGTTTTGAAATGAACTTTAAACTAGGTGTTTGGTTTTGAAATTCGTTTTATTTTGGGGTGTTTACAGATGCCCCTCTTTGGCATTATCCAAATTTATTTGGATGATGGCAAAGACGACAACACCCCTGTTTGCTTTCTTCTTGGATTCGTCCTCGAGAATATGGGATCGTCCCAATTTTGAGAAAAATATTTTCTTTAAGCCCAGTAAGAGGGGATTTTCGCCAAAGGGGACTTTGCCTAAGATGGTGCTAGTCTTGAATGGGATTGATGCAAGTGTTAATGTGTGCATATGAATGAGTGGCATGGAATGACATGCTAGAAAGTATGGTCTCCTACAGACTTAATGTAATGGTCGAACTTTGGGAGTCTTATGAAGACCTGTTGCACCAAGTGAGCTGGTCTTATGTTGCTTGATGTTCGAGGATTTTCTAAACTCATTTTTGAAAGAGGAAAGCTCATTTTAGCTTCAATACTAAGGATTTCAGCTTTTCGTGTTTTTTCTTTGTTTGAGTCTTAACACTCGCTAATCTAGCAGAGGTTTCGTAAGAAAATCAAGCCATATTTCAAAATTCCTACGCCTTACTCAAATGTCTAACTCTCAAACAAGATGAGATTCAAGTAAGCAGATCCTATTTTTACTTTAGGATTCCTCAAAATGAACCTTTCTTCACCTTGGGAGAAGTCGCAGGGATGGGAAAGAGTTTACCACGGTCCCTTCTGGAGTGTCCCATGGTTTGAGGCAAAGAGGCGGAAAACTGCTCTTCTTGAGCTTTTTGGCCTTCTCCTTTTTTTTGTTTTTCGTAGAGGGTCTCCCTTTGGGAGTATTTTTTCTTTATTCCCTCTTTTCCATAGAATAAATGATTTTTTTTATTCAACTTTCTTTTGGGAAAGAGATTTTTGGCAGGGGTTTCCCTTTTTCCTTTTAGCCAAGTTTTCCTTTCGGGGAAGAGAAGAGAAGAGGGGAAGGACTTATCCCAAGGATCTACTCGATTCATCCCAGATCAGCCTATTTAGAAATAGCACACACTACTTGCAAGTATCTTGTTATTTTGAACCAGGCCTTCTTTTGTAAGAAGAAGGATTTTTGAAATGTGACCCATTGGTTTTGGAAAACTCCGCTTTTTCACAAGCAATCGAGTCTCTCATTCAGGGTTGCACGATTGGCTTTGATCCTCACTCACGAAGTTCAAAAGGACGTTTTCAAAATGTTTTTGAACTAGGGCTTAGCTTAGACCCTACACATAGTATTTTTTCAAATATTGAGCATTCATAGGGTCTGCTAAGTTCCTACCCTCAACATCAACTAGCTAATAGGCGTTGTTCGTGCTGGTTCCATGCACAACATAAGGGCCATCCCACTTGGGCCGCCACTTTCCAAGTGGATGTGGGCCACGATATTGGATGATTTTGAGCACAAGGTCTCCCACTTTGAAGTGGCGAGGTCTCATATGCTTCTCATAGTGTCGGGCTACCCTTTGCCGGTCTGCATGTGCATGATCCATGGCAAGGAGCCTTCACTCATCTAATAAGTCAAGTTCGGCCATTCTAGCATGCTGTAGCATCTCTAGGGGGAGGTCGAGTGTAATGGTTGTATGAAATGAATGAATTTTGGTATGAATGGGGAGAATGGCATTTGTGCCATAGACCAACTCAAATGGCGTGGCATTTGTGAGAGTTTGGATGGAAGTCCTATAAGCCCATAAGGCTTCATCCAGCTTCTCATGCCACGTCCTACTCTTTTCTAATGTTTTCTCAATGATGCTTATGAGAGTTTTATTTGTGGCTTCGGCTTGGCTGTTGCCTTGAGGGTAGTAGGGCGATGAGAAGTGGTGAGTTATGCCATACGTGTTACATAACTTAACCATCCTCTCGTTTTTTAAGGGGGTTCCATTATCAGACACTAGGTCTTTTGGTACCCCAAAGCGAGCTAGAATATTTTTCCTAATGAACGCCACTACATGTTGCCCCTGAACATTGGTCAAGGAGGTAGCTTCAACCCATTTGGAGAAGCATTCAATGGCTGCTAGTATAAACCTATGCCCATTCGATGCATGAGAAAATGTTGGTCCTATGATGTCAAACGCCCACATGGTGAATGTAGACGTGATTTTATTTCAAATTGTTTGGGATTCGAAATCAAACCCTCGAACTACGTCGGGTTGCGCGAGCGTGCCAGTTAGTTTACCAAAACTAACAAATTATGTTTTTCTGACTTCTTAGAACGATTGTGGACAAGTGAGATCTTTTCTACTTAGGCCTTCTTGAACCGGCGCTCAAGGGTCAGCCTAGACGCTTGAGATTTGTTTGAATCCGTTAATTCGAAAAAGGAAAAACCAGATTTTCCAAAGTTTCAGATTTGTGCCTAAGTTCTTGATTTCTGAAAAATTTCAGATTCTTAGATTTGCAGAACCTGTTCAGTTTCAGAGGCCTGTTCTCTGAATTTTTAAAAATATTTCTGATTCTCCAAAAATTCTAAAACTTTTACAGAATAGAGACACGTATGTGTAGAATCAGAATATATTTTTATTTTATAATTTAGTTCTTTATTTTTCGAGAATTAAATATAGAATCAGAAACTGTTATAAAATTCAGAACAACCCTGTTTCTGTGGATCAGAAGCTCAGAAAAACAGAAATATCTCAGTGATCCGTCATCCAATTTCGATGAAATTTGTTGTGTTAGAAAGATATAGATGTTAGGTTCTCAAAGAATCAAATTTCATCCAATTTCATTCAGTGGTTGCAGAGATATGAGCAAACGAACAGAGGTCTGTTACCGAACGTTCTGTTTCTGTAAAAACGCAATCTGGATTTTGTATAAACTTCACGGATCTAATTGGCTAGGCATCCATTCATAAAAATTCCTCAAATTTTATCTAAGAACGTCCGATATGTCTAGATTATTCATGCAAAATTTTGAAGCAATTGGCTTATCCGTTTGTCTATAAAAATTCCGTGATCGGACACATGTGCACAGACAGTTTCAGAAACCAGTTTTACAGAAAATTTCAGAAGGTTCCTAACGTGATTCTAAAACAAAGTTCAACCTGTATCAGTCCTAATAAATCATGAAAATCATCTAAACGTGGATTTTAATGTCGTTCATGAAGGAATCATGCATGTTTGTATCGATATAAATGAAAAACATAGGCTCAAGGCCTTGATTCATGTACAAATTTTCAGAATCTGTACTTTTTCAGATTCCCATGAATTAAAACCAATTTGTGCAAGAATTCCAACCTGTGTCAGTGAGAGGAGACGTAGGAGCACTTTGCCGGATGATCGTCGGACGTCGGAACCAGGCCGGACTTCCTTCTTCTCCTTCTTCTCTTTCTTTCTCTCTCTCTCTCTCTCTATTTCTCTGAATTTTCGGACTGAATGTTCCTGTTTTCTTGGTTTTCCCGGATTGATGCTTTGTGGTCCTTGGAGGATCCTTTTGCAGCATCCTTGAGGCTCCTTTTATAGGCCAAACGATGCCTCTTAGGTGTAAGATTGGTCAAGGCAAGTTTCCTTGCTGAATTTAACGAAAAAGGCATGTTATTGCTGTAAAAAATCAGAACTTGGAAAGTTTTGCTGGGGCTGCCATGAGGACCATGTTGATTTGGAAAGTTAAGGAACTGCTAAACTCTGCAGTTCACGTTGAATTTGGAAAGGAGCTGCTCATTAGCTGTGAGATATGCTGCCTTACATTTTCCTCCTCTTTCTTGTTGTTGAATTAGGCCAGAATTTGAAAGGCAAGTCTTCTTACTTAATCTTGCTGAATGCAGCAAGCCTTGGTATGGTAAGATGCCAAATGCGACTGAAATCGTCTGCACTTGGTTCCCTTCGTTGCTGAATTAGGCCAGGACTCAGAGGATTGTGCTGCCATGGAGTCACAAGACACTTGCCTTGCGGAATTCAAATCATACAAACTAAGAAAAGCTTGTTCTGAGCAAATTTGAATCAAACAGCTCGAGTATTTCTCCCTGCCATCCACAGCCACCTCCAAAGTTGCCTTGTGAGTTCTTGAAACCACCGTTGGTACTGCGATTCAGTCATATCCAACTCCGCCTTCAACTCTTCTCTATTTGTGGGTTGGTATAGTCTTCAATGTCAATGGCGTCTGGCAACACTGGTGGCTCTTGGAATTGGTAAACAGATACATTCACTCACAATCAAGATTGGGTGCCACTCTAATTCCTTTGTTGGAAATGATCTGATCACAATGTATGCAAAGTGCAGGAACATTGAAGATGTCTCTCGGCTATTCAACGAGATGGCTGTGAGAGACACGGTATCCTGGAACTCGATGATAGCCGGATTCTCTATGAACCACATGATTCTGGGAACTGTATCTTGTTATCCAACATTTATGCCTCCTTAGGCATATAGGATGAGGTACGAGAAATAAGAAAGTTGATGAAAGTCAGAGGAGTAACAAAAGAACCAGGGTACAGCTGGATGCAGATCAAGGATAAGGTGCATGCTTTTCTAAATGCAGTTGGTTATGTGCTGGATACAAATTTGGTTCTCCATGATGTGGAAGAAGAGCAGAAGGAGAACGCACTTTTATACCACAGTGAGAAATTAGCACTCGCATATGGTCTGTTAAGCATACCTGATGGCAGCTTAGCATTTTAAACAACAAAAATTTGATTCATCTGCAGCACAGCAGAACTTCACAATTCATTCTGATGAGAACAATTTCGTTATGTCAAAACTAACTCAGGAGTTTAACTTGAGGGAACTGAACACATAACATAAACAAAATGCTATAAATAACCACTTCTAAGGAACTGATGGTTCCACATGATGATCCCAACTGAATCTCGTAATACCAAACGTATAAGAGTATTCAAACATTCCACTGTTATTTGCACCTTTGCAGTGAAAGTGGTTATGTTACATGTTACGTGCCTACCTATTATAAAAGTGTGAAGTAACCCATGTTACGTTTTTGAAAACCAACCATCATGCTCGCTAGATTTCCCTCATGAGTGTTAAAAACATTAACATTGTTCTTAACATAAAAGTAACATAACAGTAACATATGACAATGCAAAACTGATGCATATCAATACACTAATTACCTTGACACCCAAGCATAACATGGACATGTTACGAAAGGTGTTCGATACCAAACCTTGCTTTTCGGAAGCTATCGTTCTTGCTTCCGTCTTTTCTTTCCTTTGATAACATCAACTTTTTCCTCGAGCAACTGATTTCTTTCCGAATATGAACTTTTCTTTTTGGGAAGCTCACTTTCCCTTTTTGATGCCCGCTCTCCTTTTTGGGCACCCACCTGCCTTTTCAAGTGTCAAATTGTCTTATACATGCCTGTATCTTTTCAAAAGGCAAGCTTTCAATATATTTTTTTTGTCATAAATCTTTTAAGAAAACGAAATCCAGCTTTTCCATGCCAGGGGTAAAATCGTCATTTTTTTCCAATTTTGTCAAAATTCGAATTTTTCAGAAAGGAAAGTATTCTTTCATCATTTTAAAGCTTTCAAAAAATTTTGGTACCAAAACAAACTCGTTTAGTGTATTTTTCCTTCGAAAACCCAAAATTACCAAAAATGGATACTTTCCTAAAAAGGTAAGAATTAAAAGAAAATTTTGGGTGTCTACAGTGAATGGCCAGGGGATGACCACGGAATGCAATGTGGATGACGGGGTATGAATGGCGTGTCCATGCACTTGACATGGGTGACACTTCCTAACATGGTCATGGCAATCCTGCTTTAAGGTGGACCAAAAATAACCCGCTCTAAGTATTTTCATTGCTTTAAGGGGAAGTCAGCCACATAGTCGGCTAGGGCTTGCCCCTTGATGGAAGTTTGATGGTGGAATTTTAGGTCATACTCCATCAAGAGGAGCTGCCATTTACCCAACCTACCCGTGAGGATAGGTTTTTCAAATAGATGCTTGATTGGATCAAGCCTAGACACTATCCAGATCTGATGATCTAGGAAATAGTGTCGAAATTTCTGGCAGGCCCATACCAAGGCCAAGCATGTCTTCTCCATGGCTTGATAATTTCGTTCATAAGCCAATAGAGTTTTCGAAATATAGTAGATGGCATACTCTTTATGGGTATCATCCTCATATTGAGCTAATAATGCACCCAAAGCATTCGTATGCACAGAAATATAGAGTAAAAGAGGGTTTCCTTGCTTTGGAGGGTTTAAAACAGGAGGACTAACCAAATACACTTTTAATCTTTTGAAAGCCTTTTGGCAATCATCGTCCCACATGAATTTCACCCATTTTCTCAAAAGTTTGTTGAAAGGTTCGCATCTTATAGCGAGGTTCGAAATGAACCTTCTAATTGATTGGAGGCGACCCTGGAGGCTTCAGATTTGTGTTAGATTGGAGGGTGGAGACATGTCTATGATGGCTCTATACTTAGAGGGGTCGACTTCGACGCCCCTTTGGCTTACCATAAAGCCCAAGAGCTTACTGGATTCTACTCCAAGGATGCATTTTTGAGGGTTTAGCTTTACTTTGTAAAGCCTAAGCCTTTCAAAAAAATTTTGTAAACATTCGATATGGGTAGCCAAAAGATCATCCACGTATACCTCTACGAGCTCATTAATCTGATCATGAAAGATCGTAGTCATGACTCTTTGGTAGGTGGCACCGACATTTTTCAAACCAAAGGGCATGACTGTATAGCAATACATGCCTCAAGGTGTGGTGAAAGCAATTTTAGCCTGATCTCTTGGGGCTAATTTGATTTGGTTATATCCTGAATAGCCATCCATGAATGAAAACATTTCATGATTTGTAGTACTATCGACTATCAAATCAATGTTAGGTAAAGGAAAGTTATCCTTTGGAGTGGCTTTGTTCAAGTTTTTAAAATCGATGCATATTCGAATTTTCCCATTGGTTTTTCGAACTACCACAATATTTGACAACAAATCAAAATACGCAATGGGTTTTATAAAACCGGCCTTTAGCATATCTTCTAAACCCTCCTTAACTTGTGCATGTACGTTCGGATGAATCTTTCTAAGCTTTTGCTTTATGGGTTTCGAATCCGAATCTAGGGGAAGACAATGCTCTACGACTCTTGGGTCTATACCTGGTATGTCTTCATACGTCCATGCAAACACATATATGTAGGTTTTCAAGAATGCAATGTGTGATGCTTTTCATGCTCATGCAAACATGCGCCTATCTTAATATGCTTGGGTTTTGTTTCATTCCCTAAGTTGATCTCTATGAGATCCCCTCTTATAGAATTTGAAGGTTTTTCAAAATCAAGGATTTTGTTAAACTCGGAAAGCTCGGAAGTGGGATCCTCCTCAGGGAAAAGGGGATCCTCTTCTGGGCTTTGATCATTCTTGAGAGTATTGAATCCTAGAGAATTTGAACTTGATGCATGGGTTTTGAAAACACCTGGTTTTTGTTTTGGAATTTCTACAGGTTTCGAAGCTTTTGGTCTTGTTATGAAGAAAATTTTCTCTTCGAAATCCTTGGCCTTTTCCAAATTTTTACCAAGAGCTGGTATATATAGGATTTTGTTTTTGGAAATTTCTAATTTTTTGATTTTTTTGGATTTTTGTAAAGAAAGGATTTTGGGGGATATACACTTTTCAAATGTTTTTGGTTTTTGAGATTTTTCAAATTGTTTTTGAATTTCAAGATTTTTCATTTTTTTTAGATTTTGGTTTAAGAAGGGATCTTCCATCATAACTACAAAGGAAAATGCCACAAGTTAGACTCTAAACAAGAGGTCTAAATCGTAGGTTTCTGCTTCACTAGGTTCCAGGGCACCCTTGACCCAGGTGGTCACAGGTGGTGGTTCTGGTGGTATTTTTGGAATATAGCCGATCCCATATCGGCTTGGGTTGGCTCTAGGCATTACGGGCTCAAGGCAACCTTGGTTTTGATTCCTTCGACTTTGGTATGGCATGTATCCCAAGCTCAATAGCATGTTCCATGATTTTTTGTTTTTTGAAAAGTTTTGATATAATTCGTGGTTTTGAAACTTGCTATCGTCCATGTTATGCATGAACGGTTTCTTGTCTAAGGGTTTTGGGAATAGGCGACACTTGGTCTTTCCTAGGATGGTTATGGTTTTGAGTGGGCAAGCCTTGGGTTGCCCTTTGATACACAAGACCTTCCTAGGCTTTGGGAGGACGAGTTTGGTTGTCTCAACCAAGGGTTTACCAAGGTTGTCCTCGTAGACTTCAGAAGCTGTTAAGCACGGGAAATTTTGGATTCCCTGAAGCTAAGGATAGTTTTCACCTAGAATTACCACTATATGGTCTTCGTGGGGGATTTTGACACACCTATGGAAGGTGGATGGCATAGCGTGCAGACTATGTATCCATGGTCTTCCAAGCAATAGGTTGTAGTGGGGGTGTATATCTAAGACATGGAACACCCCCATGTGGGCTATGCCCCCCGTTTCTATGGGTAATTCCACAACTCCTAGTGGTCTAGATGCATTCCCATCATATCCAGTGATTACGATGGGGCTTGGGTTTACAGAGGTCAAGGTGACTTCGATTTGATATGCTACGTGGAGCGGAAGGATGTTGAGACCTCCTTCCCCATCAACTAAGCATTTGTCGAGAGGATAGTGATTCAATACTACCTCGATGTGCAAAGCTTGGTTGTGGGTTTTATATGGTCTTTCGATATCCTCTTCCGAGAACACGATGGGCATTTTTACACATATAGGTGCCACTTGGATTGACAAGGACTCAGGGGTTATACTTGAACTAACCTTGGCTCTTTCTAGGATTTTTTCTAAGACAAGTCTATGCCTAGGTGAAGTTTGTATCAGCTCTAGGATGGACATGTTTATGGGAATCTTTGAAAGATGATTTTCAAAATCATACAAGGTTAAAACATTTTTTCCTTTGTCCATTTTTGGCGAAACCCTAGGAATACATGCTTTTGAAGGGCCAGGAACACTGACCACTTTTTTAGCACTTTGTAGATGTGGGGGTTGATGGATCCTCCCGCACCTAGTCACCTCTCCCACAATCTGCCTAGGGCTCGCGCCTATTGTGGCTCTACTTGTGTGTTTTGGAGCACCTTGGATTTGTAAAATGGTTCTAACCGGGGGCGGGATTCTAAGCGCTTCCCGGATTACTACTTGGGCGATCTTTTTATGAATGATGAGAGATGGTGCACAAGTAGTAAAACCAGAATGTAATGCATGCACTAGACTCTTTGAAATCGAGAAAGCACATACCTCTTTGCCCTTCCCACTAGTGCTTGCGTGGTTGGGGAAGGGTTCTTTGAAAATAGCTTGGGCAGGCTCTGGTTCCTCAGTGACCTGGAGCCGGCCCTGCGCTATCAAGTCTTCAATTTTATTGAGATGAGAAAAACATTTGTTGGTATCATGACCTTTCAGTCGATGATACTTGCAAAATCTGTTTAAATATTTTCCTTTTGGAGGTGATCCCTCCGAAATTTCTGGGAGTACGATCATTTCTTGGGCTAGTAGGAGGTTTAGGACCTCCGAAACAAGCTGCCCCAAGGGCGTGTACTCCCTTTTTTCAAATTTTTTTTGAAAATTTTCGTTTTTTTGTTTGATTTTCTTAGAAGTACCGACCGGGTTTGTTTCCACTCAAACGTTTGCAATTTTTAGGGGCTTTGCCCCTTTGTCCATCGTGGGCATCCCGTATGTGCCGGGTTTCTCCAACCGAGTCTTTTGTAAAACACTCCCTTTCCACAGATGATCGTAGACTCCCTTCTTTAAATTTGTTTCGAAAAGGAAAGCTTTCTTGATCAACTTGTGAAAAGTCGAGATTTCATGTAAGGAGAGAAGGGTTTTCAATTCACTTCTAAAATTGTCGAGGATGAGCATTACTGTGCATCCTTCTGAAATCGACTCTCTCACTTGCCCTAGGAGGGACCTCCATCGAACGATGAATGCGTGTACATCCTCGTTCGTCGCTTGTTTTGTATCCCTCAAAGTATTTAAAGTTGGCGTAACTTTTACGTTATGCGAAAATCTTTGCATAAAACAGTTCGCTAACTCTTCAAAAGTTGCAAAGTGACGTAAATCGTAAGAAGTGAGCCATTTTGAAGCAGTGCCTTTGAGGGAAAGGGGAAACCAATAAATCCATTTCATCGAGTCCTTTTTCTTGTGGGCTCGACGAGAAAAGAGTTGCAGGTGAGATCTAGGATCTCCCGTGCCATCATACTGATGGAAATTTGGTATTTCATCGTCACTGTCTGTTTCGTAATCCAAAGGAAGGAAATCAAATAGGACGTACGTTTTTTTCTCTTTATTTTTCCCTTTTAGCAACTGCTTATGGGCTTTACAGTCCTTGTGAGTGAATGACTCGTGATATTGGTTTCCCTCCATAGCGGAGGTTTCCTTGAGTTTTTGAGATTTGTCAAATTTCTTTTTAGCCTTTGCTGGTTCGCCATGAGACGAACATGAATTAGCTGCCTCGGCCTCTTGGCTAAGTGCAGCGATTTTGGATTCAAAATCTTTTCGCAAATCCTCTATCTCTTCTCTCCTATTTCTAGTTTTCAAAAATCTCTTTGAGTGAGAACTTGATGTGCGCGAGACATGGCTGGTCACCTCATTGGAGTCTGAACTCGACATGACTCCAATGCTTTGTTTCAAAAACCAACTATTAAATGCAAAAAGGCAAAGGTTAAATACTTTTCTTGGAAATTTTTTCAAGAGGTTTGCTTGTTTTAGTTGATTTTTCTTAAGACCCACGTCCCACCGGGCGTGCCAAAATCTGTAGATGTGAAAATTCTCACTCCTGGTTCTTAGGCTTGAAGTGAACTTTTTTGTGTCTACGTCGCTTTAGGGCGTGCCAGCTAGCTTACTCAAACTAGCGAAGGATTTTGGAAATATCTGACATTTTGGGTGATTGTGGGCAAGTTGGATCTTTTCGTTGTAAACTTTCTTGAGCCAATGCTCAAGGGTCGGTTTAAACACTTAGAAAATCTCGATTTTTAACAGGCATGGACTTTTGAAAAGAACACGAAAGTATCTTGTCGATTGTATGCCTATTTGCAGATTTTATTTACGTGGGTTGCACGTATCCAAGTCTTTGATTTTACGTTATTTAGGCCAGCTATGTGTGTGCATAAGTGACCTAAGTTTGGCGTGTTTGCACGGGGTATTCGGGGCTTTTTCGAAAGCTTACGAATGCAATATGCGAAGTATCTCGGGTTCGAAGGGTATGATGTGAGCTAAGCTCGAATTGAAAGTAACTCACACAACTTTAAAGAAAAACCCGAAATGTAAAGACGAAGCTTTAAGGGAAACACCCGAATTTAAAGGCAACTCACACGACTTGAATGTAAATTGTGGAAGGGAGATATACTTATATTAAGAGCGGAAAGGCTCAATGCACGTGTGTGTGAGTGTAGAATTGAAATGACAAACTCACACGACTTGAATTGAACTTGCCGAAATTGAAATATAAGTATATATATGAGCGGTAAAGCTCAACGTGTTCATGTGTGTTGTGTGTAATTGGAAAGACAACTCACACACACGACTAAAATTTAACTTGCAAAATGGGGAATATAGATATAAGAGCGGAAAGGCTCAATGTGTGCATGTGTGTTGTATATAAATGTAAAGACAACTCACACAACTGAAATTTAACAACCCGAAATGTAAAGATGTACACAATTGAACCATAAAACTCACGTAGTTGAAAGTATATAGATATGTCTATATCTTAAGGGTTGCCAAGGCCAAAATGTGCGTGAGAGTGTTTTAGCAAGAGCTCGGGTGTCCTTCGTATGCAAGTGTGGAATTGAAATGACAAACTCACACGACTTAAAGTAACAACCCGAATAAAATTGCAGCCTATATGGCTCTTACTAGAGTCTTTAGAGTAAGAGCGAAAGCTCAATTGTGTATGTGGGTGTCTTGTGTACGAGATAAAAGCTAAGGCTCAAGTGCACGTATGTGTCTGTAGACACAGAAAATTCTCACTTCTGGTTCTTAGGCCCGAAGTGAACCTTTTTGTGTGTCTAAGTCGTTTTTATAACAAGGGCGTGCCAACTAGCTTACTCAAGCTAACGAAGTAAGTTTTAAAATCTGACTCTATCGGGGCGACTGTGAGCAAGTGAGCTCTTTTCGTCGTAGACCTTCTTGCACCGATGCACAAGGGTCAGTCTGTACACTTGGCAAAGTCGTTTAAAATAAACCTCTTTGAAAAATACCCGAAGTGTTTGGGTTTTGTTTGTATGATTACAAGTTTTATTTCACGTGGGATTTGCACATACCTATGTCTTTCTTTTTATGCTTTTTAGGGCCAACTAGGTGTGTGCACAAGTGACCTAAGTTGGGCGATTTTTGCACGGGAGTATGGGGCTTGCTTTGATGCAATATGCGTCCTAACTCGTGGTATGGCGAATATGCAATGCAAACTCACACAACTCCAAGGGAAAACCCGAATTAAAAGATAATGCTTAAGGGAAATGACGTAATGTAAATTGTAAAAGGGAAATTGCAAAAGGGAAATATGGCTATATCTTAAGAGCGGAAAGGCTCAATTGTGCAAGTGTGTGTCGTGTATATATGGAAAGACTACTCACACAGCTGAATCTTAAAACCCAAATCTTAAAGACATAGCGAAAGGGAAATACTTATAATATATATGGGCCCGAAGGTCGCCAACGTGTGCGTGGGTGTTGTGTATATATGTAAAGACAACTCACACAACTTGCAATGTAAAACCCAAATAGAATTACAATATGGCCCTTACTAGGGTCTTGGGAGTAAGAGCGAAAGCTCAATGTGTGTGAGTGTGGAATTGAAAGACCACGCACACAACTTGAATTAAAACACCCGAATGAAATTACAATATGGCCCTTACTTGGGTCTTGGGAGTAAGAGCGAAAGCTCAATGTGTGTGAGTGTGGAATTGAAAGACCACGCACACAACTTGAATTGAAACACCTGAATGAAATTGCAATATGGCCCTTACTAGGGTCTTGGGAGTAAGAGCGAAAGCTCAATGTGTGTGAGTGTAGAATTGAAAGACAACACCCACGACTTAAGTTAAAACCCACGCAACTGAATATATATAAGTATAACTATATCTTAGGGGCTGTTAAGGCCCGTGTATGTGCCAAAATGGTGTGCAGCTAAGAGCTGAATGGCTCAAGTGCACGTGTGTGTTGGTGTGCCAAACCACATTTTTACAACCGAGGGGAGACAACGCTCCATTATTACAATCCCGTATCAAATTTAATTAAATGTAAGCAAGTTCATATAAAGGACCGAGTTAGGCACTTACGTGTAGCTGGTCCGTGTTCAACTTGCTTGGCTTTGGCCTAGTGAGTCGCCTTAGACAGCCGAAGAGAAGCTCCTTGGGTGTATGTTGGTGGCAGGTAGGGGTGCTAGCCGGGTGGAGTCTTGATGCTGGCCGGGTGATGGAGTGGCTAGGTGTGGCAGGTTAGGGGTGTTGGTCTGGTGGTGGAGTGGCCGATGGATGGACTAAACTTAAGGGGTGCTTGGCTGGGAAGTGGGTGACTAAGGGAGAAGGTTCAGCTAGGAGCTAAGGTGGGTGGATGGGATATGGTGTGGGTCGGTTGGGTGTAAGGGAGAAGGGAAGGATGCAAGTTGGCTGGTGGATGGGAGTGTGCAGCTGGGAAAGAAAGAGGTGAAGGGCTAGATGGGGCTGAGGTGGGGTACTAACCGTGGATAGAGGTGGCGCTGGTGGATGAAGATGGTGGCTGGATGGTGATGGAAGAAAGGTGGCAGCCGAAGGGTGGAGCTCCTCGCCGAAGATGGAAGGCGGTGGATTCGGTTGAAGTGGAAAGGTGGCAGCCGGGTGACGAAGTGGCGATGGAAGGGCAGGTGGTGGAGCTTGGAGGAAGTGGGGGGGGGTCTAAGTGTAGGAGAGAGAGTGGAACCCGCAAGAGAGGGGGTATTTATAGGCTAGGCATGGGCTGGGTCGGTTAGGGTGGTATGGGCCAGATATTTGTAATAAGGTGGGCATGGGACATGGTTTGGGGTAGGTCGGTTAAGGGGGGCTAGTTAGTGGTTTAGGGTAGGTCGGTTAGGTGGGTTAGGACTTAGTGGTTAGGGGTTTAATTAGGTACACTAAGGTGGGTTTAGGCTTAGTTGGTTAGGGTCTAGGTGGTCTAGCTAGGTGAGGTGAGCTAGGTGAGGTCGGCTAGGTGAGGTTGGGGCAGTTTTGGGTGAGGATGGCTAGGTTTGGGTTAGGTTTAGGGGAGAGTGGCTAAGTGAGGTGGGCTAGCTTAGGGCTAGGTTTTAGGAACCTCCCCTTGGCGCCGGTCCATTGACCCAGTTGCAGCCATGTCCAAGTTGGTACAGCCCCAGGTTAGGTGTAGGTGCATACAAGGGCTAAACCCACAAGGTTAACCCACCCTTGACCAAAAGTCAAGCTTACCAACTTTCTCACTCATACTTTATCACCCCTTTTTCTCTCTCTACCCAAGCTTTTCACATGAAATATTTGTGGGCCCCACCTCCATTTATGAGAAGGTGATGTGGGCTATGGATGTAGATATTGGATTTGGATCTTGGGATCCACATCTACATCCAAATCCAAATGCATGTTGGGTTTGGATCTGGATATATATGGTCCAGATCCTGCCCAAATCTGATTTTTTTGATTCCTTCATGGCATTTCAAAACGGACGGTTTGTGCGGGGCCTGACTGCATCAATACTCCGTCTTGCGTTGGGTCTTCGCCAACATTGTCGTCCGCTCTTCTTCTCACCTTCAGGAGTTCGTTTTGAACAAATTTCTGATATCTGGGGCTTGGATGTCTGAGAATCTGGGGATCATTTTGATACGAGAGTTGATGTGCCAGGCTTCAAGTATGCTCCGGGTTCGGGCTCTCTTTTGCCTCTTCGGTCCTGCTTTCATCAGGCCAAGCTGCTTTTGGGGTTTCAAAACACCTTTTTAAGGTTTTAAAACTATATGTATAGAGTTTTAAAACATATATACAAGTTTGGAATATGTATAGGGTTGTCTGGAAGGCTCCTGGGTTTCCAAACTCAAAAATAGCCCTTTGGGGCTGCTTTTGTAAAACCAGGTATATTTGAGAAAAATTGTGGGATTTTGGGGTGTTTACAGTGTCTTGTGTGTCAAGCACCAATATTACATCCCGGGGGGAGACCAAGCTCCATTAATACAACCCCGTATCCAAATTGAATTGAATATAAAAGGAGTAATATAAATACCAAATTTTAAACACTTACAAGTGATTCGGGCTTTTTTCTCCAATCTACATAAGCTTTGGTTCACTTTGGCAACCACAAAGGTGTCCTCTTTGAAGCTTGAGACGTGAAGTGGTTGGCCGAGTTGTGCTTGAAAGGATTTGGGCTTGAGAGAGAGAGGCTCGCGGGTGCTAGGTTGGCTGCGGGTTTTAGTGGGGACTATGGCAGGTCACCACAAGGGGTGGTGTGGGGTGAGGTGTTAGGGTGTTAGTTGGGTTCGGTTGGGGTTGATGAAGGGATGTCGACTAGGGTGTTGCGTGCTAGGATAAGGGGTTGGCTGAGGTTCGGTTGGGGTGCTAGGCTGGGGCTGGTGGAGTGGTAGGGTGTTGGTGATAGGGAGTGATGGTAGGGTGTTGGTGATAGGGAGTGGTGGTGAAGGTCGGTTGGGAGTCGGCAGGGTGTTCGGCTGGAGTCACAGGGCGCAGGATAGCAAGGGGCACGCAGTAGGCGCGTGCTACGGACGGGGCGCGTGGAGCGGGTGGCGTCAAGGAGGTTCAGCAGGAGTCACAGGGCGCGGGACAGCAGGGGGCGCGCGGTAGGCGCGCTGCGGACAGGGCGCGTGGAGCGGGTAGTGCGCAGGCAAGGCGCGCGTTGCGGTGGGGGCGGTGCGCGTGGTTCGGGTGATGGAAGGGAGTCAATTGGTGGAATGGTGTTGGGTTGGCTGGGATTAGGGGGCAGGTAGGGCGGTGGATGAGGGGTTAGGTGGTGTGGATTAGGTGAGGTTAAGAAGAGAAGGATTTAGGGGGGAAGATTAGGCTTACTTAAAAGGGGTCTGGCTAGGTTGGCTCAAGCCCAGGTCCAGCCACTTCTCGTCATGTTGGTGCAGCTAGGTCCACGCCAAATCATGTTGGTGCAGCCCTTGTTAACCCCCTTTTAGCCCACAAGCTTAACCCACTAAAAAGGAAATTAAGCACTAATCACTCACCTTAACCCTTTCTCTCTCCTCCAAGCTCCTCCAAGCAATTCACGTGAACCCCTTCTTGGAGACCCCCTCACCTCTATTTATAGGCAAGTGAGGTGGGTCTTGGGTTTGGATATGGGTTTGAGATCTGGATCCAAATCCAAATCTAAGTATTATTTGGATATGGATCTGGATATTTATGACTAGATCCGATCCAAATCCAAACATTTATATGAATATGGATCTAGATATTTTGGTCTAGATCCGATCCAATCCAAACACTATTTGGATCCAATCCAAATCCAAACACTATTTGGATCGATCCAAATCCAAACACTATTTGGATC
This sequence comes from Brasenia schreberi, assembly GCA_036023115.1. Classification (NCBI taxonomy): domain Eukaryota; kingdom Viridiplantae; phylum Streptophyta; class Magnoliopsida; order Nymphaeales; family Cabombaceae; genus Brasenia; species Brasenia schreberi. Next base: position 5,097,973 of record JAYKKT010000065.1, read on the forward strand.
GATCTGGATATTTATGGTCCAGATCCAATCCAAATTTTCTCTGAATAGTCCTTCTTGGCGTTTCGAGACAGATGGTTTGTGCGGGCCCTAGCATCATCAGCGCTCCGTCTTATGTTGGGTTTTCCCCAGTTTTGTCATCCGAACTCTATTTCGCCTTTTTGGAATTCGTTTCTGCTTATTTTCACCGTTTTTGGCTTGAATTTCTACTGCTTGGATGAATGTGCTTGACTTGGCTTTTGGGTGCTCCGGGCTCGTAGTCTGCATCAGGCTTGGGCCTTCTTTTTGCCTTTTGACCCTGGCTTTTATTAGGCCAGGGTGCTGCTTTTGGGCCTCTGCACCTGTTTCTAAGGTTGCTTTGACATTCAGGGCTTCACCTGTTGAAAATTGGCTTTTGCAAAATGGGTTCTTGGCCCATGTTTGAGAAATTTGATTTGAACTTGGTTTGAAGCAAAATTTCGAGCTTTTACAGCCCTTGGGTTTTCGAAAACCTCCAAAATTCGGTTTTGAACGGAACTTTAAACTAGGTGTTTAGTTTTGAAATTCGTTTTATTTCGGAGTGTTTACAAGGACCTTTTTTCTGGATTTCATGAGTTGCATTTTTTAAAAATATAAACGTTATTAAAATCCATTTTGTTTTGAAAAAGTCCAATGTATTTCTCGGATAAAAATAAAATAACTGTTAAAAATGAAAGCCTAGAGAGGAAAACTCAAAAGATAGAAAAAACCATGTATAAATATAAAAGAATCATAGAGAAAAGTTTGATCTGTGATACAACACAATAAAATCTTATGAGAAAACCCTTTGCGGGTAACCTAGATCTTATCTCTCTCCTCTCCTCTCTTCTCCCTCATCTTATTTACAAGAATACAAGAGAAGACTTGGAACTGCTACATATTAAAAAGAAAGAGGAAACATAGCATAGGAAAAACATAAAAGAACCGACAGAGATCTATGACAGTCGGCTTTCGCAAACAAAATCGTAGTCCCAACGTCAAGTCAGACCTGGCAAACAAAACTGTAGCCCCAACATGGTTTTCAGGGGTCAATCAAGGCCACATCATCTAACCCAGCAACAATAACCGACGACCAATCCGACGGCCAAGTCTCCCCTTTTGTGCAGTCCTTGCTCGTCACCCCAAAAACACAAAATCTAGTGTTCCCTTCATATTCAACACTCGAGAGAGAGAGAGAGAGAGAGAGAGAGAGAGAGAGAGAGAGAGAGAGAGAGAGAAGTGACAGCAATAGGAAACTATTGCAGGTTTAGAGGCTTTTCTCTTTTATTTCAACCATTGATTTAAATGACATCTTGACGAAATCTGATGATTAGGAAGAGTGTAGACACACAGAAATTTCCACTCCGGGTTTTTAGGCCTAGAGTGAACCTTTTCGTATGTCTAAGTCGCTTTTAAAGGACTTGAATGTAAAGTGCGGAAGAGAAATAATTATATATATATATGGGCCCGAAGGTCATCAACGTGCGTGTATGTGTTGTGTATAAATGTAAAGACAACACACGCAGTTGAACCGGGAAAATGCAGCGGAAAATATAGAGATATGGCTATATCTTAGTGGCTGCCGAGGCCAAAATGGTGCATGAGGTGCTTGAGCAAGCGTCCGGGTGTTCTTTGGGTGCGAGTGTGTAAATGAAAGACAAACTAATAACTTAATGTAACAACCCAGTTGAATTAAAATACGTATATATAGTAAGAGCGAAGGCTCAATGCACACGTGTATGGAGTGTATAAAATTAAAGACAACTCACGCAGCTCTTACTAGAGTCTTAGGAGTAAGAGAAAAGGCTCAATCGTGCTTGTGTGCGCTTGTGTATGAGTTAAGAGCTAAGGCTCAAGTGCTCGTGTGTGCTTCGTGTAGCAAACCACGTTATTACAACCCGGGGGGAGACAACGCTCTGTTAATACAACCCCGTATCCGAATTGAATAAAAAATGTAGAAGGAGATATGAAATACCGAATTAAAACACTTACATGATTTGGATGTTTGTCCACTCCAATCTACACGGATTTGCTTGGCTTCACACCCACGGATGAGTCTTCCTTGAAGCTTGAAGCGAAAGATGGCTGAACGGAGTCTTTGAGCTTGAGGTTAGGCTTGAATGGTATGGTTCATGGGTCTTGTTAGGGGCCTTAGTTTGTTATGTAGGGTGATGGAAGGGTATAGGGTAAGGTCACGGTTGGGATATGGGATACTAGACTAGGATGGGTTCGGTTGGGGGTTCTAAGCAAGTGGTCACGACACTAGGTGGGTGGTGTGCGGTATGGGGTGTATGGGAGCTAGGTCGGCTAAGGAAGGGATACGACGGGATGATGGGTGGTAGGTGATATAAGGCGGTGATGGGTCAGTTAGAATAGGCAGTGGCGGTGGTAGGTAGTTGTCTAAGCTAGGCTGGAGTCAGTTGAGGCGGTGGAATTGGCTGAGGAAGGTTGGCAAGGCCGTGGGGATAGTAGATCGGCGCTAGGCACCAAGGCGGTGCCTGGCACTGGAGTCGGCGCCTGAGCGGAGTTGGCACTAGGGTCGGCGCCTGACGCTAGACGCTGGGTGCTGGAGTCGGCGCTTGGCGCACGTGCGATGCGCAGGGGGGGGATCCGGGTAGTGTTAAGTCTAGGGTCGGTTGGTGTTAAGTGTGTTTAATTTAGGTTTTAGGGGTGCTGTGGGGTAGTTAGGTGGTGGTAATTAGGGTAGGTTAAGATAGGCTTAAGGTGGTTTAGATGGGTTAGGAAGAGTGGTTTAGGGTGGATTAGGGGCTTACCTCTTAATGGCGGTTTAGGGTGTGCTTAAGCTCCAATCAGCCACCTTAAGCCTCCTTGTTAAAGCAACTTCAGCCCTTCAATTAAGGTGGGGCAGCCCTTAACTAATCCTATACTAACCCACAATTAAAAACCCTAAAACAAATGAAAGCACTAAGCACTCACCTTAATGACCTTCTCTCTCCTCTAAGCCCTCCCTTGAATTCACGTGAACTCTTGGAGACCCCCTCACTCCTATTTATAGGCAAGTGAGGTGGGTCTTGGATTTGAGTTTGGGTTTGAGATCTGGATCCAAATCGAAATCCAAACACTATTTGGATCTGGATCTTGGATATCAGATATTTTTAGATCCGTATCTGATCCAAATCCAACATTTTTATGGATATGGATATGGATATTTTGGTCCAGATCCAATCCAATCCAAACACTATTTGGATCCAATCCAAATACTATTTGGATCGACCCAAATCCAAACACTATTCACTATTTGGATTTGGATCTGGATATTTATGGTCTAGATCCAATCCAAATTTTCCTCTGGATGGTCCTTCTTGGCCTTTCGAGGCGGACGATCTGTGCGGGCCCTAGCTTCATCAGCGCTCCGTCTGGTATTGGGTTTCCCCAATCTTTGTCGTCCGGACTCCTTTTCGCCTTTTCAGACTCTGTTTCTGTTCATTTCTAACTTTTCTGGTTCAATACTCTTGATGCTTGAATGAGGATGGTTACTCTGGCTATTTGGTGCTCCTGACTTGCAACCTGCTTCGTGCCTAGGCCTTCCTTTCGCCTTTTGAACCTGGCCTTTATCAGGCCAGGCTACTCTTCCAGGCTCTGGAAACTGCTTCTAAGCCTACTTCTGGAATTGGCCTTTGTGAGCCACTTGTCGGGCAGCTTTTCGATCAGGTGTCATCTTTGCATGCTTCACCTATTCGTCTTTGGCTTCTTGGGAAAATGGGGCTTAGCCCGGGTTTCAAAAGTTCCCATTTGGACCTGGGGTTTCAAAACACTATTTACAAGTCTTAAAACAATATTTACAGGGTTTTGGGAAGGCTCCTGGGTTTTCAAAACTCAAAGTACCTTTTTGAAGTTGATTTGGTAAACCAGGTATGTTTTATGAAAGTTGTGGGATTTTGGGGTGTTTACAAAGAGTTCTTTGGGTTCCTTTTAAAGTCTGGTTCCTTAAATCTAGAATCTCTCATGGGTGTTTAAACATTCTCAAAGATTTAGCCGTTTGAGATGGACAAATTTAAGAAAATTAAGACATATGCGCATCGATGATACTCTTTCTCAAAAATTAGATCCTATCACATTGACATTTGTTAACTATTTTTGAAAATTATAAATATAATTTTAAAATCTTTAAAGAGTTTTTAAAAAATACATTTTTTATTACATTCATCGTACCTAAATGAAATGGTGAATAAAGTACCCAATCATTCTCTCTCTTTCTCCTTTTATATATATAACTCGGGACATCCTTTTTTGGTATGGCACCCAATTGAGCTTTTGTTGGTGCACCCAATTGACATAAGATGTCACCTTGTCAAACGCCAAATCCATTCATTTCAAGATTTTAGGTATGGCACCCCTCACCTGGGACCTCCCTCTTCCCCGCTTTACACACAAATGGATGTGTTCGTTATAAATGAATACCATTGGCGTGATTCCATCATAAAGCCAGAGAGGTAGTGGTTTCGGTGAGGTGAAGTTGCAACCAAGAAAAGATGGGATGGGCGTCATGATAGGTTTGATGATGACGAAAATACTCTTGCATGGAAAAGAAATTTTAGTAAGCTTCTCATTTTCTATAGCATTTGTTTGGATCTAGGACCCGACATACCCAAGGTAAGGTTGGAGGAAATTTTGTAGCTTGATTGGATGGACCACCCTTGTCTACGAAATGGCAGATCTACCGCGGAGTGCATTAGCTTAACTCATCTACTAGGGCTCTCTAACACCCACATCAGTGGTGGTGAGTTTCATTCTTCGGCCTCCCCCATTGGAAGAAAGAAAGAAAAAAAGAAATGGCAGATTGCTGGCATCGAAAGTTCATTGATTTTTGAGTGCTTCTACATGAACCGACCTACAACTAATTGGTGGATCGACAGTAGAGTGAGCCAACATATCTCAAAGAGCAAAAAGGGAGATATGGACCTTAAGAAATTCAAATCTGGTGAACATCATGCCAACATGAGAAATAATATCATTTATGATGTTTTTGGAGTTATCCTTTAGAATTTTTATACAAAGCACACCAATTGTACTTACTGATATATTGATTGTGCTTTTGTTAGGCGCAATCTTGTATTGATCCCTATTTTACAAAGAAAGGGTTTGATATCAGGTTTGTCCTTGAAAAAGTCATTATGGAAAAACATGATAAGATAGCTTTTTCTATCTTATTTGATTTTGTGCATGGTATGTTCAAGTTAAACATTAGTGATAATAAAGTTCTTCTTTTGTGTATATTGATTGTGCATTTATCATTAATGTGAATGTATGAAATAAACAATTAGGGATATAAGTTTGATTAAGTTGAGAAAATTAATCAACTTTAACTTTTGCTTAAGTTTTAGGAAAACACTTTTAATAAGTGTGAACCTTGCATATGTGAGAAAATGACTAGAAAAACATTTTAAAAAAAATTAATTAGGGGAACATCCCAATTAGAAATCATTCACACAAATTTATTTAGACTATTTATGATAAGATCTCATCATGTGAAGGTTTATTTTATAACATTTATTGATGATTATTTGAGATATTCATATTTATATCTTTTAGCACATAAATTTGAAATACTTGAAATATTCAAAGAATATAAACAAAAAGCTAAAAACCAATTATGACATACCTTAAAAGTGTTAAGATATTATAGAGGTGGAGAATATAGCTTTATATAGTTTCTTGAATACTATAAAGACTTTGGTATCTCTAAATAAAATATCATGCTTAAGACACTTCAATAAAATGGTGTAGCAGAAAGATATAATAGGACCTTATTGAATATGATAAGGTTTATGTTAATAGATGTTTATCTTACAAGGATATTTTGGGGAGAAGCAGTGACTACAATCATATATATATATTAAATAGAGTACATTGTAAAACTATATTCTCTATACCATATGAAATGTGGTTTGAAAGAAAAGTAGACCCGAGTCATCTAAGGAGGTGGAGATCTATCGCGCATGTAAAGATGTTTGATAAGTTTACGAATAAACTAGATACTAGGTCCTTAAGATGTGTTGATCCAAATAACCTTTGTGAATAAATTAAAACTTTAAGTGGATATAAAAGACCAAAGGTCATACTGCCTTAAAGAATTATCATACCTAACTTTTAGAAGAAGTGTGTAATTCTATGGATTTAGATGAAGGTGACTGGTAATATGATGTATTAATAGGCTATTAACTCTTCTAAATCAACAAATCAGGAAAAAGCAATGAATGAGAAAACTTAATTTATTTAAAAAAAATAAGTATGAAAATTGATAAATTTGTGAAAAGAAAGGAAAGTTATTGATTATAAATGGATTTTTTAAAATAAATATAAAGTCAATGAAACAATTGACAAATTTAAGGTGAAGTTTTAAAAGGATTTTTGTAAAAGGAAGAGTGTCACGACATATTTTCCTTTGTGAAATTTACATCCATTAGGATTATTCTAGCTATTTCTTCATATTATAATTTAGATTTACATTAGGTAGATGTAAAATTCACTTTTCTAAATAGTGATTTAGATAAAATCATTTATATGAAACAACTAAAAGGCTATGTTTTAAAGTTTAGGAAGATAAACTATATAAATTGAAAAAATATTTATATAGCCTTAAACAAATATCTCGACAATAGTATTTGACTTTTCAAAATGCTATTTTAGAACTTGAGTTTATTGCTAATGAACTTAATGTTTGAAATAGTGAGAACTACTTTGTCATTCTATCTTTATATGTATATGACATATTGAATGAGAATGACAATAAGATGATTCTCAAAATTAAAAAATGGTTAAACTCAAAGTTCAAAATGAAGGATATGGGAGAGGCATCCTATATTGTAGGTATAAAGATATCTCATGATAGATAATTTAAACTTTTATGTTTGAGTCAAGAGAGGTATATTTATTATATCCTCAAGAAATTTAGGATAAGTGATTAGAAACCTATAATTATACTCATTACTAAAGGGATCAAATTGAGTAATGTTGGTTGCCCCAGTGAGATAGAAAATAAGCCTAATGTTCCTTGTGTGATGTATGTTATATTGTGTAAAGACTGGATATGATGAGCTTTGTTGTTGGTGTTGTGAGTAAATATCAAAGTAATCCTGGTTGTAAACATTGAATAATTGTGAAAGTATTTTGAGATATCTTAAAGGAACAAAGATTTAAAACTTTATTTTCAAGCAGATGAACTAAAAGTGAAAGGATATTTAGATACTAACTTTACTGGGATCAAAGATGACAATAAGTCAACCTTCGATCAAATATTTTTATTTTAAGATATTGGTGTTATGAGTAAATATCAAAGTAATCTTGGTTGTAAGCATTGCATAACTATGAAAAGGATTTTGAGTTATCTTAAAGGAACAAAATATTTAAAACTTTGTTTTCAAACAGTTGAACTAAAAGTGATTGGATACTGACATGCTGATTTTACTGGGAGCAAAGATGACAACAAGTCAACCTTTGGTCAAATATTTTTATTTTAATGTGTTGTTTCTTGAGCTTGTAAGAACCAAGGTTGTGTAGCATTGCATATACAAGAAACTGAGTATGTTGCATGTAGTATGGTTGCAATGAGTGTCATTTGGATAAATTGCTTCATATATCATTTGAAGCTAAATATAGCCAATGAGTCGGTTATCATTTATTGGAACAACAGCACAACAACTACTCTTATTAAAAGTGAAGCCAATAGATCCAGAAGCAATCATATAATGGTTAAATACGGCTATGTTCATGATATGCTTAAAAGCAATGAGATATCTATATATTATATGCCAACTAAAGATATATTGGTTCACTATTTAACTAAAGACATTTCAGATGATCTTTTTACAAAGCATATTACATACATGGGTTTGAGATATGCCTAGAGTCTTTGTGTGAAAATACAATATAATAATCGTTATGTAAGAAAAATATATTGATTATGAAAAACTGAAAAACCGAATAACCGGTAAAAGTTATAAATTCTCTTGCAACTTAAAATAGTATAACTTTGAAAATCATGAAATACTGGGAGAAAAAACTACTATATCATAAATTAGCTCAAGTAGTCAAGTAAGAAACTAAGTTGTTGGTGGCTACTTTCGGCCCAACAACCGTATCCATGACATGCGAGGACTCTCTTTTCGGATTTCATGGGATGCCTTATTATAAAAGATAATAACTTTAAAACAAAGCTATTTTGCTTTTTCATAAAGTTGCAAAAATCTGGCACAATTGATATAGTTTCAACATAAAGCCAGAGTTGATATAGTTTAAACATAAAGCCAGAGTTGAAATCACATGGATGGATAAGCTAAGTTTTTATATACATAATAGATACAACAAGAAAAGGTTAACAGAAAAATATAGACTTTCCTGGTGGAGAATCGTTTGAGGATAGTCGTGTGAAATATCATCATATTCTTCATCTTCTCCTTGCTCTTCCCTCTTCTCCAACTTTTCGCTGCGCTTTTGCATCCGGGCTGTATTCAAGACTGCCTTAGACTCCATCAGAGTCTGGTCAAATGAAAGCATACTCAAACACATGACTTGTGCCTGATTGTCTTCTTCAAGTTGGCCAAGTTAGTGTTTGAACATGTGCATCCGCTTTAGATGAAAGCCTTCAACAAGAAGTAATGAGAGTCTTCATCAATATTGATGGGGGTTGTCTTTGAGATAGGTGCTCAACAATATTCCTGCTATAAACCAGAATGTCATTGAATTACACGACCACAAATTTGCCAATGAAGTCTTGTAAAATATAGTTCATGAGTGTCATGAATGTATTGGGCACATTTTGAGACCAAATGACATGACCAGCTACTCGTACAACTCATACTGGGTTTTGAAGCAGTTTTTCACTCATCCCCTTCGCATCTGGATCTAGTGATACCTGCCTTTCAAATCAACTTTGGAGAAGACGGTAGCACCATTTAGAGTTGAGTATGTTGTCCAGTCGAGGGATGGGATGTCGATACTTGATGGTAATTTTGTTGACAACCCGATTGTCCATACACATGTGAAGTATCCCATCCTTCTTGGGGACTAGGAGGGTCGATATTGCATAGGGACTCACAGACTCACGAATGAATCCTTTATCAAGTAATTCCTTTACATGCCTTTGCAATTCGTTGGCTTCTTTTAGACTGCTTTGGTATGCCGACCGGTTGGGAATCACGACCTTGTAATTAAGTCAATACCGTGCTCAATACCTCTCATGGGTGGTAATCTCACAAGAATGTTGTCAGGGAAAACATCCTTGAATTTGTCCAACAGTTTGGGATACGACTGGTGGGAGTATAGTCGACCATCCTTACACTCTTCCTTGATGTATAGGATGTACACGGGTTGGGCTTGATAGAATGCGACCTCTATTTTGAGATGTGTAGGCTTTCCTTAGGTAGGGCAGGTTATGGCTTTATATTACCTAGCGTGAGGGGCATAAGTGATGTTCTTCCCTTTTCAATGAGTGAGTACGTGTTCCACTTACCGTCATGCATGGAATTTTTGTCATACTTCCATGGTCGTCTAAGGAGAAGGTGGGCAACATCCATGGATACGACGTCGCACAATGCTTGGTCGTGGTAATGTTGTCCTAGTGAGAATGGGACTTTAATGTATCGATCCACCGTGGGGGGGCCATCGTTAGTTAATCATTTTCCGACAAGCTATGAAGTGTGTCATCTTGGAGAACCAATCAACGTCAATGAAGATAAAATCTTTGTCATGGGTGGTTTGGGGCAACCCAAGGATGAAATTCATGCTAATGTCCTCCTATGGCTTGATAGGAATGGGAAGTGGTTTGTATAAGTCATGCATGTCTCCTCATGGCATTTGGCCTTCTTGCATGTTATGCATCGCTCCATGATCTTGTGCACACCTTTCTTAAGACTTAGCCAAAAGAAGTGCTCCTTAAGAGTCTCTAGAGTCTTCTTTTCTCCAAAATGACCAATACCTCCATTGTTTGCCTCAAGAATAAGCAATTCTCGAATATATACACAAGGTATGCAAAGCTCTCATAGCGAAAAAGGAAGCCATCTTGCATTAAATAACCTGTATTTGTCTTCTTCTGAGCTAGGTAGGGAGTGAAATTTGGATCTTATGTATAGAGCTCATTGAAAAACTCGAAACCCAAAAGCTTAGCACTAAGTACAGAAATCAATGTATACCTCCAAGAAATGGCATCGACTATAGTGTTGATGTTTCCTCTCTTGTACTTGATACCATAAGGAAAGACTTCAAGGTATTCGACCCATTTAGCATGCCTCTTGTTAAGATTTCCTTGACTTTGAATATACCAAAGTGCTTCATGATTAGTGTGGATGACAGACTCTTTTGGTAATAGATAATATTATCATGTTTGAAGTGCTCTAATCAAGGCATGAAATTCCTTGTCATATGTAGAATAATTTAAATACATACCTTTCAACTTCTCGCTAAAATAGGCAATACGCCTCCCTTCTTGTATGAGGACAACTCCAATTCCAACTCCACATGCATCACATTGTATTTCAAATGTCTTATTGAAGTCAGGTGTAGGCGCTCCTTGATGGTCTCGAAACTCTTTTGGGCAGGAAGCCCCAATGGAACCCTTTGCCCTTCTTTATGAGGTTAATGAGTAAGGTTGTGATAGTACTAAAGTCCTTGATAAAGCATCGGTAGAAGGAGGCTATGCCATGTAAACTACATACATCACTCAACTTGATGGGAGTCGGCCACTCTTGAATGGTGTGAATCTTCTCAGGGTCCACCTCCACTCCATTAGAGGACACATTAAAACCCAAAAATATAACCCTATTGGTACAAAAATGATACTTCTTTAAGTTTGTATAGATCTTTTATTCCCATAGGACTTCAAAAATACAACGGAGGTATCCTAGGTGCTCTTCAATGCCATGACTATACATAAGAATATCATCAAAGTAAACCACACTGAATTTTTCAATGATTGCCCTAAAAACATGATTCATGAGATGCATAAAGGTACTAGGAGCATTTGTGCATGGCATAACAAGCTACTCATATAGACTGTACTTGGTCTTGAAGCCATTCGTCTCCTTCTCTCATGCGGATTTGATGATACCCATTTTTTAAGTAAACCTTAGAAAGATAGAAGCACCATGTAATTTGTCCAACATGTCATCAAGACAAGAAATAGGATATTGGTATTTGATGGCAATCTTGTTAATGGCTCTATTGTCCATGCACTTCACATCATCCTATTCTTCTTTAGTACCAAAAGTATTGGTACTGCACTGGGACTCATGAACTCCCACACTACTCCTTTGCTAAGAAGCTCATCAACTTGCCATCATAGTTCCTTGGCTTTTTCAGGAGTGCAATGATAGGTTGGTTGATTAGGTAAGGGAGCTCTGAGAATAAGATCAATTTGATGTTCAATTTCTTGAAATGGGGAAGGTCATTAGGAAGTACTTCAGGAAAAACATCTATAAATTTATTAAGTAATGCTTGGACCGGTTTAGGCAAGGGGGTGGTGGAGCTGACTAGGGTTGCTTGGGCTACTAAGAAGAAAAGTAGGTAGTAGTGTAACAAAGTTTTTAAGGCTTGGATTGAGAAACGAAAAGGCTTTCTTTGGGGTTGTTGTGGTCGTCAAAGGAGGAAATTTTGGATTGGGGGGACTAGGTGGAAGATGGATGTCTTTAGAGCTAAGAGGGTATATAGACAATATTTTTTCCTTAGTGGCAGAAAGAATAAGTATTTTGGAAACCATTGTGTCTAGCTTTTCGATCAAATTGCCATGGACAACGCAAGAGCAAATGACAAACTTCTATCGGAATTACATCACAAATTATTTCATCTCTATAGTTTTTACCAATAGAGAAAGAAATTCTAACTTAGTTGTTCATTTGGACCCAACTCTTGTTACTCAACCATTGAAACCTATATGGATGGAAATGAAGAATAAGTGTAAGGTTGACTTTTCTTACTATTTTCGTAGATAAAGCATTTACACAACTTCCGCCATCTATGATGAGAGAATATACTTTACCAAAGATTGTACATCGGGAGTGGAAGATGCACTCCCTCTCTTCTTCATCTAGCATTGTGTGGGTGCTAAGTGTCTACCGTACTACCAAGAGTTCTCCTTCATCTGTATTTTTCATGTGCCTCTTCATCATCATCGGGGCTAAATGATTCTTGTTTGTCCTTGCTTTCCACATCTTCATGAGATCCCCTGATAACCATCACCTTCTTTGTGGGCATTGGAAGGTGATGTGACCATGTCAAAGACATTTGAAGCACTTGATATCGTGTGCTTTATTTCTTTACATTTACCATGCACCGAGGAGGATGGTTCCTTGGAAGGGGTGGTTTGGTGGAGACTGAAGAGACCGACTTAAGGGAGATTGAGTGCGAGAAGTATGTGTATTACACTGCCTTTGATACTGTTTCACCTTGATGGCCAGCTTGAAGACACATCACCAATGAATTCATAAGATTGGAGTTTCATGGCATTGGCTATGTCATGTTGCATCCCATTCAAGAACCAAGTGATGTTTTGCTCTTTCGGCTCATGCACATTGCATCTCATCATGAAGGTTTCGAAGTCCTTAATGTAATCCTCAACAATCATGGATCCTTGTCGAAGAATTTGGAGACACAGATAGAGTTCTTGTTGGTATTATTCCTATACGAATCTTCACATCATCTCCCTCTTCTTGACCTACAAAGTACGAATCTCGGGTTCACCATCACGCCTTCTCCATTCTTGAAGATTTATCCACCATAGACTAGCATAATCTGTGAACTCCAATGCCGCTACTTGCACCTTCATTGGTTTTGAATAATCATAATATTCGAAAATCTTCTGGAGAGTTTTCACCTTTGAAAGAGGGAATTGGTATTTTCAGTCGAAATTCATTTTGATCATGTCTAGGAGGTAGACGATCTTATGGAAGAAATGGGGATGCTTCTCCTTAAGGTTCCAGGAAGGCGTCGTAAGGAGGAAAAGTCCTTTGACAGATAGAAGGAGTAGGTGAAGGTACCCTCAAAATGCTAAGTCCACGCACTTCGTGTTGAAGTGCTTCAACTTGACCTTCAAGAGCTAGAATTTGGGCTTCATTGAAGGTGAGACTACGTGAAACTTCAATTGAATGTTCATCATGGTTATGGGGCAAGTGGGGGGCAGAATGAGAGTTTTAGATGTGCTGGTAGAAACTTATCAAATAAGGTAAATCTGGACTACAATAACAACTTTTACGAAGTCGCTTGAAGATTTTGATCTAGAACTTCGATTGAGTTGAAAATTAGTCACAAGGTTACCTAATATGTCTTCAAATGGTAAAAAATATTTTGGCCCAAATGGATGAGCCAATAAGAAGAAATAGGTTCTACAACTAGATGGGATGCAGAAAATTGCTACAGGAACTTGAGTTTGAATCTCAATAAAAGCACCAAAATTGATATTGTCAAGTTTGTTGAAGCAATCCGCTACGAATCTATGATAAAAATCACACCAACAACTCGCTACTAAGTGTAAACACCCAAAATTAAAAAAAAAAAAATCCTAAACTCCCGATTTCGAAAAATTCAATTGATTTAAGACCTTTTTAAAAGTTCAAGTCTTTTTAGAAACGTTTCAAAATAAAGGTTTTAAAATCAAGTTAAAAGGCCCAAATGATTCGAAACAAATTAGACGAACAGGTGAAGACCCAATCCAATTTAAGATCGAGATCAAGTCCGAAACGAAAGGACAGACCAAGTCAAAGCCTTATCTTCTTCAAACAGATCAAGTTACAAACCTTATCAGGTTAGATATGAAGATCAAAGATGCCAAGTGGATAAGACGGATTGGTTCAATTCAAATCCAGGGGTCGAATCACTTCAAATCGTGGATTAGTTCATTTCAAATCAAATGGACCAGTTTTACAAAATGAATCGGACTTGGAAGCACTGATTTTGAAGACTTATCCAAGCTACAGCCCGCCAACATATTGATTTAAATCAAGCTGAGTGAAGACAAGTTACTCAATAAGATAAAGCAAGCCTAGCCTGCCACTTGGACTTCACCCGGCTAGGGCTAGATGTGCCCCATGAACTCAAGAACCAACCCACATGGGACTGGTCCATATCACTAAGAGGGGGACCACCCAAAATGGACTTGGGGCTGGATATGGGCCATGCAAGGCCTCCCCCAAGGAAGGCCCTAGAAACCAGCCCCCTTGGCCTATAAATAGGGCCAAGGGGAGGGCGTGTTCGTCATCTTGTGACTTGGGGAATTTGGTGAGAGAAAGAGGTTGCTCTAGGGGGAAGGGCCAGCAAGGGAGTGATTCCAAGAGAGGGGTTGCTCCTAGGTGGGTCGTGGGCTGTCAAGGGAGTGAAGAGAGAGGGGAATTGGGGTAGTTCTAGGCTAAGGGCTGGTGCACTTAGTGAGTGTGAGTGAGATATTGAATAAAGGGAGCACAGGAGGGCCAAAATTCATCTTGAAATTTCGGTTTTTTGGAGAAAATCTGTAAGTATTCCTAATCTTTGATTCTCACACATCTCTTCCTTCAATTCAATTTAAAAGGATTTGTATTAATGGAGCCTTGTCTCCCCCATGTTGTAATAAGAAGTAGATGCGCTGAATTTTCATTCTCACTTATGCACTCTATGTGTTTGGTTTTGTGATTTTTCCCCAATATATTATATAGAACCCTCTATACTCTCTAACCCCCTCTATGATTAAGCTAATATACATATTTCCCTTCATTTTCCTTCAGTAATTTGCTTAGTGTTGCTGGGTTATTGCAATTTAAATTCGGGTGAGTATGCATGCATGTATGTTCTATAAAAACGAAATTTTGGTTTTTCAGCATCTATATACTTAGATTGTTTCAATTTTAATTCTCTGATTTATGATCCGAATGCATTGAAATTTTAGGCACAATACCTACACACACTAGCCCACTAGAAATAAAATTTGCAAGAAATTTAGAACTATAAAACTCAGTGAATAAAATTGGGAAATATCGGACAAATCCTTTTATGTTTTCTGCATAGTCAGATTTCCTACAATAGGGATTAGGTAAAAGTCTCATATCTCTGTCGGTAGGAATCCAAATTGGATGAAATTAGTCTCATTGGAAATTTGATATTCATATATTTCTAAAAAGACTAAAATCATAATATTTGGAAATCTGCACACTGAGATATAGAGGTTTCTTTGAGCCTCTATATTTTTATCATAGAATCTCCTGAAACTATGAAGTAAGGTCCAATTCCCGATTTAATTTTGTGAATCTGTTGGTCCACAATTCAAAAAAAAAGGTGGTCTAGGATCCCAATATATCAAGGAACATCCTGTAAAAATTTTATAAATTTTAGAGATCCTTAGACCACCAAGGAAAATTTGGGAATGAGGTTTGAAAAATAGAACCAATTTCTGTTTTTCAGAACTTGGTGAATTTCAAGTTGAAACTAAGTGCACTCACTCTTTCTTACACAAACACTTCATCTTCACATGAATTGGAGTCTATCACCTCTAAATTTGAAGTTTCTAAGTGCTTAGGCTGACCCTTGAGTGTCGGTTCAAGAATGCCTAAAGCGAAAAGAGTTTGCTTAGCCACAGTCACCATTTTAGTCGGATTTGGTCTCTATACTTTGCTAGTTTTTGAAAACTAGCTGGCACGCTCGTGTAAGAGTAGATTAGAAATTCTCGTTTCAAGTCTCTACATAGACTTGGAGTGAAAATTTCACGTCTACACTAAGCCTCGTACAAGACTTAGATAAGAGGAACAAGAGACAAGAAGGCCTTAAGAGGGAACCCTATTTGAAACTTGTAGGACTTTTATTATCTCAAGAATAGCTAAATAAGATGCCCTCTAACACCAGCCCAAAAAGGGTATTTATAAGGTTGGAGAGGCCTTATTAAACATCTCTTGTACAAGAAAACCTAACCTTGGAGATTTGGAAAGTTTTCAATTCCCATCAGTTGTGGTTTTCTTTGTACAAAACTTACTAAACACATTCTTGATATAGAAAATAACAAAGGAAATATCTGACCAACAATATGGGCCTTATTATAGGCAAGAAATAGAGACAAAACATGTGTTTGATTTGACATATTGAGATTACTTGAGTTTAAGATAAATAATACAATTTGCATAGACTTGACTCATGATGATTTCAGAATGTGTGGGAGCGTGTTTAATTGTATCAAGTTCTTCACCAGAATAGCAATGGATGGCTTCAACTTCAATTGGATTAAGACACGTTAAATTACAAAAGGTGGGGTTCCATCATGGTGTGAGATGGGTCTTGGATTTGGTCATGATCCCTTCAACTAGTTCCATTTATTATTGGAACAAGAGTCAATGGTTGCATTTGGGTTAAAGTCATTTGAACTTGGTTTTGTACCCAGGTTAAAAGTCAATGAATTAGAGTCAATGTCCTCATCACATCCCTATGCATAAACATGTTCCAATATAATCCTTTGTAAATAGACATGGCCTATCTTTTATAGGAAATGATTTAAGAGGTAGAACAACCTTGTTTGGTTCCTTCGACTTGTTTATCAACACATGGAAAGATGACATCACGATTTTATGCCTAAATTTAAAGAACAAGTCTCTTTAAAACATTCTCCTGGTTGTGTCATGTCATTTCATCTTCATGGCAAAACAAGTCAACTCATACAACTCCATTTCTCATGTCACTTCTCACACAAACACGATTTGTGTTTTGTTGTCTCTTGTGATATGTCTAACATTAATAGTGATTTCTCATCTCGGGTTGTGCTCAGATCATGGCATTTTATATTAATGTCCAGAACAGGTCAATCACAACAGGAACCAATCTTTCTACGTTACTTCCTATGGACACAAACACACCTTTTGAGTCATGTTCTTGAAAAAGTTGGGTATCGTGTTGTATCTGAAATTTTCACCCCTAGGAAATTAGTCTTGCTTTGATCTACATCACAATTTTAAGTACTCCAAAACGCAATGCACAATATCAAATTCAAAGCGCTTCACGCACATCAATGCCTAGAGAAGAAATGAAGGTTTAGGATCTTGACTTTTGTAAGTAGTGGATGGCCACTATCGGCCCATAACTAATGACAACTATGAAATGCGGGAATGACTCTCTTCCCGGATTTCATAAGTTGTATTTTGAAAAAATATAAATGTTATTCAAACTATTTTCTTTTATCTTTTGAAAAAGTTCTAAGCATCTCACAGATGAAAGAGAATGGTTGTTAAAAAGAAAAGCCCAGAAAAGAAAACTCAGAAGATGAAAAAGCCATGTATATATATACAAAAGAAGAATACATAAAACAAGATAATACACAATATACAATATAATCGATCTTTTTGAGAAAATCCTTTGCGAGAAACCTTGTCCATATCTCTCTCCTCTTTTTCTTGGTGTCCTATAGGCTCATCACTACTGCGAAAATACAAAGTCCTCTACTGTCGGTACCAACATTGCGACAATCAACTCCATCATACCGTCGGTCCCAATATTTGATATCAGAGCCTCGTTGGAGCTCCTCAATAACTTCATAGTAGGTACATTGATTCTATAAAAGGAAAATAGTGAGAGAGAAGTCTTAACGATGTCGAAAAAATTTATGGCATAAGTTTTTACAAATAAAAAGAGAAGAAAAGGGAGAAAAGATGTAAAGACCGCCAAAATCCACCTATTGAAGGCGGCCTTAGGCATGTCGCAGGCCTGAAAATAAACATATGACCTAAACACAATAGAGGCCAAGCAAAGAGAAAGAAGAAACAGAGAAGTCTAGTGATGACTAAGCCAGGCCAGAGAATAAGGCAAGGCTAGGCCAGCAGCGAAGAACTGTCGGTGGCCTATCGCCTCTCTCCCTCTCTCTCATCCATTTATAAATCTCGGGTTTCTACAAAAACGTCTATTTTGTGAAACCAGGCAACAATTTTGCATGTGAAATTACCCTTTTCCCTTGTATGAAAACTTAAACTACAAAAAACTATAGGACAAAATTACCGAAATGTCCAAATATTTTGATACGAAAAGAATGGTGTGCCCTTATCGATTGAAAAGTCTTTTCTACCCTCTAACACTATATAAAAAGAGTAGTTTTACTAATTTGTCTATAGTCATTTTACAGAATTATAGATCTTGGGATTCAAGTGTTTTTAGGATATAACACTCTCAGTTTTACATTTTATCTGTTATTTCACTTGAGAAAAGTACAAATTTATCCCTGTACTTTCTGAGAAATATCGAGAATAGTATTTTTTGTGTTTAATCTCAGTTTTTATTATATTTCTAGAGAGGTACCTATATGTGCCTAGAAATATTTACAATTTAGTACTTAGAATTTGTAGATATTGTATTTAGGTGCCTAGTTATTTTTGTTATTGATTCTTTATGAAATGTCTTACGTAAATTCATTTGATGCATGTTTTATGTTTTCTAACTAAAAATGTACTCTCTACTTGTTGTCTCTACCAAAATTATTAAAAATGACTTCTAGAATTTATGTGTCTTAGTTGACAAAGACTAAAAAGTTAAATTACTTAAATTTTCAAATTAATTCCACTAGCCTTAACTTTAGAGAGAGTTGATTATGTACTTATGCAAACTGTATTACCCCCTACTCTAGTTGCAATAGATGAAGAAAAAATATATAAAATGTTTCTAAAGGATGATACTATAGTTAGGACCATAATGTTGACCTACATGGAGGATGACATGATTAGATTCCTTGAGGAATATAAGACTCCTAAAGAATTATTTGATTCCATGACCATAAAATATGATACTATAGCTAACTTGCATGTACAACTACTCCTTTAAAAATACAATTCTTATAAAATAAAAGAAGGTGATAACGTAATTGAACATGTTAACCAAATGTTAGTAATAGTTAGAGATTTAGCTGTAGCAATGTCAAACATTCTTCAACCAATACAGATATTCACAATTCTAAACAGTCTACTCCCTTCTTCGAACATGGTAACCACAATACTTACACCTCGACCAGATTTTACCCTTTTTAAACTCCCACTGAACCTAGCAATTGAATAATAACATATAAATAAAAACAAAAGAGAAAGGTTGTTAGTTGCTCAAGATGATTTAGGGTTTAGTTCCAAAAACAACTAGGATAAAAAAACAAATAAAAAATTTGGTAAGAATAAAAGGTAGGACGATGAAAACTTTAAGAAACCACAAGAATCCGCTTCTTGGGTAAAGTGCTTTAACTGTGGTAAGATGGGGTATTACAAAAGGGACTGTCGCAACAAGAATACTAATGCTGGATACAACCAACGATACGACCCAATAGAGAAGCAAGACATAATCAACATCATTTCTGAGTGCCTCTATATGGACCATTCGGTGACTGGTTGGTGGATCGACTCTGAAGTGAACCAGTATATTTCAAAGAGCAAAGAGAGAGCAATGGATCTGAAGGAATACAATCCTCGCGAGCATCGATTGTATATGAGGAATAATACCTTTTCTGATGTTCTTGGAGTTGGGTCCTTCAGGATTTTTATACAAGACACACTAATTATACTTACTGATGTATTAATTGTGCCCACTATTAGGTGCAATCTTGTATCGGTCCCTATCTTAGTAAAGAAAGGGTTTGAGATTAGTTGTCACTGATAAAGTCATTATACAAAAGCATGGTAGGATAACTTTTTTTTGTTTATTTGATACTGAGCATGGATTGTTCAAACTCAACATAAATAAAAATAAAAGTTCTTCTTCTACTTATATTAATAGTGTTTATGTAATTAATGTAAATGTATAACATAAAAGATTGGGTCATATAAGTTTAAAGAAGTTGAAAAAATTAATCAACTTTAACTTATTACCCAATTTTCATAAAAATACTTTTAATAAGTGTGAAGCATGTATACCAGGAAAAATTACTAGAAGGACAACAACCTTACTAAAGATCATTCACACTGATTTATTAGGACCTTTTAGAGTAAGATTAAATAGAGAAAATATTTATTTTATAACATTTATCGATGATTACTCGAGATATACCTATATATATATATATATATATATATATATATCTTAGCACATAAATCTGAGGCACTTGAAGCATTCAAAAAATATAAGTAAGAAGTTGAGAATCAATTGAGGCATACAATCAAAGTCTTGAGATCGGATAGAGGTAGAGAATACACCACTGTAGAATTTTTAGAATTTTGCAAAGACTTTGGTATTACAAAGCAAAATACAATGTCCAGGATACCTCAATAGAATTGTGTAGTAGAGAGATATAATAGGACCCTATTGAATATGATAAGGTCTATGATAATAGATGCTTCTTTGCGAAGGATATTTTGGGGAGAAGCGATAAGTACAACTATGTATATACTCAATATAGTTTCATGTAAAGTTGTATTCTCTATTCCATATGAGATATGTTTTGCAAGAAAACAAAACCTAAGTTATCTCTGGAGGTGAGGATCTATCACTCATGTGAAGATCCTTGATTAGTGTAGAGACAAACTAAATAGTAGGTCCTTAAGATGTATATTCATCAAATATTCTAAATGATCTAAAGGATATCAGTTTTATAATGAGGACCATAGACTCATAAAAAACAAGGATACTAAAAATAACATTCTTGAAAATGATGATGGGTATGTTGATGATCTAGTACATCTAGATCAATCATCATTTAAACCCATAGATAAGCTTCCTAAACAAACTGAAACTTTAAGTGGACACAAAAGACCTAGGGTTACACTATCCTACTTGAAGGATTATCACACTTACCTTATTAAGAAAGTTTATAATTCGGTAGATTTAGATGAGTTGACTGATAACTTGACATATCAATAGACTATTGACTCATCTGAATCTTCATATTGGGAAAAAGCCATGAATGAAGAAATTGAATCTACTAAAAAAAACTATGTCTAAGAATTGGTTGATTTTATAAGAGGAAGGTCATAGGCTTTAAATGGGTTCTCAAAAAGAAATATAAGATCAATTGAACAATCGACCAGTTTAAAGCGAGGTTAGTTGTAAAGGGTTTTCGCCGAAGTAATGGTTAGATTATGTTAAAACATATTCTCCTATTATGAAATTTGCATCTATAAGAATAATCTTTGCGATATCAGCATATTATGATTTGGATTTATATCAACTGTATATAAAAACTACTTTTATAAATGAAGATTGAGATGAAATCATATATATATGCATCAGCCTGAAGGATACATGGTTAAAGGCCAAGAAGATACAGTATATAGGTTGAAAAATCTCTATACGGTCTTAAAGAGTCACCTCGTCAGTGGTATTTGCCTTTTCAAAATGTCATTATTGAACTTGGGTTTGTGGCTAATGAACTTGATCATTGTGTATATGTCTGAAACACTGGGAGTCACTTTGTCATCTTATCATTATATGTAGATAACATATTATTGACTGGGAATAACAATGAGATGATTGTCAAAACCAAGTCATGGTTAAACTTAAGGTTTGAAATGAAGGATATGGGGGAAGCATCCTATATTCTGAGTATAAAGATTTATCGAGATAGAGAATTTAAACTTTTATGCCCAAGTTAGGAGAGAGATATTGATTATATTATAAAGAAGTTTAAAATGGGTGAATATAAGTTTGCATCTACACCTATTGCGAAAATGGTCAAATTAATTAAGGTTGATTATCTCGGTGAGGGAGACGATAAGCCTAATATTTCTTATGCACAGGCTATGAGTAGCCTGATGTATATTATGTTGTGTACAAGACCTGATATCATGTTTACTGTTAGTCTTGTGAGTAAATATCAAAGTAATCTCATATAGAATCATTGGATAGCTGTGAAAATGATTCTAAGATATCTTAACGGAACAAAAGACTTGAAACTTTGTTTTCAAGTAAACGAATTGAAAGTGATAGGATACTCAAATGTTGACTTTGTTGTGAACAAAGATGATAGCAAATCAACCTCTGGTAAAATATTTTTATTTTTAGGTGGTGAGATATCTTGGACATGCAAGAAACAAAATTGTGCAGCATTACATATATAAGAGATTGAGTATATTGCTTGCAGTATAGCTGCTATGAGTGCCATTTGGATAAGTTGCTTCATATGTAATTTGATGTTGGAGCTGATAGCTCAAGAAGCCAGATATCACTATGCTTATGATTGTAGATATGAAAATTTCACTTCAAACCTATGTAGAGACTTGAAATAAATTTTTCAGACCTACTTTGCTTACGCGAGTGTGCCAGCTAGTTTTCCAAAACTAGCAAAGTTTATAAAATCTGACTTTGGACGATTGTAGTTAAGTGAGATCTTTTCGCTTTAGGCGTTCTTGAACCGATACTCAAGGGTCAGCCTAAGTACTTTGAGGATTTCCTATGTATAGGTGTATTTCCAAATTCATGTTGAAATGTAGTTGTGATACAAGCAAACTCCTACACTTTGGTGCAAAGTTGAAAATCTGCAAGTTCTGAAAAACAGAAACTGGTTTTGTTTTCATAACTTGTTTTCTAAAAAAAATTTAGTGACTTAGAGATCTCCAAAATTCCTGAAACATTTACAAAACATAGCCTGGAATGTGGAGATCCTAAGCCTATTTTTATTTCAAATTTTGAGACTGCAGTTTTATAGAATTAAATCAGGAATTGAACTCTATTTAATAGATTCAGGATTTTCTATTACAGAAATACAGAGGCCCAAAGAAACCTCTGTATCTCGGTGTACAAAAATCCAAATTCTATGATTTTAGTCTTTCTGGAAAGCTACAGATGTCTTTTCGATGAGACTAATTTAACAAAATTTAGTCACTATAGACAGAGATATGGGACTTTTACCCAACTCCTATTGTAGAAAAATAGACTGTCAGAAATCAAATCTGAATTTACCCACTCTTTCCCAGTTTTATTCACATATCTACACAGTCCTAAAATTCTTGAAAGTTTTATTTCTAATATGTTGGTGTGTATAGATGTGGTACCTAAAATTTCAGAGTATTCGGATCATCGGTTCAAAAGCGAAAATTGCAGCAATCAATGTATGCTAGATGTTGATGACCTCCAAGAAACGACTTACAATGGTGCACTCGACCCTCACTTTCCTACACTCTCTTCTCTCTTTCTTTTCTCACTTTCACTCTCTAATTTTGCAGCACTTTCCTACCTTTTCTACACTCCTTCTCTCTCTTCACTCTTCCCTAGATGAACCTCACGAAATGCTCTAGCCAAGGATGCCCACCCAATGCTCACCAATACTAGAAATCATCCCCCTTGGCCTATATTTATAGGCCAAGGGGGGTCTTCTCTAAACCCTTCCTTGGGGCGGGTGCTCCATGGCCCAAAATCCAGCTCCAAGGTTCATTCTCTTCACGTGAGCTTCAAGAGATCTTCATGTGGTCCATTTAGGTTAAGATGACTCAGCCAATGTAGCTCCAAGTGGGCCGGTTAGGTCTTGGCTTGAGCCACCTTGGTGCTTGATTCCATCGCCTAGGCTAGGATGGGTGTACTCAATAAACAAGACAGGTCAGCGTAGATGGGTTCGGTCAAGGCTAGGTAAAGAGAATTTCCATTATAGTTTAGTCAAAGAATATAGGGTGGATATGGCTAGGGTGAGTCAAATTCGGTCTAGTTAAGGCCACTTGGTTAGAGTTAGACCACGAGTCATGGTTAGCTTAGGTGAATCAAGTCTAGGATTTAATCAAATTCAACCAGGTTAGGTTGATGAGGCTACCCACTTGAATTGGCCTTTTGATGGAGCTGTGCCTTGACTTGATTTGATCCATGACTTGACTTACACGAACTTGATCCTAGCTTGATGCGGTCTTTGCTCAACCATTACCTTGATCTTCACTCCCATCTTGATTTGTTTCTATCCTCTCAGCTTCATCCCTTCTGCTTTCTCCATTGGTCCGGCTAGGTGTCCTTCTTCATGGGTCCTTGGCTAGGTTTGGCCTTGAATCATCGGCTTTGCTTTTGCCCATTTATTTTTATTTCATGCTTTACTCTCTCTTAGATTTGGTTCGTAGTTTTATCCGTAAATTGGACTTGAATCTTGCGCTTGATTTCATATTCATGGTTTCAAATATTTCTTTTGATTATTTAAAACCATTTGAAATTATATTTGAAAATATTGAGTTTTGTCAAAATCTTCAAATATTGTTCTTTTTTAGAACAACTGAGTTTCATTCCTAGTGTTCGTTTGCATGGGCGACCTGCTTTCGCCCCGTGAGTTGGTCTTTACCGTTTCAACCACTTTAAACCTTGATCGGGTGTAGGGTATCAAACCACTTTAACCCTGGATGGGTGTAGGGTATCAAACCACTTTAACCCTAGATGGGTGGTAGGGTATCAAACCACTTTAACCCTGGATGAGTGTAGGGTCTCGAACCACTTTAACCCTTGATGGTTGTAGGGTCTCGGAGTAAGACTCTTCTTAATCGGGCGAGTTTTTGAGGCTTGATTTGGATTTAATTTGATTTCAAAAGGTTTTGATAAACTTGATATTTAGCAAACATGTTTGGGTTTGGTTCCCAATGTATCATTTATATTTGAAGAAAAATGATTGAAACCATCCTTTCTTTAGATGAAATCATTTGAATATTCAGAATGCTGCCAATTTGGGCTTGAGGGCAAAGTAGTCATTTTTTTGCTCTTTATCAAAATTTGATTTTTTTGAGAGAGGTACAATTTACCTTTATTTTGAGGTTATCATGAAATTTTGGTGTGAAAATGAGTCTGTTTAAGGTGTCTTTATTTGAAAACCCTTAAAAGACCTAAAACCGCAATTTTTTCTTAAAAAGGAAAAATTTGTAAAAGATCAAATTATTTTGAGAAAAAATTTGGGTGTTTACAATGATATACTCAAAATAAATGAAATAACTATAGGTTATATGCCAACTACTGATATGTTGGCTGACCCCTTAACAATAGGCATCTCACAAGAATTGTTTACTAAACATGTAACTCTTATGGGGTTGAGATATGCCTAGTATATAAGTATAGAAAATATAGTTTGTTATGAGTTATGTAGAAAAACACATTGTGTGTGAAAAAATCACATAATAGATAAAAATTGTAACTTACAACTAAAAAAAATGATACAACTTGTTTAACTCCAAAGTAGTGGGAGGCAAAACTAGTATATCAAAGGTTGTCTCTAGTGGCTAAGTGGGAGATGTAAGTAGTGGGTGGCTAGTATCGTTCCCATTACTAATGACAACCATGAAATGCGAGAAGAAGGGTCTTCTTCTCAGATTTCATTAGTTGCATTTTGAAAAAAATGTAAATGTTATTCAAACTGTTTTCTTTTACCTTTTGAAAAAGTCCTAAGCATCTCTCGGATGAAAGGAAATGGTTATTAAAAAGAAAGCCCAAAGAGGAAAACTCGAAAGATGAAAAAGCCATGTATATATGTAAAAGAAGAATACAAAAAAAGGATGATACACGACATACAATACAATCGATCTTCCTAAGAAAACCCTCTGCGGGAATCCTCGTCCCTATCTCTCTCTCCTCTTTTTCCTAGTGTCCTATAGACTCATCACTACTGCTGCAACACAAATCCCTCTATCTGGAGAACAAGTGTTAGTTGAGACAAAGAAGACAGTTGGCTTTAGTAGACCTACGGCTAGCACTAACACTGCGATAGTTGGCTCCATCGGTATCGCTGGCCCCAACAGCTTCATTGTGTTTCTCTTCCCTTTTCTTTTATCAAAAGCAGTTCTGATCCATATGCATTACTCTTATCATGTGTGTGAAGCTCAATGTGGAGTAGCCATAGAGGCGGGTAATGGTAGTGCCGGCAACACAAGACAATATGAAAGGTCAACACAAAATACGACCACAAAATCCCTGTTTTTTTATGACCCAAACTAACACAAAAAGTTTATCTTGTTCTCGGGTTCACTTTTTTTCCACACAAGCAAGAAAGGGTATGATACAAGCATCTGGAAGAACTCGAAACCTTTGATGTATTCAATGTTGTCAACATCATAAATCCTACCCAAGAACACATAAGCTTCTCCTGATCGAGAATCGTGGATGAGTCTGAATCTTAAGATCCTATTCTATCTATTTTTCTGAGATTATGCTTAAAGGGGTAACTTTCTATTGAATTATTTATATTTAAGAATCAAAAGCCTCATTTTTCTTAAGAAAAGGAAAAGAATATGATGGATTGTAGATTTTAGCTTAAATGGTTGTGTAAAAACTGGATATTACCCACGTCTGATACCTACAGCGTTTTATGGGTATCCATGTTATTTAAAAACTTATAAAAGTGTTCGAGAAAATATAAAGGACGACCTTGTTTCACTTGCCTTTCTAAAAACCGATAGTTGGGCATGATTATAAGTGTAGAAGTAGGCAAAATCCAGTCAGTTTTCAAGAAAAAAGGGGTTCATCATTGCAATGGTGATAGAGATTTTTATATGGGCCTCTAAAGTGCTTGCCCAACTCCGCCCCATATATATATATATATATATATATATATATATATATATAGTTTTTTTAATTACATGTTTATATGATCGAATTTCAAGTAGATTTAGATCCAGTTTTATAGGCCCGATCTAATATCTAATGGACCTTGACCCTGCTTCAAATATGGGCTAAAAACCTCTAGCCCAACCCTGCATTTTTTAGGGCGAGGCCCATTTTGACGTCTCTAAATGGTGGGAAACACAAGCGAGCGACAACAGGTCCTCCTCTTTGTTTCTGCAAGTAGTAGTAATATATAATTGTACTAGATTTATTGTCTACACGTAGTACAAGAATATTATATCATAATTACAAAGTACATACTTTTAAAAATAACTAAAAGTATGACTCAAACCAACCAGAGGTGATCCCAAACGTGGTTTCCATGTTGTAGGCATGGCCTAGTCAATGACCTGTTGGCACCCAACCCTTATCAAAAAGTGAACTATGGAGAAACTGTTGGGTGTTTTCAAATACCAATATATTCAGTGAAGGTTATAGTTGTAGTTATATTGTGGTATTAAGAGTCACTTACTTAAGTGATAATTGTGTTCATTAGTAGAACATGTAGTGGTTGTAACTCATGAATATTGTTCAACCATGTTTTGGTATTAAGAGTCACTTATTTGGTGATAATTGTGCTCGTTAGTAATACATGTAGTACATGTAACTCTTGAGCATTTAGCTTCCATGGTATGACATTAAAAGTCACCTTCTTGGATGACAATTATGCACATTTGTAGCATATCATGAGTTACATCTTCACCATGTCTATGCATAGTAGTATTATTGTAAACAAGATTCATCCAACTTTTTCTCTTATTGTATAGGTCCTTTTCTATTTAGTTTTTCAAATGAGTTTGTAAATCCTATTATAGCATTAATTAGATTTGTTACATCATTATCTTTGCTTTGTCGGTTTGTCTAAGGCCTTGCATTAGTGCAAGAGGAACCGAGGTTCTTTTTTATATCTTGAAGGTATTTGTTGGAGTCTATTACATTCGGTTATTTGATACTAGTGGTAGCAGAAATACCAAAAGATAAGTGTTTATCATGCCTTGAAGAACAACATTATTCTAACCTTCTTTTCAAGTTAAATTTGATCTCTCGAGTGTCGACCACTCAAGAACCATGACATCTATAACAACTCAACTCCAACATAAATATGGTGCTATCCTAACCTTCTTTTCAAGATGTTAAATTTGATCTCTCAAGTGTCGACCACTCAAGAACCATGTCATCTATAACAACTCAACTCCAACATAAACATGGTGCTACCCTAACCTTCTTTTCAAGATGTTAAATTTGATCTTTCGAGTGTCGACCACTCAAGAACCGTGTCATGTATAACAACTCAACTCCAACATAAACATGGTGCCTGATTGATGTACACCAATTTTATTTGGTACAAGGTGCAGCAGCTTACTTTGTGTCCAATATGTAGGGCTGCTGGCAACAGAAAACACAATACAGAAACCCGACCCTAACACGAGCCTAAGTGTCTATTCTTGTCCGTCTAGAGTGATGAAAAAATCCTGTTGGTTTATCTGTTTTAACACAAACAGTAACACAGTATAAGCAAGAGTTGCAACATGAATTTTCTGGCCGAGTTAAAACCCAACTGGACGTGACCCAAAAAGTTTGTGTTGTAACTGAATACGGAAAGTGTGGCTCACGCTCGTATTGATCTATATCTGATACCAACACGAAATTGCCAACCACATAAGCTCGTTCAGAGAATGTGTGGATCCTTGCCTTGAGTTGCCGTCAGACGTCAGCTAACAAAATCCTTTTTGGCCAGTCTCGCACAAGGGTGTTTGCTCATTTGGACATTTGTGCACTTGATCGAGGACAAGTTGGTACCACAGCCCAGTCTCTAACCAAACACAAAAAAAGAAAGGGAGAAAGCGAGATGAAGGGCCAACGTTGTAAACTTTTTTGTCGGTCTAAACTCTTTTAAACATATCAAACCCGTACTTTTGTTTTTACGTGTTTTACATGATTTTCTTTTAAAAAACCTATTTTTTATTTTTATTTCACAAAAAACGAGTTTTATTATTAGTTTTTCATTAATGCCAAGATGTTCAGAAATTGTGCATTATTTTTGCCAGCCTTTTCTTCTTCTGTTTAAACCTTTCGTCGCTGATCTTGGATGCTGTTGGTCTGAAGGTTGGTTCGCTTGGCGAAATGGAACGGAACAGAACAATCTTTGTTTGCCCTGTGGCTTTACTGGATTTATTTGGTAGCAATTTAGTGTTCCCTGAAATGTTTTTGTGCTTCAAGTCGCTCGTGTTGAGCTTGTGATAGGTGCGTACACAACTAGGTTTCGTGATATTTTGGGTGGATATGGACACGGACAGCTCCTTGGGTTTGTATCGTCTTACATTGCGACTCCATACGACGACTTATACCTTTTATGCATTAAAATCTTTTCTTATATAAAAAAAAGTTTATTGCGCTAGCAAATACTAAGTTTAGGCATAATCACCTGAAGACGGGGCCGGCTCTGGGTCGATAACTTCGAACGTGAACATGCACCGAGGAGAGGGCTCTGTCTGCAACCCAAGCTTTAGGTACTAAACCAAATTTGGCCAAAACTTTTTCATGAAGGAAGAAGACTTTACATAAGTGAAGGGCCATTCTATCTAAGGTATTATGAGGAAACCACTCTCAACTCGATTCAGCATGGCTCGTTAAAGAATGACAAACTGCTCGTGCACATGCTCAAACAGAAGCTGTGTTAAGTTAAAAGTTAGCTCCACAAGTTTGTATAGAAGACGAGTTGGGCAATGAACAAAGGTTATTTGGTTCGACCAGCCCTTCCTATGTTTCATGTTAAACTGTACAGTAAAGTTACAATTGTCTGCAGTCTGTAGCATCTTTTCATTGTTTTGGTTGGCAAGTTGGGGTTGTATAGATTCCTAGGTATCAAACTTGTGATCAACTTGAAGGTTTTCAGCAAGAAGTTGGCTCGATAAGTTTGTATATAAAGACTATCAGAAGTGCAAGTTCTTAGGTATCAAACATGTGACCAACTTGAAGGCTCTATTGGGTGGATATTCTGTCATTGTGCAGTTGGCAGCATGGCGTGACTTGCTTTTTTACCATTCACCTGTTGAGTATAAATATATGTAATGCACATTTGGTATGACAGGTGACAGAGACGCTATGTAGGTTAAAAGTGGAATTTATTGTATAAGAAGAACAGATTAACTTAGGTGATTGATGGAGCTGTCACATATAAAAATAATGCAGATTCAGCATGACAAATGCACAATGTCCGCTACCCAATTGTTGAAACTGGAAATATCTGTTGTGATAGAAATGAAGATACCGAGGTAAATGGCTTTTCAAATTAATCCATGGACACCTCCATTACAAAAAATGGATCGACTCCAATGGAACACGAAATGGGATCTACGTAGAGCAGTTTGAAACTTTGAATACCTGAAAATATTGAAAGAAACTACGAAAGATGATCCTATTCTTTTATATTTAGATGATGGTAGAACCCAAGGTCTAGCCAAACTTACATTTAAATGGTTCCATTTTTGTGTGGGGTGTTTTGGTTTTGTCTTTCACTTATTTCATATTATAGTTATAAAAAGGAAAAAATGACATTAATGCAATCAGAGTCCAACTTTGATCAGGTTTAACATTCAACATAAATAACTCATTTTCATGGCCACAACCGAGATGACATTCAGTAACTCAATCAGTACAACAGCAGATGGTATGAGCATTCCTAATAGATCCTACATTGTTCCGTCATGGCTGCAAGACTTCATCCGGCCTTGAATCAACATCTGTATCCATAAGTCACATAAATCGTTGATGGAGGAGATAAATGCTTTAGAAACAAATGGAACTCTGAGTGAGCAAATTAACCACATCAATAACCTGATTACCGCACCTGTGATTATGGTGCCTGTGTTAAGCTTTTACCATATAGATCTAAGCTAGAACAGAATAGTAGCGTAGTCGGCCTAACCACAGCATCAAGACTAAAAATGTTACCTTCTTCATCTTCCCTAGGGTAGGGGGATTACAATCAAAGAGGCGGATGCTCCATGGAAGTTCCCCTGGAAGCTCTTTGAGCTTTCTCGGTCAGAAAGGAGAGAATGGCTAAGGGAAGAAATGGCTCATGGTAGAAGCTTCATGAATCAACGGCTTCACTACATGAGCGAAGCCTAAAAGAGCACTGGCACTGAACCTTGTAGTAGGGAGATAGTTGCTAGTGTCAGCATTGCCAAGCTGTAGGATAGTTGCCTTGTTCATTAGTTCAATCTAACAACAACAAAGCCTTTTCCCATACTAGATGGAGTCTGCTGGCTACATGGATTCTTTGTTTCTATCATGTGCATGCTAACAGTTAACTCAACTCACCAGTTCAATCTATGATTTAAAAAAGGAAATGTTTGAATGAAGAATACCCAGTTCGCGTGCATCTGCATTACTGATGACCCACAACCTCTTGACTGTCGTAATGAACTTCCTGCAGATTTATTCAATACCAAATTTCATCAGCATAAAAATCAGAGTTCCTTTATAACTTTTAATACAAGTTCGCAAGTATTAACAGATAAAAAAGAAAAGTTTGGTATTTTGTGGAAGACAAAGACTTGGCTTACTCCCAGGGGATGTCTCCAAACAACATTCTCTCACCCTCGTTGTTTTCATACACAAGAGCATAATTCGCTCCTCTTCTAAGAAGTTCAGGTGTGCTGGACTCGAGCAAAGATTTTATTCTCTCCCCGCTGCTTCTAGCTGAGAGAGAGAGATGGTAGATATTATACAGAATGCAACAATTTTCTCAGCCAAATAGCAAAAACTAAGATATAAATTCTCACCAGCTATTGTTTTCTTAAACATATCTTCAATTCTGCAAGCCAATGCATCATAACCCTTATACACTTTCAGATCTATTGTTCTGCCTACTGGAACTCCATCCATGTTCACCTTGACAAACATGAAATCCTCTGCTCTTTGACCTTGCATGCTGGCTACTCCAATAAGTGCAAAGACTGTTGTTTGAAAGATGAAATCGAAAGACAGACCAACTTGTAGTAATGAATCCTGAACACATGCATAAGTTTTATCTGGAAAGCTTTAGTTGATAAAGACAAGTCATAGAAAACCAAATTGTTGCTTTAATTCTGCAGGGCTCAATACTTTGGCATGGAAATCATAATCATTTGAGGACAAAGTATTTCAAATGAAAACCTGCCGTAGATAAACGCAGGTTCCATTTCGGGAGACATGAGTGAGAACATAAGCACTAACAAGGTTTTCAAAATGAATGCATAGCAGAAAAGGAACTAAATCTTTTCAAGAATCAGACGAAGAGGTTGGACTGAAACATAGCAATACACTATGGGGACAGGAAAGTATATAAATACAATTGATGCGTATTTCATGGGAGTAGATTACTAACACAAACGATCCAAATAACACCTTTATGGAAGGAAACGGAACTATATTTATTGAAATTATCCTCACACAAAATGTCATAAAAGCAACCAAGATTGTTTATGAAAATGCATAACAGTAAGAAACCACGGATATGCTGGGATTACTAGCAGTAAACTGAAAAGAAAGCCAAAAGCATGGATTATAAGAACTCGATGGAGAACGTAAAATGACACAAGAACATACACACACTGGCGAAGTACTAAAGGTGACAAATGCACCATACGATCATCAGAGAAACAGATTTCTGAAACAATAACCATATCCTCAAAGAACGGAATTCATCAATATCAGGTAAAGGATTTGGGGAGTTACCAATCAAGGGACGATATTTTCATGAACAACTAGACAGAGAAAGGACAATTGAATTAAAGTTGCAAAACAGTATGCTACTTGAATGAGAAAACGGTCGATCTAGTGTTTACAGGGGCAGCAAAAAGAGTTCACTCACTTAATATGACCATGTAAATAGCATTGTCTCATGAACATATGAAGGTACAAATGTTCAAATAGAAAGGCTGGAGCAAAATAGGCAAATCGGTTCTTGAAAAACCGAGCCTGGAACAACACGAGCGTGCAGCTTCAATGTTCAGAGGTCCGTTCATGGCTACAACGTGTGGTTGCTTTCACATCCTGCTACAACCCTCTGATAAATCTCCATTTGCTGACCTTACCTTCTTCACAATATGGCAACCATGATTTGCTTTATCTTTTTTTCGGCGACAAAGAAACTCAATCATAATGCAATATAATACATTGCGAGCTGAGTTTTTCGTTACCAAAATACCATCCCCCTTGAACTTTCTTGTGCCAGAACAACTTTCAGCAATGAAACGTTGGTGGGTAGTCCAAAAATCTGATTTCCAGCAAGAATCTGCAGCATTCATGTAATAGAGATTCACGAATGAAGCTGGGATAACAGAAGCTCTGATGCCCACAGTTGGCCGTTTGTGCTTTTAAATTCGCTCTCCTTGTACTATTTGTCTTCTTCTTCGCAAGGCTTGTACGCCTTACCAAAGCAAGTGGGGACGCCGATAAGAATGCAACGTGAGCGATTAATCGGGACGAGTACGACAATACAAAATTCGACTAACCGGATACTTGGGTAGTTGGATGGGGAGTCGGATTCGACACGGATATAAAAGGCCCAAAGATGATACAGGAACACTGCATATCAACCCTTTTATTGTATATCCAGTTAATATCTTTTAGCAATTGCATACCGTTCATTGGTGAAAGATATAAGGTAAGCACTTCAAAAGAAGCATAAAAGCTTAAATCAGATTGAAGCACGAAAAAACATGATATTTTCTTTTCTGTAGTCGAATGCTAATATAGCACAGTATTTGTTATCAAACTGGTTCATTTCCCCGTCAAAACCATATTGCCATAATGTTTCAACATCACAAATCCATGCCTCTGGTACCAAGAAAAACCATATTTGATGAAACTTACTTTAATTTTTTCAGTTAGGTAGAGGGCCGAAAGCCTAGACAGGAACAGTAATTTTGTAAATAAAAGTTGTTATTTTTACAATCGTTGCAGGCAAGTTTGATAAATTCGTTGATCGGGAAAAGCATCAGACACATATACAACCATAATGACTAAGAACCCGTATCATTGACCTCATTTAGTGTGAGATAACAGTTGGTTTTGGACATCAAATCCAACCTATTGATTGCCCTCAAGTGAGTGAGGTTGCGCCCCCAAGACACCCTGACCTTAAAAGGGATCTAACTTGCATTAAACGAGTGAATACTACTGTTAAATATTCACCTCAGTCGGGAGCAGGGTCCAAGAGCTTGTAGTGCAAAATTCCCCACTCCCAACAAAAACTATTTCGCAGGGTATGTCTTGACCGTCATTCTCTATCGGGTCTCTTGACCGTGAAGTGAGTGAGGTTGCGCCCCCAAGGACAATTGAATGCCAGCTTGTATGACAGCCTCCCAAGCTGTTTTTGATGTACTTAGTATTCCTTAGTGTTTTTAGCAATATCACCAATCGATTACTTTTTACATAATTTTGTTGGAGCGATGCAACTGATTGTATAGGAAGAAAGGGAGGGAGGTGCACGGTTACCCATAGAAGGTTTTTACATGAAGAAACATTTTTTATTGGTTGTATATCGTACTGTATTCATTTTTTTCATTCGAAAAGTACTTGACTTTTTCTTCTTTCATGTTTTCCTCTCTCGGCTTTCGGTTAAAGCTATTTCATGTTTATTTGGAAGATACTTGTATCTTTTTAAATGTAAAACTCTTTCTTCTTTAAATCTTTTCTTTTATAAAAGTAACTCATGAAATCTGAGAAGAGGACACTTCTTCCCATATTTCATGGTTGTTATTGGGGCCGAAAGTGGTCACCACTAACTTACATCTTCCACTTGGCCACTTGAGCCAATTTATGATACAATGGTTTTGCCTCCCACTATTTTGGGGTTTTTTCAAGTTGTATCATTTTGTAATTACAAGTAAATTATAACTTAGCCTATTTTGTGGTTTTCTAATAATTAATATGTTTTTCTTGCATAACAATTAATAAAGTGTTTTTCTACACTAAAACTCTAGGCATATCTCAAACCCATGTATGTAACAAGTTTAGTGAAAAGATCTTCTGAGATTCTTTTAGTTAAGGAGTTAGCCAACATATCATCAGTTGGCATATAATATATAGACATCTCATTTCTCTTAAGCATATCATGAACATAGTGATATTTAACCATTACATGTTTGGGTCAGCCAACATATCATCTGTTGGCATATAAGATATAGATATCTCATTTCTCTTAAGCATATTATGAACATAGTAATATTTAACCATTACATGTTTGCTTCTTGAGCTATCAGCTCCACTCTTAATAAGAGTAATTGATGCATTGTTGTTAAAATAAGTGACAACATGCTCATTGCCTATAACCAACTTTAAAACACGTATGAAGCGGCTTATCTGAATGATATTTGTTTCAACCATATTATAATATATTCAGCTTCTTATTTATGTAATGCTACACAACCTTATTTCTTTCAAGTTAAAGAAACAACAACACCTTCAAATAAAAATATTTGACCAAATATTGATTTATTATTATCTTTGGTGTTGCAAAGTGAGGATCTAAGTATCCTACTACTTTAGTTTATCTGCTTGAAAATACAGTTTCAAGACTTTTATTCCTTTAAGATATCATATAATCCTTTTCACAACTATCCAATGCTGCCAACTATAACCACTTTGATATTTACTCACAAGATCAATAACAAAGTTGATATTAGATCATGTACACAATATCATATACATCAAGCTACCCTCAACTTGTGCATAAGGAACATTAGACTTATTATCTCCCTCACTAGGACAATCATCCTTACTTAATTTGACTCCTTTTACAACGGGTGTATTTGCAGGCTTGCACTAACCTATTTTAAATTTCTTAAAAATATAATAAATATCTCTCTCTTTACCCAAACATAGAAGATTAGATTCTCTATCATTAGAAATCTTTACACCCAGGATACCTCTCCCATATCCTTCATTTCAAATTTTTTGTTCAACCATAACTTGGTTTTGACAATCATTTCATTGTCATTCCCGGTCAATAATATGTCATCTACATATAACGACAGAATGACAAAGTGGCTCCCACGGTTCTAAACATATATACAATGGTCAAGTTCATTAGCCACAAACATAAGTTCTAAAATGAGATTTTGAAAGGTTAAATATCATTGACGAAGTGACTATTTAAGGTCATATAAGATTTTTTTTAACCTATATACTTTATCTTCGTAGCCTTTAACAACATACCCTTCTCGTTGTTTCATATAGATGATTTTATCTATATCTCCATTTAGAAAAGTGGTCTTTATATCTAATGATGTAAGTCTAAATCATAATATATTGAAATAACCAAAATTATTCTAATGGATGCAAATTTTGGTACAGGAGAATATGTTTTAACATAATTTATTCCTTACTTTTAAGAAAATCTTTTGCAACTAACCTCGCCTTAAACTTATCGATCGTTCTATCGACTTTGAATGTATTTTTTAAAACTCATTTATAGCCTATGACTTTCCTTTCTTTTGGTAAATTTATTAATTCCCAAACTTGTTTTTCAATCTGTTGATTTAGATATGTTAATGGCTTGTTGATATCACATGTTATCAATCAATTCATCTAAATCTATTGAATTACATACTTTCTCAAGGTAAGTGTGATAATCCCTTAAGTAGGACGGTATGACTCTAGGTCTTTTATGTCTAATTAAAGTTTCAATACTCTAAAGAAAGTCATTTGGATCAAAATCTATGGGTTCACTTGATGATGGATCTAGGTTCATTAGATCATCAACGCATTTATCATCATTTTTAAGGATGTCATTCTTATTTTCCTCTAAGAATTCAATATCCTTACTTTCTATTAAACCATCGTTCTTATGATAAAACTTATATCCCTTAGAACCTTTAGGATATCAAATACAAATACATCTTAAGAACTTACTGTCTAGATTATTCCTAGACTGATCATGAATCTTTATATGTGTGATAGATCCCCACCTCCTGAGATGACCCAAGTCTTGTTTTATATTAAACCACATCTCATATGGTGTAGAAAATACAACCTTACACGATATTATATTTAATATATATATATATATATGGCTGCATTTACTATTTCTCTCCAAAATACCATAAGAAAATAAGTATAAATTAACATGGATCTAGTTATATTCAACAAAGTCTTGTTATATATCTCTGCTACATTTTGTAGAGGAGTTCTGGATATGATATTTTGTTTGGTAATACCAAAGTCTTTATAGTATTCCAAGAATTTTGTAAAGGTGTATTCACCATCTCGGTCAGACCTTAAAACATTAATTGTTTGCCCTAATTGATTTTCAACTTCTTGATTTTATTGAATACCTCACCCTGAAGGGTTCACATAAATCGGTGTAAATAATTTTTAATAGGATTGTTTTCCTAATTATTTTTTGGGGAACTCATTTGAATTCTCTATCGTTCTCCCTTATAATTCCAACATATTATGTGTAACATAGTTAAAGGAAAAGGAGCAGAGAACATACAACAGATCAATCGGCTCTCAGCTAGCCATCATACTTTCCTCCTTGTGGGTCGTCCCCATACCTTGATCCTCCGTTGCCTTCTGAATGGGACGACTCGTCTCATTGGATGACTAAGCGGTCCCCTTTGTTCATGTAGGCACGCAAAAATTTTCACTCCGGGTTCTTAGGCCTGAAGTGAACCTTTTTCGTGTCTAAGTCACTTTTAAAGGGCGTGCTAGCTAGCTTACTCAAACTAACGAAGTAAGTTTTGAAATATCTGACTTAGGGGGCGACTGTGGACAAGTGGGCTCTTTTCGTCGCAAACCTTCTTGAACCATTGCTCAAGGGTCAGTTTGTACGCTTAGAAATCTCGATTTTAAAACAAGCATGGCCTTTTTGAAAATGTATGAAAGTATTTGATCGATTTGTTTGTCTAATTGCAGATTTTATTTACGTGGGGTTTGCACGTATCTATGTCTTTGAGTTTTATCTACTTACACGTGAGGTGTGTGCATCAAGTGCCTAAGTCTTGGCATTTTTGCATGGGTTGTTCAGGGTTGTTTTGATGCAAGTATGTGCACTATCTCGAGTATGGCGGATATGCAATGCAACTCACACAACTGAACCTTAAAACCCGAAATTTAAACATAGCTGAAGGGAAATTGCAAAAGAGAAATATAACTATATCTTAAGAGCGAAAAGGCTCAATGTGGGCGTGTGTGTTGTGTATATATTGAAAGACAACTCACACGATTTGAATGTAAAGCCAGCCGACTTAAATGTAAAGTGTGGAAATGGGAAATACGTATATATATGGGCCCGAAGGTCGCCAACGTGTGCGTGTGTGGGTAGTGTATAAATTGAAAGACAACTCACACACACGACTGAAATTTAACTTGCGGAACGGGGAAATACTTATATATATATATGAGCCCAAAGGTCGTCAACGTGTGCATGTGTGTTATGTATATTTTGAAATGCAACTCACATGACTGAAAATTAAGGCTGCGCGACCTGCTCCCTATCGACCTGACCTGCACCCTGGCCGTGACCTGCAACTTAGGACAGACCCTAGACAGCCTTCTCTTGGCCGAACCTAAGCTCCCCTAAGGCTCTAACCGTGACCCATAGAACCTCCCTCAAAGCCACTTAGGATAACCCCTCTTGGCTGCCCAAAGTGAACCGCAAGCCCAAGTGCGAGCAAGTTGAAGACAGGCCAACTATTTGTAAGTGTCTAAACTTGGTCTATTACATTAACTTGCTTATATTCAATTAAATTTTGATACGGGGTTGTAGTAAAGGAGCTTTATCTCCCCCCGATTGTAATAACTTGGTTTGACACACAAGCACACACGTGCACTTGAGCCTTTCCGCTCTTAGTTGCACACCTTTTTGCACACACACGGGCCTTGACAGCCCCTAAAATATAGTTCTATTTATATATATTCAGTTGCGTGGGTTTATATTCAAGTCGTGTGCGTTGTCTTTCAATTCTACACTCACACACGTTGAGCTTTCGCTCTTACTCCCAAGACCCTAGTAAGGGCTATATTGCAATTTAATTTGGGGTTTTCATTCAAGTTGTGTGCATGGTCTTTCAATTCTACACTCACACACATTGAGCTTTCGCTCTTACTCCCAAGACTCTAATAAGGGCCATATTGCAATTCTATTTGGGTTTTACATTCCAAGTCGTGTGAGTTGTCTTTACATATATACACAACACCCACGCACACGTTGGCGACCTTCGGGCCCATATATATATATATATATATATATATATATATATATATATATATATATATATATATATATATATAGTTGTATTTTCCTTCCGCTATGTCTTTAAGATTTGGGTTTTAAGGTTCAGTTGTGTGAGTTGCATTTCAATTTATACACGGCATACACTTACACAATTGAGCCTTTCCGCTCTTAAGATATAGCCCTATTTCCCTTTCGCAATTTCTCTTTTGCAATTTACATTACGCAATTTCCCTTAAGCATTGTCTTTCAGTTCGGGTTTTCCCTTGGAGTTGTGTGAGTTTGCATTGCATATTCGCCATACCACGAGTTAGGGCACATACTTGCATCAAAGCAAACCCTATACACCCGTGCAAACACGCCAACTTAGTCACTTGCGCACACACCTAGCTGCCCTAAATAGCGTAAAATTGAAAGACATAGATATGTGCAAACCCACGTATATAAAACTTGCAAACACAAACACAAACACGAATCGAATCCGTATTTTCAAACACTTACGTTTTCAAGAGTCAAAACCGTTTTATCAAAGTCCATAAGCATACAAACTGACCCTTGCACATCGGTGCAAGAAGGTTTGCGACGAAAAGATCCTGCTTGCCCACAATCGCCCAAAAAAGTCAGATATTTCGAAACTTTGCTAGTTTTAAAGCAAACTAGCTGGCACGCCCATATAAAGCGACTTAGACACACGAAAAGGTTCACTTCAAGACTAAGAACCCGGAGTGAAAATTTACCGTGTCTACAGAATTGGCATGCCCGGTGGGACCCGAGTCTTAAAACTTTGATAAAACAAACAAAACTCTTGAAATTTTTTTCCAAAAAGTGTTTTCAAAATTCGATTAAAAAATTTGCAAGAAAATGGATAAAAAGCTACAACAATCCTCATTGAGTAAACTAAAGAAGGCTTTCAAAACAGATAAAGCCCAAAAAGAGCTTGATGATATTTCAAAAATATTTCAAAAGATGGATGCTTTAAGCAAAGAGCTTAAAGCCCATCGATCACATAGCAGCTCTTCTAGGGCACATAAAGATTGTGAAATAAAAACCAATCTCAAACTCAACGAAGGATTGGAGATTAAAGATGAATCCCAGAAAAGGGATGAGTCATCCACTCCTAAATCTCAAAGCTTTTCAAAATCCATAGAAAAATCAAAAAAAGATTTGTCTATTTCAAAAAATCAAAAAAATCTTGAAATCTTGCAAAAAAACAAAATAATTGAAAAACAAAACTTTGAAATTTCGAAAAATTCAAGTGAAATTTCTAAATCTAGGCACACACACTATGGGACATGAAAACCACACCCCACAAAAAGACGAGAGTGAAAAGCAGGAAGGTTTCGAAAAGGAACTTCTCGTGAAACCCCAGGGGCTCAAAACAAAGTTACCCGAGAAATCGGCCTGCTCTCACCCTGAAAAGGTAGACAAGCCACAAAGAGGTATGCTTGAAACCCATCCTTCTCAAAACTCTCTTCTTCATATAGGGTAATCAGATGCATTGGATAACCCCTATGCACACACAAACCCACAAATTGTGCCAAAATTTGAGGATTTTCAAGGTCCGCCAAATATCCTGCACCACCCAAAAGAATTTCAAAAACAAAAAGAAGTTAAAAAAATGGTAGACATGGAGACCCCTAATGCATGCATCGACATCTTAGGAGCTCATAACCCTACCATAGAAAAACTCACTTTTTTTAGCCTAGTCTTGTACCCTGGAACCAAAGCTATGGCTTCGTAACAAAATCCATCCCTAGGGACACCACGAGTTGAACCTAGGGAGCAAGTCAAAAACTTCGAGGGAGCAATCTAGGCTTCCCTTGAAGCAAATTTCTCCCAAAATCAGGTTATATGGAACTATAAGTCTTCCATCACCCTGAAAAGTCCAAAGTCTCTCAAGGGACCAAGCACGGCTTCCCTTGAGAACAAAATTTTCCAAAATGGGGTTATCTGGAACTATAAGTTTTCCAAAACCCCGAAATATTCAAAATCCTTCGAGGGACCAAGCTTGGCTTCCCTTGAAAGGTATGTTTCCCAAACCCAGGTTGTGTGGAAACCCGAGTGTAGACGCGCGAAAATCCCCGCCTCTTTGCCTCTTTCGGGGCTTGGAGTGGATCTTCTCATGTGTCTAAGGCCTATGTATGCAAACAGGGCGTGCCAGCTAGCTTACTTAAGCTAGCGAATATATTTTTAACACTGACTTCTAAACGTGGCGACTGTGAGCAAGTAAGCTCTTGTCGTCGCAGACCTTCTTGCACCGATGCGCAAGGGTCAGTCTGTACGCTTTGCAAAAATCGAGTTTTTTGGAGAGAAAGTCTACGAAGCGGTTCGAGGTGTCTATTTCGGGTCTTTAAAATGCGATTGCATATTTTAGATCACGTGGATTTGCACGTGCCTAAGTCTTTTTCTTTTATCCCTCTTCGAGCCACCTAGTTTGTGTGTTATGAACACTCCACTACATGGGCGAATTCGAGCGGGGCTTGCTTTGATGCAATATGCGTCCTACCTCGTGGTATGGCGTAGATGCAATGCAAACTCACGCTACTCCAAAGGGAAAACCCGAAATGTAAAGACAATACTGAAGGGAGATAACAGAAGGGAAATAACCGAAGGGAAATAACCGAAGAGAAATAACCGAAGGGAGATATGTATATAGATTATGTATATGAGCCCTTACTTGGGTCTTGTAAATAAGAGCGAAGGCTCAATGTGGGTGCGTGCTTGAATTGAAAGACTTACACACACGACATGAAATTAAACCCAAATATAAATTGCAGTATGGCCTTGACTAAGGTCTTGGGAATAAGAGCGAAGGCTCAATGTGTGTGAAAGTGCTTGAATTGAAGTACTACACACACGACATAAATGAAACCCAAATATAACTGCAATAAGGCCTTTACTAAGGTCTTGGGAGTAAGAGTGAAGGCTCAATGTGTGTGAAAGTGCTTGAATTGAAAGACTTACTCACACGACATGAAATGAAACCCAAATAGTATAGGTCGGCCCTTACGTGGGTCTTTCAAATAAGAGCGAAAGCTCAATGTGTGTGAGAGTGCTTGAATTGAAAGACTTACTCACACGACATGAAATGAAACCCAAATAGTATAGGTCGGCCCTTACTTGGGTCTTTCAACTAAGAGCGAAAGCTCAATGTGTGTGAGTGGTTGAATTGAAAGACAACGCACCCAACTTAAACAAAACCCTTCGAAAATGAAAGTATATATATACACTTATGTATTAGGGGCTGATTAGGCCCGTGTGTGTTCAAAATCGTGCATGACTAAGAGAGTGCACATGTGTGGTTGTGCCAAGCCACGTTATTACAAGCGGGGGGAGACTATGCTCCGTTATTACAACCCCGTATCAAATTGAATCTCAAGCAAGTATACAACTAAGGACCGAGTTTAGGCACTTACGAGTAGTTGGTCCGTAGAGGCCTTGCTTGAGCATGAGCTTGACCTTCGCCTTGGGCTGCAAACGGGAGCTCCATGAAGATAGGTGACCAAAGGTGCTGGCCGGCTGCAAGTGGGGCGCGGGATAGGTGCCTCGAAGGTGGCCGGTGGCAAGTAGATGTCGCCTCGAGGTAGGGGGTTTAAAGGGGTTGAATAAGTGGGTTTTTAGGGTCACTAGGGGAGTCGAGTGTTTAGGGGAAAACTGGACCTAAAGGAGAGTTTGTGGGAAGACCGAATGGGACGCCTAGGGGGAAGGCCGAATGGGATATGATGGCTAGGTAGTGGCCGGCAGTTTGGGTTTTGCTAGGTTCGGCTAAGTGCAAAGGGTGGTGGCAAAAAGGGCTAAGATGATGATAGGGTGGGTGGCTAGGAGTGGAGAGGTGGAAGAGAAGGGTTTTGATAGAGTTAGGGTACTTACCGAAGGGGGAGAGGCGGTGGAAGGCAATGAGGAGCAGGCGGGCAGGTGGGCTCTTGGCTGGTTCGGTTGGGTGAAGGTGGTGGCGTCCGGCTGGGGAATGGTGGTGGATGGAAGAGGAAAGGTGGCGGGGCAGGTTGAGCTAGTGGAGCAGGTGGAGAGTGGAGCAAGCGGGCAGGTGGAGAGTGGAGAGTGGAGCCGGCTGGGCTGAGGTGAGGGCCTTCTTTCTTTTTTTTTAAAACCCGCCCCCAAAGGGGAGGGGTTTAAATAGGGGATGGGTAGGTCGGTTAGGGCTGGGCTGAGGGTAGTGGTTAGGTGGTTTAGGTAGGGTGGTATGTAGATAAGGTGGGCTGGAAAGGGTTGGGCCAGATATTTTAAAATTAGGGGTTTGGGTAGATTGTGGGCTAAGGGTGGTTTAGGGGTTTAGGGCTAGGTTAGGTGGTTGGGTTATAGGGTGAGGTTTAGTGAGCTAGGTTAGGTGATTAGGCTAGGATTAGGGAAATTAATCTAGGTTTAGGGAAGGATTAGGGAAGTGGGTTAGGTGATTAGGTTGGGATTAGGCCGGGATTAGGGAAGTGGGTTAGGTGATTAGGTTGGGATTAGGGGTGGATTAGGGGTTTAGGCTAGGATTTAGTCATTTTGGGTTAGGTTTAGGTGAGGGAGCTCCCTTAGCATGGCCCATAGACCTTGATCACCCCATGTTGGTGCAGCCCTAGGTTAGGTTTTAGCTAATTACAAGCTTAAACCCACTCAATTAGGCTAACCCACATGATTAAACCCAAACTTGACACACAAGTCAAGCTTAATACAACACTCTTGATATTTTTCATCCCCACTCTCTCTCATGCCCAATATCCCACGTGAATTTCAAGTGGGCCCCACCTCCATTTATGAGAAGGTGATGTGGGCCATGGATATGGATATTGGATTGGATCTCTGGATCCAAATCCAAATCCAAGTCCACACATGGGTTTGGATTGGAATCTGGATATATATGGTCCAGATCCAATCCAAACTGAACTCTGACTCCTTCGAGCTGGGTTCGAAACGGACGATTCGTGCGGGGCCTGACAGCATCAGCACTCCGTCTGCATTGGGTCTTCGCCAACATAGTCGTCCGCCTCTGTTTCTGCCTTCCGGAGATGACTTCAAATGCTATTTTGATAAGAACAGGGTCTTGGACGTTCGAGATCCTGGGGGTGTGAATCAGATACAAGAGTTGTTGTGCCGGGCTCGACGGGTGCTCCGGTTCTGGGTTCTTCTTAGCTCTCCTGGTCCTATCTTGATCGGGCCAAGCCGCTTTGGGGTTTCAAAACATGTTTTAAAAAGTTTTCAAAAGCCATATCATATGTTTTTGAAAAATAAAGTTTAAAACATATATACAGGGTTGTCTGGAAGGCTCCTGGGTTTCCAGACTCAAAAATGGCCCTTTGGGGCTGCTTGTATAAAACCAGATGAATTTTGAGAAGTTCGTGGGATTTCGGGGTGTTTACAGATGCCCCTCTTTGGCCTTGTCCAAATCAATTTGGATAAGGGCAAAGATGACAAACACCCCTTTTAATGTCTCCCTAGATCTACCCACGAAGAATATGGGATCGTCCCATTTTTAGCAAAATCTCAATTTACAAATTCTGGTAGGAGGAGATATCACGCCAAAGGGTTATACTATGGAATCTGGTCCTAAATGGGATCATGTTCATGCAAGTACCATGCGTGGAATGCAGATGACATGGGTGTGGTGCCAAGAGTGGTGGCCTCCCAGAGACCAGATGTGGTCGA
This sequence comes from Brasenia schreberi, assembly GCA_036023115.1. Taxonomy (NCBI): domain Eukaryota; kingdom Viridiplantae; phylum Streptophyta; class Magnoliopsida; order Nymphaeales; family Cabombaceae; genus Brasenia; species Brasenia schreberi. The sequence continues at coordinate 5,142,305 of JAYKKT010000065.1, forward strand.
ACTCTAGAGACTTACAAGGTCTACTGCTCCAAGTGAGCAAATCCTATGTTGTTCGATGTTCGGTTTTCAAAACTTATTTATAAAAGCTATTTACAAAAGGGACAACTGTCTTGAGCCTCGATCCTAAGGATCTCGAGCTCTTCGTGCTTGCCCTTGTTTGAGTCTTAACACTCGCTTATCTAGCGGAGATTTTATAAGAAAACAAGTTTCATTTCAAATTCCTACACCTTACTCGAAACGTCGAATTCTCAAACAAGATGAAATTCAAGTAAGTAAATCCTATTTTTACTTTAGGATTCCTCGAAATGAACCATGCTTTAGCTTGGGATAAGCCAGGGATGGGAAAGAGATACCACGGTCCCTTCTTAAGCGTCCCGTGGTTTAAGGCATAGAAGGCGGAAAACTGCTCTTTTTGAGCTTTTTGGCCTCTTTTTCTTTTTTTCCATAGAGGGTCTCCCTTTGGGAGTATTTTTTCTTTAATCCCTCTTTTTTATAAGAGAATCGATTTTTCTTTTTGAAGTCTGGTTTCTTTCTTTTGGAAAGAGACTTTAAATGGGAAATTCCCTTTTGATTTGGGCCTTTGTTTTCCTTTTGGATGGAGAAGAGAAGGGGGGAGGACTTATCCCAAGCCTACACTCGATCCATTCCAGATCAGCCTATTTAGAAATAGCACGTACTACTTGCAAGTATCTTGCTATGTTGAACTAGGCCTTTCTTTCTAAGAAGAAGGATTTTGAAATGCAACCACGATTTTGAAAACTCCACTCTTTCACAAGTGCGAATTCTCTCACTTGGGTTCACACGAGTTTGCCTTTGCACCTTATTCACATGTCTCAGGGTAGCTATCCCTATAGAATTTTTGAAAACTGGAATTTAATCCAGATCCTATACATGATATTTCTTTAAGTATTGAATATTGATAGGATCTGCTAAATTCCTACCTTCTACATCGATCAACCAATACGAATTGTTCGTAGTGGTTGCTCGTGCAACATAGGGTCCATCCCAATTGGGGCGCCACTTGCCTAGGGGGTGTGGGCCACGATGGTGGATGGTTTTTAAGACCAGATCTCCCACCTCAAAGTGGCGAGGTCTCATGTGTTTGCTATAATGTCGGGCTATCCTTTGCCGGTATGCACGAGCATGATCCATGGCAAGGAGTCGCCTCTCATCTAGCAAATCTAGTTCGGCCATCCTAGCATGCTGAAGCGTCTCTAGGGGGAGGTCGAGTGCTATAGATGTATGAAATGAATGCAGTTGAGTATGAATGGGAAGAATGGCGTTTGTGCCATAGACCAACTCGAATGGTGTGGCATTTGTGGGAGTCCGGATGGAAGTCCTATAAGCCCATAAGGCTTCATCCAGCTTCTCGTGCCACGTCCTACCCTTCTCTAAGGTTTTCTTAATAATACTAATGAGAGTCTTGTTTGTGGCTTCGGCTTGGCCGTTGCCTTGAGGGTAGTAGGGCGAGGAGAAGTGGTGAGTTATGCCATATGTGTTGCACAACTTAACCATCCGCTCATTCTTGAATGGGGTGCCATTATTAGACACAAGGTCTCGTGGAACCCCAGATCGAGCCAAGATATTCCTCCGGATGAAAGCCACCACATGTTGCCCCATTACATTCGTTAGGGAAATGGCTTCCACCCACTTGGAGAAATACTCTGTGGCTGCTAAAATAAAACGATGCCCATTCGAGGCTTTTGGAAATATTGGGCCTACAATGTCAAACGCCCACATGGTAAATGGCCAGGGGCTGACCACGGAATGCAATGCAGATGAAGGGATATGAATGGCGTGCCCATGCACTTGACACGGATGACATTTCCTAACATGATCGTGACAATCCTTTTTCAGGGTGGACCAAAAATAGCCCCCTCTAAGTATTTTCATTGCCATCATGTTGGCATTAACATGACCCCCACATTCTCCATCGTGGAACTCATGCATTACTATCCTAGTCTCCTCTAGGTTGATACACCTAAGCAGAATGCCGGTAAAACTCTTTTTGTATAAGACCCCACCCAGAATGGTGTATCGGGTCGAAATCTTACGAATGAATGCCTTATCTTTGGATGTGGCATTCTCGGCAAATCCCCCATTTTCTAAAAATTGTTTTATGTCATAGAACCAGGGTTTTTCAATAGACTCTGGGTTGTTTTGGCAAATATCCAAGTCGTGTGTGGATGGATGGGGTGCATGCCATATTTCCAAAGATCTGGTCCCTGAAATGGGATCGACCTTCAGGGTTGAACCCAAGGAGGAGAGGGCATCGGCGATGCCATTGTCCTCTCTTCCTATGTGTGTGAGCTTACACGACTGGAAGGATTGGACCAATCGAGTGGCCAACTCGTGATATGGAAGTAGTTTCTCATTACGTACTTGCCAAATTTTTAAAACCTGGTTTATGACAAGGAGCGAATCTCCAAAGACCTCGATGCATGATGCCCCTAGAGTTTTCGAAATCCTTAAGCCTTGTATGAGTGCTTCATACTCAGCTACGTTGTTGGAACATTCGAAGTCTAAGCAGACTGCTATGGGAATCTCGCCCTTTTCAGGGGAGATTAGGATGATCCCGGCACCAGCCCCTCGTTGGTTTCGTGCCCCATCGAAGTGCATCTTCCACACTTGGTTTTCGAAAGAATTTGCCAAAATGTGGTTTTGAAAATGGTTTTGCAATATGCCTTCATCAGGCATTTCGATAAGAGTGGGATATGAGTCCTCTAAGGGGAATTCAGCCACGTAATCTGCTAGGGCTTGCCCCTTAATGGAGATCTGGTGATGGTATTTCAGGTCATACTCCATTAGAAGGAGTTGCCATTTGCCATATCTACCCGTGAGAATGGGTTTTTCGAACAAGTGCTTGATTGGATCAAGCTTGGACACTATCCAGATCTCATGATCTAGGAAATAGTGTCTGAACTTCTGGTAGGCCCAGACTAGGGCCAAGCACGTCTTCTCCATGGCTTGATAATTTCGTTCATAAGCCAAGAGAGTTTTCGAAATATAGTAGATGGCATACTCCTTATGGGTGTCATCCTCGTACTGAGCCAACAGGTCTCCTAAAGCATTTACATGCACGGAGATGTATAATAAAAGCGGTTTTCCTTGTTTTGGAGGATTCAAAATGGGGGGATTAACCAAGTATGCCTTCAGTCTCTCGAAGGACTTTTGGCATTCGTCATCCCATAAGAATTTCGTACCCTTCCTCAACAGTTTGTTGAAGGGTTCGCATCTAGTTGCCAGATTCGATATGAATCGGCGCACAGATTGTAATCGACCCTGGAGGCTACGGATTTGAGTGAGATTGAAGGGTGGAGACATGTCTATGATGGCTCGACACTTAGAGGGGTCGACTTCTATTCCCCTTTGGCTTACCATAAAGCCTAGAAGCTTCCCTGATTCTACCCCAAACACACATTTTTGAGGGTTTAGCTTTACTTTGTAAAGCCTAAGCCTTTCGAAAATCTTTTGTAAACATTCGATATGGGTGCATCGGGTTTTGGATTTCGCCAAGAGATCATCTACATACACTTCTACAAGCTCATGAATTTGATCATGGAAGATCGTGTTCATAGCTCGTTGGTATGTCGCGCCGACATTTTTCAAACCAAAGGGCATGACTGTATAGCAGTACGTGCCCCATGGGGTTGTGAAGGCGGTCTTACCCTGATCTCGTGGACTTAGTTTGATTTGATTATAGCCTGAATAGCCATCCATGAATGAAAACATTTCATGATTTGCAGTACTATCGACTATCAAATCTATGTTTGGTAAAGGATAATTATCCTTTGGAGTGGCTTTATTCAGGTTTCTGAAATCGATGCATATTCGAATTTTCCCATTGGTTTTCCGAACCACAACGATATTTGACAACCAATCAGAATACACAATGGGTTTTATAAATCCGGCTTTTAGCAGATCTTCTAAACCCTCTTTGACTTGCGTGTGTACATTCGGGTGTATTTTCCTAAGCTTCTGCTTTATTGGTTTTATACCTACATCTAAGGGAAGACGATGCTCGACAATGCTAGGATCTATGCCCGGCATGTCTTCATACGTCCATGCAAACACATCTAAATAGGTTTGTAGAAATGCAATGAATGCTAATTTTTCAGTTTCATGCAAGCATGCGCCTATTTTGATGGTTTTGGGATTGGAATCATCCCCTAGGTTTACCTCTATGAAATCTCCTCCTACTGATTGGGAAGGTCTTTCAAAATCGAGAATTCTATGAAATTCTGGGAGCTCAGAAGTGGGATCTTCCTCAAGGGGATCCACTTCTGGGCTTTGATCATTCTCGTGGGCTATAGACCTGAGGGAACTTGATGTGTGGTTTTCAAAATGACCTGGTTTTGTACTTGGATTTTCAAGTGATTTCGAAATTTTTGGTCTGGCTATGCAGACGACGCTTCTTTCGAAATCCTTTTCTTTTGCCAAAGTCCTACCAGGAGCAGCTATGTACAAAATCTTTTTGGTATTTTCCAAATTTTCGATTTTTTTTGGCCTTTATAAAACAAGAACTTTGGGAACTATACAAAGCACTCTTTTTTTGAGTTTTTGTTTTTCCATTGTTTTTGGTTTTTCTTGTTTTTTGATTTTTTTGATTTTAGGTTTTCAAATGTTTTTGGTATTTTTGGAAAAAAGGGATCTTCCGTCATACCTACAAAGGGAAAACACTACGGGTTAGACTCGGAATAGGAGGTCTAAATCGTAGGTCTCTTCTAAGATAGGCTCCAAGGCACCCTTGACCCAGGTGGTCACAGGGGGTGGCTCCGGCGGTATTCGGGGAGTATAGCCGATCCCATATCGGCTTGGGTTGGCCCTAGGAAGGATGGGCTCTAGGAGACCCTGGCTTTGTGCCCCTAGACTCTTGTAGGGCGTGTAGCCCATGTTCAATAACATGTTCCACGACCTTTTGTTTTTTGAAAAGATGGGATATAAGTCGTGGTCCTGGAACATGCTATCGTCCATATTAGGCTCGTATGGCCTTTTGTCCAGGGGTTTTAGAAATAGGGAACGTTTGGGTTTTCCTAGGAGGATTAGAGTCGGGAGGGGGCCTGCTTTGGGCGGCCCCTTCACACATACAACCTTCCTAGGGTTGTTCAACACGAGCCGAGGTGGCTCAACCATAATTTGCCCCAGGTTAGCCTCATGGGCCTGGGAGCTTGATAAACAAGGGGAGTTTATGATCCCCTGAAGCTGTGGGTGACTCTCACCTAGGATCACTACGACCTGGTCCCTAAAAGGGATCTTGACACACCTGTGGAAGGTGGATGGTGTAAACACCCCGAAATCCCACGAATTTCTTAAACAAAACTGGTTTTATACAAGCAGCCCCAAAGGGCCATTTTTGAGTTTGGAAACCCAGGAGCCTTCCAAACAAACCCTGTATATATGTTTTAAACTTTATCTTTCAAAAACATATGATATAGCTTTTGAAAACCCTTTTTAAAACATGTTTTGAAACCCCGAAGTGGCTTGGCCTGATCAAGACAGGACCAGGAGAGCCAAGAAGAGCCCGGAACCGGAACACCTGTCAAGCCCGGCACAGCAACTGTTGCATCTGATTCACATCCCAGGATCTCGAACGTCCAAGACCCTGTTCTTATCAAAAAAGCATTTGAAGTCATCTCCGGAAGGTAGAAACGGAGGCGGACGACTATGTTGGCGAAGACCCAACGCAGACGGAGTACTGATGCTGTCAGGCCCCGCACAAATCGTCCGTCTCGAACCCAGCTCGAAGGAGTCAGAGTTCAGTTTGGATTGGATCTGGACCATATATATCCAGATTCCAATCCAAACCCATATGTGGACTTGGATTTGGATTTGGATCCAAAGATCCAATCCAATATCCATATCCATGGCCCACATCACCTTCTCATAAATGGAGGTGGGGCCCACTTGAAATTCACGTGGGATATTGGGCATGAGAGAGAGTGGGGGTGATAAATATCAAGAGTGTTGTATTAAGCTTGACTTGTGTGTCAAGTTTGGGTTTAATCTTGTGGTTTAGCCTAATTGAGTGGGTTTAAGCTTGTAATTAGCTAAAACCTAACCTAGGGCTGCACCAACATGGGGTGATCAAGGTCTATGGGCCATGCTAAGGGAGCTCCTTCACCTAAAACTAACCCAAAATGCCTAAACCTAGCCTAAACCCCTAATCCACCCCTAATCTGAACCTAATCACCTAACCCACTTCCCTAATCCCGGCCTAATCCCAACCTAATCACCTAACCCACTCCCCTAATCCTTCCCTAAACCTAGATTAATTTCCCTAATCCTAGCCTAATCCTAGCCTAAACCACCTAACCTAGCTCACTAAACCTCACCCTCAAACCCAACCACCTAACCTAGCCCTAAACCACCCTTAGCCCACGATTTTCCCAAACACCTAGTTTTAAATATCTGGCCCAACCCCATCCAGCCCACCTTATCTACATACCACCCTACCTAAACCACCTAACCACTACCCACAACCCAGCCCTAACCGACCTACCCATCCCCTATTTAAACCCCCCTCATTGTGGGCGGGTTTTCCAAGTGGGAACCACTCCACCACCCAGCCGGGCCCTCTCCTTCTCCCATCTCTCATCCGTCTTCCCAGCAGCTCCAGCTCCTCCACCAGCCTCCACCTGCTCCGCCACCTTCCCTCTCCCACGTCACCATCACTGCCCCCCCAGCTGGACGTCACCACCTTTCCCCCAACTCCACCAGCCGACAGCCACCTGCCCGCCACTCTCCCACTCCATCCGCCACTCCTCCCCATTCGGTAAGTCCCCCTAACTCCCTCAAAGCCACTCTCTACCACCCCTCCACTCTTAGCCACCCATCTTCCCCTTAGCTCAACCTCTTTGCCGCCACCATCTAAGCCTAGCCGAACCTAGGATAACCCAAGTGGTTGGCCACTGCTTAGCCACCATCTCCCATTCGGCCGACCCCCCTAGGTGCCCTATTTGGCCTTCCCACTAACTCACCTTTTAGGGCCAGTTTTCCCTTAGTACCTAACTTCCCTAGTGACCCTAAGACCCACTTAGTCAGCCACTCTAAACTCCCTACTTGGAGGCGCCGCCTACTTGCCACCGGCCCCCTTCGAGGCGTCCATCCCGCGCCCATTTGCAGCCGGCCAGCACTCTTGGTCACATACCTTCGCGGAGCTCCCTTTTGCAGCCCAAAGCCAAGGCCACGCTCAAGCAAGACCTCTACGGACCAGCTACTTGTAAGTTTCTAAACTTGGTCTTTAATCATACACTTGCTTGAGATTCAATTTGATACGGGGTTGTAATAACGGAGCCTAGTCTCCCCCCGCTTGTAATAACGTGGCTTAGCACAACCACACACGTGCACTCTCTTAGTCGTGCACAATTTCGAACACACACGGGCCTAATCAGCCCCTAATATATAAGTGTACGTATATATTTCATTTCCGAAGGGTTTTGTTTAAGTTGGGTGCGTTGTCTTTCGATTAAACACTCTCACACACATTGAGCTTCCGCTCTTATTTGAAAGACCCAAGTAAGGGCCGACCTATACTATTTGGGTTTCATTTCATGTCGTGTGAGTAAGTCTTTCAATTTAAACACTCTCACACACATTGAGCTTTCGCTCTTATTTGAAAGACCCAAGTAAGGGCCGACCTATACTATTTGGGTTTTATTTCTTGTCGTGTGAGTAAGTCTTTCAATTCAAGCACTTTCACACACATTGAGCCTTCGCTCTTACTCCCAAGACCTTAGTAAAGGCCTTATTGCAGTTATATTTGGGTTTCATTTATGTCGTGTGTGTAGTACTTCAATTCAAGCACTCTCACACACATTGAGCCTTCGCTCTTACTCCCAAGACCTTAGTCAAGGCCATACTGCAATTTATATTTGGGTTTAATTTCATGTCGTGTGTGTAAGTCTTCAATTCAAGCACGCACCCACATTGAGCCTTCGCTCTTATTTGCAAGACCCGAGTAAGGGCTCATATACATAAGATATATACATATTTCCCTTCGGTTATTTCCCTTCGGTTATTTCCCTTCGGTTATTTCCCTTCAGTTATTTCCCTTCCGCTATTTCCCTTCAGCATTGTCTTTACATTTCGGGTTTTCCCTTTGGAGTAGCGTGAGTTTGCATTGCATCTACGCCATACCACGAGGTAGGACGCATATTGCATCGAAGCAACCCCCGCTCGAATTCGCCCATGTAGTGGAGTGTTCATAACACACAAACTAGGCGACCCAAAAAAGGGATAAAAGAAAAGACTTAGGCACGTGCAAATCCACGTGATCTAAAACATGCAATCGCATCTTAAAGACCCGAAATAGACACCTCGAAACCGTTTCGTAGACTTTCTCCCCAAAACTTGATTTTTGCAAAAGCGTACAGACTGACCCTTGCGCATCGGTGCAAGAAGGTCTGCGACGACAAGAGCTCACTTGCTCACAGTCGCCACGTTTAGAAGTCAGTGTTAAAGTATATCTTCGCTAGCTTAAGTAAGCTAGCTGGCACGCCCTGTTTGTATACATAGGCCTTAGACGCACGATAAGATCCACTCCAAGCCACGAAAGAGGCGAAGAGGCGGGGATTTTCGCGCGTCTACAGATGGCACAGCGCACAAACTGTGTATCCAGGGTCTTCCCAGCAACAGGTTATAATGGGGGTGGATGTCCAAGACATGGAACACCCCCGTGTGTTCGATCCCTCCCATTTCCATTGGGAGTTCGATGGATCCTAAAGGTCTAGACGCATTCCCATCGTATCCAGTGATAACGATGGGGCTTGGGTTCACTGAAGTCTAGGTGACTCCGATTTTGTACGCCACATGAAGTGGAAGGATGTTGAGCCCTCCTCCACCATCGACTAGGCACCTGTCCAGAGAGTGGTTGTTTAGAACCACCTCGATATGCAGGGCCTGGTTATGGGTTTCGTAGGGTCTATCTACATCATCTTCCAAAAAGGTGATGGGCGATTTTGCTCCTAATAAAGCCACTTGGGCAGACAAGGATTCCGGACTTATGTTCGAATCAACCTTGGCCCTTTCTAGAATTTTCTCTAATACAAGTCTATGCCTAGGCGAGGTTTTGATAAGCTCTAGGATAGACATGTGAATAGGAATCTTTGAAAGGTGGTTTTCGAAATCATAAGGATTTAGGATGACTTTGTCCTTATCTGCTTTTGGCAGACCACTAGGGATACATGCTTTTGAGGGGCCAGGCACACTGACCACCTTTTGAGCACCTTGAAGGTGCGGGGGTTGATAGATCCTCCCGGATCTAGTGACTTCCCCCACGACCAGCCTAGGGTTCGCGCTAAACTTGGCTCTAAGGATGAGCTGAGGAGAACCTTGGATTTTCAAAATTGGTTTTACTGGGGTTTCCACTTTTGGTGGTCCCCGAATGACGATTTGGGCGGGCCTCTTGTATAATACAAGGATGGGCGCACAAGTAGGTCGACCAGGTTCTGGCTTTTGCGCTAGTTCCTTGGAAATGGTGAGGGTACATACCTCCTTTCCTTTCCCACTGCCACTGGCGTGTTTGAGAAAGGGTTCCTTGAAGATAGCTTGAGGTGGCTCAGGTTCCGCAGTGACCTGGAGCCGGCCTTCTGCTATCAAGTTCTCAATTTTATTTAAAAGAGAGAAGCAGCGTTTGGTATCATGGCCTTTGAGCCAATGATACTTACAAAATCGGTTTAAATACCCCCCTTTGGATGTGACTCCTTCGGGGATTTCAGGGAGTTCGATCATGCCCTGGGCAAGTAAGAGGTCTAGGACCTCCGACACAGGTTGCCCTAGCGGAGTATACTCCTGTTTTTCAACCGGTTTTTAAAAATTACGTTCTCTCTTATTTTCTAATTTTTCAAAATTTTTAGAAGTGCCCGCCATGCCTGGATCCACCCGGACATTGGCAATTTTATGGGGCTTTGCCCCTTTGTCCGTCGTGGGCAGCCCATATGCGATGGGCTTTTCCAAACGGGTTTTTGGAACGACACTTCCTTTCCATAAGTGGTCGTATGTCCCTTTTCGTAAGTTGGTTTCGAAAAGGGAGGCCTTTTTGATCAACTTATGGAAAGTTGAAATCTCATGGAGCGAGAGAAGGGTTTTTAACTCGCTTTTGAAATTATCCAGGATGAGCATTACTGCGCATCCTTCGGATATGGGCTCTCGCACTTGGCCCAAAAGCGACCTCCATCTTATAATGAAGGCATGCACGTCTTCGTTCATGCCTTGCTTTGTATCTCTTAAGGTATTCAGGGTTGGCGTGACTTCCACGTTGTGTGCAAATCTTTGCATGAAGCAGTTCGCTAACTTTTCAAAAGTAGCGAACTGGCTTAAGTCGTAGGAAGCCAGCCATTTGGCAGCTGTGCCTTTAAGGGATAGAGGGAACCAATACACCCATTTCATCGAGTCCTTTTTCTTCTTATGGGCTCGACGTGAGAAAAGCTGCAAGTGAGACCTAGGGTCTCCCATGCCATCATACCGATGGAAGTTCGGTATTTCATCGTCACTGTCTGTTTCGTAATCCATAGGAAGGAAATCAGATAGGGCGTAGCTTCTTTTCTCTTTATTCTGCCCTTTCAGCAACTGCTGTAGGGCTTTACGGTCCTTTTGTGTGAAGGACTCGTAGTATTGGTTGCCTTCCATTACGGAGGCCTCTTTTTGCTTGCGAGGTTTTTCAGATTTCTTTTTAGGCCTTTGTTCACCGTTCGATGAACATGAATCGCCTACTTCAACCTCTTGGCTGAGAGCATCGATTTTGGCCTCAAACTCCCTTCTCAAGTCTTCGATTTCATCTAGTTTTATTTTGTTTTTGAAAATCCTCCTAGAGTGAGAACTTGATGTGCATGAGCCTTGGCTCGACACTTCACTTGGATTGGATTTTGACATGCTTTTCAAGCTTTTTCAAAATATCCTAAGTACAAGCAAAGAAAACAAGTTAAAACAACACCTTTTTACAAAATTTTCGCAAGACTTCTACAAGCAAACTCGATTTTTGAAAAGGCTCACGTCCCATCGGGCATGCCAATCTCTGTAGACGCGCGAAAATCCCCGCCTCTTTGCCTCTTTCGGGGCTTGGAGTGGATCTTCTCGTGTGTCTAAGGCCTATGTATGCAAACAGGGCGTGCCAGCTAGCTTACTTAAGCTAGCGAAGATATTTTTAACACTGACTTCTAAACGTGGCGACTGTGAGCAAGTAAGCTCTTGTCGTCGCAGACCTTCTTGCACCAATGCGCAAGGGTCAGTCTGTACGCTTTTCAAAAATCGAGTTTTTTGGAGAGAAAGTCTACGAAGCGGTTCGAGGTGTCTATTTCGGGTCTTTAAAATGCGATTGCATATTTTAGATCACGTGGATTTGCACGTGCCTAAGTCTTTTTCTTTTATCCCTCTTCGGGCCACCTAGTTTGTGTGTTATGAACACTCCACTACATGGGCGAATTCGAGCGGGGCTTGCTTTGATGCAATATGCGTCCTACCTCGTGGTATGGCGTAGATGCAATGCAAACTCACGCTACTCCAAAGGGAAAACCCGAAATGTAAAGACAATACTGAAGGGAAATAACAGAAGGGAAATAACCGAAGGAAAATAACCGAAGGGAAATAACCGAAGGGAAATAACCGAAGGGAGATATGTATATAGATTATGTATATGAGCCCTTACTTGGGTCTTGCAAATAAGAGCGAAGGCTCAATGTGGGTGCGTGCTTGAATTGAAAGACTTACACACACGACATGAAATTAAACCCAAATATAAATTGCAGTATGGCCTTGACTAAGGTCTTGGGAATAAGAGCGAAGGCTCAATGTGTGTGAAAGTGCTTGAATTGAAGTACTACACACACGACATAAATGAAACCCAAATATAACTGCAATAAGGCCTTTACTAAGGTCTTGGGAGTAAGAGCGAAGGCTCAATGTGTGTGAAAGTGCTTGAATTGAAAGACTTACTCACACGACATGAAATGAAACCCAAATAGTATAGGTCGGCCCTTACTTGGGTCTTTCAAATAAGAGCGAAAGCTCAATGTGTGTGAGAGTGCTTGAATTGAAAGACTTACTCACACGACATGAAATGAAACCCAAATAGTATAGGCCGTGTGTGTTCAAAATCGTGCACGACTAAGAGAGTGCACGTGTGTGGTTGTGCCAAGCCATGTTATTACAAGCGGGGGGAGACTATGCTCCGTTATTACAACCCCGTATCAAATTGAATCTCAAGCAAGTATACAACTAAGGACCGAGTTTAGGCACTTACGAGTAGCTGGTCCGTAGAGGCCTTGCTTGAGCGTGAGCTTGACCTTCGCCTTGGGCTGCAAACGGGAGCTCCGCGAAGATAGGTGACCAAAGGTGCTGGCCGGCTGCAAGTGGGGTGCGGGATAGGCGCCTCGAAGGTGGCCGGTGGCAAGTAGATGTCGCCTCGAGGTAGGGGGTTTAAAGGGGCTGAATAAGTGGGTTTTTAGGGTCACTAGGGGAGTCGAGTGTTTAGGGGAAAACTGGACCTAAAGGAGAGTTTGTGGGAAGACCGAATGGGACGCCTAGGGGGAAGGCCGAATGGGATATGATGGCTAGGTAGTGGCCGGCAGTTTGGGTTTTGCTAGGTTCGGCTAAGTGCAAAGGGTGGTGGCAAAAAGGGCTAAGATGATGATAGGGTGGGTGGCTAGGAGTGGAGAGGTGGAAGAGAAGGGTTTTGATAGAGTTAGGGTACTTACCGAAGGGGGAGAGGCGGTGGAAGGCAATGAGGAGCAGGCGGGCAGGTGGGCTCTTGGCTGGTTCGGTTGGGTGAAGGTGGTGGCGTCCGGCTGGGGAATGGTGGTGGATGGAAGAGGGAAGGTGGCGGGGCAGGTTGAGCTAGTGGAGCAGGTGGAGAGTGGAGCAGGCGGGCAGGTGGAGAGTGGAGAGTGGAGCCGACTGGGCTGAGGTGAGGGCCTTCTTTCTTTTTTTTTAAAACCCGCCCCCAAAGGGGAGGGGTTTAAATAGGGGATGGGTAGGTCGGTTAGGGCTGGGCTGAGGGTAGTGGTTAGGTGGTTTAGGTAGGGTGGTATGTAGATAAGGTGGGCTGGAAAGGGTTGGGCCAGATATTTTAAAACTAGGGGTTTGGGTAGATTGTGGGCTAAGGGTGGTTTAGGGGTTTAGGGCTAGGTTAGGTGGTTGGGTTTTAGGGTGAGGTTTAGTGAGCTAGGTTAGGTGATTAGGCTAGGTTTAGGCTAGGATTAGGGAAATTAATCTAGGTTTAGGGAAGGATTAGGGAAGTGGGTTAGGTGATTAGGTTGGGATTAGGGGTGGATTAGGGGTTTAGGCTAGGATTTAGTCATTTTGGGTTAGGTTTAGGTGAGGGAGCTCCCTTAGCATGGCCCATAGACCTTGATCACCCCATGTTGGTGCAGCCCTAGGTTAGGTTTTAGCTAATTACAAGCTTAAACCCACTCAATTAGGCTAACCCACATGATTAAACCCAAACTTGACACACAAGTCAAGCTTAATACAACACTCTTGATATTTTTCATCCCCACTCTCTCTCATGCCCAATATCCCACGTGAATTTCAAGTGGGCCCCACCTCCATTTATGAGAAGGTGATGTGGGCCATGGATATGGATATTGGATTGGATCTCTGGATCCAAATCCAAATCCAAGTCCACACATGGGTTTGGATTGGAATCTGGATATATATGGTCCAGATCCAATCCAAACTGAACTCTGACTCCTTCGAGCTGGGTTCGAAACGGACGATTCGTGCGGGGCCTGACAGCATCAGCACTCCGTCTGCGTTGGGTCTTCGCCAACATAGTCGTCCGCCTCCGTTTCTGCCTTCCGGAGATGACTTTAAATGCTATTTTGATAAGAACAGGGTCTTGGAAGTTCGAGATCCTGGGGGTGTGAATCAGATACAAGAGTTGTTGTGCCGGGCTCGACGGGTGCTCCGGTTCCGGGTTCTTCTTAGCTCTCCTGGTCCTGTCTTGATCGGGCCAAGCCGCTTTGGGGTTTCAAAACATGTTTTAAAAAGTTTTCAAAAGCTATATCATATGTTTTTGAAAAATAAAGTTTAAAACATATATACAGGGTTGTCTGGAAGGCTCCTGGGTTTCCAGACTCAAAAATGGCCCTTTGGGGCTGCTTGTATAAAACCAGATGAATTTTGAGAAGTTCGTGGGATTTCGGGGTGTTTACACCGAGTTTTTCACCATCCTGAAAAATCCAAAGTCTCTCGAAGGACCAAGTCTGGTTTCCCTCGAAAGACACATCTCCCAAACCTGGGATGCGTGGAAGCCCAAGTCTTCCATCATCCCGAAATATCCAAAGCCTCTTAAAGAACCAAGCATGGTTTTCTTTGAGAGACATGTCTCCCAAAGCAGGTTTGTGTGGAAGCCCAAGTCTTCCATCACCTCTGAATCCAAACTCCCAATATCCAAAAGGGTATATATTCAAAAAGCAAAAAGTCTTGGAACATGATTCTAAATAAGGGATATAAACCCTACGCGGGCCTGGGAACCCGAAACCAAGGTAGGCTAGAACCTGTCCTACATAGAGCCAATAGGAAACGATATGGATTGGGCTACAGCCCACCCATACCCCCAGAGCCGCCACCTAAGACCATCTGGGTCAAGGGTGCCCTGTAGAACCTCTAAAACCGAAACCCATGTCTTAGACCTATTTGATTAGAGTCTGATTCATGAATGTTTTCTTTGTAGGTTCAATGGAAGATCCCTACTTTTGAAAAAACCAAAAAAAATTGGATATTACCAAAAACCAAAAAAATTGAAAACCCTCAAAATCTCAAAAACATTTGGAAAAATGAAATTTCCAAAAAGAAATTTTGTTTCAAAAGCATTTGGCCATGTACAAAGTCCATTTTCAAAAATTGTAAAAAAATGCTCTTTCGAAAATTGTATATACTCCCAAGAACCCAAGTATCCAAAAGCTGGTCCTGTCCACTCCTTTTGCCTAGAGCTTTTTCAAAATGAAAAGCTTGAGAATCACCAAAGCAAGGAGGAATAAACACCTCCAAGCTTCCTGAAATTCATAAAATCCTTGACTTATGGAAAATTGGGGATTTTTAGAAATGAGTTTAACCTATAGTGTGTGCATAAACATCATGCATTACACTTTGAAATCATTCATATGCATCGAGTCTAGACATCACCCTAAAACTCGAATTCAGGGTTTTGAAAAACCAAAGGGGCAATAAGAGTCGACCCCCTAAGTATCGGGCCATCATAGGCATGTCTCCATACGAATCAAATCTGACACCTTCAAGGCAAATTTCAAAAGGAAATGAGAATCTCGAAAAAGGGTTAGCATTTCACAAAAACCTTTCAAAATTCTTATTGATAAAAACCTCCCAAGCATTACAATTCGTGCATTGTGTGCTTGATCCGATCAAAATGAAGATGGTATTCATCCAAAGTGTGCCATACATTTTCGAAAACTCTATTGGCATATGAAAGGAATCACTAAGCCAAGAGAAGAATCGTGCTTGGCCTTGCTGTAGGCCTCCAAATTTTGAGACATCATCTCCCCTATCCTGAAAAGGGAATGATGTTCATTAAAGCACTCATTTGAAAAACCTATCTTAAACAGATAGGCAAGATATATGGCAGCCCTTTTCAAACGGAGTATGAGTTCAAACTCAAGACTCCATTAAGGGACAAGCCCTACATCGTGTGGATGAAGTGCCTCTTTGAGACACATTCCCCATACTTGATCAAATACCCCATGAAGGCATGAATCTTCAAAATGAATTCCAAAAACCATGCTTGACCAAAACCAAGTATGGAAAACATATTTCGATCAAAAGGACTGGTATAAAACCATCTTCATATAGAAAGGGAGGATTTCCCAAAATTGCTTTCTCAAAAGGGATCAAAATTTCGAAAATTTAACCCTACATACAACTTTGAAAAGAAGGATTCTCAAACTTTGGGTTTATATGAAAACCTTGATTGTGTTAGGATAAAGCACATGAGTTTCACGATGAAAATCTGGAGACCATGTCGAAATCAAACATGATGGCCATGACGATCACTTAGGGCTGGTTGTGTTTTCCATCCTTGAGCAAAAAGTATCATGATCATGTTAGAAAAACCATGGAAGTGCATGGACATGAACATACCATTGTCCATCCAAAATCCTTTTGAAAAGCCATGGCCCTTCACCACATGGCCATGCGAAATTCCCATCAAGCTAGGGGCATTTTTAAATACAGCCCCTAGACACTTTCCATGGATAAATGAATGCATCTCCTTCATGATTTGTGAGATACATTTCATATGTTCATCATTGCATAAAAACATGTATTTCCATTTTAAAACACATGGAGTGCATAGCATGCATCATATCACCCCGAAGAAAGCCCAAAAGGGTGGCAAACTCGAGTAGGAATGTCCCCATGTCTTCAAAAGCGCAACAAAAATCGGAAATTTGTTGATATTATGGGTCAAAATTAGCAAAACCCCGAAAATGCCCGAATATTCAAAAGGGTTTATGTTAAATTCTTTTTCAAAAAGATTTTGAAAAAAATCGAACTCCTTTGAAACTTCTTGAAAGAAGGATCAAAGTTTATTGTATAACCCTGAGTGGAGGAATTTATACTTTGCAAAAGGTAGAGTCTTTCAAAAACGAATTGGCAACATTTCAAAAATCCCTGGCTTACAAGGTTAAGCCTTGTTCAAAAGATCAAAATATTTTCGAATAGCATATGCTATTAAGAAATAGGACGATCTCGTTCGAATCGAGTAACTAAAGGGATAAGCCTTCCCCCATCCTACTTTCTCTTCGAAAAGGAAAATTGGCTATGTTCAAAAGAAAAAGAAAAAAATGAGAATACAAAAACTCCTCCGAAAGTGGTCTTCCCTTTATAAACAGGGAATACAAAAACTCCTCCGAAAGAGGTCTTCTCGTTCAAAAGAAAAAGGAGATATAGAAAAAAACTACTCCCAAAGAAGTCTTCCCTTCATAAACAGGGAATACAAAAACTCCTCCAAAGAGCCTCCTTTAAAGAAAAGAGGGATTAATGAAAAAACACTCTCAAAGGGAGACCCTTTGTGAAAAAAAAGAAACAAAAAGTCAAAGCTCCAAAGAGCGATTTTCCGATTCTTTGCCTAAAACCACGGGACCGTGGTATCTCTTTCCCATATCCCTACGGCTTATCCCCGAGGAAAAAGATTCAAATTTGCGAAAATCCTAAAGTATGAATAAAATCGGCTTATTTGGATTTCATTTTGTTTGAGAACTCGGCTTTGTTTTGTAGGAAATGGAAATTTAAAATGTTTTCCAAGTTTTCCTACCCAAAAACCTCTACTGAGTAGCAGGTATTGAAACCCGAATAAAGGGAAGTATGAAAAATGGAAGTCATTTTCGATACAAGTTAAAAGGAGTTCCTTTGCAAAAAGAAATTTTTGAAAAACCCACGAATGTCAAAAAGACAAGGATAGAACCTGTTTAGAGCAGACAACCTCAAAATCAAGCACCAGACGGAGCGCTGATGAAGCCAGTGCCCACACAGATCGTTCACCTCGAGAAGCCAAGAAGGATTGTCCAAAGAAATTTTGATTTGGATATGGACCATAAATTGTAGACACGAAAAATTTTCACTTGCGGGTTCTTAGGCCAAAAGTGAACCTTTTCGTGCTTACGTTCGCTTTTAGGGCGTGCCAGCTAGCTTACTCAAACTAGCGAAGTAGTTTTTGAAATATCTGACTTTTGAAAGGCAATTGTGGACAAGCGGGATCTTTTCGTCGCAAACCTTCTTGAACCGACGCTCAAGGGTCAGTTTGTATGCTTAGAGACTTCGTTTGAAACAAGTTAAACTCATATTCGATTTTTGAATGAACAGGTGTTTGAAAACTTCAGAAAGCATGCATTTGGCGAGTTTTTGCTTTTACTGGGTTTGGGCGACCCTAAGTCTTTGGAATTTATCTGCCTTAGGCGTGGAGTGTGTGCATCAAGTGCCTAAGATGGGCGTTTGCAAGATTTATTTGGGTTTGTTCGATGCAGGTATGCAACCTAGCTCGAGTATGGCGAGTATGCAATGCAACTCACGCAACTTGAATGTAAAACCCAAAATTTAAAGACTTAACAGAAGGGAAAACCCAAATTGAATGCAACTCACACGACTTGAATGTAAATTGCAGAAATTCAAATATCTCTATATCTTAAGAGCGGAAAGGCTCAATGTGTGCGTGGGTGTTGTGTATAAATTGAAATGCAACACACGCAACTGAACCATAAAACGTAGCAGAAGGGAGATATAGATATATGTAAGAGCGGAAAGGCTCAATTGTGGTGTGTGTGTATGTGTATAAATTGAAAGACAACACACACGACTGAATTTAAAACCCAGAATTGAAATGCGTACACAATTGAACCGGGAAAACTCACGCTGCAGAAAGTATATAGATATGGCTATATCTTAGTGGCTTCTCAGGCCAAAATGTGCGTGAAGTGTTTGAGCAAATGCTCGGGTGTTTCTTGGGTGCGAGTGTGTAATTGAAAAACAAACTCACACGACTTAATGTAACAACCCAGCTTAATTGAAATACGTACGTATAATAAGAGTGAAAAGGCTCAATTGTGTACGTGGTGCTTGTGTACGAGATAAGAGCGAAAAGGCTCGAGTGTACGTGTGTGTCTCGTGTGTCCAGCACTGTTATTACATCCGGGGGGAGATGATGCTCCGTTATTACAACCCCGTATCAAATTGAATTGAATACGAAAAACAACTTGATATATATCAAAATAAACCCATATTTTCTAGATTCTTGAGTTATGCTCGTACAAGAGGCGAGTCCATCATCATTACATGGAGTCCAGGGCACGTGGGAGCGAAGCCGGAGAGCTTGAGAGCTTGGGGAGACTTGGAGTTCCGAGAGCTGCAAATTATACCAGGTTTAGGGCCACTTGGGGCTGGTTTGGGTAAGGGATGACTCGAGCCACCTTGGCTCGAGTGATAGGCTTTTTGGTTTAGGATTTGGCCAGCATTTGGCCTTAGGTTTAGTGAGGTTTAGACTTAGGATTAGGCCAGCACTTGGCCTTGGTTTAGGTTGTGTTTAAGCTTAGGATTAGGCCAGCACTTGGCCTTGGTTTAGGTCATGTTTTGGACCTGGTATTAGGCATGACTCGAGTCAAGGTGGCTCGAGTGATAGGATATGGTTTAGGTCTTATGAAACTCGAGCCAAAGTGGCTCGAGTGGTAGTTGTTTGCTCTAGGGTTCGGCCAACATTTGGCCTTGGTTTAGATCTTGTGAAACTCGAGCCAAGGTGGCTCGAGTAAGAGTGGTATTAGGGTGTAGTTGGTCCTAGTCTAGGTGCTGAAGATGGGACACGGTTAAGCTAGGGATGATACGTGGCCAAGTTTAGGTAGGGTTCACTAGGTTGCCAAGGTGAGCTTAGGGGCTGGTTCACGGCCAGCCCTTAGCCTAAGGTTTTGGGCTGGGATGGCCTGTCTTTAGGGCAGGCCTTAGTTGATTGTAGGTGGGACACGGCCTGCTCTAGCAGGCCGTGGGTCTTAGGTAGGTGGGCTGGCTAAGGCCGGCCAGGTTTTTGGCAAGAAAAACTAGGAAGCCCGGCCACCTTTGGCCGGGCTGTTTTAGGTAGTTGGAGGGGGAAAACCAGCCACGGGCTGGGCTGGTTTTTAGGTAGTTGGCCTGCCTTTAGGGCAGGCCACCTTGGGTAGGAAAAGGGGATACGGCCTGCTGGTGCAGGCCCTGGGTTTTTGGGGAAAAAGGACTCGAGCCAAGGTGGCTCGAGTTACGTTGAAGTTCGGCCAAAGCTGGCCAAACTTGGTTGGGTTGAAGGGGGGAGTTCGGCCAGGTGGTGGCCGAACTAGGTTTAGGTCTTGGAGCAGCCTAGCTTGGTGGTTGTCTAGGGTAGATGTTTTGGAAAAATTGGCCAGGACTTGGCTGTTTAGGTAGTGTTTTTAGGGGCGGTTCTTGGTGGTTGATGGGTGGTCTAGAGAGGTAAGGGAAGAGGTGGGTTAGATTAGGTTTTTAAGGCTTACCTAGGGTGCAGCTCCGCTCCAGCCACCACTCACGCCGCCAAGCTCCACCATGCAACGTTCCCAGCTTTGAAGAAGAGGCTTCTACCATTGGTGCAGCCCTTGGCCAATCCCCATCTCAAACAAAAAACATTTTGGGCGTATGAGCCACTTTCTCTCTCATCCCCCCCCCTTTATTTCATGTGAAGTGGGTTTCCTAGAGACTTCACGTGAATGATTTCCAGCCCACTCACCCCTATTTATAGAGGTTTTAAGTGGGTCTTGGATCTTGGGTCTTGGATTTGGGTCTGGCTATTCGGATCCAATCCAAACCCTGTTTGGATCTGGATCATGGATCTCAGATATTTTTGAGATCCAGATCCAGTCCAATTGGGTTTGGATCTTGGATCTCGGATCTTGGATTTTGAGATCCAGATCCAATCCAAACACAATTTGGATCTGGATCTGGATATTTTGGGTCCAGATCCAGTTCGAACTTTTTCTTCTGCTCCTTGGTTTTCTAGTCCTTTTTTGTGCTTTTCACCGTCGGTTTCGAGCGGGCTTCGATTCATCGGACACCCAACTTTGGCCTAGGTCTTCCCCAAGTCTTTGTTCCAACCGGTGTTCTGCTTTTCAGAACTTTTTCGGCGTTTGTTTCGGTCCGTCGTTTTGGTTTTTGGCTGGTTCCTGTTGATATCGAACTCAGATTGTCGCACGGATTCCGTTCTTCATTCTGACGGGACATGTCTCGGACTTCTGTCGACTTCCTCAGGTACTGGGCTTCTTTCTACATTTTGGAGCTGCTTTGTGCTTTTTCTTTGACCCAAATTACATTTTTACCCTTCTATCGGGCTTTTCTCCAAACGAGCTCTTTTTTCTTCTGTTTTTGAATAGGGGGTGGCTTTTGAAATTTTGGGCTCGAATCCTCTTCTTGCCTGGGCTTTTCTTTCGCCTTTTGTACCTGTTTTCACATTTTAAAACAGGTTGTCGTTTTGGCTCAAACGAGTTTTTTCGTATTTTTTAGAGTTTTTGATTTTTGGAAAATTCGGGGTGTTTACAGATGCCCCTCTTCGGCATTATCCAAATTGATTTGGATAATGGCGAAGAAGATAAGACCCCATTTTGGTTTTTCTCTCAAATTTTCTCGAGAATACACCATTTTTATTTCGCAAAACCCTGTTTTCTTTTACCACAGGTGGGGATTTTTAACAAAAGGGGACTTTTCCTAAGTTTCCCTATGTATGATCATGCATGGACGATTTTTGGATGCATGCATGAGAAAAACATTTTTATTTTTGGGGTTTTGAGCCCGAAGAGTGCCTTTTGAAGCAGGCCGCTTCGAGCAAGTTTTACCCATGTCTTCTAGACGTTTTCGAGCTTTGGAGAGAGCCTTTTGAGGCTGTCTGCTCTAAGCAAGTTCTACCCTAGTCTTTTTGACATTCGTGGGTTTTTCTTGAAATTTTTTTTTTTTGAAAACGAACTCCTTTTAGCATGTATCAAAAAGGACTTCCGTTTTTCATACTTCCCTTCATTCGGGTTTCAATACCTGCTACTCAGTAGAGGTTTTTGGGTAGGAAAACTTGGAAAACATTTCAAAGTTCCATTTCCTACAAAATAGAGTCGAGTTCTCAAACAAAATGAAATCCAAATAAGCCGATTTTATTCGTACTTTAGGATTTTCGCAAATTTGAATCTTTTTCCTCGGGGATAAGCCGTAGGGATATGGGAAAGAGATACCACGGTCCCTTCTGAAGCGTCCCGTGGTTTTAGGCAAAGAGTCGGAAAATCGCTCTTTGGAGCTTTGGCTTTTTGTTTCTTTTTTTCATAGAGGGTCTCCCTTTGGGAGTATTTTTTCATTAATCCCTCTTTTCTTTAAAGGAGAGCAGCTCTTTGGAGGAGTTTTTGTATTCCTTGTTTATGAAGGGAAGACCTCTTTGGGAGGAGTATTTTTATATCTCCTTTTTCTTTTGAAACGAGAAGACCTCTTTCGAGGGAGTTTTTGTATTCCCTGTTTATGAAGGGAAGACCACTTTCGAAGGAATTTTTGTATTCTCGATTTTTTTTTCTTTCTTTTGAACACAGCCAATTTTCCTTTTTTGGAGAGAAAGTAGAATGGGGGAAGGCTTATCCCTTTGGTTACTCGATTCAAACGAGATCATCCTATTTCTTAATAGCATCTGCTATTCGAAAATATTTTGATATTTTGAACAAGGCTTAATCTTGTAAGCCAGGGTTCTTTGAAATATCGCCAATTTATTTTTGGAAGACTCTACCTTTTGAAAAGTATAAATTCCTCCATTCAGGGTTGTACAATCTACTTCGATCCTTCTTTCAAGAAGTTTCAAAGGAGTTCGATTTTTCAAAATCTTTTCGAAAAAGGAGTTTAACATAAACCCTTTTGAATATTCGGGCATTTTCGGGGTTTTGCTAATTTTGACCCACAACATCAACAGATTTTTCGAATTTTTCTTGCCCTTTTGAAGACATGGGGACATTCCTACTCAGGTTTGCCCACCTCTTGGGCTTTCTTTGGGGTGATATGATATGAATATGATGTATGCTATGCACTCCATGTGTTTCAAAATGGAAATACACGATTTTATGCAAGAGTGAACATATGAAATGTATCTCACAAGTCAAGAAGGAGATGCATTCTATGAAATTTGTTTCTTCATGGAAGGTGTCTAGGGGCTATATTTAAAAATGCCCCTAGCTTGAGGGAAATTTTGCATGGCCACACGGTGAAGGGCCATGGCTTTTCAAAAGGATTATGGATGGACAATGGTGTGTTCATGTCCATGCACTTCCACGATTTTTCTAACATGATCATGATACTTTTTGCTCAAGGATGGAAAAAACACAACCAACCCTAAGTGATCGTCATGGCCATCAGGTTTTAGTTTTTGACATGGTCTCCATATTTTATCGTGAGATTCATGTTCTTATCCAACACAATCAAGGTTTTCATATAAACCTGAAGTTTTGAAAATCTTTCTTTTCAAAGTATATGTAGGGTTAAATTTTTCAAAATCTTGATCCTTTTTGAGAAAGTAGTTTTGGGAAATCCTCCCTTTCTATATGAAGATGGTTCTATACCAGCCCTTTTGATTTGAAATATGTTTCCTATACTTCATTTTGGTCAAGCAAGGTTTTTGGAATTTTGAAAATTCGTGCCTTCATGGGGCATTTGATCAAGTAAAGCAGACAATGCATGACTTGAAATGTATGGAAGGTTTTTATCAAAAGAATTTGAAAAAGGCTTTTGTGAAATGCTAACCCTTTTTCGAGTTTCTCATTTCTTTTTGAAATTTGCCTTGAAGGTGTTGGATTTGATTCGTATGGAGACCTGTCTACGAAGGCTCGATACTTAGGGGGTCGACTTTCATTGCCCCTTTGGTTTTACAAAACCCTGAATTCGAGTTCTAAGATGATGTCTAGACTCGATGCACATGTATGATTTGAGAGTGTGATGCATGATGCTTATGCACACACTATGGGTTAAGCTTATTTCTAAAAATCCCCAATCCTTGCATAAGTCAAGGATCTTGCGAATTTCAGGAAGTTCGGAGGTTTTTATTCCTCCTAGCTTTGGTGATTCTCGAGCTTTTCATTTTGAAAAAGCTCTAGACAAAAGGGTGTTCAAGATAAGCTTTTTGGATTTTTTTGGTTTTTGGGAGTTATATACAATTTTCGAAAATGGACTTTGTACATGGCCAAAGGCTTTAAAACAAATTTCTTTTTGGAATTTTCATTTTTCCAAATGTTTTTGAGATTTTGTTTTGGGTTTTTCAATTTTTTTTGGTTTTTGGCAAATATCTGATTTTTTTGGCTTTTTCAAAAGGAGGGATCTTCCCATGAACCTACAAAGAAAGCATTCATGGATCAGACTCTAATAAATAGGTCTAAGACATGGGTTTTGGGTTTTAGAGGTTCTACAGGGCACCCTTGACCCATATGGTCTTAGGTGGCGGCTCTGGGGGTATGGGTGGGCTGTAGCCCAATCCATACTTTTGTCGATTGGCCTGAGGTGGGATAGGTTCGAGCCTACCTTGGTTTTGGGTTCCGAGGCCCTGATAGGGCTTATATCCCATGTTTAGAATCATGTTCCAAGACTTCTTGTTTTTTGAAAAGTTTTTGTATAAATCATGGCCTTGGAACATGGAATCGTCTATGTCGGGGATATATACCCTTTTGGATTTTGGGATTTTTGATTCTGGGGTGATGGAAGACTTGGGATTCCATACAACCCTGGTTTGGGAGATTTGTTTCTCAAGGGAAGCCGTGCTTGGTCCCTCGAGGAGTTTTGGATATTTCGGGGCAATGGAAGACTTAGGCTTCCACGCAACTTTATTTTGGAAAACATGTTTCTCGAAGAAAACCAGGCTTGGTTCTTTGAAAAACTTTGGATTTTTCAGGATGGTGAAAAACTTGGGTTTCCACATGTCCTGGGTTTGGGAAACATATTTTTCAAGGGAAGCCAAGCTTGCTCCCTTGAGATTTTTGACCTGCTCCCTAGGTGCAACTCGTGATGCCCCTAGGGATGGATTTTTTTGTTTCAAAGTCCTAATCTTGGTTCCAGGGTACAAGACTAGGCTCGAAGAAGTGGGTTTTTCTATGGCAGGGTTATGAACTCTTAAGATGTCAATACATGCATTAGGGGTCTCCATGTCTACCATTTTTTCAACTTCTTTTTGTTTTTGTTTTTGAAATTCTTTTGGCTGGTGCGGGATATTTGGCGCATCTTGAAAATTCTCTAACCTAGGCACATTTCGTGGGTTTGTGTGTGCAGAGGAGTTATCCAATGCATCTGATGACCCCATATAAAGAAGAGAGTTTTGAGAATGATGGGTTTCAGGCATACCTCTTTGTGGCTTGTCTACCTTATCATGGTGAGAGCAGGCCGTTTTCCCAGGTAACTCTGTTTTGAGCCCCCGGGGTTTCACGAGGCGTTCCTTTTCGAAACCTACCTGTTTTTCACTCTCGTCTCTTTGTGGGGTGTGGGTTTCATGTCCCACTGTGTGTGTGTGTGCCTAGGCTTAGGAATTGCACTTGAATTTTTCGAAATTTCAAAGTTTGATTTTTCAATTTTTTTGTCTTTTTGAAAGTTTTCAAGATTTTTTTGATTTTTTGAAAAAAAAACAACTTTTTTCAAATTTTCTTTGGAATTTTTGAATTTTGGATTTGTGGGAGTGGAAGTCTCGCCCTTTTCTAGGGTTTGGCCTTTAATCTCAATTTCCTCATCGATTTTGATTTTGGTTTTCTTTTCACAATCTTTGTGCGCCCGAGAAGAGCTGCTACGAGATTTATGGGTTTTAAGCTCCTCGCTTAAAACTTCCATTCTTTTGAAAATCGCCCGTATATCAGCTAGTGCTTCTCGTTGTTTGGCTGTTTTGAAAACCTCTTTTGGTTTACTTGACAAGGATTTTTGTTTTCGCTCCATTTTCTATAATTTTTTCTAAGTATGAAAGATTTTTTTTTTTTGGAAAACACCTTTTTTTCGAAAATTTGAGTGTAATTTGTTTTGTTTTCAAGTCAATTTAAGTCCCGAGTCCCACCGGGCGTGCCAAATCTGTAGACACGGAAAATTTTCACTTGAGGGTTCTTAGGCCTAAAGTGAACCTTTTCGTGCTTACGTTCGCTTTTAGGGCGTGCCAGCTAGCTTACTCAAACTAGCGAAGTAGTTTTTGAAATATCTGACTTTTGAAAGGCAATTGTGGACAAGCGGGATCTTTTCGTCGCAAACCTTCTTGAACCGACGCTCAAGGGTCAGTTTGTATGCTTAGAGACTTCGTTTGAAACAAGTTAAACTCATATTCGATTTTTGAATGAACAGGTGTTTGAAAACTTCAGAAAGCATGCATTTGGCGAGTTTTTGCTTTTACTGGGTTTGGGCGACCCTAAGTCTTTGGAATTTATCTGCCTTAGGCGTGGAGTGTGTGCATCAAGTGCCTAAGATGGGCGTTTTGCACGATTTATTTGGGTTTGTTCGATGCAGGTATGCAACCTAGCTCGAGTATGGTGAGTATGCAATACAACTCACGCAACTTGAATGTAAAACCCAAAATTTAAAGACTTAACAGAAGGGAAAACCCAAATTGAATGCAACTCACACGACTTGAATGTAAATTGCAGAAATTCAAATATCTCTATATCTTAAGAGCGGAAAGGCTCAATGTGTGCGTGGGTGTTGTGTATAAATTGAAATGCAACACACGCAACTGAACCGTAAAACGCAGCAGAAGGGAGATATAGATATATGTAAGAGCGGAAAGGCTCAATTGTGGTGTGTGTGTATGTGTATAAATTGAAAAACAACACACACGACTGAATTTAAAACCCAGAATTGAAATGCATACACAACTGAACCGGGAAAACTCACGCAGCAGAAAGTATATAGATATGGCTATATCTTAGTGGCTTCTGAGGCCAAAATGTGCGTGAAGTGTTTGAGCAAACGCTCGGGTGTTTCTTGGGTGCGAGTGTGTAATTGAAAAACAAACTCACACGACTTAATGTAACAACCCAGCTTAATTAAAATACGTACGTATAATAAGAGCGAAAAGGCTCAATTGTGTACGTGGTGCTTGTGTACGAGATAAGAGCGAAAAGGCTCGAGTGTACGTGGGTGTCTCGTGTGTCCAGCACTGTTATTACATCTGGGGGAGACGATGCTCCGTTATTACAACCCCGTATCAAATTGAATTGAATACGAAAAACAACTTGATATATATCAAAATAAACCCATATTTTCCAGATTCTTGAGTTATGCTCGTACAAGAGGCGAGTCCATCATCATTACATGAAGTCCGGGGCACGTGGGAGCTAAGCCGGAGAGCTTGAGAGCTTGGGGAGACTTGGAGTTCCGAGAGCTGCAAATTATACCGGGTTTAGGGCCGCTTGGGGCTGGTTTGGATAAGGGATGACCCGAGCCACCTTGGCTCGAGTGATAGGCTTTTTGGTTTAGGATTTGGCCAGCATTTGGCCTTAGGTTTTGTGAGGTTTAGACTTAGGATTAGGCCAGCACTTGGCCTTGGTTTAGGTCGTGTTTAAGCTTAGGATTAGGCCAGCACTTGGCCTTGGTTTAGGTCATGTTTTGGACCTGGTATTAGGCATGACTCGAGTCAAGGTGGCTCGAGTGATAGGATATGGTTTAGGTCTTATGAAACTCGAGCCAAAGTGGCTCGAGTGGTAGTTGTTTGCTCTAGGGTTCGGCCAACATTTGGCCTTGGTTTAGATCTTGTGAAACTCGAGCCAAGGTGGCTCGAGTAAGAGTGGTATTAGGGTGTAGTTGGTCCTAGTCTAGGTGCTGAAGATGGGACACGGTTAAGCTAGGGATGATACGTGGCCAGGTTTAGGTAGGGTTCACTAGGTTGCCAAGGTGAGCTTAGGGGCTGGTTCACGGCCAGCCCTTAGCCTAAGGTTTTGGGCTGGGATGGCCTGCCTTTAGGGCAGGCCTTAGTTGATTGTAGGTGGGACACGGCCTGCGTGGGTCTTAGGTAGGTGGGCTGGCTAAGGCCGGCCAGGTTTTTGGCAAGAAAAACTAGGAAGCCCGGCCACCTTTGGCCGAGCTGTTTTAGGTAGTTGGAGGGGGAAAACCAGCCACGGGCTGGGCTGGTTTTTAGGTAGTTGGCCTGCCTTTAGGGCAGGCCACCTTGGGTAGGAAAAGGGGATACGGCCTGCTGGTGCAGGCCGTGGGTTTTTGGGGAAAAAGGACTCGAGCCAAGGTGGCTCGAGTTAGGTTGAAGTTCGGCCAAAGCTGGCCGAACTTGGTTGGGTTGAAGGGGGGAGTTCGGCCAGGTGGTGGCCGAACTAGGTTTAGGTCTTGGAGCAGCCTAGCTAGGTGGTTGTCTAGGGTAGATGTTTTGGAAAAATCGGCCAGGACTTGGCTATTTAGGTAGTGTTTTTAGGGGCGGTTCTTGGTGGTTGATGGGTGGTCTAGAGAGGTTAGGGAAGAGGTGGGTTAGATTAGGTTTTTAAGGCTTACCTAGGGTGCAGCTCCGCTCCAGCCACCACTCACGCCGCCAAGCTCCACCATGCAACGTTCCCAGCTTTGAAGAAGAGGCTTCTACCATTGGTGCAGCCCTTGGCCAATCCCCATCTCAAACAAAAAACATTTTGGGCGTGTGAGCCACTTTCTCTCTCATCCCCCCCCCCTTTATTTCATGTGAAGTGGGTTTCCTGGAGACTTCACGTGAATGATTTCCAGCCCACTCACCTCTATTTATAGAGGTTTTAAGTGGGTCTTGGATCTTGGGTCTTGGATTTGGGTCTGGCTATTCGGATCCAATCCAAACCCTGTTTGGATCTGGATCATGGATCTCGGATATTTTTGAGATCCAGATCCAATCCAAACAAAATTTGGATCTGGATCTGGATATTTTGGGTCCAGATCTAGTTCAAACTTTTTCTTCTGCTCCTTGGTTTTCTAGTCCTTTTTTGTGATTTTCACCGTCGGTTTCGAGCGGGCTTCAATTCATCGGACGCCCAACTCTGGCCTAGGTCTTCCCCAAGTCTTTGTTCCAACCGGTGTTCTGCTTTTCAGGACTTTTTCGGCGTTTGTTTCGGTCCGCCGTTTTGGTTTTTGGCTGGTTCCTGTTGATATCGAACTCAGATTGTCGCACGGATTCCGTTCTTCATTCTGACGGGACGTGTCTCAGACTTCTATCAACTTCCTCAGGTACTGGGCTTCTTTCTGCATTTTGGAGCTGCTTTGTGCTTTTTCTTTGACCCAAATTACATTTTTACCCTTCTATCAGGCTTTTCTCCAAACGAGCTCTTTTTTCTTCTGTTTTTGAACAAGGGGTGGCTTCTGAAATTCTGGGCTCGAATCCTCTTCTTGCCTGGGCTTTTCTTTCGCCTTTTGTACCTGTTTTCACATTTTAAAACAGGTTGTCGTTTTGGCTCAAACGAGCTTTTTTGTATTTTTGAGAGTTTTTGATTTTTGGAAAATTCGGGGTGTTAATATCTAGATCCAAATCCATATAATGAATAGTGTTTGGATTTGGGCCAATCCAAATAGTGTTTGGGTCGATCCAAATAGTGTTTGGATTTGGATTGGATCCAACTAGTGTTTGGATTGGATTGGATCTAGATCAAAATATCCAGATCCATATCTATAAAAATATTGGGTTTGGATCGAATACGGATCTCAAAATATCTGAGATCCATTATCCAGATCCAAATAGTGTTTGGATTTTGGGTCTGGATCCAGATCTCAAACCCAAACCCAAATCCAAGACCCACCTCAAATGTCTATAAATAGAGGTGAGGGGGTCCATGTAAAGGGTTCATGCAAATGCTTGGGAGGAGAGAGAGGGAGTGATAGACCTAGCCATGTGGGCTCATTGGGTGAGGTGGGTTCAAGCCATGTGGGCTAAGTGGGTCTAGACCAAGGGGCTGCAACCAAGGTGGGCTGGACCAAGAGGTGGCTGCAACCAAGCTTGGACATGGGCTGGACCGACTCCAAGAGGTAAGCCTAACCTAACCTAGCTGTTCTCTCTATACCCCTCTAAACCTAACCCCCAACCTAGCCTAGGTTCGAACCTACCTAACCTAAACTGAACCTAACCCTAACTAAACCTAGCCTAACCTAGCCTAGGTTCGACCGAACCTAACCCTAGACTCGAATCGACCTAAATCTAACCGAACTGCCACCCTTGCTTCACCTGAACCCCATACTGCGCCTGTCGCGCGCCCTGCGCCCTGTCTGCGTGCCCTACGCGTCACCCGAACCCCCTGACGCCATCCCGTGCTACTGTGCGCCCCGCGCCGCTGCAGCCTTCCTGCGCGCAGCGACTGCTGTGCTAGGCACCTGACGCCTCCTTGCCGGCCTGACTTGCTCCCTATCGACTTGACATGCACCCGTGACCTGCAACCTAGGACAGACCCTAGACAGCCTTCTCTTGGCCGAACCTAAGCTCCCCTAAGGCCCTAACCGTGACCCATAGAACCTCCCTCAAAGCCACTTAGGATAACCCCTCTTGGCTTCCCAAAGTGAACCGCAAGCCCAAGTGCGAGCAAGTTGAAGACGGACCAGCTATTTGTAAGTGTCTAAACTTGGTCTATTACATTAACTTGCTTATATTCAATTAAATTTTGATACGGGGTTGTAGTAAAGGAGCTTTGTCTCCCCCCGATTGTAATAACTTGGTTTGACACACAAGCACACACGTGCACTTGAGCCTTTCTGCTCTTAGTTGCACACCTTTTTGCACACACACGGGCCTTGACAGCCCCTAAGATATAGTTCTATTTATATATATTCAGCTGCGTGGATTTATATTCAAGTCATGTGCATTGTCTTTCAATTCTACACTCACACACATTGAGCTTTCGCTCTTACTCCGAAGACCCTAGTAAGGGCCATATTGCAATTTAATTTGGGGTTTTCATTCAAGTTGTGTGCGTGGTCTTTCAATTCTACACTCACACACATTGAGCTTTCGCTCTTACTCCCAAGACTCTAATAAGGGCCATATTGCAATTCTATTTGGGTTTTACATTCCAAGTCGTGTGAGTTGTCTTTACATATACACACAATACCCACGCACACGTTGGCGACCTTCGGGCCCATATATATATATATATATATATATATATATATATATATATATATATATATATATATATATATATATATATATATATATATATATATATATATATATATATATATATATATATATATATATATAGTTGTATTTCCCTTCCGCTATGTCTTTAAGATTTGGGTTTTAAGGTTCAGCTGTGTAAGTTGCATTTCCATTTATACACGGCATACACTTACGCAATTGAGCCTTTCCGCTCTTAAGATATAGCCCTATTTCCCTTTCGCAATTTCTCTTTTGCAATTTACATTACGCAATTTCCCTTAAGCATTGTCTTTCAATTCGGGTTTTCCCTTGGAGTTGTGTGAGTTTGCATTGCATATTCGCCATACCACGAGTTAGGGCGCATACTTGCATCAAAGCAAACCCCATACACCCGTGCAAACACGCCAACTTAGGTCACTTGCGCATACACCTAGCTGCCCTAAATAGCGTAAAATTGAAAGACATAGATATGTGCAAACCCACGTATATAAAACTTGCAAACACAAACACGAATCGAATCCGTATTTTCAAACACTTATGTTTTCAAGAGTCAAAAATGTTTTATCAAAGTCCATAAGCATACAAACTGACCCTTGCGCATCGGTACAAGAAGGTTTGTGACAAAAAGATCCCGCTTGCCCACAATCGCCCAAAAAAGTCAGATATTTCGAAACTTTGCTAGTTTTAAAGCAAACTAGCTGACACGCCCATATAAAGCGACTTAGATACACGAAAAGGTTTACTTCAAGCCTAAGAACCCGGAGTGAAAATTTTCCGTGTCTACATCTTGTTTCTACTATAGTATTTGAATATGCCTTTAGTACAAGTGGGAGGTGGATAAGTTACCATTGAAGTAGACTTCATCCAAAAACGTTGGAAGCATTGATGTATGCTCACCATTGGTTGTGGGAAGGTATTAAAGGTATTGATAGTTTTAATATATAATGTGTTTGCTTTGAAATTTGTAAACATTTTTTGTTATAATTGCATTGTTTTACACATATATGTACTGGTAAGCCTTTACTCATACATCATTTTGTACCTCCATGCATTGGCAACGAGGAGGTTGATGATGATAGAAATAATTTTCACCTATCACTTAGGTTCAAAGTGTCTTATATTTGGGAGCGATTTTATTTCTCATAGCTTAACTTGAATGTTACTTTGTTATAGGTTGTAGATAGTTACAGAAGCCAAAAGTGAAAGAAAACATTTCTAGTCCCGCATTCTTTGACA
This sequence comes from Brasenia schreberi, assembly GCA_036023115.1. Lineage (NCBI taxonomy): Eukaryota > Viridiplantae > Streptophyta > Magnoliopsida > Nymphaeales > Cabombaceae > Brasenia > Brasenia schreberi. The sequence continues at coordinate 5,174,082 of JAYKKT010000065.1, forward strand.
TTATCTCAGTATGCTAATTGGTGATTCTTTGTATTTTCATAAAGCATTTGCTATTTGGAATCTTGATGTCTTGCATATTTCCAGGAAAGGTATTAGGTTTGATGAAAAGACAAGGTTTCCCACCTTTCTTAGATCCACTTGTTAATATATTTCCAAGTTGGGGACAGTAGAGGACGCATTAGGCATGTCGAAGGCAATGTTTGCTATCAAAGACTTCCCTACTAACGCTGTGTTTCTAAGGGTGTTCCAAGCCTTCTCTGACGTAGGAAGGTAGCAAGTGGCCCATGCAGATGTTTTGGATCTCTTTTCTTCTATGAAGCATAGGTGAAGACTTAATGTTCTTTCCCTTGTGCAAGCAGCTAATGTTTCTCTTGCATGAGTCTGACTTCTGATTGGTCTACATTATTTGCTTGTGTTGATGTTCGAACTTCAAAGTGCTTACGTTAGCATTGGAGTTGAATGTAATGCAACTGTGATTTTAGATGCAGTATGTACATGCTTCATTACATCATCTAATGAATATTTACTTGATTCGATGGATTTTCTATTTTCTAGTGAACTTCCAATTGATGGCAAAACATTCCAATTGATTTGGAAATGTGTAAAAAATGTTCTATATTTCAGAAGACATTTTGTTTCTCATACCTAGTTGTGAAGGACCAAGTACAATGCAGTTTTTTCCAGTATGTACAGTGTATGATATGGCTGTTGCAAGAGTTCTTAGGTTATTATCATGTCAGAAAGGTCTTTCTTGAGATACCTATCAAGTTGTTATCTTGGAGGATTTGTCCTTTGGCTAATCTTCGGTTGTTGAAATTCGATAACTCCTTTAAAATAGAGCAATATTTAAAATCTTGTTCTAGGACACGAGAGCATGGAAGGGAGGAACTTCTGGTCCCCATCATAGGGACAGGTCCCAGGACCCTAAAATGTCATTCTAATAAAATCCTTACATTCTTTTAGCTTAAGTATGTTTAGATTCAAATTGTCCCTTTTCATAATATGGCTAGCAATTTGACCTAAATTAAAAGAATGTAAACAACTTGACCTATCCCTATGATGGCTAATCGGTTCAATTCCCAGCCTTACCTGGATTAGCTGAAGAACAAAGTATACCATGAGCGTCCCACCCTAAAATGTCAAATTGGCTAGCAATCTAGGTAAGGCTGGGAATTGAAGCTCATGGTATACTTTGTTCTTCAACTAATTTGACCTAAATTGCTTATTGTAAGCACGAAAATTTCTACGCTCTTGGTTTACAAGACCAGAAACGAGTCTTTTCGCGTTTACGTCGCTTTTAAGGGCGTGCCAGCTAGCTTACTCAAACTAGCGAAGATTTTGAAATATATCTGACTTTTGAAAGGCAATTGTGGCTAAGCAGGATCTTTTTCGCTTGAAACCTTCTTGAACCGGTGCTCAAGGGTCGGTTTAAGCGCATAGAAAACGTCGATTTCAAACAAACCTATCTTTTGAAAGAAAAGCAAGTATTTTCAATGATTGTTTGCCTAAGTTGCAGTTTTTATTACGAGGTTATCCGTATCCAAGTCTTTGAGCTTTTAAGCTATCTTAGGCGGGATGTGTGTGCTTCAAGTGGCCTAGATTTAGCAAAGTTTGAGCATAGTTTCAGGGTTTCCTCTTTGAAAATACGCAAATGCAAGGATGCACGAACTCTCTTCGGGTTTGATATGATGTGAGCTAGGCTCAAATTGAAAGCAACTCACACACACAGCTTAAGTAAATACCCGAAATGTAAGTGCAACTCACGCAACTGAAAAGGAAATACTCGAACCTTAAAAGCAACTCACACGACTTGAATGTAAATTGCGGAAGGGAGATATACTTATATTAAGAGCGGAAAGGCTCAATGCACGCGTGTGTGAGTGTAGAATTGAAATGACAAACTCACACGACTTGAATTGAACTTGCCAAAATTAAAATATAAGTATATAAGAGCGGAAAGGCTCAATGTGTTCGTGTGTGTTGTGTATAAATGGAAAGACAACTCACACGACTTGAATTGAACCACCCGAAATGTAAATACGTACACGACTTGAATGTAAAACTCACGTAGCTAAAAGTATATAGATACTCTATATCTTATGGGCAACGAAGGCCCAAAATGTGCGTGAGAGTGTAGAGCAAGTGCTCGAGTGCTCTTGTGTGCAAGTGTGAAAGTTTAAATGACAAACTCACATGACTTGAAATGTAAATCCCACGCAGCTGAAAGTATATAAAAATATGCTATATCTTATGAGCAACAAAGGCTCAAAAGGTACGAAGAGTGTAGAGCAAATGCTCACGTACTTCTTGGGTGCGAGTGTGAAATTTAAATGACAAATTCACACGACAAGAATGTAACAACCCGGAATTGAAATTGCACGGCTTTTACTAAAGTCTTTTGAGTAAGAGCGAAAGCTCAATGTGTGTGCAATAGTGTGCAATTAAGAGCGGAAAGGCTTAAGTGCATGTGGGTGTCTTGTGTACGAGATAAGAGCTAAGGCTCAAGTGTACGTGTGTGCTTGTGTATCAAGCACCAATATTACATCTCGGGGGGAGACCACGCTCCATTATTACAACCCCGTATCAAAATTGAATTGAATTTAAGAGGAGTAAGGTAAAAAACCCGAATTTAAACACTTACAAGTGGACAACTTTTCCTTGCTCGTGCTTGGGCTGGTGTTCCACCTTGACAGTCAAGAGGCGTCTCCCTAGGTGGCTTGAGACGAGAGAATTTGGGCTTTGAAGAGGCGCGGGTGTTTGAAGCTTGGGTCCAGCCAAGAGGGGTCTCCCCAGATCACTACTTGGGTGTTTTTCTAATAAAGAATGAGAGATGATGCACAAGTAGTAAAACCAGAATGTAATGAATGCACTAGACTTTTTGAAGTCGAGAAAGCACATACCTCTTTGCCCTTCCCACTAGTGCTTGCGTGATTGGGGAAGGGTTCTTTGAAAATGGCTTGGGCAGGCTCTGGTTCCTTAGTGACCTGGAGCCGACCCTGTGCTATGAAGTTCTCGATTTTATTAAGAAGGGAAAAACATTGGTTTGTATCATGGCCCTTGAGCCGATGATACTTGCAAAAGCGATTTAAAAACTTCCCTTTGGAAGTGGTTCCCTTGGGAATTTTGGGGAGTCTTATCATTTCTTGGGCAAGTAGGAGGTCCAGAACCTCCAAAATAGGTTGCCCCAATGGAGTATACTCCCAATTTTCAAAAGGTTTTTGTAATTTTTTTTCTTTTTTGTTTTCAAAATTTTTGGAAGTGCTCGCCGGGCTTGGATCCACTCGGACGTTTGCAACTTTTTGGGGCTTTGCCCCTTTCTCCATTGTGGGTAACCCATAGTTTCTAGGTTTTTCCAAATGTGACTTGTGCACAACATTTCCTTCCCATAAGTGATCGTAGACCCCCTTTTTCAGATTTGTTTCAAAGAGGGAGGCTTTTTTGATCAACTTGTGGAAAGTCGATATTTCATGTAAGGAGAGAAGAGTTTTCAATTCAGGTTTGAAATTATCGAGGATGAGCATCACTGCGCATCCTTCTGATATCGACTCTCTCACTTGTCCTAGGAGGGACCTCCATTGAACGATGAATGCATATACATCCTCGTTCGTGGCCTGCTTTGTATCCCTCAAAGTGTTTAGAGTCGGCATAACTTCTACATTATGTGAAAATCTTTGCATAAAGCAATTCAATAACTCTTCAAAAGTTGCGAACTGACTCAAATCGTAAGAAGCGAGCCATTTTGAAGCAATTCCTTTGAGGGAAAAGGGAAACCAATATATCCACTTCATCGAGTCCTTCTTTTAGTGGGCTCGACTGAAAAAGAGTTGCAAGTGGGATCTAGGATCTCCCGTGTCATCGTACCGATGGAAGTTCGGTATCTCATCATCACTGTCTGTTTTGTATTCCAAGGGAAGGAAATCAGACAAGGCGTATGTCCTCTTTTCTTTATTTTACCCTTTTAGCAGCTGTTGTAGGGCTTTACGGTCCTTGTGAGTGAAGGACTTGTGATATTGGTTTCTCTCTATAGCGGAGGTTTCCTTGAGCTTTCTAGACTTATCGAATCTCTTCTTGGCTTTTGCCGGTTCGCCATGAGATGAACAGGACTCAGCTGCCTCTGCCTCTTGGCTAAGAGCAGTGATTTTTGCCTCAAAGTCCTTTCGCAAGCCGTCTATCTCTTCTCTCCTATTTTTGAACTTGTTTTTTGAAATATTTTTGGAGTGAGAACTTGATGTGCACGAGACATGATTGGACACTTCATTGGAGTCTGAACTCGACATGACTCTGATGCTTTGTTTTGAAAAACCAGCTATGAAGTGCAAAAGGCAGAGTTAAATACTTTTCTAAAAAAAATTTCAAGAGGTTTGTTTTGTTTTTGATCGATTTTCTTAAGACTCGAGTCCCACCGGGCGTGCCAAATTGTAAGCACGAAAATTCCTTGCTCCTGGTTTACAAGACCATAAACGAGTTCTTTTCAAGTTTACGTTGCTTTGAGGGCGTGCCAGCTAGCTTTCTCAAACTAGCAAAGATTTTGAAATATATCTGACTTTAAAAGGCAATCATGGACAAGCGGGATCTTTTCCCTTGAAACCTTCTTGAACCGGTGCTCAAGGGTTAGTTCCAGTGCTTAGAAAACTTCGATCTTTTAAACAAACCTTATCTTTTGAAAAGAAAAGCGAGTATGGGGATTTATTTGCCTAAGTTGCAGGTTTTATTTACGGGGTTATCCGCATCCATGTCTTTGAGTTTTTAAGCTATCTTAGGCCGGATGTGTGTGCTTCAAGTGACCTAGATTTAGCGAAGTTTGAGCGTAGTGCAGGGTTTCCTCCTTGAAAATGCGCAAGATGCAAGGATGCACGAACTCTCGCAGGTTGGATTTGATGTGAGCTAGGCTTGAATTGAAAGCAACTCACACACCCAGCTTAAAGTAAATGCCCAAAACGTAAGTGTAACTCACGCAGCAGAAGGGGAAATACCCGAACCTTAAAAGCAACTCACACAACTTGAATGTAAATTGCGGAAGGGAGATATACTTATATTAAGAGCGGAAAGGCTCAATGCACGCGTATGTGAGTGTAGAATTGAAATGACAAACTCACACAACTTGAATTGAACTTGCCAAAATTGAAATATAAGTATATATATGAGCGGTAAGGCTCAACGTGTTCATGTGTGTTGTGTCTAAATTGAAAGACAACTCACACACGACTTGAATTGAACTTTGCCGAAAGGGAAATATAGATATATATATATATATATATATATATGAGCGGTAAGGCTCAACGTGTTCGTGTATGTTGTGTATAAATTAAAAGACAACTCACACACACGACTGAAATTTAACTTGCTGAAAGGGAGATATAGATATAGAAGAGCGGAAAGGCTCAATGTGAGTGAGTGCTTTTGGTGTGTAAATGAAAAGAAAACTCACACAAATGAAATTGAACCACCCAAAATATAAAGACATACACAGCTGAACATAAAACTCACGTAGCTGAAAGTATATAGATACTCTATATCTTAGGAGTTGCCAAGGCCAAAATGTGCGTGAGAGTGTTGAGCAAGTGCTCGGGTGCCCTTTGTGTGCAAGTGTGGAATTGAAATGACAACGCACACAGCTGACAGTAACAACCCGAATGAAATTGCAACTCACACGGCTCTTACTAGAGTCTTTGGAGTAAGAGCGAAAGCTCAATGTGTGTGTGTGCAAATCATGTACGATTAAGAGCGAAAGCTCAAGTGTACGTGGGTGTCTTGTGTACGAGATAAGAGTTAAGGCTCAAGAGCACATGTGTGTCTCGTGTACGAGATAAGAGCTAAGGCTCAAGTGCACGTATGTGTCTCGTGTGTCAAGTACCAATATTACATCTCGGGGGGAGACCACACTCCATTATTACAACCCCGTATCAAAATTGAATTGAGTATTAAAGGAGTAATATAAAAGACTGAATTTTAAACACTTACAATGATTCGGCTTTCCTCTCCTTGCTCGTGCTTGGGCTTGCATCCACCTTGGGCAGCTAAGAGGGGTCTCCCTAGGTGGGTTAAGAGAGAGAGTTTGGGCTTTGAAGAGGCACGGGTTTGGAAATCAGAGGGACCTAGGTTGGATAGGAGGTCACGGCAACAAAGGGTGGCTAGTCCTAAGCGGTTGGCAGGTCAGCAGGAGTAGGGCAACAAGGCAGCCGGGGTGTTTGGCGCTAGGGCGTAGGGCGCGCAGCAGGTCGGCATCTAGTGCGCGTTTGGCGCGTAGTGAAGGCACCGTAGGGGCGCACAAGTTGGGTCGGGGGTGTGAGGGGTGGAGATGGAGTCGGTTTAGGTTCTTGATTTGAGTCATTTTATGCTCAGTTTAGGTTAGTTATGGTGAGGTTTAGTGAAGTGGGTTAGGTGTTTAGACTAGGTTTATAGCGAGATTAGGAGCCTACCTGTTGGAGCCGATCCTTCTTGGTTGAGCCCACGTCCAAGCCATGGATGCAACCTTCCTTGATTGAGTCCACCTTGGTTGCAGCCCACTTAGCCAACAAGGCTTGAACCCACCTCAGTCTTGAGCCAACATGGCTAGGTCACTCTCTCACTCTCTCTCCTCCCAAGCAAGTTCACGTGAATGCATTTTGGAGACCCCTCACCTCTATTTATAGGCAAGTGATGTGGGTCTTGGGTTTGGATATGGGTTTGAGATCTGGATCCAAATCCAAATACCATTTGGATCTGGATCTGGATATTCATAACCATATTCGATCCAAATCCAAACATTTATATGGATATGGATCTAGATATTTTGTCCAGATCCAATCCAATCCAAATACTATTTGGATCCAATCCAAATCCAAACACTATTTTGATCGATCCAAATTCAAACACTATTAGGATATGGATATGGATATATATGGTCCAGATCCGATCCAAATTTTCTCTTAACAGTCCTTCTTGGTGTTTCGAGACGGACGGTTTGTGCGGGCCATAGCTTTATCAGTGCTTCGTCTTATGCTGGGTTTTCCCCAACTTTGTCATCCGAATTCCTTCTCGCCTTTTTGGACTTCATTTCTACTCATTTTCGTCATTTTTGGCTCAGATTTCTGCTGCTTAGGTGGATGTGCTTGACTTGGCTTTTGGGTGCTTCGGGCCGGCAGTCTACTTCGGACTGGGGCCTTCCTTTTGCCTTTTGACCCTAGCTTTTATGAGGCTAGGGTGCTATCTTCGTGCTTCCGAACCTATTTTTGAGGCTACTTTAGCATTCAGGCTTCACCTGTTGAATTTTGGCTTTTGCAAAATTGGGACTTGGCCCATATGTCTGAAAATCAACTTGAACGGTATTTAGACAAAATTTTGAAGCTCTTACAACCCTTGGGTTTTCGAAAACTCCAAAATTTGGCTTTGAAACAATTTTTCAAACCAGGTGTTTGTTTTTGAAATTCGTTTTATTTTGGGGTGTTTACAGATGCACCTCTTTGGTATTATCCAAATTTATTTGGATGATGGCAAAGATGACAACACCCCTATTTTCTTTCTCCCCGGATTTGTCCTCGAGAACATGGGATCATCCCAATTTTGAGAAAAACTTTTGCTTTGTACCCAGTAAGAGAGGATTTTTGCCAAAGGAGACTTTGCCTAAAATGGTACTAGTCCTAAATGGGATTGTGCAAGTGTCCATGCATGCATATGAACGAGTGGCTTGGGATGATATGCTAGGAAGTATGGTCTCCTAGAGACTTAATGTAATGGTTGAACTTTGGGAGTCTTATGAAGACCTGCTGCACCAAGTGAGCTGGTCTTATGTTGCTCGATGTTCGAGGATTTACTAAACTCATTTTTGAAAGAGGAAAGCTCCTTTTAGCTTCAATCCTAAGGATTTCAGCTTTTCGTGTTTTCCCTTTACTTGATTCTTCACACTCGCTAATCTAGCAGAGGTTTTATAAGAAAATCAAGCCATATTTCAAAATTCCTACGCCTTACTCAGACGTCTAATTCTCAAACAAGATGAGATTCAAGTAAGCAAATCCTATTTTTACTTTAGGATTCCTTAGAATGAACCTTTCTTTACTTGGGATAAGTCGCAGGGATGGGAAAGAGCTACCACGGTCCCTTCTGGAGTGTCTCGTGATTTGAGGCAAAGAAGCAAAAAACTGCTCTTTTTGAGCTTTTTGGCTATTTTTCTGTTTTTCATAGAGGGTCTCCCTTTGGGAGTATTTTTCCTTTATTCCCTCTTTTCCATAGAATAAGCGATTTTCTTTCGATTCAGCTTTCTTTTGGAAAAGAGATTTTTGTAGGGATTTTCCTTTTTGCTTTTCGCCAAGTTTTCCTTTTTGGGGAAGGGAAGAGAAGAGGGGGAGGACTTATCTCAATGATCTACTCGATTCATCCCAGATAAGCCTATTTAGAAATAGCACGTACTACTTGCAAGTATCTTGCTATTTTGAACCAGGCCCTCTTTTGTAAGAAGAAGGATTTTGAAATGTAGCCTATTGGTTTTGGAAAATTCTTCTCTTTTCACAAGCAATCGAGTCTCTCATTCAGGGTTGCACGATTTGTTTTGATCCTCACTCGCGAAGTTTCAAAGGAGGTTTTCAAAATATTTTTGAAATAGGGCTTAGCTTAGACCCTACACGTAGTATTTTTTCAAATATTGAGTATTCATAGGGTCGGCTAAGTTCCTACCCTTAACATCGACTAACCAATATGCGTTGTTCATGGTGGTTCCACGTACAACATAAGGGCCATCCCACCGTGGCCGCCACTTTCCAAGTGGATGTGGGCCATACTGTTGGATGATTTTGAGCACAAGGTCTCCCACTTTGAAGTGGCGAGGTCTCATATGCTTTTCATAGTGTCGGGCTACCCTTTGCCGGTATGCATGTGCATGATTCATGGCAAGGAGCCTTCGCTCATCTAATAAGTCGAGTTCGGCCATTCTAGCATGTTGTAGCGTCTCTGGGGAGGTCGCATGCAAGTAATGTATGAAATGAATGAATTTTGGTATGAATGGGAAGAATGGCGTTTGTGCCATAGACCAACTCAAATGGTGTGGCATTTGTGGGAGTTCGGATGGAAGTCCTATAAGCCCATAAGGCTTTATCCAGCTTCTCATGCCACATCCTACCCTTATCTAAAGTTTTCTCAATAATGCTTATGAGAGTCTTATTGGTGGCTTCGGCTTGGCCGTTGCCTTGAGGGTAGTAGGGCGATGAGAAGAGGTGAGTTATGCCATACGTGTTACATAACTTAACCATCCTCTCGTTTTTGAAGGGAGTGCCATTGTCAGACACTAGGTCCTTTGGAACCCCTAATCGAGCCAAAATATTTTTCCTAATGAACGCCACTACATGTTGCCCCTGAACATTAGTTAGGGAGGTAGCTTCAACCCATTTGGACAAGTATTTAGTGGCTGCTAGTATAAACCTATGCCCATTTGATGCATGAGGAAATATTGGTCCTATGATGTCAAACGCCCACATGGTGAATGGCCAGGGGCTGACCACGGAATGCAATGTGGATGACGGGGTATGAATGGCATGTTCATGCACTTGACATGGGTGACACTTTCTAACATAGTCATGGCAATCTTGCTTTAAGGTGGACCAAAAATAACCCACTCTAAGTATTTTCATCGCCATCATATTGGCATTTACATGCCCTCCACATTCTCCATCGTGGAATTTATGCATTACTATCCTAGCCTCCTCCAGGTCGACACACCTTAGTAAGATGCCAGTGAAAACTTTTTTTGTAAAGAACCCCTCCCAAAATCAGATATCGGGTTGAAATTCTTCTTATAAAAGCTTTGTCTTTGGACGAAGTGTATTCTGAAAATCCTCCATTTTCCTAGAACTCTTTAATGTCTTGAAACCAGGGTTTTTTAGTGGAAGTTGTATTGTTTTGGTAAATCTCTAAATCGTGTGTGGATGGTGTGGGCGAGTGCCATATTTCTAAGGGTCAGGTTCCCAAAGTGGGGTCGACCCTTAGGGCTGAGCCTAAGGATGAGAGGGCATTGGCTATGCCATTATCCTCTCTTCCTACGTGTGTGAGTGTACACAATTTGAACAACTCGACCAGCTTGGTGGCCAACTCGTGATATGGAAGAAGTTTTTCGTTTTTGACTTGCCAAATCTTTAACACTTGGTTTATGACAAGTAAAGAATCTCCAAAGACTTCGATGCATGATGCCCCTAGAGTTTTCGAATTTTTTAAGCCTTGTATGAGTGCTTCATACTCGGCTGTGTTGTTGGAACATTCGAAATCTAGGCGAATGGCTATGGGTATTTCTCCCTTTTTAGGGGATATGAGGATGATTCCTGCCCCAGCCCCTCTTTGGTTTCGTGCCCCATCGAAGTGCATCTTCCACACTTGGTTTTCATTTGAATAATTTGATAAGATATGATTTTGGAATTGGTTTTGAAAGATGCCATCATCGGGCATTTTGTCAAGTGTGGGATACGAATCTTCTAAGGGGAAGTCAGCCACATAGTCGGCTAGGGCTTTCCCCTTGATGGAAGTTTGATGGTGGAATTTCAGCTCATACTCCATCAAGAGGAGCTGCCATTTGCCCAACCTACCTGTGAGGATAGGTTTTTCAAATAGATGCTTGATTGGATCAAGCCTAGACACTATCCAGATCTCATGATCTAGGAAGTAGTGTCAAAATTTCTGGCAGGCCCATGCCAAGGCCAAGCACGACACGGAAAATCCTCACTTCTGGTTCTTAGGCTCGAAGTGAACATTTTCGTATGTCTAAGTCGTATTTTAGTAAAAGGGCATGCCAACTAGCTTGCTCAAGCTAGCGAAGAAAGTTTTTGAAATCTGACTTCTATTGGGGCGACTGTGAGCAAGTGAGCTCTTTTCGTCGTTGACCTTCTTGCACCGATGCGCAAGGATCAGTCTGTACCCTTGGCAAAGTCTTTTAAGTTAAACCTCTTCGAAAAATACCCTAAGTGTTTGGGCTTTGGATGTATGATTGCAAATTTTATTACACGTGGGATTTGCACATTTCTATGTCTTTCTTTTTATCTTTTTATGGCCAACTAGGTGTGTGCGCAAGTGACCTAAGTTGGGCGATTTCTTGAGCGGGAGTGTGGGGCTTGATTTGATGCAATATGCATCCTAACTCGTGCTATGGCGTTTATGCAATGCAAACTCACACAACTCCAAAGGGAAAACCTAGCCTAATCCCCCTAACCTAATCCTAATCCCGACATAATCCTAGCCTAATCACCTAACCCACTTCCCTAATCCTTCCCTAATCCTAGTCTAATCACCTAACCCACTTTCCTAATCCTTCCCTAATCCTAGCCTAATCACCTAACTCACTCTCTTAATCCTTCCCTAAACCTAGCCTAATCCCCCTAACCTCACCCTAATCCTATCCTAAACACTTAACCCACTTCACTAAACCTCACCCTAAACCCAACCCACCTAGCTAAACCCTAAACCACTAAACCAGCCCACCTAAATCCCTAGCACACCATATCCCCAAAACCACCCAAGACAAATATCTGGCCCACCTAAATGCCTAGCCCACCATATCCCCAAACCACCACCACCATACCCCCAAACCACCATCCCCAATACCAGCCCAAACCGACCCCACTAAAGCCTATAAAAACCCCCCTTTTGGGGCGGGTTTTGCATGGATTTTTGGGCAGCCCAGCCCTTTCTTTCCTCTCTCACCTGCCCTCTCTCTCTCTCACTCACTCCACTCCACACCACCTCCATCCTTCGGCCAGCTCCACTCCATGCCACTGGCTGCAACTTCCCCTTCCACTCGGCTGCACCTTGACACCCGCCGGCGATCATCTTCCACTTCATCACCCGCCACCTCCACCCTTCGGCCAGCCCTCATCCCGGTTAGTACCCCATCTCAACACCACCTGTTCTCCACTCCCCCTTCATTCTTAGCCACACAACCGCAACCTTTTCTTAGCCTAGCTAACATCTCACCCAACCGAACACCACCTGCCACCTTCCACCATTCGGCTAGCATCACCCGACTGCACCACCTGCCCCTCCTCTCCCAGCCAGTCGTGCCTTACACTCACCTTGCCTCTCCCTAAGACCTACCCCAAGCCTTAGTGGCAGCCCCTAACTAGCACCCTTACCTTCCCTAAGCACCCCAACCCCAACCAAGGCAGCACCCCATCTACTCGGCTAGCGCCAAGGCGCCACCCGCCTGCACCTTTTGCCATCCGGCCGCACCCTCCTTTGCCGGGCCCATCCAAGGAGCTCCCTCTTGCAGCCCAAGGCGACTCTCTAGGCCAAGCGCAAGCAAGTCACACCCGGACCAGCTATACGTAAGTGACTAACTCGGTCCTTGTTATAGGCTTGCTTATGCTTAATTAAATTTGATACGGGGTTGTAATAATGGAGCATTGTCTCTCCCCGCTTGTAATAATGTGGTTTGGCACATCCACACACATGTGCACTTGAGCCTCTTCCGCTCTTAGCTACACATGATTTTGCCACACACATGGGCCTAATCAGCCCTTAAGATATAGCTATACCTATATAATTTAAGTTGCGTGGGTTTTGTTCAAGTTTTGTGTGTTGTCTTTCAATTTTCACACTCACACACATTGAGCTTTCGCTCTTATTTTCAAGACCCTAATAAGGGCCGTGTTACAATTTCCCTTGGGTGTTTTACTTTAAGTTGTGTGCGTAGTACTTTAATTCTACACTCACACACATTGAGCTTTCGCTCTTACTCCCAAGACCTTAGTCAAGGCCTATTGCAATTATATTTGGGTTTCATTTATGTCGTGTGAGTAGTACTTCAATTCTACACTCACACACATTGAGCTTTCGCTCTTACTCCCAAGACCTTAGTCAAGGCCTATTGCAATTATATTTGGGTTTCATTTATGTCGTGTGCGTAGTACTTCAATTCTACACTCACACACATTGAGCTTTCGCTCTTACTCCCAAGACCTTAGTTAAGGCGATATTGCAATTTATATTTGGGTTTCATTTACAAGTCATGTGAGTTGTCTTTTCAATATACACACAACACCCACGCACACATTGGTGACCTTCGGGCCCATATATATTATAAGTATTTCCCTTTTGGCTATGTCTTTAAGATTTGGGTTTTAAGGTTCAACAGTGTGCGTAGTCTTTACATATACACACGACACACACAGTGCCCTTGAAATCACGAACAATCCAAGTCGAAAACAACCAAAATCAGTTGAAATAGAGTCCAGAAAGGCGAAAAGGAGCTCGAACAATGAAATGGGGAAAACCCTCGCTTAAGACGGATCCTTGATAAACTCAAGGCCCGCACGAAGCGTTCAACTTAAGACGCCAAGAAGGAGAGAAGAAGAAAAAAAAAATTTGGATCAAATCTGGATCCAAATATCTAGATCCAGACCCAAGATCCAGATCCAAACAAGACTTGGATTGGATCCGGATTTCAGAATCAATCCAGGATCCATATCCACATAAGAGGCCTATAAAAGGACGTGAGGAGCTGGTTTGAAACGGGCTGCAAAAATTCTTTTTCACGTCTTTGCTTGGGTTGGAGAGAGAGAGAGAGAGAGAGAGGAAAAGCAAGTCAAGAAAAGGGGCTTGACTTGGCCTTTCCATGGTGGGCTGAAATGGTGGGTTTTGTTCTTGTGGGCTGCAAAATCATTTCACACCAAGGCTTGGTGCTGCAACTCACGTGGATCCGGCAGCCATGGATGGTCCGTTTGATGTGAAGAAAAGGTGTGTGGAGATCACCCAAACCGTGGCCAAGGTGAGTCCATAGAACCCACCTACACCACTCTTCCCTTTGCCTCTCTAAACCACCCAATACCACCTTTTGGAAATCTAGCAAAGTCCAGCCAAGAAGCTGGCCGAACTTCACTAAAAGTTTCCTAGTTTCACCCAAATCCATCCCCACCTAATACCAGTCCAAGCTCAGCCATTGGCTGGCCGAGCTCACCCTAGGTCTGTCCTATTAGGTCCCCCAAAAGCCCAACCTAAACTAAACCCAAGTTGATCAGCTCGGCCACCCTTGGACGAGCCATTTCCCTTTTGCCCTTTCATCCCAAATCCCACCTAAACTAAAAACACAAGTTGATCAACTCGACCACCCCTGGCCGAGCCAATCCCTTTAGCATTTTCACCCTAAGTCCTAACTTAGACTAACCCTAAGTCTTGACCAGCTTGGCCACCTTTGGCCAAGCCCTTCCTTTAGGATTCACCCTAGGAATAATTCCAAGAAAACCCCAAACCAGCTCGGTCACCACTTGGCTGAACTTTTCCTTAGGACCCTTCCTAAATCCACACTAGGATCCTCACCAAACTCGAACCTTAGATGGTCGTCCATCGCCTTAGGACCTAGACCCAAAACCTACCTAAGCCCCTCACCTTAGATCCCCTACATCTCACCTTAGGCTCGATCGAATCCCACTAAAAACTCCACGCATCGGATCGGTTCGTAGTGAGAGGACCATCCATCGGTTATATCTAAGGTCGGATCCCACTGATAAAGAAAAGCCCGAGCAGGCAACGTGTAAGTGCTCGAACCTGATCCTTTACATTGTTTCAAGTTCAATTAAATTCGATACGGGGTTGTAATAATGGAGCGTAGTCTCCCCCCGAGATGTAATATTATGGCTTGAAACACGAATCACACACTTACACTCGAGCCTTTTCGCTCTTATCTGCACACCTTTTGCACACAAAACGGGCCTCAACAGCCCATAGGATATAGCTCTATTTATATACATTCAGCTGGGTTTTAAGGTTCAAGTCGTGTGAGTTGTCTTTCATTTTATACACTCAAAGCACTCACTCACATTGAGCCTTTCCGCTCTTACATATATGTACGTATTTCCCCTTTCAGCTAGGTTTTTAAGGTTCAAGTCGTGTGAGTTGCCTTTCAATTTATACACTCAAAGCACTCACTCACATTGAGCCTTCTCGCTCTTAAGATATAGCTATATATATTTTCCCTTCCGCATCTAAGATATAGCCATATTTCCCTTTCTGCTATTTCCCTTCTGCTATGTCTTTAAATTCTGGGTTTTCCCTTCAAGTTGTGTGAGTTTGCATTGCATATCCGCCACACTCGAGATAGGGACATATTTGCATCGAACCAGATTGATCAAATCGTGTAGAACTTGCCTAAAATCGAGCACTAGATGCACACGACTACACGCCAAAATTGGCTAAAACCCGAGAGACGTAGGAACGCATAGATCCTATGCATAAAAGTTGCAATTTTGACAAAATCAATCGATAAAACACTTTTGAGTTTTCAAAAGAGTCGTGTTTGTTTAAAATCGAGTTTTTCCTAAAGCGTACAGACTGACCCTTGAGCACCGGTGCAAGAAAGTCTGCGACGAAAAGAACCCACTTGTCCACAGTCGCCCCAAAAGTCAGATATTTTCAAAAATTACTTCGCTAGTTTGAGGAAGCTAGCTGGCACGCCCTTTTTAAGCGACGTAAGCACGAAAAGATTCGCTTCAGGCCTAAGAACCCGGAGACGAGGATTTTTCGTGTCTACAAGGGTGACTCTCTCCTAGGATCACAACGACTTTGTCCCTGAAAGGGATCTTGGCACACCTGTGGAAGGTGGATGGCACAACACACAAGTTGTGTATCTAGGGCCTTTCCAACAACATGTTATAATGGGGGTGGATGTCCAGGACATAGAACACCCCCGTGTGTGCTATCCCTCCCGTTTCCATGGGGAGTTCGATAAATCCTATGGGTCTAGATGCATTCCCATCGTATCCAGTGATAACGATGGGACTTGGATGAACGGATGTCAAGGTGATTCCGATTTGATTTGCCACATGAAGTGGAAGGATGTTGAGCCCTCCTCCCCCATTGACAAGGCACCTATCTAGAGAGTGGTTATTCAGAACCACCTCGATATGTAGGGCCTGGTTATGGGCTTTGTAGGGTCTATCTACATCGTCTTTCGAGAATACGATGGGCGTCTTTGCTCCTATAAAGGCCACATGTTTGGACAAAGATTTAGGGGTAATATTCGAACTAACCCTTGCTCTTTCTAGAATTTTCTCTAACACTAGTCTATGCCTAGGCAAAGTTTGTATTAGCTCTAGGATGGACATATTGATAGGAATCTTTGAAAGATGGTTTTTGAAATCATACACCTTCAAAACGACATTTCCTTTGTTCATTTTCGACGGAACTCTAGGAATACATGCTTTTGAGGGGTCAAGCACACTGACCACCTTTTTAGCACTTTGTAGATGTCGGGGTTGGTAGATCCTCCCGGATCTTGTCACCTCCCCCATGATCAACCTAGGTTTCGTACTAATCATGGCTCTAATTGAGAGATTTAGAGCACCTTGAATGGTTAACACTGGTTTGACCGGGGACGAAACTCTTGGTGGTCCCCGGATGACTACTTGGGCAGGTTTCTTATAAAGGATAAGAGTAAACGTACAAGTAGATGAACCAGACTCACATGCATGCACTAAATTCTTTGAAATTGAAAGAGCACATACCTCTTTTCCCTTCCCATTGGTACTTGCGTGCTTGGGGAAGGGTTCTTTGAAGATAGCTTGGGCAGGCTCAGGTTCTTCAGCGACCTGGAGTCGGCCTTCTGCTATCAAGTTCTCAATTTTATTAAAGAGGGAGAAGCACCGCCTTGTATCATGGCCTTTGAGCTGATGATACTTGCAGAACTTGTTTAAAAACCCTCCCTTCGAACTAACTCCCTCAGGAATCTCAGGGAGTTCGATCATGCCTTGGGTGTGCCGTATGTACATCCTCGTTCACACCTTGTTTTGTATCCCTCAAGGTGTTTAAAGTCGGCGTGACTTCTACATTATGCGAGAATCTATGCATAAAGTAGTTCGCTAACTCTTCAAAAGTTGCGAACTGGCTAAGATCATAGGAAGCCAGCCATTTGGCAGTTGTGCCTTTGAGGGACAGAGGGAACCAATACACCCATTTCATCGAGTCCTTCTTTTTCTTGTGGGCTCAACGAGAGAAAAGCTGCAAGTGAGACCTCGAGTCTCCCGTGCCATCATACCGATGAAGTTCGGTATTTCATCATCACTGTTTGTTTCATAGTCCACAGGTAGGAAATCAGACAGGACGTAGCTTCTTTTCTCTTTATTTTGCCCTCTTAGTAGCTGCTATAGGGCTTTACGGTCCTTGTGTGTGAAGGACTCGTGGTATTGATTACCTTCCATCGCGGAAGTCTCTTTGTGTTTGCGAGGTTTTTTAAATTTCTTCTTGGCCTTTGGTTCGCCATTGGATGAACATGAATCACCTGCTTCAGCCTCTTGGCTAAGAGCGGTGATTTTGGCCTCGAAGTCCCTTCTCAAGTCTTCAATCTCTTGCTTTTTTGAAAACTTTCGTGATTGAGAACTTGATGCGCAGGAGTCACGACTAGATACCTCTTGGGAGCCTCGACTCGACATGCTTCAATATGCTTTTCAAAACAAATCCTAAGTATGAAAATGCAAACAAGCAAAGTTTAAAACACTTTAGAAAAAAATTTCATGAGGTTTCTCTACATGAACTGACTCTGCACAAGGCCTAGGTCCCACCGGGCATGCCAAACCTGTAGACACGGAAAATCCTCACTTCTGGTTCTTAGGCCCAAAGTGAACTTTTTCGTGTGTCTAAGTCGTATTTTAGCAAAAGGGCGTGTCAGCTAGCTTGCTCAAGCTAGCGAAGAAAGTTCTTGAAATCTGACTTCTATTGGGGCGACTGTGAGCAAGTAAGCTCTTTTCGTCGCAGACCTTCTTGCACCGATGCGCAAGGGTCAGTCTGTATTTTTGGCAAAGTCTTTTAAGTTAAACCTCTTTGAAAAAGACTCTAAGTATTTGGGCTTTGGATGTACGATTGCAAATTTTATTACACGTGGGATTTGCGCGTGCCTATGTCTTTCTTTTTATCTTTTTATGGCCAACTAGGTGTGTGCGCAAGTGACCTAAGTTGGGCGATTTCTTGAGCGGGAGTGTAGGGCTTGCTTTGATGCAATATGCGTCCTAACTCGTGGTATGGCATTTATGCAATGCAAACTCACACAACTCCAAAGGGAAAGCCCGAATTGAAAGACAATGTGGAAGGGAAATGACTTAATGTAAATTTGCAAAAGGGAAATATGGCTATATCTTAAGAGCGGAAAGGCTCAATTGTGCAAGTGTGTGTCGTGTATATATGTAAAGACTACGCACACAGCTGAACCTTAAAACCCAAATCTTAAAGACATAGCCGAAGGGAAATACTTATAATATATATGGGCCCGAAGGTTGCCAATGTGTGCGTGGGTGTTGTGTGTATATTGAAAGACAACTCACACGACTTGTAATGAAACCCAAATATAATTGCAATAGGCCTTGACTAAGGTCTTGGGAGTAAGAGCGAAAGCTCAATGTGTGTGAGTATAGAATTGAAATGCTACGCACATAACTTGAAGTTTAAACACCCAAAACGAAATTGCAATAAGGCCTTTACTAAGGTCTTGGGAGTAAGAGCGAAAGCTCAATGTGTGTCAGTGTGGAAATTGAAAGACCACACACACAACTTGAATTAAAACGCCCAAGGGAAATTGCAATACGGCCCTTACTAGGGTCTTGGGAATAAGAGCGAAAGCTCAATGTGTATGAGTGTGAAAATTGAAAGAAAACACACACAACTTAATGAAAACCCACGCAACTTAAATCATATAGGTATAACTATATCTTAAGGGTTTATTAGGCCCGTGTGTGTATCAAAATTGTGTGCAGCTAAGAGCGGAATACGCTCAGGTGCACGTTTGTGTGGGTGTGCCAAACCACATTATTACAAGCGGGAGGAGACAACGCTCCATTATTGCAATCCCGTATCAAATTTAATTAAGCATAAGCAAGTTCATAACAAGGACGGAGTTAGGCACTTACGTATAGCTGGTCTGAGTGTGACTTGCTTGGCTTTGGTCTAGTGAGTCGCCTTGGATAGCTGAAGGAGAGCTCCTTGGATGCGGGTGGGCGCCAAGTAGGGTGAGAGCCGGATGAAGACTTGAGGATGGCCGAGTGTAAGGCGCAGCAAGTAGGGTCTTTTGAGTGAGTTGGGGCAGGTTCGGGTCTTAGCTAGGTGGTGGCAGGTTAAAGGGTGCAGGTTTAGGCAGGGGCTGAGATAGGTGGCTGAGGGAAGGTGGGGATGTAGGGTGTGAAGTAGCCGGGTGGAAGGGAGAGGCTTAGGGTGCAGCGGTGTTGGCGGGTGATGGAAGGTGTGGCTAGGTAAGAGGGGGAGAGGAAGAGGAGTTAGATAGGGCAGAGATGGGGTACTAACCGGAGGTGGTGGCTATGGTGGTGATCGAAGGTGGCAGTTGGAAGATGGTAGCAGGCGGGTGGAAATGAAGGTGGCAGCCGAGTGGAAGTGGAGCCGGGTGGAGCAACGGTGGATGGTGGCGCAGCTAGTGGGGGTAAGGGAGTGAAAGGGGTGAGAGAGGGGGCAGGTGAGAGAGGAGGGAGAGGGCTGAGAGCTGCTCAAGGTCGAGCCAACCTAGCCCAAAACCCGCCCCAAAAGGGGGGGTTTTATAGGCATTGAGCTGGGTCGGTTTGGGGTGGTTTTGGGGGTAGATATTTAGGATGTTGTGAGCTGGGGTGGGGTGGTTTGGGTAGGTCGGTTAGGGTGACTGGGATTTAAGGGTTAGAGGCTAATTAGGTGGGTTAAGGTAGGATTAGGTTTAATCTAGCTAGGGTCTAGGTGGTCTAGTTAGGTGGGGTGAGCTAGGTGAGGTCGGCTAGGTATAGTTAAGTGGTTTTGGGTGAGGGTGGCTAGGATTAGGTCGGGTTTAGGGGGAATGGCTAGGTGAGGTGGGTTAGTTCGGGGCTAGGTTTTAGCAGCATCCCCTTGGCCTTGATCCATGGACCTAGTTGCAGCATGTTGGTGCAGCCCTAGGTTAGGTGTAGGTGCATACAAGCTTAATCCCACACTCTTAGGCTAAACCCACATGAGTAACCCAAAACATGACACAAAAGTCAAGCCCACCAAAATTCTCACTCATACTTTATCCCCCATTCTCTCTCTTCCCAAGCTTTTCACATGAATTTCTTGTGGGCCCCACCTCCATTTATAAGAAGGTGATGTGGGCTATGTATGTGGGTATTGGATTGGATCTTCGGATCCAAATCCAAATGCATGTTTGGGTCTGGATCTAGATATATATGGTCCAGATCTGATCCAAATCTGATTTTCTGACTCCTTCATGGTATTTTGAAATGGATGGTTGGTGCGGGGCCTAACAGCATCAATACTCCGTCTTGCGTTGGGTCTTCGCCAACATTGTCGTCCGCTCCTCTTGTCACCTTCCGAAGATCATTTCAGCAAATTTGTTGATAACAGGAGCTTGGATGTCTGAGATTTTGGGGATGATTCTGATACGAGAGTTGATGTGCCGGGCTCGACATATGCTCCAGTTCCGGGCTCTCTTTCGCTTTTCTTGTCCTACTTTCCTTAGGCCAAGTTGCTTTGCGGTGTTTCAAAATACCTTTTTAAAGGTTTTAAAACTGTATAACACATATTTTAAAACATATATGATTTAAACATATGTACAGGGTTGCTTGGAAGGCTCCTGGGTTTCCAGACTCAAAATAGCCCTTTGGGGCTGCTTTTGCAAAACTAGGTGTTTTTAGGAATTCGTGGGATTTTGGGGTGTTTATAACGTCTTCTCTATGGCTTGATAATTTCGTTCATAAGCCAATAGAGTTTTCGAAATGTAGTAGATGGCATACTCTTTATGGGTATCATCTTTATATTGAGCTAATAAGGTACCCAAAGCATTCGCATGCACAGAAATATAGAGTAAAAGAGGTTTTCCTTACTTTGGAGGGTTTAAAATAGGAGGATTAATCAAATACGCTTTTAATCTTTCAAAAGCTTTTTGGCAATCATCGTCCTACACGAATTTCATCCCTTTTCTCAAAAGTTTGTTGAAAGGTTCGCATCTTGTAGCGAGGTTCGAAATGAACCTTCTAATTGATTGGAGGCGACCCTGGAGGCTTCGGATTTGTGTTAAATTGGAGGGCGGAGGCATATCTATGATAGCTCGACACTTAGAGGGGTCGACTTCTATGTCCCTTTGGCTCACCATAAAACCTAAAAGATTGCCGGATTCTACTCCGAAGACGCACTTTTGAGGGTTTAGTTTTACCTTATAAAGCCTTAATCTTTCAAAAACGTTTTGCAAGGATTCGATATGCATATCTCGGGTCTTTGATTTCACCAAGAGATCGTCCACATACACTTCTAACAGCTCATGAATTTGATCGTGAAAGATTGTGGTCATGGCTCTTTGGTATGTGGCACCGGCGTTTTTCAAACCAAAGGGTATGACTGTATAGCAGTATGTGCCCTAGGGTGTAGTAAAAGCATTTTTAGCCTGGTCTCTTGGGGCTAATTTGATTTGATTATAGCCCGAGTAGCCATCCATAAAGGAAAATATTTCATGATTTGCAGTACTATCGACTATCAAATCAATATTTGGCAAAGGGAAGTTATCCTTTGGCGTGGCTTTGTTCAGATTTCTTAAATCTATGCAAATTCTAATTTTCCCATTGGATTTTTGAACCACAACAATGTTGGAAAGCCAATCAAAATACGCAATGGGTTTTATAAAACCGGCTTTAAGCAGATCTTCTAAACCCTCCATCACTTGCGAATGCATGTTCGGGTGAATCTTCCTAAGCTTTTGTTTTATGGGTTTTGATTCTAGATCTAGGGGAAGACAATGCTCTACCACTTTCGGGTCAATACCTGGCATGTTTTCATACGTCCATGCAAACACATCGATATAGGTTTTCAAGAATGCAATGAATGATGCTTTTTCATGCTCATGCAAACATGCGCCTATCTTAATGTGCTTGGGTTTTGTTTTGTTCCCTAAGTTGATCTCTACGAAATCCCCTCCTACAGAATTCAAAGGTTTTTCAAAATCAAGGATTTTGTTAAACTCGAGAAGCTCGAAAGTAGGATCCTCCTCAAGGAGAAGGGGATCCTCTTCTGGGCTTTGATCATTCTCGAGAATTCTAAATCCTAGGGAATTTGGAATTGATGCAAGATTTTCGCAAACACCTGGTTTGGTTTTTGGAGTTTTTACAGGTTTTGAAGACTTGGGTCCTTTTATGAAAACGATTTCTTCAAAAGCCTTGGTTTTTTCTAAATTTTTACCAAGGGTTGCTATACACACAATTTTGTTTTTGGGATTTTCCAATTTTTTGATTTTTTTGGATTTTGGCAAAGAAAAGCTATTTGGAGCTATACAAACTACAACTTTTTTGGATTTTTCACAAATTTCTAATATTTTTGGTTTTTGAGATTTTTCAAATTGTTTTTGTATTTTGAGATTTTTCAATTTTTTTGGATTTTAGTTTAAGAAGGGATCTTTCATCATACCTACAAAGGAAAATGCCACAAATTAGACTCTAAACAAGAGGTCTAAATCGTAGGTTTCTACTTCACTAGGTTCCAGGCACCCTTGACCTAGGTGGTCACAGGTGGGGGTTACGGTGGTATTTTTGGAATATAGCTGATCCCATATCGGCTTGGGTTTGCTCTAGGCACTATAGGCTCGAGGCAACCTTGGTTTTGGTTCTCTAGACTTTGGTATGGCATGTATCCCATGTTCAATAGCATGTTTCACATTTTTTTTGAAAAGTTTTGATATAATTCATGATTTTGGAATTTGCTATCGTCCATGTTATGCATGAATGATTTCTTTTCTAGGGGTTTAGGAAATAGACGACACTTGGTCTTTCCTAGGATGGTTATGGTTTTGGGCGGGCAAGCCTTGGGCTATCCCTTGATACACAGGACCTTCCTAGGCTTTTAGAGGACGAGCTTGGTTGTTTCGACCAAGGGTTTACCAAGGTTGTCCTCGTAGGCTTGAGAAGCTGACAAGCACGGGAAATTCTGGATTCCCTGAAGCTGAGGATGGTTTTCACCTAAAATTACCACTATTTGGTCTTCGTAGGGGATTTTCACACACCTATGGAAGGTGGACGGCACAGCTCGCAGGCTGTGTATGCAGGGTCTTCCAAGCAATAGGTTGTAGTGGGGGTGTATGTCTAAGATATGGAACACCCCTATGTGGGCTATGCCCCCCGTTTCCATGGGTAACTCTATGGCTCCCAACGGTCTAGATGCATTCCCATCATATCCAGTGATTACGATGGGGCTTGGGTTTACGAAAGTCAAGGTGACTCCGATTTGATACGCCACATGGAGCGGAAGGATGTTGAGACCTCCTCCCTCATCAACTAAGCATTTGTCGAGAGGATAGTGATTCAAAACTACCTTGATATGCAAAGCTTGGTTGTGGGTTTCATACGGTCTTTCTATCTCGTCTTCCGAGAACACGATGGGTGTTTTTGTACTTATAGATGCCACTTAGATTGACAAGGACTTAGGGGTTATGTTTGAGTTAACCTTGGCTCTCTCTAAGATTTTCTAAAACAAGTCTATGCCTAGGTGAGGTTTGTATCAACTCTAGGATGGACATGTTTATTGGGATCTTGGAAAAATGATTTTCGAAATCATATGTGGTTAAAACAATTTGACCTTTGTCCGTTTTTGGCGAGACCTTAGATATGCATGCTTTTGAAGGGCCAGGGACACTGACCACTTTTTTAGCAGATTTTTCTAAATGTTGGGGTTGATAGATCCTCCCGGACCTGATCACTTCCCCTACACTTTGCCTAAGGCTCGTGCCTATTGTAGCTCTACTTGAGTACTTTGGAGCACCTCGAATTTCTAAAATGGTTCTAGTCGGGGGCGAGACTCTAAAAGCTCCCTGGATCATGACTTGGGCGTTTTTCTAATAAAGAATGAGAGATGATGAACAAGTAGTAAAACCAGAATGTAATGAATGCACTAGACTTTTTTAAGTTGAGAAAGCACATACCTCTTTGCCCGTCCCACTAGTGCTTGCGTGATTGGGGAAGGGTTCTTTGAAAATAGCTTGGGCAGGCTCTGGTTCCTCAGTGACCTGTAGTCGACCCTGCACTATCAAGTTCTCGATTTTATTAAGAAGGGAAAACATTGGTTTGTATCATGGCCCTTGAGCCGATGGTACTTGCAAAAGTGATTTAAAAACTTCCCTTTGGAAGTGGTTCCCTTGGGAATTTTGGGGAGTCTTATCATTTCCTGGGCAAGTAGGAGGTCCAGAACCTCCAAAATAGGTTGCCCCAATGGAGTATACTCCCAATTTTCAAAAGGTTTTTGCAATTTTTTTCCTTTTTTGTTTTCAAAATTTTTGGAAGTGCTCGCCGGGCTTGGATCCACTCGGACGTTTGCAACTTTTTGGGGCTTTGCCCCTTTCTCCATTGTGGGTAACCCGTAGTTTCCAGGTTTTTCCAAATGTGACTTGTGCACAACATTTCCTTTCCATAAGTGATCGTAGACCCCCTTTTTCAGATTTGTTTCAAAGAGAGAGGCTTTTTTTATCAACTTGTGGAAAGTCGATATTTCATGTAAGGAGAGAAGAGTTTTCAATTCAGGTTTAAAATTATCGAGGATGAGCATCACTACGCATCCTTCTGATATCGGCTCTCTCACTTGCCCCAGGAGGGACCTCCATCAAACGATGAATGCATGTACATCCTCGATCGTGGCCTGCTTTGTATCCCTCAAAGTGTTTAGAGTCTACGTAACTTCTACATTATGTGAAAATCTTTGTATAAAGTAGTTCGCTAACTCTTCAAAAGTTGCGAACTGACTCAAATCATAAGAAGCGAGCCATTTTGAAGCAGTTCCTTTGAGGGAAAGGGGAAACCAATATATCCACTTCATCGAGTCCTTTTTGTGGGCTCGACGGGAAAAGAGTTGCAGGTGGGATCTAGGATCTCCCGTGCCATCGTACCGATGGAAGTTCGGTATCTCATCGTCACTGTCGGTTTCGTAATCCAAGGGAAGGAAATCAGACAGGGCATATGTCAACTTTTCTTTATTTTACCCTTTTAGCAACTGCTGTAGGGCTTTACAGTCCTTGTGAGTGAAGGACTCGTGATATTGGTTTCCCTCCATAGCAGAGGTTTCATTGAGCTTTCTAGACTTATTGAATCTCTTCTTGGCTTTTGTCGGTTCGCCATGAGATGAACAGGACTCAGCTGCCTTTGCCTCTTGGCTAAAAGCAACGATTTTTGCCTCAAAGTCTTTTCGCAAGTCGTCTATCTCTTCTCTCCTATTTTTGAACTTGTTTTTCGAAATATTTTTGGAGTGAGAACTTGATGTGCACGAGACATGGCTGGACACTTCATTGGAGTCTGAACTCGACATGACTCCGATGCTTTGTTTCGAAAAACCAACTATGAAATACAAAAGGTAAAGAGTTAAATAATTTTCTAAATTTTTTTTCAAGAGGTTTGTTTTGTTTTTGATTGATTTTCTTAAGACCCGAGTCCCACCGGGTGTGCCAAATTGTAAGCACGAAAATTCCTTGCTCCTGGTTTACAAGTCTATAAACGAGTTCTTTTCGAGTTTACGTTGCTTTAAGGGCATGCCAGCTAGGTTTCTCAAACTAGCGAAGATTTTGAAATATATCTGACTTTAAAAAGCAATCGTGGACAAGCGGGATCATTTCGCTTGAAACCTTCTTGAATCGGTGCTCAAGGGTCAGTTCCAGCGCTTAGAAAACTTCGATCTTTTAAACAAACCTTATCTTTTGAAAAGAAAAGCGAGTATAAGGATTTATTTGCCTAAGTTGCAGATTTTATTTACGGGGTTATTCGCATCCAAGTCTTTGAGTTTTTAAGCTATCTTAGGCCAGATGTGTGTGCTTCAAGTGGCCTAGATTTAGCGAAGTTTGAGCGTAGTGCGGGATTTCCTCTTTGAAAATGCGCAAGATGCAAGGATGCACGAACTCTCGTAGGTTGGATATGATGTGAGCTAGGCTTGAATTGAAAGCAACTCACACACCCAGCTTAAAGTAAATACCCAAAACGTAAGTGTAACTCATGCAGCTGAAGGGGAAATACCCGAACCTTAAAAGCAACTCACACGACTTGAATGTAAATTGCGGAAGGGAGATATACTTATATTAAGAGCGGAAAGGCTCAATGCACGCGTGTGTGAGTGTAGAATTAAAATGACAAACTCACACGACTTGAATTGAACTTGCCGAAATTGAAATATAAGTATATATATGAGTGGTAAGGCTCAATGTGTTCGTGTGTATTGTGTATAAATTAAAAGACAACTCACACACACGACTTGAATTGAACTTTGCTGAAAGGGAAATATATATATATATATATATATATATATATATATATATATATATATATATATATATATGAGCGGTAAGGCTCAACGTATTCGTGTGTGTTGTGTATAAATTGAAAAACAACTCACACACACGACTGAAATTTAACTTGCTGAAAGGGAGATATAGATATAGAAGAGCGGAAAGGCTCAATGTGAGTGAGTGCTTTTGGTGTGTAAATGAAAAGACACCTCACACAACTGAAATTGAGCCACCCGAAATGTAAAGACGTAAACAGCTGAACATAAAACTCACGTAGCTGAAAGTATATAGATACTCTATATCTTAGGGGCTGCCAAGGCCAAAATGTGCGTGAGAGTGTTGAGCAAGTGCTCGGGTGCCCTTTGTGTGCAAGTGTGGAATTGAAATGACAATGCACATAGCTGAAAGTAATAACCCGAATGAAATTGCAACTCACACGGCTCTTACTAGAGTCTTTGGAGTAAGAGCGAAAGCTCAATGTGTGTGTGTGCAAATCGTGTACGATTAAGAGCGAAAGCTCAAGTGTACGTGGGTGTCTTGTGTACAAGATAAGAGCTAAGGCTCAAGTGCACGTGTGTGTCTCGTGTACGAGATAAGAGCTAAGGCTCAAGTGCACGTATGTGTCTCGTGTGTCAAGCACCAATATTACATCTCCGGGGGAGACCACGCTCCATTATTACAATCCCGTATCAAAATTGAATTGAGTATTAAAGGAGTAATATAAAAGATCGAATTTTAAACACTTACAATGATTCAGCTTTCCTCTCCTTGCTCGTGCTTGGGCTTGCATCCACCTTGGGCAGCCAAGAGGGGTCTCCCTAGGTGGGTTGAGAGAGAGAGCTTGGGCTTTGAAGAGGCGCGGGTTTGGAAACCGGAGGGACGTAGGTTGGATAGGAGGTCACGACAACAAAGGGTGGTTGGTCCTAATCAGTTGGATAGGAGGTCACGGCAACAAAGGGTGGCTGGTCCTAAGCGGTTGGCAGATCAGCGGGAGTAGGGCAGCAAGGCAGCAGGGGTGTCTGGTGCTAGGGTGTAGGGCACGCAACAGGTCGGCGTCTGGCTCTAGGGCACAGGGCGCGCAACAAGTCGACGTCTGGCGCGCAGGGCGCGCGGTGAAGGCGCTAAGGCACCGCAGGGGCGCGCAGGCTGAGCCGGGGGCATGAGGGGTGGAGATGGAGTCAGTTTAGGTTCTTGATTTGAGTCATTTTAGGCTAGGTTTAGGTTAGTTAGGGTGAGGTTTAGTGAAGTGGGTTAGGTGTTTAGGCTAGGTTAGGGCAGGATTAGGAGCCTACCTCTTGGAGTCGGTCCTTCTTGGTTGAGCCCACATCCAAGCCATGGTTACAGCCTTCCTTGATCAAGCCCACCTTGGTTGCAGCCCACTTAGCCAACAAGGCTTGAACCTACCTCACCCTTGAGCCAACATGGCCAGGTCACTCTCTCTCCTCCCAAGTAAGTTCACGTGAATGCATTTTGGAGACCCCCTCACCTCTATTTATAGGCAAGTGAGGTGGGTCTTGGGTTTAGATATGGGTTTGAGATTTGGATCCAAATCCAAATACCATTTGGATATGAATCTGGATATTCATGACCAGATCTGATCGAAATCCAAACATTTATATGGATATGGATCTGGATATTTTAGTTCAAATCTGATCCAATCCAAACACTATTTGGATCCAATCCAAATCCAAATACTATTTGGATCGATCCAAATCCAAATACTATTTGGATCGATCCAAATCCAAACACTATTTGGATATGGATTTTGATATATATGGTCCAGATCTGATCTAAATTTTCTCTATACAGTCCTTCTTGGCGTTTCGAGATGGGCGGTTTGTGCGGGCCCTAGCTTCAATCAACGCTCCGTCTTATGCTGGGTTTTTCCCAACTTTATCGTATGAATTCCTTCTCGCCTTTTTATACTTCATTTTTGCTCATTTTTGCCGTTTCTAGCTCAAATTTCCGTTGCTTGGGTGGTTGTGCTTGACTTGCCTTTTGGGTGCTCCGGGCCGGCAGTCTGCTTCGGGCCGGGGCCTTCCTTTTGCCTTTTGACCCTGGCTTTTATCAGGCCAAGGTGTTGTCTTCGAGCTTCCAAACCTATTTTTGAGACTGCTTTGGCATTCAGGCTTCACCTATTGAATTTTGGCTTTTGCAAAATTGTGACTTGGCTCATATGTGTGAAAATCAACTTGAACGGGGTTTAGACAAAATTTTGAAGCTCTTACAGTCCCTAGGTTTTCGAAAACTCCAAAATTTAGCTTTGAAATGATTTTTCAAACCAAGTGTTTGTTTTCGAAATTCGTTTTATTTTGGGTGTTTACACCACCTCACCCTTAGCCAACATGACTAGGTCACTCTCTTACTCTCTCTCCTCCCAAGCAAATTCACGTGAATCTTCATTTGGGACCCCCTCACCTCTATTTATAGGCAAATGAGGTGGGTCTTGGATATGGGTTTTGGATTTAGGTCTTGGAATCTAGATCCGATCCAAACACTATTTGGGTCTGAATCTCGGATCTCGGATATTTTACATCCAAATCCAATCCAAACACTATTTGGATTTGGATATAGATATTTGGGTCCAGATCTGATCCAAATTTCTTTTCTTCAGTCCTTTCTGGCGTTTTTCGAGGCGGACGGTTTGTGCAGGCCCTGGCTTTATCAGCGCTCCGTCTTATGCTGGGTTTTCTCCAACTTTGTCATCTGAACTCCTTCATACCTTTTTGGACTTCGTTTCTGCTCATTTTCGCCATTTCTAGCTTGGGTAGATGTGCTTGACTTGGCTTTTGGGTGCTCCGGGCTTGTAGTCTGCTTCGGGCCTAGGCCTTCCTTTTGCCTTTTAAACCTAGCTTTTATCAGGCCAGGGTGCTTCCTTTGAGCTTCTGAACCTGCTTTGGCATTCTGGCATCACCTGTTTGATTGGTGAGGGCCCTGGCTTTCTGGCGTATTTGGATCCAAACACTATGCTGGGTTTTTGCAAAATTGGGACTTGACCCATATGTGTGAAATTCAACTTGAATGGGGTTTAGACAAAATTTCAAGCTTTTACAACCCTTGGGTTTTCGAAAACTCCAGAATTGGATTTTGAAATGAACTTTTAAACCAGGTGTTTGATTTTGAAATTCGTTTTATTTTGGGGTGTTTACACTTATGTTGTACTTCGTGATCTACGCAAACCAATTATACTGGCTTGTAAATCTATATAATGCCCTGGGAATCGCGCCCTGCATATGGTGAGTCAGGAGCCTTGCCAGGTGGGCTAATGCCCTGAGTGCTTTTCTATCCTCCAATTTAAGGGCAGCATCCGGAATGAATAACACAAGTTTTTCAGTGCACGCTTTGCCGGTATCTCTGTATTTGATGAAAGTCTTAGAAACCCTGTATTTTTCGTGGCTCTCCTTATCTCTGCTCCATATTTGTTTAGACAGATTGTTAGTTTGGCATGTGTACCGTTCCACTGTAAGATGTTTGTGCGTATAAAACCCCATACATACGCACCCAAGAACACATGCAAATTGGTGCAACATACAGCATCAAATTTGGCAACTTTGATAGGTTGATAGGCATGCTCTGTGATTGATCGGCCTACATGCCTTCCGCAAGAGAAAATAGGAGTTTAATTTTGATATGTTTTTTCTAAATTAGGCCATCCTCAGTTCAGCATAGTTCAATCTCTGTGTGTGTCCTGAGTGGCAAACAGGTGAAACATCTACTGATCACCACCTCCGTCCCACCCATGAACATGCCTATGTGGAGGGTATTCCATCATCTCTTTGGATACTAAATCCTCTATCGAGGATTGAAACTGACAAATTGGTACACGTGTAAGGTGTTCATGGTTTAGTTTGATTCAGTTCTACCCTCAAGCTCAAACCGAACCACTAGGCTCAGTTCTTAACTTTTATAGGGCCAAACCATTGTTCCAGTTTGGTTCAATTCTAAATCACAGTTCTACTTATTTAAGAGTTTGTTTAAATACAATGTAGTGCTCTGTTAGATTGTTTGGATCTATAGTCCACATTTTATGTGTGTATATATTATATAAAATCTTATAAACTTACATATATAATATATATATATATATATATATATATATACATATATATATATATATATACATATACATATATATATACATATACATATACATATACATATACATATACATATACATATATACATATATATATATATATATATATATACATATACATATATATATACATACATATATATACAGCGTTGGAAAGCCCAGCTTTTTTCTACTAAAATTGAATCGAACCAAACCACCAAACATCTACAGGTTCGGTTCTAACGGTTCCATGCACCCTCAGGAGGGGTTGAAACTATGAAGCCCCATTTCCCAATTCCAGCCAACAGCAAAACTAGAGGAACTCATGGACAAAGAGTCAAGGACCTGGAATCATCAGGTGATGAAAAGCATCCCATCAGATTTGCAAGTGATCGTTATCCATGACAGGCACAAGGGATTCGTTCTTCTGGAGCAAATCAAAACATGGGGGTATATAGTGTCAAATTCGCCTACCCTCTCATCAAGAGTAACTTTCGTGCTGAACCAAAGGCCCAGCTCCTCCACAGAAGGTTTAAACATAAATTCGAAGAGGCTGAGGAAACCACCTAGAGCAAATCTTGCAAAGCATGGTATTGAATGCCCAGTGGTCTGCCTTTGATGCTCGAATGCTGAAGAAACTCTTGAGAACACGCTGCAAGATTGTAAATGGGCTCAAGAGTACTGGTTCCTCTAACCATTAGGCTTAAGAGTGCAGGAAATGGAAGACCATTATGAAATTATTCAGCATGTTGTCACAAGCCATATGGATGGATAGGAATGAGAGTCCACCAGAACAGACGAGCGGAGCCTATAAGTGGTAAACGAAGCACTAGAAGTTCTCGAATACCAAAGATCTCATGAACATTAGAAGGACCTACCTAACTACACAGGAAGCAACACAAGAAATTTATGCGTTTGGGCCTGGAACTTACAATTTTAGTGCCGATGCAGCCGTGTTGGAAAGTGGCATGTACAACTGCTGCCATCCATACAAACAGCAGATCGAAGAGAAATTATTATTGAATCAACTTATTTTTACCATGAATAGACTTTCCTTTCCAACTCTTTCCTTTTTCCTTTGATCTCTTGCAACAATTTGGGTACACAAGACCTTCGATGGACTAAGAACGCTCTTCTTCCCACAAAATAAAAAGGCTTTGGCCTGCACAAAAGAACTTGTCCAAAACCACACAAGGCACATAAGGCTGACCCTGAACCCTGATTTCTACAGCCAGAATACCATAAATAAAGAGAAATGCACAAGAAAGAGAAAACATGTAGAAATTAGAAAAGGATGATCAGGAACCAAAATACTCACAAACTGCATCCCTCACAAGGAAAGTTTTAAATACCTATAATCAATTTTTCAAAATGATAAAAAAATTGATGGAGATGTTATGCATATGTTAGTTGGTTAAAATGGAGAGGGAAATCACGTATCCTATGTGATAAGAAGATACCATTAAAGTTGAAAGGTAAATATTATAGATCAACAATTAGACTTGCTATGTTTTATGATGGTTTTGAGTATTCGGTAGTTAATCATCAATATTTACAAAAGACATATGTAGAAGAAATGAAATGTTGAGATGGATGAGTGGTCACACAAGGAAGGACTGTATACATAATGAGGTTATTAGAAACAAATTGGGAGTAGCACCAATAAAAGATAAAATGAGGGAACATCGTTCAAGATAGTTCGGACATGTAGAAAGACGACCCAATGACGCTCTCATAGAAGATATAAAAATTAGATTGTGAAAATGTTAAAGAGGACACAAAAGTGTTGAAAAGGAACACTTACAATGTGCATTTATAATGTGCGGTACATTTACAATGTGCATCATAAGATTTATGCGCTCTGATTCAATTCCAGGCCACGAGCTTGCTCCCTCTGTCAGGATCTTTTGGAATACCCTATCCAAGCATATTGATCTTCATGAAACATTACAGCTCCTCATCTCTTTTTCTTAAATAACAAAAGACTATTGGAGACATTTTAAATAACTTCTACCAAGAATACCTTGAAAACACAAATCTGATTGATAACATGAAATTTCAGAAACAGGAATTTGTGGAAATATTTGAAGAAACTCAAGTTGCCCATAACCAAACACTTGGTTGTTGGATTTCTTAAAACGTATCAGACTATCAACCATAACTGTGACCATGATGTGTAAAACAGGTAACACTAGTTTAACTTATCAACGATTCACATGAACCAATCCGCAACTGTGGATTTATCTTTCAGGTTATTCTTAAACTGCTAATGGTCGATGAAAAAACAGAAGCATGTCAAAAGTTTTCTGTTCAAATATGAAAACAAAAAGGGAGGATTTTACTTCAAAAGGCATACGACAATGAAACTTTAGCAAGCATATTAAACCATAGACAAATCAAACCAGCATTGCTGTTATAGAATGGAAAAAGCTGACCCCCATCTAATATGGGAAAAGGCTTAGTTGTTGTTGTTGCTGCTGTTAGAGAAGGGAAATTTTTTTCTTCAAAATATATGTGACGATGAAATTTTAGCAAGCATATCAAACCACACACGGCTACCAAAGTGGGATGAAACATAAATAAAACCAGCATTGCTGTTAGGGACAAAAAGCACACCTCCTGAGTGTCCCTGCTATCAGTCACAGGTTTGTTGTCATTATTCTCTAGAATAATGTCTCGTAACTGTTGATTTGGTACATCTTTTATGATATGCCATTTGACCGGGAAAAAGCCGTTCCATTTGTCCTGCTGCCAAAAGTCCATATTTCTGTTAAAATCAACCCTCCCAATCATCTCAGCCACTCCACAAAATTGACCGCTTCAATTCACCTGAAACCACAAAAGTCAATGGAAACTCATAACCATGATCGCATATCAGGCTATCAGCTACTATAAGAACTGACAAGCATACTGAACTATCATGCCTAACTAGTAAATACTGAACACTCATTTTTTAAGCTCTGCAGGAACATCGAATGATATGTTGTACACGTTGCACGTTGACATATTCATGTTCCTGAACTGCTGCTATGGGAGACGCATGGATCAAGGGCATTTCATCTAGACATTAGATAAAGTAGCAAAAAGCCAACCTCCATCCGCCTGTGAATCATAATAAATAAGAAAAAATGAGAGACAACAGTAAAAAAGATTCTCCTGATTTCCAATGTCAGTTTATGGTTTCAACAAAAATAAACAACTAAACCTTTTCCCATACTAGATGGGGCCAGCTATTTCAACAAAAATAAACACAAACAAAAAGAGATGAAAATGAGCTATCATACCAAAAAGAAAAGTACAGGTTACTCAGGTAAAAGTGAGTAACCTTACCGAGAAAAAAAGGAAGACAAGGCACTTGTGTGCCTTCTCTTTGGCTCTGGCTCTCTCTTGGGCAGCTTGGTATGCATTGTCGAGCCTCTTATTCCCATTGGAAGTGCTTGCCCACACACTGTATTTTATGCTCTTATGAATGTCGTCCTCACTATAGGGCTTGATCATAAAGAACATAGCCTGACCATACTTAACAGGAAAATCTGCAAGGTTATACTGGTGCCTCCTTATCACAACATCAACGATGTTGCCATTGCTGTCATTGTCAGAACCAGCACTCCCAAACACATCCACATCAGATACCCAAGGATTCCTGCCATGGCTTGTTCTTGGACCTCGGTTCTGCTCATTTAAGATGTCAATATCATCAGCTCCATTAATCTTGGTTCTTGTTTTAAGATTTTCATTTCCAACCCATCGTGGATTACTGGTTTTGAAACCCATGGGGGAACTTGGGTAGTATCCCTTGGTAAGAAGGGTTGTCGGCTGGAAACTGGCCCCTTGTTGTGTTACCTGTAAGTCATAGAACTCAGTGATGGGAACTTTTGCTTAGAGACAACTAAGCAGAACTTAATCATAAACAAAAGTGAACCTTGTTGACAGGTTTTAGGTGTTCATTATGAGCAGTGGCAACAGTACTTCCTTGACTAGGTGGCAAATCCGATGATGTCAGCAAAACTTTAGCTTCCAACAATGTGCTTGACTTTACATCTTGCGTAGGTTTTGTATGTTGTGAAATGGAAGATGGATCTGGGGAAGAAAGACTTGATTTTGGAACGGAAGGCAATGGATCAACACTGATACCATTCATTTGTGCTCCATCAACAAAAAAAGGAGATGGTTCCCATGAATAAGCTGTCACAAATTCTGACCCATAAGGGACTGGAGGTGGAAGGTAACCAGGTGGACCAAACTGTGGAAATAACGGACTTGAAAAATATGGCTGCTGTCCTAAAAATTGGCCATCAACACCAACCAATGGTGCAGGCATATACGGACTCAATGGAGGTTAACCACACCCATATCCTGGAATATAGTACGGAGGTGATCCATTATCCACTTGAATGCCCTGAACAAATAAAAATAAATCAGTTGGGAAACCAAAAGCCAGGATCTATATGAAATTAAAACATGGGGATAGATTTCATAGCATTGCACATTTCACAGGATGCTCAATGGCAGTTGATGATATACTAACTTTGTAGAACAATACAAGGAATAGCAGAAGGCCAAGAAAAATTTTAAAATTGTTAATATCATACACTGCTGAGACTGGCAGTAAAATAGGAGTTTGATTTGTCCAAACTGGGATAGCTAGCTGCATGGACA
Organism: Brasenia schreberi; assembly: GCA_036023115.1. Lineage (NCBI taxonomy): Eukaryota > Viridiplantae > Streptophyta > Magnoliopsida > Nymphaeales > Cabombaceae > Brasenia > Brasenia schreberi. The sequence goes on from JAYKKT010000065.1 coordinate 5,208,998, forward strand.
ATATTGTGTACTAATTGGGAGCTTAGGAAAGCCAAGCAAAAAAACAACTAAAATGCACTTTTAACAACCCAAAATAAGAGCATAGTTTAAAAGAATTCTACCCTAGACAAGAACAATATGATCCAAACGTGTGCCACAAAAGGGATAACTAAATCCAAAGATGATTAAAAAATTCAGAGAAAGCCAAAACTAAAACAATATAAAAGGCATTTAACAGTATTCTGGAAAATCTAGACATTTAAGATATGGGAATCAATCAAACTGAGAAAGCTGGTGTCAACTTACAGGATATTGAATTTCCAGTCCATCGCCTCCAATGATATAGCTCTGGTCATCCCATTCTCCTGCATAGCTATCAAATCCTGTAAATGCATGAAAGAATTGGATGACCACCTAGGTGAGAGTCAATGAAACATAAATTACAAATTCATCAAGTTTTAGAATATTAACCTGGATAGTAATATCCAATTATCCATAGTGGTTGCTTGCCCGATTATAGAATCCCTGCTCTATGCTTATAGATTCCTGATCAGCATCACTTCCCTTGATGCTGCTAGTTGCACCATCCTTCAACGATATACAAGAATTTGCATCACACTGGCTCCCATCCTTCTTGGAAACCAGAGAAACAAACAGAGATAAATAGAGAGAGTAAAACCTGTCTCCATTTACTAGACATCGAGCAATTTTAAGGTGGTGGAAGATTTTTATAGGGAAATAACAAAGACATAATTCACACCCTTTTTGAATCAACATGTTTAGATGATGGATCAACCTTCCGATTATGTATCATTTCCCTCAAAACTGAAGAAGAGGTCAAGGTTCTTACAGATATTCAGGCCAACAATCGTTCAAGCACAACCATTCATAATCAGGATCATGAATAAGGGTGTAGATCAGTTTTTTATAGAAGTAAACCTCAAGGAGCTGAGTTCTAAGGTGTGCAGGGCTGAAATGAAATGCTGAGGTGGATGTGTGCAGCGAGAAGGATATTAGAAATAAAGTTTATGTTAGTTTGGAATTTTGGAGGGCCTGAAAATGGAGCTCCCAAAAAAAGACATAGGATGGCCTTCAAAGTGTTAAAAGGAAACAGTAAACCATATGTCACTTTTTTGAAAGTAAATGCTAATAAGACGCAAGATCATCCACAACCATAACTAAGAACATATATATATAACACATATAGTTTGGAATTTTGGAGGGCCTGAAAATGGAGCTCCCAAAAAAAGACATAGGATGGCCTTCAAAGTGTTAAAAGGAAACAGTAAACCATATGTCACTTTTTTGAAAGTAAATGCTAATAAGACGCAAGATATATATATATATATATATATATATATATATATATGTATGTATATATATATATGTATGTATCTATAACACATAAATATATATATATATATATATATATATATATAACATACATACACATATAGCTGACCCTCTGGGAGAAGACCTGGTTTTGGATTTGGTTTCTGACACTATTTTTGCATAGAAATTGACATGAGAAAACTCTTTCCTGGAAAGAGAACTCTATAAATTGCAGCTGCAAATATTTCTCCAAATCACAAATGATTGAAGTCCAGAAGGACAAGTCAAAACTTTCCAAGAAATGCATGTCTCGTCTACCACTAACTGAACTTGCATAAACCTCATTTTCAATGCAATTGGACATCTCAGATCTATGGAAACCCACGACACAAGCATGACACTAAGAACTCTCAAATTACAAATAGTGTGGAACTTAGCACCATAGAAGAATTAGCCTAATCAGTTGCATGAAGATATCAAATTAAAACAGAAGTTACTTAAACCCGGGGCTAATAAAATCAATGTACCATTCAACTTATGCCACTAAAATGGAAACTAACCACAAAAGTGATAGACACAAGGATGATGGCTGTGAGATTGATTAAGTTTCCTAATGGAAGAAACATAAGATATCATTATTATAAGGATGCGAGCAGGATGCTGCCAACTAAAGAATCCCAATCAGTGTTATCCATATTGTACCGTATCGTATGATATGGTAAGATATGTATCATATGATATGGTACGATACGTATCGTATCGTGGGACTCCATATCGTATGACGAACTTATCGTTCTGTATCGTGCAGCATATATCACATGATACATAGCATATCTCCCATATTATACGATACGGGTGATATGCCCTGAGCCTTTTATAAAGGTGTGCCGACCAAAAAGAACCCCATGTTTTTGCGGGGTTTTTAGCTTCTGTATGTGTCTTCCAACTACTCTAAGGCGACTTACAACTTAGGTGAGGCATCTCTAACAGTTCTCAAGGGTCTTCAATGCCACAATCACTCCAGCACTAACAACACCTATGATCTGGTGGTTGTTGTATAGCTTTTTTTTTTCTATGTATATTTGGTATTTTCTTGTGTTATTTTTTTTTCCTTTTTTGAATGACAATATATGAAGTGCGTGAATATATTTTCATTGTATTTGTAAAGTGAAAGACTTTATAATAGTTTATTTGAGTGTTTTGGTGGTTTATGAAATGAAGATTGGGGATTTATGAAGTGTTTTTATGTTTATGTTTGTTAAGATTGAAGTGTTAAATTAAGATGGCAGGAAGGGGTATTAAGGACTCAAAAACTCGAACTAATGATCAGACATGGCAGTGGGATATTGCAGTTGAGGGAAGCAAATTGAAATCAAATATATTTTTTTGTGAGAAGGTGATTAGTAGTGGGATTTCTCATTTCAAACATCACCTAACAGGGACTAGGAAAGAGGTTGCTTTTTATACCGGCAAAGTTAGGAGAGTGTCAAAAGCTATTAAATGGCAATGTCTACAAATGATTAGAAGTATAATTGAGAATAGGCAAGAAAAAGAAGATGCAGGGATGTTTGATGAAGAGGATGTTGGACTTGTGGTGGTGATTGATGGTTTTATACGAAATACATCAACATAGCTTAAGAATACCGAGAATAAATCAAGAATTGAAGAAGAAGTAGGTCGGCACACACTTGACTGTCGTCTCTTGTTTCTCTTGTTCCTTTATTCTGTTTTAACCTAATTACATACCAGACTTTATAGTACTAATCTAACTTAAAAGTCCTAAATACCCTTAATTAGTGACTAACATAACCTGATCCCCAATGGATCAGAATCTAATCCATTGGGATCCGAGTTACTTAAGACTGAACATACTTACAAATACATGATAAAAGCTTGAACTTAAACTTAAAATCTAAGAATTTAAACTTCAACTTGATCTCCACCACGCCCCTTCAAGTTGAATCTTGAAGACTTGTAACTCTCAAATAGACAAGAGCTTTCTTAAATCCATTGGCTGAAACTGGTTTAGTGAAGATATGTGCCAATTGATCTTCTGAGCGTACATAACCAGGTTGAAGATACCTTGAGAAATCTTTTCTCTGATAAAGTGGCAATCTATTTCAATGTGTTTGGTTCTTTCATGAAAGACTCGATTTAAGGCTATTTGAAGGACAACTTTCCTGTTAGTAAAGAAAGTAATCGAAGTATTTCCTTTGAGACCAATTTCTTCTAGAAGTGATATAATCTATAGACCTTCACACATGCCTAGAGCAATAGCACGATACTCAGCCTCTGTACTTGACCTGGCCACCACAAATTGTTTCTTACTTTTTCAAGATACGATATTGCCTCCTAAACACACCATATAACCAGAGGTTGACTTCTTATCTATTTTTTAGCCTGCCCAATCAGTATCTGAATAGATCTTTATATCAAGTGATGAATGTGGAGTATATAGTAAGCCATAAGTTATTTAGGATTTCAAGTATCTGATGATATGAAACATTGTGCTCATATGATATTTAGATGGACAGTGCATCCACCTACTAACATATCCAACTGCAAAGTTGATATCAAGTCTTATAATAGTAACATATATCAACTTTTCCATTAATCTCTGATACTTACCAACATCTTCATATGGTTATGCAGACTTATCACTATCTATCTTAGGGATCTCCATAAGAATATAACATATTCGACAATCCTCCATTTTAGTTTCCTTCAGTAAGTGTATAATATATTTCCTTTGACTTAGAAATAAGCAATCATTTTTATGAATCACTTCTATTCCGAGGAAGTAATGTAATCTTCCCAAATCCTTCAAGTCAAATAATATGTTTAATCTTCTCTTTAGGTCAATTATACCTTCAGTATCATCACATATAATGATGATATCATCAACATATACTAATAACATAATAGTTTTCTGACCTTGCATGATAAAAAGAGTATGATCACTAACACACTCCTTAAAACCCAAGTTCATAACACCATCACTGAATTTTTTAAACCATGCCCTGGGGATTATTTTAAACCATAAATTGATTTCTTTAATTTACATACCTTACTTGGCTTTTGTTCATGAACGTACCCAGGTGGTAGGTCCATATAAATGTCTTCCATAAGATCTCCCTGAAAAAAGGCATTCTTAACATCCAACTGTCATAATTCCCATCCTTTATTGATTGTCATGCTTAGAATAATTCTGCTGGTGTTCATCATCGCCACTGGAGTAAATATTTCTGTGTAATCTATGTCGTATGACTGACTGTAACCTTTAGTTAATAATCTTACTTTATATCTTTTTATGTTCCCATCAGCCTTATACTTTACACAGAATACCCACTTCCATCCCACTGTCTTCCTCTCTGATGGTAGATCAGTCAGTTCCCACATCTTGTTTCGTACCAGGGCTGCAATTTCCTCTTTCATTGCTGCCTTCTATTTTAGATGTTGTTTTGCTTCTTCAAATGTTCTTGAAATATGGGTAGTATTTGCATTCATCACAAACAACTGATATTCTCTGGGATAATTAGAATATGATACCATCTTTTACAATGAATATTTTGCAACTTTATATTTTCCCTTTCTGATTGCAATAGGCAAGTCACTCAATTCACTATCTGAATTATGGGAAGTTATCTCAAAAGGAGTTAGATCTGATTCAGGGTGAGAATTTTGATCTAGGGTAATTGACTGATGTGGAAGAAATGCCTTTCTTTCACCTCTCATATATACCTGTCATTCCTTCTCTTTAGGGAGTATCATCTCCTCCTCTTTCCCTTCATGCACTGGCTGGGTTTTAAGTGGTGGAAGTGGTATCACATGAGGAGATTGTATATATAATGGGAGAACTTCCTACATATTATATAATGGAGTATCTTCATAGAAAGTAACATCCATTATAACATATAATTTTCTTATGAGAGGATCATAAAACTTGTACTCCTTCTGGGTAGAGGAGTATTACAAAAAAATGCATTTGATCGATCTTGCATCTAGTTTATCTCTTAAGCCATGATGAACATGAATAAAGTATGTACGTCCAAACACACTTGGGAGTAGATGAAATTGTTTTTGGGAAGGACATAATGAATGAAATGGAGTATTGCCATTGAGAACCTTTATTGGCATACGATTTATAAGAAAATTTACAGTTAAAACAGCTTCAATCCAATAACATTTTGGAGCATTACACCCAATTAGAAGAGTTCTAGTGACTTCTAGAATGTGTTGATTTTTTCTTTCAGCGATACCGTTTTGTTGAGGAGAATAGGCACATGAGGTCTGGTGTAAAATTCCATGATATAGGAAATATGAGTAAAGTGATTGAGACATAAACTCACCCCCATTATCACTGCAAAGAACTCTAATAGTATGCTGAAAGTGAGTATGCACAAACTAACAATATATAGGGAGAATATTTTTCACTTCATCCTTAGTTTTCATGAGATATATCAAGATAAATCTAGTATAATCATCAATGAATAAGATAAAGTACTTATATCCGTGTAAGGAAATAGTAAAGCAAGGATCCCAAATATCAGAATGAACAATTTCAAAGGGAATGGAGGATTTTTCTTCATTTAATGAAAAAAAATACAATGATATTTTGCCTTCTGGAAGGTTTCATAGTTCAAATTCAAATTATTATAATGATTAAATTCAGGTAGTAACATCCTAAGTTTAGATAAAGGTAAATGTCATAGTCTCTGGTGCCAGCGAGGTAGGTCCTCATTCTATTTTTCTATAATTACAGTTGATTGCATAGCTAGTCCTTTATTCTCCTCGCAAAAGTAGAGGTCTCTCCTCACACTATCCTAACCAAAGATTATTCCCGTCCTTAGTTCCTGAAAGAAACATCCAGTAGAATTAAATATTATACGATATTTCGGATCATGAGTCATGACAAAGACTGATAATAAATTGACTGATATATTTGGAACATATAAAACATTTTTCAATATGCCAAAAGGTGTAGTAATACTCCCTTTTCCAAGTATTGGAGTGTATGAGCCATCTGCCAGTCTAATGTTAATTTGTTTGTGAGTTAACTCATATTTATCAAAAAAGTCTCTCATACTGACTATGTGATCTGTGGCACCAGAATCAATAACTCATATCCTAGAATGAGAAATACTTATATTACCCTGAGTTAAAAAAGAGAATGGATATACCATAGTTTCTTGGGAATCACTATTGGAGGATGTAAATGGAGTGTGTGAATCAGTCAAGCGAGCTTTGAGTAACTCAATCTCTTTCTTCATATCTGCCAATGAGGTTGCACTGTTTTCAGTATTTTGTTTATCATTCTGATCACTGCTGAAATAGGCTTTGTTGGATCTATTCTGAGAATGAGTAGGTCTACCAATTAATTCTCAACATGTTTCCTTTGTATGTCGTGACTTTTCGCAATGAGATTAGGTTAATTTATCATTTTCTTCAAGAGTAAGTGTAGATATACCCCTGCCACGTCCAAAACCTCCCCTTCCCCAAAAAAATGAGGAGTCAAAGTATTTCTTCCTATAAATGCAGAGGTCTCTGAATTGATTTTGGTTTATTTCTCTAAGTGTTTTCTGTCTTCTTCCCGAAGTAAGAGGGAGTACACGGTGCTCAAGGATGGAATATCTTTTCTGTTAAGAATATTATTCTTTACGGCCTCATACTCTGAAGAGATACCCAATAGGAGATCAAATACTTTTCGTTTTTCAAACTCCTTGTTGCGTTCTTGTGTATAACTTTGACACTTTGTCTTGGAATATAGTTGCAATTCTTCCCATAAACCTCTGAGTTCTACATAGTACTTGATGATAATAATATCATTAATAGGAATGAGAAAACTTACCTCCAATCTACCCCAAAATACAGGAAAATGTCTCCTGTGGCTGCCGTCCAGCCTCTTTTCCTTATCACTATGTTTAACCCTAATCTACCCATTTATAAGTTGTCTAACTTTAATGACTAAACTATCCTTAATTATTCTTAAGTACTACTAAATGGACATAACCTACACTAAGACTCATAACGATGCCTATAACACCCCCCTCAAGTTGGGTGAAAGATATTGAGAACACCCAACTTGGATAATGTATCCTTGAGTTGTCTGCTGGTAGTAGCTTTAGTCAAAAAAATCAGTCCTCTATTTTGTTGATTAAATATATTCTAACTTGAATTCTTGATTAGATATCTTCTCTCTGATGAAGTGACAGTCAATTTCTATATGTTTGGTTCTTTCATGATATACAGGATTGGAAGCCATCTGGATTGTTGCACTGCTATCACAATATAGTGGTATAGGCTGAACAATAGTAAATCCAAGTTCACTTATTAATGAAGATGGCATTAATCTGGATTGATCTGGGTTGTATTCAACTTTAATTGTAGATCTGGCAACAACTGTATGCTTTTTACTTCTCCATAATATAATATTCCCACCATGTAATGTGACATAACCTATAGTTGATTTTCGGTCATCGTGAGATCCAACCCAGTCTGTATCAGAATAAAGTTCAACATGGAGATTGGAGGACTTAGAATAAAGTATACCCATGCCAGATGTTGATTTTAAATATCTAAGAATTTTGTACACTGCATCCATATGGTTCTTGGTAGGGGAATACATATATCTGCTCACAATGCCAACAGCATAAGTGATGTATGGACGAGTAATAATCAAGTATATATGCTTGCTGACCAAAGTCTGATATTTGTAAATGTCTCTGAACTCTTCAATCTCCAATGAACAATTTCTGATTTACTTCTATAGGAATGTCACTGAGTTTATAATCTAGCATATGTGTTTCTTGGAGAAGATCTATAATATATTTTCTCTAAGTTAGGAAGATACCATGGGTGGAATACAACGCCTCTATGCCTAAGAAATAGTGGAGTCGGCCCAAATCTTTGAGATAAAACAAGCTATGGAGATTCCTTTTTAACCCAAAATAAGATTATTTTCAGACAAAACACCTGGTTTTCAAAGACCATTTTCAAACCAATTTTGAACTTTCAAAACCCGGAGTCACAAAGTTTTAAACTTTTGTCTAAAAATCCTTCAAAATAAAGGTTCTTAAACCCGGGCCAAACCAAAATTTTGTAAAGCAACTGAAACAAGCAGGTGAAGCCTGATCAAAAAGCAGCTCGAGAACAGGTCAAAAAGCAAAAGTTCATCCCGACCGGATGAAAACAGGGCTGAAAAGTAAAAGAAGCATCCAGGCCAAAAGCATACTTCAGCCCCGGAATGTGAAATACAAAGCCAAAGCACCGATAAAGCTGTCAAAAATGAAACCCCAAGCCTAAAAAATCAGAAATTAGACAAAACAAAGTTCGAAAGGTGAGAAGATGGTCTGACAAGAAGACTGGGAAAACCCTAGCTCAAACGAGTCACTAGCGACACCAGGACCCGTTCAAAACCACCCGTCTCAAAACACCAAGAAGGACTGAAAAAAGAAGATTTTGGATTAGATTTGGACATAAATATTCACATCTAGACCCAAATAGTGTTTGAATCGGATTTGGATCTCAAAACCCAAATCCAAAATCCAAACCCAAGACCCACTCCTTGGCCTATAAATAAGACCAAGGGAGGGGTGAAAAAGTTCACGTGAACTTGCTTCGGAGCCTTGGGAAGAGAGAGAGATAGTGGATGCAAAAGTCAACATTGGTGGGCTTTAGCCATGTGGACTCAATCAAGGGTGAGGTGGGTTCAAGCTTTGTGGACTTAGACCTAACTTGGGGCTGTAACAAAGGGGAATTAATCAAGACATGGGCTGCAACCATGGAGGCTCGAGGTGGACCTAGCTTGGGCGACACAAGATGGACCGGCTGCAAGGTAAGTCCCTAAACCTAACCCTAACCTAGCCACTACACTTAACCCCAACCTAGCCAAAACCGCCCCACCTAACCCAACCACCCTACCACCGACTCCACCCTAACTACCCTAAACCGACCTCACCTAAAACCCTAACTAGCCCTAAACCGACTCTACCTAGACCACCCTAAACCGACCTCACCTAACACCTAACCCAACCACCCTACCACTGACTCCACCCAGCCATCATCGACTCCACCCTAACTACCCTAAACCAACCTCACCTAAAACCCTAATCACCCTAAACCGACCCCAGTTGCGCCCCGGCCTGCACCCCAGTTGCGCCCCGGCACCTTTGGGATTTGGACGCATTAGTGGAGGCCACTAAGTTACATTAAGTACTTGCACTCATAACCTATTGTGGGCTGCCCCATCACACCAACATGATCACACAATGTAGAAAAAGACCAAGAAATTTGCGCATGTCAAGGTTTTGGAGAAGGCGACAAGGTCAATTCATGTTCAGGTCGATCATAATATGACCTGAAAATTTACCTTATGGAACAAACAAAGAGAGACAAACTTTCCTAGCCTTTGACAGTGATTGCTTTAGTTACCTGTAGAGTAGTAGACGATCATGTGCATTAACTTTGGAAGAGAGAGAGAGAGTGAGACCATGGCCGGTTTTCCGGTATCAAGGGTGAGATCAAGGATGATAGATTCCGGTGGAAGTTACTGATCCGAAGACACGAGTGGCAGGGGAATTTAGAGAGAGAGAGAGGAGGCCATGGTGCAGCATTGCCGGTGTCGGGTTCGTGTTGATATGAGCATGGTCATTTCGTGCTTGTGTTTTTCAAAATAACTCAATTTGAAGAGTCATGTTAGTTCCGGCACAAACTCAAACTGAACATGGCTCTGAAACCTGATTGCCCATATATATATAATTGTATTTCCCTTCCGCTATGTCTTTAAGATTTGGGTTTTAAGGTTCAGCTGTGTGAGTAGTCTTTCAATATATACACGACACACACTTACACAATTGAGCCTTTCCGCTCTTAAGATATAGCCATATTTCCCTTTTGCAATTTCCCTTTTACAATTTCCCTTACGCAATTTTCCTTAAGCATTGTCTTTCAATTTCGGGTTTTCCCTTGGAGTTGTGTGAGTTTGCATTGCATATTCGCCATACCACGAGTTAGGACGCATATTGCATCAAAACAAACCCCATACACCCGCGCAAAAATCGCCCAACTTAGGTCACTTGCGCACACACCTAGTTGGCCTAAATAGCATAAAATTGAAAGACATAGGCACGTGCAAAATCTCACGTGAAATAAAATCTGCAACAATACAAACAAAACCCAATCAAACACTTCATACATTTTCAAAGAGGTTCAAAATCGACTTTGCTAAGCGTACAGACTGATCCTTGCGCATTGGTGCAAGAAGGTCTGCGACGAAAATGGCTCACTTGCTCACAGTCGCCCCAAACAAGTCAAATTTTCAAAACTTATTTCACTAGCTTGAGTAAGCTAGCTAGCACGCCCTTTTTATAAAAATGAACTTAGACACACGAAAAGGTTCACTTCAGGCCTAAGAACCCGAAGTTGAAAATTTTCCGTGTCTACAGAATTGGCATGCACGATGGGACTTGAGCCTTGTGCAAAGTCAAGTCATGTAAAGAAACCTCACGAAAATTTTTCAAAGAAAGTGTTTTAACTTTTGTTTGTTGCATTTCATACTTAGGATTTTTGAAAAGAATTGAAGCATGTCGAGTCCAGGCTCCCAAGAAGTGTCTAGCCATGGCTCATGCGTATCAAGTTCTCATTCTAGGAGATTTTCGAAAAAACAAAACAAACTAGAAGAGATTGAAGACTTGAGAAGGGATTTTGAGGCCAAAATCGCTGCTCTTAGCCAAGAGGCTAAAGCAGCTGACTCATGTTCGTCAAATGGCGAACCAACGGCCAAGAAAAAGTCCGAAAAAACTCACAAACATAAAGAGACTTTTGCAATGGAAGGCAACCAATAACACGAGTCCTTCACACACAAAGACCGTAAAGCCCTACAACAGCTGCTGAGAGGGCAAAATAAAGAGAAAAGGAGTTACGCCCTGTCTGATTTCTTGCCTGTGGATTATGAAACAGATAGTGATGATGAAATACCGAACTTCCATCGGTATGATGGCATGGGAGACCCTAGGTCTCACTTGCAACTTTTCTCTCGTCGAGCCCATAAGAAAAAAAGGACTCGATGAAATGGGTGTATTGGTTCCCTTTGTCCCTCAAAGGCACAACTGCCAAATGGCTGGCTTCCTACAACCTTAGCCAGTTTGCAACTTTTGAAGAGTTAGCGAACTGCTTTATGCAGAGATTCTCGCATAACGTAGAAGTCACGCCAACTTTAAACACATTAAGGGATACAAAACAAGGCATGAAGGAAAACGTACATACGTTTATCATTCATTGGAGGTCTCTCCTAGGACAAGTGCGAGAGCCAATATCCGAAGGATGCGCAGTCATGCTCATCTTGGATAATTTCAAAAACGACTTAAAATCCCTTCTCTCGCTTCACGAAATCTCAACTTTCTGTAAGTTGATAAAAAAAGCATCTATTTTCGAAACAAATTTGAAAAAAGGGATTTATGATCACTTGTGGAAAGAAAGCGTGGTTTTGAAAACTCGCTTGGAGAAGCCCAACACTTATGGGCTACCCACCACGGATAAAGGGGCAAAACCCCACAAAATCGCCAATGTTCGGGTGGATCCAAGCCCGGCAAGTGCTTCAAAATTTTTTGAAAAACTAGAAAATAAAAGAGAGAAAAACTTTCAAAAACCCTTTGAAACACGGGAGTACACTCCGTTGGGGCAACCTGTGTCGAAGGTCCTAGACCTCCTACTTGCCCAAGGAATGATCAAACTCCCCGAGATTCTTGAGGGAGTTACTTCCAAAGGAAGATTTTTAAACAGATTCTGCAAGTATCATCGGCTCAAAGGCCATGATACAAAGCGGTGTTTCTCCCTGTTAAATAAAATTAAGAAGTTGATAGCAGAAGGCCAGCTTCAGGTTACTGAAGAACCCGAGCCTGCCCAAGCTATCTTCAAAAAACCCTTCCCCAAGCACGCAAGTACCAGTGGGAATGGAAAAGAGGTATATGCTCTCACGATTTCAAAGAGTCTAGCGCATGCATATGAGTCTGGTTTGTCTACTTGTGCATCTACTCTCATACTTCACAAAAAACCCGCCCAAGTAGTCATTCGGGGACCACCAAAAGTTCCGTCCCCGGTTAAACCAGTTTTAAAAATTCAAGATGCTCCAAAACTTTCGATTAGAGCCATGTTAAGTGCGAACCCTAGGTTGATCGTGGGGGAGGTGACAAGATTCGGGAGGATCTATCAACCCCCACATCTGCAAAGTGCTAAAAAGGTGATCAGTGTGCCTGGCCCCTCAAAAGCATGTATTCCTAGAGTTCCGCCAAAAGCGGACAAAGGAAATGTCGTGTTAAAATTATATGATTTCGAAAACTTCAAAGATTCCTATCAACATGTCCATCCTAGAGCTAATACAAACTTCGCCTAGGCATAGACTCGTGTTAGAGAAAATTCTAAAAAGAGCAAAGGTTAGTTCAAACATAACCCTTGTCCAATCAAGTGGCATCCATAGGAGCGAAAATGCCCATCATATTCTTGGAAGACGATGTAGAAAGACCATACGAGTCCCATAATCAGGCCCTACATATCGAGGTGGTTCTAAATAACCACTCTCTGGATAGGTGCCTAGTTGATGGGAGAGGAGGGCTCAACATCCTTCCACTTTATGTGGCGAACCAAATCGGAGTCACCTTGACATCCGTAAACCCAAGCCCCATCGTCATCACTGGATACGATGTGAATGCGTTTAGACCACTAGGATCCATCGAACTCCCCATGGAAACGGGAGGGATAGCACACACGGGAGTGTTCCATGTCCTGGACATCTACCCCCACTATAACCTGTTGTCGGGAAGGCCCTGGATACACAACCTGTGTGTTGTGCCATTCACCTTCCACAGGTGTGTCAAAATCCCTTTTAGGGACCAAGTCGTAGTGATCCTAGGTGAGAGTCATCCTCAGCTTCAAGGGGTCATAAATTCTCCTTGCTTGTCGAGTTCCCAGACCCACGAGGTAAATCTGGGGCAGACCTTGCTGGAGCTACCAAGGCTCACATTGAAAAACCCTAGGAAGGTCGTATATGTGAAGGGGTCACCCAAGGCTGGCCCCCTCAAAGTCCTAACCATCCCAAGAAAGCCCAAAAATCCCTTATTTCCAAAACCCCTAAACAAAAAGCCCTATATGCATAACATAGACGACAGCAAGTTCCAAGACCACGATTTATATGAAAATTTCTCTAAAAACAAAAAATCGTGGAACGTGCTGTTAAATATGGGCTATTTGCCATATAAGAGTCTAGGGGCATAAAATCAGGGTCTCCTAGAACCCATACTGCCTAGGACAAATCCAAGCCGATATGGGATCGACTATACTCCCAGAATACCACCAGAGCCACCCCTTGTGACCACCTGGGTCAAGAGTGCCCTGGAGCCTGCCTTAGAAGAGACCTACGATTTAGACCTCTTATTCAGAGTCTAACCTGTAGAGTTTTCCCTTTGTAGGTATGATGAAAGATCCCTCGATAAAAAATACAAAAACATTTGAAAAACTCAAAATCCAAAAAATGAAAAAATTACAAAAGCCAAAAACACTTGAAAATGAAAAACTCGAAAAAAGAGTAGTTTGTATAGTTCCCAAAATTCTCGTTTTACAAAAACACAAAAAAATCGAAAATTTACAAAATTCCAAAAAGATTTTGTACATAGCTGCTCCTAGTAAGGATTTAGGAAAAGCAAAAGATTTCGAAAGAAACATTGTATGCATAACCAGACCAAAAATTTTGAAATTCATAGAAATTCCAAGTGTAAAATTAGGTCTTTTAAAAATCCATGCATCAAATTCCCGAGGATCTATAAACCTCGAGAATGATCAAAGCCTAGAGGTGGATCCCCTTGAGGAATATCCCATTTCTGAGCTCCCAGAATTTCATAAAATTCTCGATTTTCAAAAGCCTTCGAATTCAGTAGGAGGAGATTTCATAGAGATAAATCTATGGAGTGATTCAAAGCCCAAACTCATTAAGGTAGGTGCATGTTTGCATGAGCATGAAAGATCATCATTCATTGCATTTCTAAAAACCTACTTAGATGTATTTGCATGGACGTATGAAGACATGTCGGGCATAGACCCGAGTGTTGTCGAGCATCGTCTTCCCTTAGATGTGGATGTGAAACCCATAAAGCAAAAGCTTAGAAAAATACATCCGAACGTACACACCCAAGTCAAAGAGGGTTTAGAAGATCTGTTAAAAGCCGGATTTATAAAACCTATTGTTTATTCTGATTGGTTATCCAATATAGTTGTTGTTCGAAAAACCAATGGGAAGATTCGAATATGGATCGACTTTAGAAACCTGAATAAAGCCACTCCAAAGGATAATTATCCTTTACCAAACATAGATTTGATAGTCGATAGTACTGCAAATTATGAAATGTTTTCGTTTATGGATGGCTATTTAAGGTATAACCAAATCAAACTAAACCCACGAGATCAGGGTAAGACCGCTTTCACAACCCCATGGGGCACATACTGCTATACAGTCATGCCCTTTGGTTTGAAAAATATCAACGCCACATACTAGAGAGCTATGACCACGATCTTCCATGATCAGATTCATGAGCTCGTAGAGGTATATGTGGATGATCTCTTGGCCAAATCCAAAACTCGATGCACTCATATCGAATGCTTACAAAAGATTTTTGAAAGGCTTAGACTTTACAAAGTAAAGCTAAACCCTTAGAAATGCGTGTTTGGAGTCCGAAAAGCTCTTAGGCTTTATGGTGAGCCAAAGGGGCATAGAAGTCGACCCCTCTAAGTGTAGAGCCATCATAGACATGGCTCCACCCTCTAATCACACACAAATTTGTAGCCTCCAAGGTCAATTACAATCCATTCACAGGTTTATCTCAAACCTGACGACTAGATGCAAACCCTTCAACAAGTTGTTGAGAAAGGACACAAAATTTTTATGGGATGATGACTGCCAAAAGTCATTTGAAAGACTAAAGGCATACTTAGTTAATCCCCTTGTTTTAAATCCTCCAAAGCAAGGAAAACCTCTTCTGCTTTACATTTCCATACATACGAATGCCTCGGGAGCTTTGTTAGCTCAATACGAGGATGACACTCACAAGGAGTATGCCATATACTATCTTTCGAAAACTCTCCGGGCTTACGAAAGGAATTACCAAGCCATGGAGAAGACGTGCTTGGCCCTAGTTTGGGCCTGCCAGAAATTTCGACACTATTTTCTAGATCATGAGATCTGGATAGTGTCCAAGCTTGATCCAAGCAATTATTTATTCGAAAAACCCATTCTCACTAGTAGATTGGGCAAATGGCAACTCCTTCTAATGGAGTATGACCTGAAATACCATCATCAGATCTCCATTAAGGGGCAAGCCCTAGCAAACTACGTGGCTAAGTTCCCCCTAGAGGATGCATATCCCACACTTAATGAAATGCCTGATGAAGGCATATTGCAAAACCAATTTCAAAACCACATTTTGGCAACCTCTTTCGAAAACCAAGTGTGGAAGATGCACTTCGATGGAGCACGAAACCAACAAGGGGCCGGGGCAGGTATCATCCTCATATCCCCTGAAAAGGGTGAGATCCCCATAGCAATTCGCCTAGATTTCGAATGTTCCAACAATATAGGTGAGTATGAAGCACTTATACAAGGCTTAAGGATTTCGAAAACTCTAGGGGCATCATGCATCGAGGTCTTTGGAGATTCACTCCTCGTTATAAACCAAGTTTTAAAATTTTGGCAAGTTAGAAACGAAAAGCTTCTTCCATATCACGAGTTGGCCACTCGATTGGTTGAGTCCTTCCAATCATGTACACTCACACACGTAGGAAAAGAGGATAATAGCATCGCCGACGCCCTCTCATCCTTGGGTTCAACCCTACAGGTCGATCCCACTTTGGGAACCCGATCCTTAGAGATATGGCATACACCCACTCCATCTACACACGATTTGGAAATTTGCTAAAACAATCCAGATTCTGTTGAAAACCCTTGGTTCTATGACATAAAATATTTTCTAGAAAATGGGGGATTCGCTGAAAATGCCACATCCAAAGATAAGGCATTCATCCAGAAAATTTCTATCCGATACAAAATTTTTGGTGGGGTTTTGTATAAAAAGAGTTTTACTGGCATCTTACTAAGATGTGTTGCCCTAGAGGAGGCTAGGACTGTTATGCATGAATTCCACGATAGAGAATGTGGAGGTCATGTCAATGCCAATATGATAGCGATGAAAATACTTAGAGCGGGCTATTTTTGGTCCACCTTGAAAAAGGATTACCACGATCATGTTAGAAAGTGTCATCCATGTCAAGTGCATGGACACGCCATTCATATCCCCTCATCATCATTGCATTCCATGGTCAGCCCCTGGCCATTTACCATGTGGGCGTTTGATATTGTAGGCCCGATATTTCCAAAGGCATCAAATGGGCATAGGTTCATTTTAGCAGCCACTGAGTACTTCTCCAAATGGGTCGAAGCCACCTCCCTGACCAACGTACAGGGGCAACATGTGGTGGCTTTCATTAGGAGGAATATTTTGGCTCGATTTGGAGTTCCAAGAGACCTTGTGTTCGATAATGGCACCCCATTCAAAAACGAGCGGATGGTCAAGTTGTGCAACACCTATGGCATAACTCACCACTTCTCCTCGCCCTACAACCCTCAAGGCAACGGCCAAGCAGAAGCCACGAATAAGACTCTCATTGACATAATTGAGAAGACTTTAGAAAAGGGTAGGACGTGGCATGAGAAGCTAGATGAAGCCTTATGGGCTTATAGGACTTCCATCCGGATTCCCACGAATGCCACGCCATTTGAGTTGGTCTATGGCACAAACACCATTCTTCCTATTCATACAAAACTCCATTCATTTCATACATCCATTGCACTCGACCTCCCCCTAGAGACGCTTCAACATGCTAGGATGGCCGAACTAGATTTGTTAGATGAGAGGCGACTCCTTGCTATGGATCATGCTCATGCATACCGGCAAAGGATCGCCCGACACTACGACAAACATCTCAAACCTCGCCACTTTGAAGTGGGAGATTTAGTTTTGAAAATCATCCACTATCATGGCCCACATCCCCTTGGAAAGTGGCACCCCAAGTGGGATGGACCTTATGTTGTACATGCAACCACCACGAACAACTCATACTGGTTGATCGATGTAGAAGGTAGGAATTTAGCAGATCCTATCAATATTCAATACTTGAAGAAGTATTATGTGTAGGGTTTGGGTTAAATTCCCATTTTCGAAAATTCTTAGAGATAACTGCTTTGAAACCTCGAAAGTAAGGTTCAAAGGCAAATTGTGGGACCCTAAGCAAGAGAATTCGCACTTGTGAAAGAGTGGAGCTTTCCAAAATACGTGGTTACATTTCAAAATCCTTCTTCTTACAAAGAAAGGCCTAGTTCAATATAGCAAGATACTTCCAAGTAGTACGTGTTATTTCTAAATAGGCTGAGCTGGAATGGATCGAGTATAACCTTGGGATAAGTCCTCCCCTCTTCTCTTCTCCTTCCAAAAGGAAAATATGGCCAAAAACAAAGGGAAATCCCCGCCAAAATCTCTTTCCCAAAGAAAGAAACCTGAATCAAAAGCAAAATTTGATTCTTTTATGGAAAAGAGGGATTAAAGAAAAAATACTCCCAAAGGGAGACCCTCTATGAAAAAAAGAAGAAAATGCCAAAAAGCTCAAAAAGAGCAGTTTTCCGCCTTCTATGCCTAAAACCACGGGACGCTTTAGAAGGGACCGTGGTATCTCTTTCCCATCCCTACCACTTATCCCAAGTAAAACATGGTTCATTTCGAGGAATCCTAAAGTAAAAATAGGATTTACTTACTTGAATTTCATTTTGTTTGAGAATTCGATGTTTTGAGTAAGGTGTAGGAATTTTGAAATATAGCTTGTTTCTTATAAAACCTCCGCTAGATTAGCGAGTGTCAAGACTCAAGCAAAGGCAAACGCGAAGAACTCGAGATCCATAGGACCGAGGCTAAAAACAGTTTCCCTTTTATAAATAGATTTTGAAAAACCGAACATCGAGCAACATAGGGCCTGCTCACTTGGAGCAGCAGGTCTTCATAAGTCTCAAGAGTTCGACCATGCCATATGGTTTCTGGGAGGTCTCCCTTCTTGGCATCTCATCCATGTCATGCATGTGCATATTCACGCATGAACACTTGCATAACATGATCCCCGTTTAGGACCCGAAACCATAGAAAAGTCCCCTTTGGCGTGATATCTCCTCCTACCAGGTTTAATAGAGATATTTTGCTCAAAAATTGGGATGATCCCATGTTTTCATGGATACATTTAGGGGGACATTAATAGGGATGTTATCGTCTTTGCCATTATCCAAATCTATTTGGATAATGCCAAAGAGGGGCATCTATAAACACCCCAAAATCCCACGATTTTTCTCAAACATACCTGGTTTTACAAAAGTGGCCCCAAAGGGCTATTTTGAGTTTAGAAACCTAAGAGCCTTCCAGACAACCCTGTACATATTTTAAACCTGTACATGCGTTTTAAAACTCTATACATATAGCTTTTAAACTATAAATAGTGTTTTGAAGCCCCAAAAGCCTCCTGGCCTAACAAAAGCGGATCGAAAAGGCAAAGGAGAGCCCAGACCCGAAGCATACTTCAAACCCGACATATCAACTCTCATGTCAAAAGCATCTCCTAATTCTTAGACATCCAAGCCCCAAATATCAAAAAAATTATCAAAAGGAAATCCTGAAGGTGAGAAGAAGATCGAATGACCATGTTGGCAAAGACCCAACGCAAGACGGAATACTGATGAAGTCAAGCCCCGCACAAACTGTCCGTCTCAAAACGCCATGAAGGAATCAAAAAATCAAATTTGGGTCGAATCTAGACCATATATATCCATATCCAAACCCAAAATGTATTTGGATTTGGATCCCAAGATCCAAATCTAATATCTGTATCTATGGCCCACTTCACCTCCCCATAAATGGGGGTGAGGGGCCCACAAAGTTTCACGTGAATGGCCTTGGAAGGCTTGGGTAGAGAGAGAAAGGGGGCCATAAAGTAAGAGTGAGAAAGTTGGTAGGCTTGACTTTTGGTCAAAAGTGGGTTAGCCTTGTGGGTTTAACCAAGAGTGTGGGTTCAAGCTTGTATGCACCTACACTTGACCTAGGGCTGCACCAACTTGGATATGGCTGAAACTAAGCTAATGGACAGGCACCAAGGGGTGGTTCCTAAATCTAGCCCTAAGTTAGCTCACCTCACCTAGCCATTGTTCCTAAAACCTAACCCATACCCAACCTAGACTTAGCCCTTCTCACCCAAAACCGCACCCACTTCACCTAGCCGACCTCACATAGCTGGACCACCTAGACCCTAACCAACTAAGCCTAAGCTAACCTTAATCCACCTAACTAAGCCCCAAACCACTAACCCAACCCACCTAACCGACCTACCCCAAACCATGTCCCAGCCCACCAAAATAAATATCTGGCCCCCCTAACCGACCTAAGCTACCTTATCCCAGCCACTAACCCTAGCCTAAATAAACCCCACCCTTCCACCTGCGGGACTCCCTCTCTTTAGGCCCTAGGGACTAGTTGGACACCCTTCACTCTTGGGACTCCCTTGATTCGGCCAGGACCTGCTGCACCTGCCACCTTCTTCCACCCGGCCACCAGCAGCTCCATCCTTCCCGGCCACCCGCATCGCCACCCAACACCTGCCGCCTCCTTCCCGGTTAGTACCACTCTCCCTTCCCCAAAACACCAGCTCTTCCTTCAATTCCAGCCCAACTCCCATTCACCTGCCCTCCTTCCATCCACCCAGCCGAGCATTCCCATCCACCTGCCACCCCTAGTCGCCCAATTTCCAGCACCCCTTCACCATTCCCCAACACCTCTCCTTTCCAGCTGAGTCCTACCTGCCCCTAAATTCATCCCAACTCCTAGCACCACGCCTTAGCTCAACCTACCTCCCCTACAACACCTCAACATCAATCGGCCAGCACTCCTACCAGCCGCGACAAGCTGCCTAAGGGACACCTCTTGGCTGCCCAAGGCGACTCACAAGTCCAAGTCCACGCAAGTTGAAGATGGACCAGCTACATGTAAGTGCCTAAACTTGGTCCATTATATGAACTTGCTTTATGTTCAATTAAATTTTGACATGGGGTTGTAATAATGGAGTGTAGTCTCCCCCCAAGATGTAATAACTTGGTTTGACACATAAGCACCCATGTGCACTTGAGCCTTTCCGCTCTAAGTTGCACACCTTTTGCACACACACGGGCCTTAACAGCCCCTAAGATATAATTTTATTTCTATAAGTTCAGCTGCGTGTGTTTACATTTAAGTCGTGGGTATTGTCTTCAATTCCACACTCACACACATTGAGCTTTCGCTCTTACTCCCAAGACCCTAATAAGGGCCATATTGCAATTTAATTCAAGGTTTTCATTCAAGTTGTGTGCGTGGTCTTTTAATTCCACACTCATACACATTGAGCTTTCGCTCTTACTCCCAAGACTCTAATAAGAGCCATATTGCAATTCTATTTGGGTTTTACATTACAAGTCATGTGAGTTGTCTTTACATATACACACAACACCCACGCACACGTTGGCGACCTTCAGGCCCATATATATATAATTGTATTTCCCTTCTGCTATGTCTTTAAGATTTGGGTTTTAAGGTTCAACTGTGTGAATAGTCTTTCAATATATACACGACACACACTTACACAATTGAGCCTTTCCGCTCTTAAGATATAGCCATATTTTCCTTTTGCAATTTCCCTTTTGTAATTTCCCTTAAGCATTGTCTTTCAATTTCGGGTTTTCCCTTTGAGTTGTGTGAGTTTGCATTGCATATTCGCCATACCACGAGTTAGGACGCATATTGCATCAAAGCAAACCCCATACACCCGCGCAAAAATCGCCAACTTAGGTCACTTGCGCACACACCTAGTTGGCCTAAATAGCATAAAATTGAAAGAGATAGGCACGTGCAAAATCCCACGTGAAATAAAATCTGCAACAATACAAACAAAACCCAATCAAACACTTCGTACATTTTCAAAGAGGTTCAAAATCAACTTTGCTAAGCGTACAGACTAACTCTTGCGCATCGATGCAAGAAGGTCTGCGACGAAAAGAGCTCACTTGCTCACAGTCGCCCCAAACGAGTCAGATTTTTAAAACTTACTTCGTTAGCTTGAGTAAGCTAGCTGGCATGCCCTTTTTACAAAAATGAACTTAGACACACGAAAAGGTTCGTTCAGGCCTAAGAACCCGGAGTTGAGAATTTTCCGTGTCTACATTGGGTGATAGAAAATGATGCCGAAATTAGTAGAGAGTTAGTTTTCGATATACAAAACAGTGGTCCTCTACCACCATTCCCATCCACTATACTTCTCAAATAACGAAAGTTAGTGTTCCCAAATAGATCTCAAGTAAATAGGAGAATCAGAATCAACCATTGGTGGGTGGCGTAACAGATGCATAACAGACTTCATTGATAAAATGAAAATGTTCTCGCTGTAGGACCGAGACTCTTTCTCACCCTCTTCTTTACCTTCAAGCTTCTCATATCCAGGCTCATTAAAATAAGGTTTAGCATTTAATACTAGAGCTTGAATGGACACTAATACTTGAAGAATAGTTGATTTCCCTGGTATCCATGTTTCACTTTTAGCACGACTTCCATGCCAGGTGTTCAGAAGGCAAGGCAGACTTTACCACACTGGTACAAGTTGGGATTTATTCGGTGGCCAAATGAGCGATAGTGAACCAACTGCAGGATAATCAACAGAAACTGTTAACCAAAACAATAGCAAGAACTAGTATGGAAGTCCCATCCATAGATACTAACAGGTGGACTATTTGGATAATCTGGTGGAAAAAAGATGTCAAAGAAGAAGAGACCATCATGGTACGGAGTTCCAGCTGCCCCTACGATCACAGCCCTTAAAAGATCCATTCTTTCTTCATATATTAAAACATAGATTGAACCTGCCAATAAGAAAGGAACTTAGGCACAAGATGTTTTGTTCAAGTGACAAACAGTAATCAGTTCAGTACTTAATCAAATGTCCATGTATATGAAAAGATTCTGATGAATTTTATGTCAAAGCAATGCCGGCATCTACATGTAATTAAAACAGGTTTGTGCAAAATTACAGAAAAAATTGAGGCAGTTCTGAAAGTCAGCCGCACTGGATGCTCTCTCTCTCCACCATGTCTTTGGATATACATACATGCATACACACACATATCATACAGATGGACAGGAACATGCATATATGCGCATGTGTGCATGTGTATATAGCCAAACAATCTAACAATGAGATGGTCAAGAAAACCGTTTGTATCAGTAAACAACAAATAACATGTTCAGAAGTCTGTGAAATCACAAACCAGGGTATGACTTCTAGCCAACAAGCTATATCAACAGGCACATGAATTCAGATTGAATGAGAGACACTAGAAAATGGCGCACAATAAGGTAAAATTGCTTGATGGGTCATACAAGTCCACATACATACATAGACCCCTCTACCAGGCAAGAAGTTTCCTACAAGGGGATGAACTTTTGAGGATTAATGGGGTCAATTATATGCCAAATTTTTCCATGCAATAAACATTCTTGTGTGACAAGTCATGAGGTATCCCCATATGATAAACAATGAGAATCGAAAATCACTGCTACCACATTAAAACAATTAAATACATGGCAACCATCTAACAGAAAGGTTAAAAATAAGACCTGGCAAATCCTTCTCCAAGATGCTCCACTCATGCTGTATTTGTTTTATCAATTCCTTCGATTGTCCTCACTGAGGAAAGGTGAACTTAGTCAATGAACCACTTGTACAGGACACAGAATAAAGAATATAAAGGTTTGTTGCTTACCGAAGGAAGTGGCTTGCAACTTGAAGTAGCAGCATGAAAGTAGAAATTCCCAGGATTTTCTACTTCGACAAAATGATGATCTGAATGACCAACAACTGTATCAAACTGCCCGAATTCTCTAAATTTCTGGCTATTTATCTCAATCTGCACCATGATAGGAATAGAATGGCTTGGTATCGTAGAAGAGCTCCGATGGGGGTCATGCTCAAAAATATCATCCATCCAAGGAGATAAAGAATCATCATGAGGAATATATGCAACCTCATCATCTTCTTCAACTTCCATATGTTCATAGAATTTATCATAATAGTTTGAGTTTGCACTTTTTGGTGAGCTGGCCAAGTGTCTGGCATTATCATTGAGATCCAGAGACGACAAATCATCTAGACTAAGAAGATCTTCAGCTATCCCAAATGAACCTTCTGGTTTGATAATGGAATGGTTCCCTTCAATTTTTTCCTTAACTCTTACAACTTTACTGCTCCCTTCAACTAAAATCGTATCCTGAGGCATATCATCATTTTCATCAGCTAGCACAACTTCATCTAGTAGAATATTGAAGGCTCCAGATACATCCTGCTTAAATAAACACCTCTGACAAAATTATTTCTGAAGATTGGTGACTATGCAAGAAATGAAAAAAGTAAAGCAGTAATTTGACAGTGTATTATAGATGAAAATAATTCAAACACAAGTTAAGCATAACAAATGGACACAAAAATGAAAAATAGAAAGGAAAAAACAAAGATTGACCCTAAATCAAGGGTGGTTTGAGAGCAAAACAACAAAATCAGTTAACATAACTAGTGTCCTGACTATCGTAATCTGTTGCAAAACACAATATGGGACATGATTACAGTTACAAGATTTGTTATCTTAGAGGTGCATGTCGGTCTTTGGTTGTAAATGGTCAGATGTACACTTAAAAGGACAACTTAAGTTATACTGCCTTTATCCTCTTTATAAGCCCCTCTGATCCTACACAGCTAGGAGCCTTTTGTTGAAATAGACATACATCTGAAAAAGGTCCAAAGTTAAAACTAGACTGAGAAGAGTTCCGCTATAACAAAGGCCTCTTTGCAAGAAGATTTTGTGAATTTTCAACTCTCGACAGAGAAAAGTTTTGCGACAAATTGTCTTGGTGGACTCAAAGGTTTGCCTTTGATTGTGTGGTATAAAAGCTCACTGCATTCGTCTCTACACACTTTTAACAGCATGTAGAGAGGATCCCGATCTCTCTTTTGTTAATTTGGGGCTATTTCGAAGTGACTCGGTGTGTCCGGGTCCTAGCTTTCACACTTTTGTGTTGCAGGAGGACATTTTCAACGTGCTTTCTTTAATTTCATGGACATATTTAATGTTAAAGATCCTATAATTTAAGTTTGAAACGACTTCAATTCTGAAAACTTTATATTTTTTGTATATTTAATATTGTAAGTTTGTGACCACTGTTATGTTTTCTATATGTTTATGTTAGGTAAGTACATACGCTTAGTGTTGTTCAATAGTACATGTTGCTATACCGAATTATTATGTAGTCGAAACCAATGACATCTGGGGACTTTTGGGGTCTCTTTTATTTAAAAACGAAGAAAAATAATTCTGATGTTATCTTAAATTGGCGTTGAACAAATACATGCTATGATTGCTATTCACAATGTTCGGAAGTATGTCCACTATCTTTAGCTTTAAGATGAGCTACCACTTATGCTTTAGGACTGAGGCTCGCAGCCCGCATGTCTAATTCACGGAAACAATAACAAATCACCGGCTCAACAACTTGGAAAAGAAGGCATCATAAAACGTCCACCAGATAGAATGAGGGAATAAAGCAACATTAAAACTACATGAATAAAAACAAAAAAGTTGGTGCAACACAACACAAAGTACTTTAGCAAAGGGTGATCACACAGAAATGCTACTCAGAAAGAACCCGAAAACATAAAATTAAATACAGAAACTAACAATGAAGGAAAACGAAACTATAGCTAACAAATGAAAGAACCCAAAAAATTACAACCAACCAATCATCGCTTAACACAACAAATGGCAACTGAGGATCAAAACCACAAGGCGTCCACTATAACAGCCCAATTACCACATTAAACCAATGAGGGAACTCGTGAATTATCAGAGCATAGACTCGACCAACTTACAAAGATCGAGGCATCAGAATCGCCAACGTTATATCTTAAGACCGTGCCGGAAAGATATATTATTTATATAGTACAGTTTAAAGTACTCCAAAAGACGACCAGCGTTTGATCCTGGAGCCATCGGCCGGAAAGGAACATCGCATTTACCGAAAAATATATACCGAAAGTTCCATTTAGAATATGCACAAAGAGAGAAAGCTAAGATGAAATTAGCAGGAAGCGAGAAAAGTGTAGAAGGAAAAACCTTAACCAAATGAAGGATGAAGAGTTGGGAACAAGAATAATTTTCGCACTCAAAAGTTCCGAAGAAAAATTATGGTTCTTCCCAATACCATTGTAGACGCGGAAATTTCCGACTCCGGGCTTCTTAGGGCCTAGAGCGAAGTTTCTGTATCTACGTTCATTTTTAATGAAAAATGGGCGTGCCAGCTAACTTACTCAAGCTAGCGAAATAAGTTTTCGCAAGATCTAACTCGTCATAGACCTTCTTGCACCGATGCGCAAGGATCAGTCTGTACGTTTAGCAAAGTCGATTTTGAACAAATGTAACTTCTTTGAAAACATACGAAGTGTTTTGATTGGGTTTTGTTTGTATTGTTGCAGATTTTATTTCACGTGGGATTTGCACGTGCCTATGTCTTTGATTTTAGTCAATTTGGGCATGAGATATGTGCGTCAAGTGCCTAAATGTGGCGAGTTTTGCACGGGTGTATAGGGTTTGCTTTGATGTAATATGCGTCCTAACTCATGGTATGGCGAATATGCAATGCAAACTCACACAACTGAACGGGAGAACCCAGAATTGAAAAGACAATGCTTAAGGGAAATTGCGTAAGGGAAATTGCAAAAGGTAAATATAGCTATATCTTAAGAGCGGAAAGGCTCAATCGTGTAAGTGTATGCCGTGTATAAATTGAAATGCAACTCACACAGCTGAACCTTAAAACCCGAAATTTAAAGACATAGCGAAAGAAAAATACAACTATATATATATGGGGCCGAAGGTCGCCAACGTGCACGTGTTGTGTTTGTGTGTAAATGGAAAGACAACACATGCAGCTGAACCGGGAAAACGCAGCGGAAAGTATAGAAATATGTCAATATCTTAGCGGCTGCCAAGGCCAAAATGGTGCGTGAGGTGCACGAGCAAGCGCTCGGGTGTTCTTTGTGTGTAAGTGTGTAAATGAAAGACAAACTCACACGACTTAATGGAACAACCCAGCTAAATGTAAATACTTTATATAGAGTAAGAGCGAAGGCTCAATGCACACGTGTGTGAGTGTATAAATTGAAGACAAACTCACGTAGCTCTTACTAGAGTCTTAGGAGTAAGAGCGAAGGCTCAATGGTGCACGTGGGTGGTTATGTACGAGTAAGAGCTAAAGCTCAAGTGCTCGTGTGTGCTTTGTGTAACAAACCAAGTTATTACAATCGGGGGGAGACAAGGCTCCGTTAATACAACCCCGTGTCCAAATTGAATTAAAGTGTAGAAAGGAGATATGAAATACCGAATGAAAATACTTATGTGATTCGGTTGTTTGTCCACTCCAATTCACGAGCTTGCTTGGCTTCACACCCACGGATGAGTCTTCCTTGAAGCTTGAAGCGAAAGGTGGCTGAACGTAGCCTTGAAGGTTGGGGTTTTATGAGGTTCACGGCTCTAGGGTGTTTGGGTTTTGAGCTTGTGTGGAAAGAGGGATGATGGCTACGGGTTTGGTTAGGTGTGGGATGGATAAGGTGTAAGGTGTAGGGATAGGAGGTGGTATGGGTCACGGATGAGAGTTGGGTATGGAATGGGGTTCTAAGGGAGATGGTCACGGATGGGAGTGGGGTTTTCTAAGGGATATGGGATGATATAGGGTGGTATGGGATAGGAAAGTTGGCTGCTATCGTGGTGTTTAGTCTTAGGTGGGATGTGGAATAGGGTAGGATAGGGACTAAGGTGGTGGTGTGGCAAGGGAGATGGGATGGTTTGTGCGAGAGTTAGGGTTTTTTTGGTTGGGAGTGGGGTTCGGTTAGGTCTGGGATGGGTGTAATGCGAGGCGGTGGTAGGATAGTTGGGGTCCTAAGAGAGGTGATCACGGGACTAAGTAGGTGGGATGGGAGTTAGGGGTTCTAACTAGGCTAGGTCGGCTAGAATCGGCAGGGAAGGTCGGTTGCAGTGGGGTCAGGCAGGCAGGATGCCCGCGCTGGGCACTGAGGCGGCGCCTTGCGCGGGATGTCGGTGCCTAAGCGCAGGGCACCGAGCGTCAGCACCTGGCACGCAGGTGGTGCGCAACGCACGACAATGCGCAGGGGTACCCGGGTGGCTTGTGAGGTGAGGCGGTGGGGAGTGCTAGGTCTTGGATAGGTCGGTTGTTAGGTTAGTTTAAGTGGTTTTAAGGTGGCTGGGCTGATTAGGGTAGTGATTAGGATGATTTAAAGGGATTAGAGAGAGAGTGCTTTAGGGAGTGCTTAGGGACTTACTTCGTAGGGACGGATTAGGGGGTGCTTAGGCTCCAATAAGCCACCTTAATCTTCTTTGTCCAAGCAAATTCAGCCCTTCGATTAGGGTGGGGCAGTCCTTAACTAATCTCTCACTAAGCACAATTAGCAAAAACTCTAAATTAAATAAAGCCCTAAACACTCACCTTGGACCTTCTCTCTCTTCCCTTGGCATTCACGTGAACCCCTTACAATGAACCCCCTTACCTCTATTTATAGGCATTTGAGGTGGGTTTGGATTTGGGTTTGGGTTTGGATCTCGATCCAAATCCAAACACTATTTGGATCTGGATATTTTTTACCAGATCCGATCCAAATCATACATTTTTATGAATATGGATATGGATATTTTGATCTAGATCCGATCCAATCCAAATATTATTTGGATCGGCCCAAACACTATTTGGATCGGCCCAAATCAAAACATTATTCATTATATGGATTTGGATCTGGATATTTATGGTCCAGATCCAAACCAAAATTTCTCTGGATAGTCCTTCTTGACCTCTCGAGGCGTACGATTTGTGCGGGCCCTGGTTTCATCAGTGACCTGTCTGGTGTTGGGATTTTCCCAATCGGTGTTGTCCGGACCCGTTTTGCCTTTTTGGACTCTATTTCTGCTCATTTCTGGTCCTCCTGGTTCAGATTCGGGATACTGGAGCGAGAATGGTCAATCTGGCTTTCTGGTGCTCCTGGCTTGCCATCTGCTTTGTCCCTAAGCCTTCCGTTCGCCTTTCGCTCCTAGCTTTTATTAGGTCAGGATGCTCTTCTAGGCTTTAGAACGGACTTCTAAAGTTGCTTCTGGTGTTGGCCTTCGTGAGCGGCTTGCTAGGCTACTTTTGGGTCAGGTGTCGTCTTCATGAGCTCCACTTGTTCGCTTTGGCCTTTTGGGAAAGATGGAGCTTAGCCCTGGTTTCAAAACTCCTATTCGGATATGGGGCTTCAAAACACTATTTACAATTAAAAAAAGCAATATGTACACAGTTTTAAAACATATGTACATGTTTTCAAATATGTAAAGGGTTTGTCTCGAAGGCTGCTTTTGTAAAACCAAGTATGTTTAGAAAGTCGTGGGATTATGGGGTGTTTACAGCCATCAAAACCCAATTCATGCAACCCCAAAAAATGGCTCTCAAAAACTTGACGTTAACATGATGGTCGTCACATGCACACACCACGCACATAGAACAGAGAGAGAGAGAGATGGTGTTTACTAACTTGCTTCTTCTTCTTGGGAAGTTTAAGGCGAGAGTCGTCGTCGTCGTCGTCGTCGTCAATGACGTCAAAGTTGGGAGAGGAAGTGGATGATGAAGCCAAACTGGGAACGGACAGATCACTGCGAAACCAAACAAATGAACGATCAAAAAACTGAAATGGGGATTCCCATAATTCCTTAGTGTGGAAGGGAAAGAAAGACTTACATTGAGAAGGACGAAGACTTGCAGACGCGTTTGCGGTCCATCGAAAGGCAACACACACAGGAAGAAAGTGAACCAGTTAAGGATGGAAATAAAACTGTAAAATAGGGATTCGCAAATGCAGAGAAGATTCACGGAACTGAAGCCAAAGGGATTTCTTGTCATGGAGATTGTTTAAGGGAAATTTACGTTTAACCCATAAAATTTTACCAATTTACCGGATAGCTGTTTTCATTTAAACTTTTTTATTGATTTTTCTAAAATACCCCTATTATTTTTATAATTACGAAAATATCCTTCCTACTGAAAACGAGAACTCCCCTTTTTTCGTGAACTTGCTTCCGACCCTCGATTCTCACCATTGTTCCTTCTGTTTTTCTTTTTCAGTCACCTATTACTCGATCTATAATAATTTTTAATAAAAAATAGATTGAAATTGTTGAAAAATAAAAAATAAACAATCAAAAGAAAGAGAAAAATAAGATAAAAGACCAATTCAAAGAAGAATTCGTTGATTTATGTTATTGATTTGGTTTTAGCTTTTCATTTTTTAATTGTTTTGATTGATTTTTCGGTTAAAATAAAAAATGAAGAACTAGGGTATCTAGACAGAAGAGTCATGGCTTGAGTGCATCTCTCCCACTGAGATGCCCTAGTTCTTTATTTTTTAATTTTTTCATATGTTTCTTGATTCTTTTTTCTTTTCTTGATTCTTATGGTTGTTGTTTTCGTATTATTGAGTTATGTCTCTTCTTATTATTGATTTAGTTTTAAGTTTTATTTTCTTATAATTTTTCTTCTTTGTTCTATCATTTTTCAATGAGATTCGTAAGAATATGCATTGAACTACGAAGAAGATAATACTGCTAAGTGAAACTTGCAAAGAGATTCAGCTAAATATACCTTTGCTCGAATTGGGTGAAAGATGAGAGGGAAATGTTGGAATGGAATGTGAGGAAAAATATTTATATGGAGGATAATTTTGGTATTCAATAAAAAAGAGTATGCGAATAGTAAAAAAGATGTGGAGATAGTAATAACTTTCATTTTTAACCTTACCTCCCATGCTTAATGTTCGGTTTTGGGGCAAACCAAACTTGAAATTGGAGCACAACCCATTCCAATTCTAGTCTTGGAACCATTAGTTTTGTAATGATTTCAAGTTTGGTTTAATGGCCAGTTATGGTTCCAGTTACAAAGTTGGTTGTAGAATGATTTGGTTCCAATTTGAAGGTTGGTTTTGGTACAGTTTGATGAGTGATTCTTTTGCATATTATTTTATTTAATAATATATTATTAATATATATTAATAACTCATATAATTGTATAGGAAATGAATTAAGTTATAAAATCATATATTATATTAACTTTAAAATACAAATATTACACTATATATAATACATTTAACTTAAGTTTTTACCATTAAAATCTAAATTATTATATTTATAATTACAATTATACATATAATAAATAAATAATGGACTTAACCATAATTCACTTAACTTTGAACTATAAATGGACTTTATAATTACAATCTCTACATTCGATGCTCGATCTTGTATCAATTATTATTCTACTGATATTCTTAAATTTGTCAAATGAAAGAGCATTATAATAAGCAATTTATAACTCTTATAAGCCATCTAACATTAATCTAGAGTCTAATACAACAATTGAACTAACAGAAGGAAAATCTATATAACAATATAGTTATTTTTCTATTATCTCTTGTACACTATGAGTTAAGTAAGGAGTTTCTCAAACATGTGACAATGTATAGACTACTTTAAAGCTTGATAAGTAAATAAATAACAAGTTGGTAGTAAATACCAGATAATACATTTGACATACATGAGATCCAAAAGAATCTTATAAATATATATATTACACTGAAATAAATTTAACTATAGAAAATGAAGGTGTATAAACTTCGTTAATAGACCCCTATAGGGCACACTCACATACAACATTTAACATGTCAAATTCCAATGATATCCAATGTTTTTTTGTTAATTTTCTTGGTCTTCTACTTTTTCTTTTACAAACATTTACCTATTTTAAGTCGTAAAATCTTTAAATGAGTTTATATACATAAGTTAAGTATATGACAAGAACAATAAACATCATAATTTATGACCTAAAATAGGTTGAAATATTCTTTATAACTTAGAAGTAGCATAAGTGTTTGCAGTAACATTATCAAGTAAAATTAAAAAATCTTAAAAGATAACCGATAATGTTTAAAAAATTGATTTTGACATCTGGCAAATATTTTATGTGTGACTTATGTAAAAAGTGCAAGAAGATATTTTTCAATTAATCAATTGTCATGTATCTAGTGAACACTAAACTCATGTATGAATATAACTACTAGTTATCGCTCCATATATCACACTACACTCAAATGAAATAAAAAATACAACTAACTCTCTGCTTTTACTCATTATATAACTAATTGATTGTCTAGAAATATGTGTTGCTAAAGGATTCTATACATTTTTTTACGTTGTGGAGAAGCCTCCTAGAAGTAGATATGCTAGCAAAGGAACTTCTTTGCATAGAAAATTGGGTTTGTTGGATGTTTTTTCATGATATGGTTTTGCAATGTGTCATAACCATTTTCAAGCCTAAAGGTGTAGACAATTCTGCAGTAGTTGCAATTTGCATAGTTGGCGATACCTTGTTCATCATACAACTTTGTAAATAAATCTTGAATAAGTTAGATCCTTGTGACTTGGCTTTTGAATGGTATCATCAATGTATAAGCTATATTTGTTGAACCTTTGACAATAAAATTGTTCCTTATATAAATGAACATAGGTATCAACATCACTACCTATATATGCCATGCCTTTTTAGCTCAATGTTATCAGCATAGGTCTTCAAGAAATATGATAACTCTCACTTCTACCAAGAATTTTTCATTTGTTCTTTGAGTTGCAAGAACTATCACCATGGTGAGATATTAATTTAGTAAAATAAACTAAATAAATTAAATAAAAAGATTGATATAATAACAAATAAGTATAAGATAATATGAATATTAACTACAAAGTAAGATAACAAAGAAACACTTAGAATCAAAGAGTTGGTGAGAGTGTAAGTATGAAAAGAGAGAAATCAGAGATAAATAATCAAGAATGGGCGACTCATAAGCTTTTGTATGATAATATGAATAACCTAACATTCAAAATTTAAAATAAGTGAGCACTATTGATTAACATTGTTTTCTAATTTAAATTTTTACTAATGATCAAGAGTATTCTTATATATAAAATATTTTATTAAATGATCGTTGACAGTTGGTCTCTACTGGCTGATAACTGGGTAAATAGGCAAACACCGTTTGGTACTTGCCTATTTTTAAAATCTTTTTTTTGAATTGGTTGTTAGCCTTATTGTTGGACAATGAGATTGTCAACCTGGTTGGCGGGCCAAAAACATCTATGCTTTCAAGTCATGTTTACTTGGGCCTCTCAATCACAAAATAGAAGCAACTCTAAAATATGAGAGGGTTCATTTTGTCACTCTATATTAGTGTTGACATCTAAATCATAATACTTTCAAGGACTTGCTTCATCTTTATGCTTTAAATAGTCAATAACATCAACATCGTCCTCTCTCTATATTGATATCAAATCATGTTTATCAAAGTAAAGCTCATTTTGTCTTATGTTTGTCGCCATCATAGTCAACTTCTATAAGATATTGCCTCATATTGTCCTAATGATACAAATAACTTTACGACCTTTTAGTCATCTCCTACATGTTATATCTTAGTAAGATATGGACAAAACAAGGGATAAGTATGAAGAGATACGTATTAGGCATATCTCCTATCAAAGAAGTGAGTGAGTCTCCTCTTTATAAGGAGATGTCATAAATGTTGTGAGTAGAGATGTGAAAGAGAGAGGATAACACATCCTTTTTTAGAGAAGCTGCATAAGAGGCATGCCTATGTATAAAAAAGGAGAAGAGAAAGGTGGGGTTGAGAGGAGGGGAGGAGAAGGAGATAAAGAAGAGGAGTATCTATTAGATGGTGGAAGGTGATGAAACATAACCACGATTGATAGTGAATTACCGATGGCGATGAGAAAATATATTGAACAAAGGAAGAGAAGTGTGTAGGAGAGGGAGTGGAGCACTAAGCAAGAGAGAGAATAGCAAAAGAAGCATATGGGAAGAGAGAGTGAGGGGTTGTAAATGTGCGCAATATGGAAAAAGGGGTATGTCCTTAGTAGAAAGGATAATGTGTGTATATTTTCTCCACCTAATGATTACATATCTAGAGCCTATTGGACGTCCACGTCCTTATTAGACATTTACCAATAGAGGTTAACTCCTCTATTGTTCACTCTAAATGCCTAGTCTATGAGATCTAAACCTCCATCCCTTTAACCTTCTATGTCCATTCATTAATGCATCTTCACCTCATTATCACTTATATACTCTTTAGCAAAAGTACCCTCATCTGACACAGAGTATAACCCAGTTTGTACATGTGAGTCGTCACAATATTCTCCATAATCCTTATCTTCAACCCTATAATATTCTTCAACACCTTTACCTAGTTCCCTAACTGTTGTCCAACATTCTTACATGTTTTTTCATACATTAGGAACTCCACTTGGTTCTTTGATCAAGACTACTAAAACTCTATAGGTTTCTCCATACTAATTAAGAAACTCCACTTGTTTAAAATAAAATTGATGAGTATGAATATGCTCGAACCAAACTTCATAAACAAATACATTACAAAAAATACAATGAACTCTACCTCACCAAAGGTACCCCCAATGATTGTTGAGACTATAAAGAGCTTTTAGAAATACCTCCAACTTCTTTGTTAAGATAATTTGACCAAGGATGAATATGGTTTAACAAAGGCGATTGGGTATTGGTTCATAGGCCAACTCCAAAGAATAAATCTACATCTTGGTTAGCTCTTTTAAAGTCATAGATGGAAGATACTCGAAAGAATAAACCTACATCTTAGTTAGTCCTTTTGGAGCTATGGGTATAAGATATAGAAAACAAACGTTAAGAAGAAGACAAAGTCAAGAATCTTGTAGGCAAAGCTTCAAGGGATTGTAACTACAAAGGCAGATAATAGAGGAGATTTATCAAGTGAATGATAAAGTTTCAGTCTTTCAAACCTGTGATATTAGACACATAGTCTTAAGCATCAAGTTAAGAATCATACAACATAAATATTGATAAAGACACTTATACCTATCTTCAAACCCTTAACATAGTGAAATCCAAAGAGACAAAAATGTAAAAGGATAAATGTGAAGCATGCCAAGGTCCAAATACATAAGGATAAAAGATAAGACAAAACATTTTTTTATTAATTAGAAGATTGAGGATCTCACCATAAAATGTACTTATGAGAGAATCAATCATCTTATTCTTCTTCAAAATGCTCTATTTAATTTGGCCAAATTGTCATAAAAGCTATTGAAATAGAGGACATCCAAATTGGCCTCTCACTCGAGCTTTCGATACGAAGATATCAACTATTGTACGTCCTTAGAAGCTCTAGCTTAATCTTGATCAACACACACCTCTACCTCACTGACATCTATGGCTTTTAATGACCTTGTACCAAGCTAGGTCATAGGTAATCTTAGAGTGATGGTGTAAAGGGCATTCAACCATTTTCCAAGTTAGTTATCTTTGTATTGATTGCAAGATGAATATTCTGTAATTCTCAAATTTCATGGACACTTCGACAAATATAGTGGATAGCTCGTTTCACATATGAGAAGAAATGAACAATTGAGAAGAGATAGTTTACCCACTTCGTGAATGAATCAAATTGTATCTCAACTAAAAACTTGCATTATTCCCAAGTGGTTGCCCAACCATATGGATAACTCACACCAAGTTTTCTTACTCTTTTTAAGAAGGTTTGAGGGAAGTGCTCCATCTGCCAAATTTAGGAAGACCATGAATGATCGACATAGTAAGAAGAAAGCCCTTACATAAGAAAAAATGTCCCTATCAAGGAGGGAATACACCTCGGCAAACACATTCTATACATGTTTGAGGGTGAGTATTCTAACACTATAGTAGTATATAAGTGAAAACCTAATGTTGAAGGATAAAAACCCTTTGTCATGCCTTTATTGATAATCACCTTCACAATCATCAAGGTAGGGAGATCTATTCATATATACTCTATTCTAGGTGAAAAGGAGACATCGGGTTGGATGCTCCAAATAAAAAAACATAGGAAAACCTTTTAAGATTGGCATAGTATTAGAATTCAAAGAAACTTAGTAAGGTAAAAGGAGCACAAGTAATGTTAAATCCTCCTTACCATATCACTGTAAAATGAATCATCTAACTCCGATGGGGAAGAAATTTAAATTACATTTCTCTCTCCTCAAGAGTCCTCAACCACCTTCTTCTTCATTCTTTTCTCTCTCGAGTCCTCACTAATTGAGATCTCTTCTTGCTCCTTTTTCTAATAGGGAGTACGAGTTCAATCCTTAGATGATGTAGAATGGAGTGTGTTGTGGATGCTAGGGAATGTACTAGATCTAAGCACCACCCAATCTCCAATTTGTTGGTGGTCACATCTTTTCATAGACTTGTAAAACTCGGGAGGATGCAGGAGCATACTCAAACTGCAATATGTCGATCAATGATAGAACTTAGTTACCTTGGTTGACTAAGAACCATGGGCAAAAAGTTGGAATATGGCCTCAATATTGAAATAGCTCAAGAAATCTTTTCAAGCAAGAGAAGCTCCTTGTTTGGCTGATAAATACATAAAAACAAATAGTCCTGACCAAAGATTGAATTGTCGAGCCAAACAATGATGATATTACTGATGGATGATAATCAGGTAAAATCTTCATGATGAGAATGCCTCATATAGAAACTCTCTCAGGACAAAGATCATCATCACATCCATAAGATAAAAATTCTCAATCAAATGTCCTATGGTTGGTGTTCGAAATATAAGAGAACAAATCATGGTTGTCCTAAAGTTGGGTCAAGAGGAGTCTCGAGTCAATAGTCTCAATAGAAATTGTCATGAGCAAGATATGGAGTAAAGCTCCTCCAAGGATGATTCTATTATCAAGTTAGGCGTGTTTGACAATTTGAATTTTGAAAAACATGGATGGATCTAGAGTTAGAGGAACAATAATTGATCGATTATTCACAGAATTCATTGAATGATATATCATAGTTATAAAGGGAGAAAATGACAACTGAGCTCCATAAATTATTGCTAAAACATACTTCGAGAGCTCTGTGTTTACTTTAGTTCTACCGATATAAGCTATAAATCAACATTACTATAACTATTTTCTTTGTGCTCTTCATCAGATGTAGGTCCCATCGGAACATACTTTTAAAAGAATCAGCCCCACAACAATTGTAGTTAAAGCTTGGGAATATAAAACTTTTGTCCAAACTATGATGTTTATTTATCACCAGCTATTGGAAAGCTATTGATCATGAAAACTACCAGCACCATTGGGGATACCATCACAAACAAGAATAAGGACTAGTTGTGCTTCAAGACACAAAAGGCAAAAAGGATACAATAGTTTTCCATCGAAGTGGATGACTAGGATAAAAAGCATAATGAGTTCATAAATACCCTATTTAACTAGAGTTGAAATGTTTGCTCCCTTACTCAGTTAAGCTAGTCAATATAGATCTTATTGCTTGATTGTAGAGATCAAATGAAGTTAGGACATTGAAAAGGCACACAAATGACGAGATTGCAAATAGAACAAGTGTTAGAAACAAAAGTAGAAGAGTCCATAATAGATAAGTGTAAGGGTTGGATGCAAAAGTAGAGAAGAAAGTATTATAAAGGTAGTAACTTATAAGGAGAAATGAGAATTTAAATCCCTTTTATAATGTAACCATAGAGCATCTTAATAATAACTTGATCTTCTCCATCAATAATGGTGAAAAATTATACCAAGACTTTTGGTTTAAAATTAATGCAGTTCAACTCATGCACTTTATTGATTCAAACACGACCCATAGGGAGGCAAAGTGTCAATATAAAAATCAAACATATTATTAAAGGCTCTTGATAGAAACTTATGACTTGTCAAAATGAAAACATTTATGATGATAGTATGTTTCCATAAAGTGGCAATGTAGGTCGTACTTTACAACTTGGGTACAAGAAATAGGTGTTGGGCATAACAGAAATTAAAACTAATAACAATTAAAGAAAGAGAATCTAAAAATTTGAATAGCCTTGTTTGAAACCACCTCCATGAACCTATATAAGGAATTTGGATGATGTATGAAGAAATCAAACGATCGATCAATCAATCAACCAATTTCATTCAACTCTTTCCTACTTGGTAGTTTATCTTTTTAATTTTTACTTTAGTTTAGATTTACCTTTCCTCATAACTGCCTTTTTTTAAAGAATTTTTCTTCAAAAATGATAATTGGCTCTTCTTTTTTCTTGCTTTTATCCTTTTATTCATTTCTTTTGTTCTTCGCACCTATTGATCAAGTGGGGTTCACACTCTTGAAACCTCATCTTCATGACATTTCTTTGGGTCTCGAGGAATCGATTAGGATACTTATTAGAGGATTCTTAACGATCTAAAGAATAGCCTCGGCCTTGTATGCTCTCAAGGCACATGTCAATGTTCTCTAACATGTCCTCACATCCTTTACCCGATTTTCATAGAAACATGTTACTTGAGCAAGTTTCCATACCAGGTACAAGGATGTTGTCCAAGCGTGAACAAGATGATAGCATTTGTTGTTAATATAAAATTATATAACTAATAGTTTGCTTGATAAAAAAATATAATCAAGTATTAGCAATGACTTTTAACAAAAGCAAGCCTCTTGTAACTTGGGCTGCCTCTGCGTCCTTGCATAGATGCACCATTCTTTCTTGCATAGATGCACCATTCTTTCTTTTATTTATTATCATAGTATGTAATTTAGAATTCTAATTCATTTATGATAAAACATGTATTCACTTATATGACCATGCATGTTTCGTGAAACATAAGAGATCAAGGTATCTTGAGCCTATCTAATGAACACAACAAAAATAGAGTATATCCAATGTCACATTGACTGATCAGGTGTCAAAATATGTCAATCATTTGTTAGAACTACCAGACCAAAAATTTATGACATTCCAAAAAAAAATTGATAGATCCAATGTCAGACTCGATAAATATTTATGATACATGTATAGAGTGTACCAATGTATACGATCATGGCCTACAAATGTCCTATAAATGATATATCCAAGGACACGTAAATCTATACAAATTGCTTCCGCTCCAAGAATGGAAGACCGCATAGGTTGCAAGAGATGTGAATATGCTTGTCCAATGGAATTTTGTAGTAAACCGGTTTATTCTAAGGGGTTGTTCTCATGGCTTGCTTATCAAGTCAAGATATTGTTCTTGCTCATTTAAGTCAAACTGAAGATGAACCAAACACTTTACTTAGTTAGGCAATCTTAGCAAGGACTTCTCACTAAAGTTTAAAAAATATCCTTGTGTGAATTTTTTGTAGACATTCTAATACCTTGATTAAATAGTCAATTTTAATTTTATACAAAGCTTCTAAAGCCAAAATACTTCATCATTCAACAACGTCGGTACCAACACTATTCATAAGATTAACATGGCTTTCTAGAATATAATGTACATAAAAGTTGTAAACCTCACTAACAAGCTGCTACAAGCCAAGTTGAATAAATTGTGTTCATCCTCAGTTCATATAGCTTAACGAGTCATCTCCTATCTTGTTCGTTTAGATGAACAAGTCAATCACAAGTCTCACAAGCTAATCGGTTCATTACGAGCCCTACACAACTTTTGGTACTTACCATATTTAGTTATGAATAAACGTGACTAGAGCTTAAACTAGTAAACCATGTAAAGTGAATAGGGTTAACTTTATGAAATTATGTTGTTGTTGTTACTATTATCACCATTCTTCTTCTCCTCCTTCTTTTTCTTATTATTATTAAACTATAGCTTGGTTTTGGTTTAGTTCAAAGGATTCAACTTCTTGAATGGAAGGAGAAATTCAAAAACCGTGTGTATAGAGATGTTAAAATGGGCCTGGCCCGAGGAATCGGTCCTGAAAAATGCAGGGCTGGGCCAGAGAATTCTGGCCCATATTTGAAGCAGGGCAGGGCAGGGCCGGGCTGGCCTGCAGGGCTATAGGCCTGTTGGTTATTAGATCGGGTCTGTAGGACCCAATCCAAATCTGCTTGAAATTTGCCGTATATAAGACTATATTAGGGCAAATCCAACCACAGAATTTCAGGCTTCAGCAAGCCATATACACATGTAATAAAAAAAACCCATACATATACGTATATATGTACTACATACATATACACATATATGCAATAAAAAACTATATATACACATAATGAAAAAAAATATACATATATATACATGTAATTAAAATATATATAAGGGGGGGCTGAATTTTAGAGGCCCATCTCAGGAGATCTATCTGTTTGTAACTTTGTACATTAGTCTGCCCATAAAGCACTTGGGGATCTATTTTGATCTTAATTCCATTGTTTCTATACATGTTCCACGCAGTGACAGCAGGCATATTGAGCATATGTTCTCCTTTGACACTTCCCTCTCTCTCAGACTTAGAATCCACTACTGGAAAGGGAATTTGGTGCATACCTTGTTTCTCTTTTGTTGATATGCATCAACTGCCCATATAACACAAAGACTGCTTCTACCAAGGCAGATTTCATGATAATGAAGACTGCATAACAATGTTATAAATAGAGCATTGTATCGTATGATATGAAACAATAATATCATATATTGGTACGATCCAATTATATGTATCATTGGTGTTTATTATCGTTTTGTATCATGCGTATTGTTTGCATAACATATTGTATCATTGCAATATGTTATATATCATATAAATATTGTATGATATTTTTAGAATAATATATAAATATTATGCTATATTTATTATATCAGGCAACTATAAGTGCTACAAATCATTATCTTAGGTCTACTGAGTTAGGTAACTATAAGTACTACAAATCATTATCTTAGGTCTGCTGAGTTAGGTTGTAAGCTGGCAATAGAGTGTACAGTTTCTGTACCTAGGCTCATTAGGCCTATTGTATAGTAGCAATACTCGAGTTGTGGACATAATAGCAATACTCTAGCTATATACTAATTGTATATATTAGGCTAAAGTGTACAGTTATTGTAACTCATTACGCATATTGTACAGTAGCAGTATACTACCTATTTATATTATACAATCAAGGTTCATGTCATTTTAGAAAAAAGTAGGAATTTCAAAAATATAATTTAATATATTAATATACATTATTTTCAGCAAAAAGTAATTATTTTAAAATAATGTTAACTAAATAAAATAGGTTTATATTATACTATATCATATGATTCAATACAAGTGTATCAATCCCTCTTCCGATACAATTTTTACAACATCGTTGCAGAACCCACACTTTATTACTTTTCAAGAGAAATTCCACAGGAAAATTGATCATCTCCACTACTTTTTATAGGAGAAAGATTTACAAAACTAAATTTTCTACTTTTTATAGAAAAAATATTTACAATAACAAATTTTGAATAAGTGGTTATATCTGAAAAGCACTCTTATTACTCAAACCCAGAAATAAAATGTAACATAGATTGATTAAAATGAAGAGATACATAGGAGTTCTTTGTAGCAAGAAGATAACACTCTTATTACTCAAACCCAGAAATAAAATGTAACATAGATTGATTAAAATGAAGAGATACATAGGAGTTCTATGTAGCAAGAAGATAGCACTCTTATTGCCAACGTGTGCGTGGGTGTTGTGTGTATATGTAAAGACAACTCACACGACTTGTAATGTAAAACCCAAATAGAATTGCAATATGGCTCTTATTAGAGTCTTGGGAGTAAGAGCGAAAGCTCAATGTGTATGAGTGTGGAATTAAAAGACCACGCACACAACTTGAATGAAAACCTTGAATTAAATTGCAATATGGCCCTTATTAGGGTCTTGGGAGTAAGAGCGAAAGCTCAATGTGTGTGAGTGTGGAATTGAAGACAATACCCACGACTTAAATGTAAACACACGCAGCTGAACTTATAGAAATAAAATTATATCTTAGGGGCTGTTAAGGCCCGTGTGTGTGCAAAAGGTGTGCAACTAAGAGCGGAAAGGCTCAAGTGCACATGGGTGCTTGTGTGTCAAACCAAGTTATTACATCTTGGGGGGAGACTACACTCCATTATTACAACCCCATGTCAAAATTTAATTGAACATAAAGCAAGTTCATATAATGGACCAAGTTTAGGCACTTACATGTAGCTGGTCCATCTTCAACTTGCGTGGACTTGGACTTGTGAGTCGCCTTGGGCAGCCAAGAGGAGTCCCTTAGGCAGCTTGTCGCGGCTGGTAGGAGTGTTGGCCGGCTGATGTTGAGGCGTTGTAGAGGAGGTAGGTTGAGCTAAGGCGTGGTGCTAGGAGTTGGGATGAATTTAGGGGCAGGTAGGGCTCGGCTGGAAAGAAGAGAGGTGTTGGGGAATGGTGAAGGGGTGCTGGAAATTGGACGACTAGGGGTGGCAGGTGGATAGGAATGCTCGACTGGGTGGATGGAAGGAGGGCAGGTGAAGGAAGAGCTTGTGTTATGGGGAAGGGAGAGTGGTACTAACCGGGAAGGAGGCGGCAGGTGTTGGGTGGCGATGCGGGTGGCCGGGAAGGATGGAGCTGCTGGTGGCCGGGTGGAAGAAGGTGGCGGGTGCAGCAGGTCCTGGCCGAATCAAGGGAGTCCCAAGAGTGAAGGGTGTCCAACTAGTCCCTAGGGCCTAAAGAGAGGGAGTCCCGCAGGTGGAAGGGTGGGGTTTATTTAGGCTAGGGGTTAGTGGCTGGGATAAGGTAGCTTAGGTCGGTTAGGGGGGCCATATATTTATTTTGGTGGGCTGGGACATGGTTTGGGGTAGGTCGGTTAGGTGGGTTGGGTTAGTGGTTTGGGGCTTAGTTAGGTGGATTAAGGTTAGCTTAGGCTTAGTTGGTTAGGGTCTAGGTGGTCCAGCTATGTGAGGTCGGCTAGGTGAAGTGGGTGCGGTTTTGGGTGAGAAGGGCTAAGTCTAGGTTGGGTTTGGGTTAGGTTTTAGGAACAATGGCTAGGTGAGGTGAGCTAACTTAGGGCTAGATTTAGGAACCACCCCTTGGTGCCTGTCCATTAGCTTAGTTTCAGCCATATCCAAGTTGGTGCAGCCCTAGGTCAAGTGTAGGTGCATACAAGCTTGAACCCACACTCTTGGTTAAACCCACAAGGCTAACCCACTTTTGACCAAAAGTCAAGCCTACCAACTTTCTCACTCTTACTTTATGGCCCCCTTTCTCTCTCTACCCAAGCCTTCCAAGGCCATTCACGTGAAACTTTGTGGGTCCCTCACCCCCATTTATGGGGAGGTGAAGTGGGCCATAGATACAGATATTGGATTTGGATCTTGGGATCCAAATCCAAATACATTTTGGGTTTGGATATGGATATATATGGTTCATATCTGACCCAAATTTGATTTTTTGATTCCTTCATGGCGTTTCGAGACGGACGGTTTGTGCGGGGCCTGACTTCATCAGTACTCCGTCTTGCGTTAGGTCTTCGCCAACATGGTCGTCCGATCTTCTTCTCACCATCAAGATTTCCTTTTGATCATTTTTCTGATATTTGGGGCTTGGATGTTTGAGAATTAGGGGATGCTTTTGACATGAGAGTTGATATGTAAGGCTTGAAGTGTGCTTCAGGTCCGAGCTCTCCTTTGCCTTTTTGATCCGCTTTTGTTAAGCTAGGAGGCTTTTGGGGCTTCAAAACACTATTTATAGTTTAAAAGCTATATGTATAGAGTTTTAAAATATATGTACAGGTTTAAAATATGTACAGGGTTGTCTGAAAGGCTCTTAGGTTTTCAGACTCAAAATAGCTCTTTGGGGCCGCTTTTGTAAAACCAGGTATGTTTAAGAAAAATTGTGGGATTTTGGGGTGTTTACACCCAAAACCATCTCATCCACTATTTTTCCACTAATAGAAGTTCTCTTAAACAGAACTTGTGTGGGTGAAAATGCCGGTCACTGCTTCATAGTTCCCAAATAGAGCATAAATGTCCTCCTAAGAGGTTATTGGCTTGCAAAGTTCAAATTTATTATTTGAAGCAGTTATTCAACAGTCTGTAAATAGAATTAGTTTATTGATGATCTCCTCTACTCTTGAACTTTATATTTACAACAATTTTCATGGAGAACATTGAGTTTGCAATTTGGCTTGCTAAACTACTCGCATTCTCTGCAAACATTTAGAGCAACTCAAGGGGTCTCTTTAACTCTCATGGAACTTCCTTTTTGCCAATCTTTTTTCTTGGACCAACTATACATGGGCAACAAAATGGGCTCCTGGCTCCCATCTTAACCCCCTCTTGTTCTTGAATAATTTTCATTTGGCTTCTTTGGCTTCTCCTGTAAGCTTTGACCTTGTTTAGTTCTCAATATTTGGTTTTTTTTATGCTTTTCGCACTTTGAGTCATTTGTCTTCGGGCATTTTCTTGAGGCTGCACCACGTGTTCTAGAGGCATGTCAAGCATACATGGCAGGTGCTCAAGTTGGTTGTCCCACGGCTGGCAAAGTTGAGGATGTGGATGAGGGTGAACAAAGTTGCTCCTAAACTTTCAAGGACTCACTTTCTTAGCTCTTCCCACACATCATGACAACATTTATTGATAATGGAACTGTAAATATTTGTTGATAATCGAAAGTTGAATTGCCTAAGTTGCAATTTGTCAAAGCACCAAGATATCAAAGCATTCGAATATGGATGTCACACGCCAAGAACACAACAAGAGTGAAGAAAAAGAGAGTCAAACCACAAACAAAAGTTGTGTATTTTATTGATATGAAGATGGAGTATATATAGAGGTTTGTACACAACAAATAGAGAAGAAAAAGAGGCAGCAAAGGAGGAAGAACAAGTACTAGCCAGGCAACTAGCCGTGCCTCCAATAGCAAGTGGTTGCGGGCCCTAGTGGCCTGCGCCA
This sequence comes from Brasenia schreberi, assembly GCA_036023115.1. Taxonomy (NCBI): domain Eukaryota; kingdom Viridiplantae; phylum Streptophyta; class Magnoliopsida; order Nymphaeales; family Cabombaceae; genus Brasenia; species Brasenia schreberi. Next base: position 5,253,355 of record JAYKKT010000065.1, read on the forward strand.
CCCATACAAAGTGCACGGGTCCTAATGGCCTGTGCTGCCTATTACATTTAACACCTCTCCTTAAACTTATGGTGTATATACTGAAAGTTTATCGAACAAGAACATAAATAAAATACAACTTAATTCTTATGTTTGATTCTAACAAGAATTTTCACAAAAATAGTATCCAAGTTATCACAACTTCTTTTGAAACAACCCAGATCATCTTTCCACAATTAAGATATCAATTCATTTTTCATCCTTCGTTAAGATCAATGAAGTATCAATATATATATTCACTCAATTTCTAAAAACACCAAGACAATTTATGATATCTAATCCAGAAGGTAAACAAAAAATGAGTCAAATAAGTTCATTAAGTTGATTTGCTCTAATTCAAGAAAGTCATTTGATAGAAAACACTGATATCATCTAAATAGGATTGTCTATTATAACAACAAAATTCATAAATCACTACAAATTTATGATATTGTAAGGGAACCTTGGTATATCAAACAAGTTTTTTAAGGTTGTTCTCAAAACCCGAGTTTTAAAGACAAACTCAAATCCAAACATACTTTTTAAGGCAAAGCTCAAAACTTTAAGTTAAACAAGCTTTTTAAGACAAAACTCAAAACCTTTAAATCAAACAAGCTTTTTAAGGTTAAGTTCAAAACCCGAGTTTTAAAGACAAACTCTAACCCAAACAAGTTTTTTTAAGGCAAAGCTCAAAACCTTAAGTCAAACAAGCTTTTTAAGGCAAAGTTCAAAACCTTCAAATCAAACAAACTTTTTAAGGTTAAGCTCAAAACCCAAATTTTGAGGATAAACTGAGAACCTAAATAAGCTTTTTAAGGCAAAGCTCAAAACCTTCAAACATACAATTCCCAAGGCCCTTAAATATCCTTTAAACTTAAAAGTGATTATATGATTTCAAAAATAAGACAATCCATTAGAATGAATTAAACAAGTCAAAGGAATCAACTTCATGCTTTTCAAAAAGTCTCACAAGGTATGTTAAAACAATTTTATCAAATACAAGCTAATCAAGATAACTATAAGTCTTTTTTAATATTGATTACTCTCCAACCAAAAGGCCAACAATATGGAGCACCTTATTCACAAAGATTTCCAACAAAAGGCCAACAAACAGAGACCATGATCTCATGAAAAAGCAACTTTAAAGTAATCAAGATAACAAATCTTCAAATAACAATAAGTGCATATTCAAATATCAATTAATTTCCAACAAAAGGCCACCAATATGAAGCACCTTAATTACAAAGGTCTTCAATAAAAGGCCAACAATATGGATCTTGGTCATACAAGTAGATGCAACTTATTGTCAATAAACATTTTTTTCAATTCACTCAACAACCAAGTTTTAAGTCTCAAATAACAATAAGTACATCTTCAAATATTAATTGATTTTCAACAAAAGGCCTCCAACATGAATCACTTTAATCACAAAGGTCTTCAACAAAAGGCCAACAACATAGATCTCAATTATACACGAAGATACCCCTTATTGTTTTCTAACAAATACATTTTTGATCTTATCAATAGTCAAGTTTGAAATCATTCAAATGTCACAACACATTTTTCTTCTAAGCATGTCAACAAACAATTTTATACAATCAATATTGCATATAACTAAGTTGGAAGGAACACACCTGGATGAGCTCAAGTCTGAATACCATGCACAATGGAATCGGATCGAATAGCCAAATCTGTTCATTTAACTCAACAATGCAAATACTATACAAACATGCAATAATATTAAGTGCAACAAAAAAGTTTAATGTTTTCATGAGAAAGAAGAGAAAGTAGTAAACCAGCAAAATGTTCCAATAATCAAACTGAGCCCATGTTTCTCGTTAATAAGTCCATCTAATCCACATACAGTTTAACATTGTCAGATCAAGGATAAGAAAAAGTGGTTCCCACAAATGAGATGGTAAAAAGACAAACTGATATTATTGGGATATCGCATATCTCCACCATCACTACATACGACCAGAAAAAAAAGGCTTGGTTCTTAAAATACCATAATAACATCATTACTATGATCAATTTTACTACCCAAAATAAATTGAACCCAAAAAATTTTAAAAGCAGTCAACATCACAAAAAGTACAAGACTCGCAAAATTTACCTAGCAAACCCAAAATGGTAGTCAATATGTTGATAAGTAAACAAGCCAAACAAGATCAACATATAAAGAAGCAACGATTATCTAAGTACCCAATATTCATTAACTAATTTTCAAGGACAAAAGGGCAAAGCTATTCCAATCTTTATAAGTCACTCAAATGCCAAAACCCAAACAGAACTAGAGAAGGAAAACCATCACCCATATAGATGCACTGCACATTTATAATCACAAAATAGATTGTTAGGGAACCGTAAACCATCCCCAAAATAAAAACCCAGAAAACGAGAAATTAAGCCAAGATAGATCATCAAGACCTTCAATTCCCACCTTAGAATCATGAAAAATAACACGAAATGGGCAGGCGGGTACAACTAGAAAATCTTAAAATTGAGCACCTACGAAGATTAACAAAAGCAAAAGTAAAACCAACGAAAGACCATCTGGATGAACCTAAGAACTGAATCTGAATGCACAGAAGTTTTGAAATAAAAGGTCATGCCGAGAGAACTCCAAAATTATAAAGGAAATATATCAAAAACACAGAATTTAAACACACCGATAAACAGACAATCGAAACCAACAAAGAACAATTAGCACGAATCTGAGGGACCTAACAGATCAAACATAGTGATTTTTTCAAAATCCAAGTAATTAATCAATGACCATTTCAGAATTTTTCTAATAAACATGCTTCAAGGAATCTTAAGAAACCATATTTGCACCAAAACAAATTAGGGGAGATAAATCAATAAACCGTCCTTAAGCCAAAAATAGATCGCATAATATTCTTATAACAGCCATGAACCTAAAAATTTCAAGGGACAACGACTATTAAGATTCATAGTAAAAGAAATATCATTAAGTTTTTGCTTTTTTGTATTAGAACTTTAGATGTCATGTAAGATTTCTTAGTAAAGCAGACAAATGCAACTATCCAAACCATCAAAGGAAAGCAAATTTTTACAGAAAACAAAGGTATGAGTAACCAAACTACTATCCATGGACCAACAAAATGAGAAGATAAATTTGAGAAATGAAGCAATGCAATGTGAATGAGCTAATCTATTGTTTTCTTAAAAAACCAACAAACTCATTAAGGGTAAGACATAGATCAATAACTAAAGACAATGATACTACACAACTTTAAAAAAAAAACGAGAATGTCAAACACACTAGTCTAACTCATGTCTTTTAAAGTAATATGGTGAGCTTATGTCTTAGAGCATCTAAGATGTTTCAACAAAAACAACTAAGTTTTCAAATGTTTCGAACATATCAAACATGACAAAAAAAAAAGTAATATGGTGAGCTTATGTCTTAGACAAGAATTGTTCATTAAAATCACAAGATCAAGTTCAAAAATACAACAAACATATATACCAAAGACCATAAGCATATATTACTAAGAAAAGTTATAATTGATATTTTCATAACGAACACATCCAAAATTATCGAAAGTCAAGAAATGTTTGGGAGAATTTTATAAGTAAACACATCTAAACACAATGTTATACTAGTAAGATTCAAGAGAAAACAAAATTTACAAGAAATTCTAAAATTTACATGAAGACAACGTAATCAATTGAAAACTTCATTCTTTTCTTTCAATTTTCAAAACAAACATATTTTTTAAAGTTACCTTATAGATTTTCCAAAGTTAGCATGCTTCTCAATGTGCTCAATTTCTTCAAAATGAGGCTCTAATACCATGTAAATATTTGTTGATAATCGAATGTTGAATCGCCCAAGTTGCAATTCGTCAAAGCGTTAAGATATCAAAGCATTCGAATATGGATATCACACGCCAAGAACACAATAGGAGTGAAGAACAAGAGAGTCAAACTACAAACAAAAACTGTGCAAGATAACATACTTTATTGATACGAAGATGGAATATATATATATATAGGTTTGTACATAGCAAATGGAGAAGAAAAATAGGCAGCAAAGGAGGGGCAACAAGTGTTGGCTAGGCTTGGCCAGCAAGTACCCGTTGGAGGCAGTGACCCTTA